>JAKIXB010000008.1:0-600000 GCA_021642125.1 Nothophoma quercina | reverse complement strand
ATGACCAGGATCGCAGCAAGAAGCTTGAACGAAGATTCGGGGTTCTTCTCGAATTTTGACTTGCCCCAGCGGCGAAAGCCGGGCATAATGAGGACTTGTGGAGTGCCAATCTATGGTTGTTGGCCTCAGGTTATGGGTACGCTTTGCAGCCGCATCTGTCCACCGTTGCGGAGTTGCGGAGGTGCTGCGGAAGTGTCGTTGGGATCGATTCGCGGGCTATTGCTCCATTTTTGGAGTCGCGGTGGTTCAAGTAGAAATATATCGACGTTTCCGTGCTGTTTGAGTTTTGTAAAACGCGCGCGACATGTGGTTGAGCATTGTTGCTCCTCGATCAAGGTGGAAGATGGGAAGCTGTCAATCTTGGCAGGCGCGGCATCCTTTCCTCGCATCGTACCTTCCGAACTTCTTCAACCAACGTCACGTATTTGTGATTCCACAGAGTCAGGCTCACTCCTCGACCCTCCATCCAGGACTTCAATCGCAGTCCGTCCATATCGCAGCAAAAGCGTGATCCACATAATATATTGTGTATCTCGAGGAACAAGTATTCACCATGGGTGTCTGGCAGTACGTTACTCATAAGATGTGTACAAAAGCTACGTCTGACGCTACATAGGTGGTACAGAGGTCTTACGCCCAAGACTCGAATGATCATGGGTGTTGGCGTCATGGCCTACGCAGGCTTTGGCCTCCTTATGACCGACGAAATCGAACAGCGATTCGGCATGACACCAACCGAGCAAGACTTTGAAGAAGTGCGGAAACTAGTACCGAAAATCAGCACCGTGGAGAAAGGTCAGCGACCTTGAGGCATCGATTGTACAACACGCGATTTCCAACACACACGCCAAATCCAGCGACGCTGCAATGTGCACGAACACAGACGGTTCTGTCAAAACTCTTGGAAGCAGTATGACCACAAACCTGGCAACTCTTAGTAAAGAAGCGATGAGTAGGGGCAGCCATGTACACAATAGAGGGTTTGTGTCGATCTGTGGTAGTTCTGAAAACAGCAAAGCTCCCCGGCACCTTCCCTTTGAAACCTAATTTCAGACATCAGTCCGCTTCTGCATGGACCGTAGTAATATACGAACGATACTACATTGACCGTCGCGGACGGCTGGGGCGAACAAATTGGTCACTTACTGAGCCTTGTGGACATGATCAACTGGACCCCAGCCTTGTCAGCCTTCGAAAGGATACCCAATTGCACAGCGCCACCTTCTACTTCGGCTGCCTTCCTGCTAGCTGTACTATACACGTAGGACATCTCCCCAAGGATTGCGCCACGCCAGAGGAGCCAAGCCTATCGATACTCCAGCTCGGTCAACGTGGATAATCTGGCGTCAGCCCGTCTTCCTGCGAGTAGCCGCCTTATATCGGCGATGCCTACGTCCATCGACATATGAAGGGTGGATCATTTGCTGGCAAAATTGAAGACGAAGTTGCAAAGATGACTATTTAATTTAAGATCATCTGAGTGTCGTTGGCACGTATGCAACAATATCCAAGACTTCTATATGACATACAATGTGGTCCATAAAGACTTTCTCAGGACGCGTAGGGCCGCCTGACCACCTTTGTCCAAACTACAGTCTTCTGTACAATTACTCAAGCAAACACTTCGAGAAATCTGTCGATAATTGATATGTTCCTCATCCTATGAAAGCTTGCTGCCAATTCTTGTTCAACACTGAACAGACTGCAGCTTGTTGCTTACCGTCTACTACGCGATGTCAGTCGACATCGATCAATAATCATCGCGAAAGCTTTCGTCTTCTGAAGACTCGTAGTATTGATCGTGGAAATCGTCCGCGTCGCGACGCGGTATATTGAAATGGCTTTCCCACCATCAAAGTCGACAAATTGGTCCTTTCTGGCTACATACCTATGGCTTACCGGTCGTGCGCTATTCTCGCACAAGTGGTCTGCCTTCTGACGTGATGCTTTGTAAGAGCGGCTCACACATAATGGAGTGCAAGGACAAAACACGAAAGGAGCTGAACATGCTAAGATTTAGACAAACTACAGATACTTATTGCGCTTATAGCTTCGACTTCGACACAATGTACCCGTTAGTGATCTGCAGCCACTTGACTGCGTCGCCAACCAGCTCATCGACGATCTCTCTTGCATTCTTCCTTTCGTTGACAACAGCAGCGACCTTACCCATCAGGAATGGTCGCGCGTTGTCCATTGTGTCGTCATCAAGGTCATCACCCAGCTTCTCGAGGTCGTGCTCAACAGGCAATATGCCCTTGCTGGTGAGCTCCTTAATCTCAGCCTGTCTGTTCTCCTCCCAGTTCGTGATGTAGGGGTTGGTGCGGACACGGAGAGGCCGCCCTGTGAAGATGATTGTGCGGACGTTGTCGTCGAAGCCAGCTGTGCGGACGGCTTCCTGGTGAGCTTTGGGAGCACCAGCCTCCTCAGAGAGGACGAATCGGGTACCAACCCAAACACCGGAGGCGCCGAAGTTGAGCATAGCAGCGAGCGACTGGCCATTGTAGATACCACCAGCAGCAACAATCTGCACCTGCTCGCCAGTAAGAGGCGACTTGTAGCCCTCAACGATCTTGACCGCGGCGGGGATGAAGACCGATGTAGGAACATCGCCAGTGTGTCCACCTCCCTCACCACCCTGTGCGCAGATAATGTCGACGCCAAGGTCGAGGCACTTCTTGATGTGCTTAGGGTGACCGATCATGTTCATGTATAGGATGCCGGCCTTGTGCAGCTTCTCGACAACGGCCTTAGGAGGCACGCCAACGGCGGAGACGAAGAGTTTGGCGCCAGAGTCGATGATGATGTCGACGAGCTCGTTCAGCTTGCCCTTTGTGTAGTCGTAGCTACTCCAAGTTAGCTGGGTCGCCCTCGACGAGCATCACATGCACTTACTTGGTCTTACGCGCACTACCACCAACCTGAGGAAGCAGAAGATCAATACCGAAGGGCGCGTTCTTGTCCTTCAGGTAACCCTTGAGCTCGGCGATCTGTTCTCGCAGCATGTCAGGTGTGTAGCCAACACCACCAATGACACCGAGACCACCAGCGTTGGTAACGGCAGCAGCGAGCTTAGGTCCAGCAGCCACGTTCATGCCAGCAAGCATGACGGGGTGCTGGATCTTGAGCAGATCGGTAAGCTTCGTGCGGATTTGCTCTATGAGACGTCAGCAGCTACACATGAACAGATAGAAAGAGGGCACCTACGTGGAGAGGACATTTTGACCGATCTATTGTAGTTGTAAAGAAGGTTATGACGCGGACGGTACGTTTGGGAAAAGGCAAGAAGAGAGATGGGGAGGAAGGAGAGGCACAGGGACTTATGGGGTGAGGAGTATGTCGACTCTCCAGCGCACTGTGAGCCGGATACCGAGGCACAAGTCGAGTGGAGTAAGCTAAGACGTACCAAGCTAGTATGTCTGGGGTAGCGCAACGCTAATTGTTCCCGCTGGTTGCCGCCAGTTTTTCACGGAACGTCCGCTGCGTCACATGCAAATCAATAAGCATCACGAGCGCTCCAAGCTTCTGTGACCATGTCTTGCACGGCAGAGTTGCGGGCATTCAGCTCGCTGAGGCGCACATTGAGGAGTGTGCAGCCGAGCTCGAGACCGTTCAATGCTTTCAGACCAAGGGTACCACCAAATTGTACCCAGTGTCGAACATACTATTCGACCTTAAGCTTGCGCCTCTCGAATACGAATCGGAATTGCTTCAGAGGATTCCATTACGGTCAGCCGAAAAATGCACGATTGATCTCACAAGTTGCCAGAAAGAGGCATCGTGCCTTTGTCGCATTAGGAAGCAACATGGGTGACAGAGTGGCCATGATTGAGCAGGCGTGCAAGGAGATGGAAGCTGGAGGCAACATCAAAGTCCTACGGACAAGCAGTTTGTGGGAAACTAAAGCCATGTATGTGGTTGACCAAGACATGTTTGTAAATGGTGCATGTGAAGTAAGTGCAATAGCTCGAGCTATACTCTCAAGGTGCTGACACTTGCAGATAGAAACATCACTTTCGCCAATCGAGCTGCTAGATGAACTCCAAGCAGTCGAGAATAAAATGGGACGCGTCAAGGTCATTGACAAGGGGCCCAGAAATATCGACCTGGATATCCTCTTATATGAAGATATCACAATGGAGAACGAGAGGCTACAATTACCGCATTCCCTAATGCTCGAGAGGGAGTTTGTGCTACGTCCGCTTTGCGAGTGAGCTTTTCATATGGGCGTGTGCAATATTGTGTGCTGACTGACTATAGATTGGTACCAGAAGATAGCCTACCCCAACATGAGACCCTCCCTGCAGGTGCGCTGAAAGAGCATCTATCTCGTCTTCCCCGGTCAGACGAACCTCTGTCGCCCCTGACACCACTCGCACCGACGCAACCTAATATTACAGCGTATCAGTCCGACCGAGATACGCGCATCATGTCTATCCTCAACGTTACGCCTGACTCTTTCTCTGATGGAGGCAAGAACTTCAACAACGACGAGGCTACACTTTCAAACACTATCAGGTCTCACGTTGCTGCCGGCGCCACTATACTAGACATTGGTGGCCAGTCGACACGGCCTGGTGCTGTTCAAGTATCAGGAGAAGAAGAGCTTGACCGTATCATGCCTGCTATCGATCTGATCAAGCGCTTACCAGAATGCAAGCACGTTGCAATCAGTGTCGATACATATCGCGCCGACGTAGCTGAAGAGTCTGTCAAAGCTGGTGCCCACATCATCAACGATGTCAGTGCAGGTCTCATGGATGACAAGATGCTCTCCACCATGGGGAAGCTAGGTTGCACAGTCTGTCTTATGCATATGCGTGGCACACCTGAGACTATGCACAAGCTTACTTCGTATCCTGACGGAGTGATCGAGGGCGTAGGTCTTGAGCTTCTCGAACGAGTACGTGCTGCTGAGGCAGCAGGTGTTCGTCGCTGGCGTATCATTCTCGATCCAGGCATCGGTTTTGCGAAGACACAAGACCAGAACCTGGAGCTGCTACGCCGTTTGGACGAGCTGATCAAGTACCCGGGCTTGGAAGGCTTCCCTTGGTTGGTAGGCACGAGCCGAAAAGCGTTCATTGGGAAGATTACTGGCGTCCAACAAGCGAAAGACAGGACTTGGGGCACTGCTGCAGCTATCGCAGCGGCGATCAAGGGTGGCTCTGACATCGTAAGAGTGCACGACGTGGCTGAGATGGGTCAAGTCGCCAAGATGGCTGATGCTATCTGGAGAGTGTAGATACCGTCGACGATACATCAACATGTGTGCCTGTCGCAAGCCTGAGTAGACCTCAAGATCAAGAGTTCCGGCTGTCAAGGGTTCGAGAATAGATCAATACCGTCTATACACCCCACCTTCGGCTAGCGTTCAGCCGCACTTCCCCAGTTCCTCAGCTCTATGCCATGTCCGTCATCATGTGGCTCTGGCGCACGAACCCGACTTACGAAAGGTACGAACGATCCGGTTTGCTAGCTTTAGTGGAACGCTTGGGGTGGTAGTCGTAGTTGGAAGATGGAGCAGTAGCTGACGAGCAGTGCCTCCACCTCGCAAGCCAGCTTGAACGCGTGAAGCTGCGCCCTTTCTCGATCAGTTCACAATGGCTTTGCTATTGGCTGAGTGATTTATGAGGTTGTATGAAGATGTTCAACTTCAAGACTGGGGCTCGCGAAAGGGATCACAGCTCCCCGTAAGACCAGGGTGTTTTATGAGGAAGCATATGTATAAAGAGTGACCTTGATTTCAAAGTTGTGTATCATCACAGCAATATCAGGTTCAATCTTTGGCAAACAGTCAGTAATCAACCACACCTTCCCCTTTCAGCTTCTCAACAGTACAGCATTGATCAAAAATCACAGTCGTCATGCACTCCACTGCCATGGCCCTCACAACCGTCCTTTCCCTCGCTTCTGCCGCCCCGGAAAGTCTCGAGGCCCGCTTCCCCACAAGCAGAGGCAACGACATTCTTCCTCCGTCTGCCATTTCCATCTATCACAGCTCCAACGGTGCCATCGACTACGGCGTGAGGCGCGGTGAGGTGTCCCGCGAGAACTGGAACGGCCGTGACAACAGCACACTCGTCACTTTCGACATTAATGGTCGCACTCTCCTCGAGAAGTGCAACCTACGCTTCTACCTCGAGCCCAACACCCATTCTTCCAACCCTGGCTCCGGTTCGTTCGTCTCCGGCACAGGTCTCATCGACATCTTCTCTTCTCTGCAGCACACACCTGTCAAAGGCTCCAAGGGCTGGGGCGGCCCAGGCAGCCAGAGGAACGACTACCTGGGTAGAGTCAAGGTCCAGAATCAGGATGCGGCCATTGACGCTTCTGTGCCAAATCAGTTGGAGGGCTTCAATTGCCCGAAGGCTAGCGATTGGAACGTCAAGAACGGACTTGTAGGATACGAGCTTGTACCCGTGGGCGATGCTGATAAGGTTCAGTGGGATGCTGCGGTCAGCGGACTGTATCTGGAATGGTAGATGCTCGTGGTGCAGGAGAATTGCTGGGAGAGATGCAGTGGTCATAATTGCTTGCGTTTCAGCGTGATCAGTCCTTGTGTTGGGCGTTTACTGTAAGCAGTGGCTTCGCGTTAACCATATTTCATTTGCTTCTCATATCTATGCAGCTTCATCCTCAATCTCCAGGTTTCCAACCTTGAACGTCTTCCCTTTCATATCAGCATAGTCATTGTGATTGTGATAGTTCTTGACTCGCTCTCTAACATATTCCAGGCCTCTGACAGGTTTTGCGTTTTCCTGATCTTCGGCCACAAGACCTAATCGTTTCAGCAACGGCGATGGCGCTGGCTTGATGTCGACATTGTTACCCGGCCTGACGAAATAGAATAGTCCTAAGCGATGAATGTGCGCTTGATCTTCTGGCGGTCTAATGACGCGGTGTACTGTCGACTTCAGGTATCCAGCCGACCAAAACGCCAGTGTGTCGCCGACGTTGCAGACGATACCGTTTTGAACGGGTGGAACATATTTCCACTGCCCAGCTGGAGTCTTGAGCTGCAGCCCAGCTACATCTTGGGACCACAGGAGGGTGAGTGAGCCAAAGTCTGTGTGTGCGCGAGACCATGTGTTCTGGACCAGCTTGTCTTCTTCGACATGTCGGGGCCGGTAGATCATGTACCTCAAATGGTCCGGTCAAATGTTAGGAGACATCTTCAATAGTTCTGGAGGACTTTGATTACCTTCTGAGGGGTCTTCATACGCGTGCTGCTTGGAGAAGTAGTCTTCCGGTAATTCCAGGATGATGGAAAAAAGCGTGAAGACCTTCAAGGCGATATCAAGTGAACATCTCGAGAAGTCCTCAATCTCTGACCTGAACTGTCGAAGATAAGGATGGAAAGGTTCATGCTCATTCGATGAGATGAATTTGGGTATGTTGACACTTTCCACATTGTCGAGAACGTCGGTGCCCATGATCTTTTTCTCGTACGCAGCGCGGTAGCCAAAGTAATTGCCATTGGCGAAGTCGCAGCGATGTGCACAATCACCTTTTTCTTCGAGCGGAAGGTTTAAGTAGGCTTGACCTATGTCGTACTGACGATCCACTTTCTGCTGCGTGAGGCCAGTGCCGATGACGCTGAAGAAACCAGTAGTATGAACAGCATCTCGGAGCTCTTCAGCCAACTTTTGCTTGCCACCTGGTGAGTCGAAGGTCGATAAGTCGATGACTTTGATGTCTGCCCAATCAACTCGCTCTGTAGTATGTTTGGGTCGCTTCCATCTTGGGATCGCTGGTGGTTCAGGTGTTACTGCAGAAGGCATGATACGTGAGTTCGGATCGGCTTCGAAGAGGTTAGCTGAGGTTTAGTACCACTCCAGACGATCTGTCTATATACATCAACCAAGCCCATGTCACGCTGTCCTCGGGTAATGAATTGCCAAAGGCGGAGGTGTTGAGCACGCAATCGCTCGCTAAAGTTCGTGCTTGCCCTGCATACGCCTCGAGACCTCGGATTCGAGACACCTCTTGTCAAAACATGCTGGCAGAGTTGTCCAAGTGATTCCACAGTAATCGCGATACGTTGTAAACGATACGATTGAAAGAGGAAGAGCGGCAAAGGCAAGTGGGGCCGAAGACGCGCTAGAGACGTGTCGTGCGCGCGCCGTCCTCAACCTTCCTCAAATACCCTTCTTAGCATCAGGATCCAGGCACGCAGTCTCCTACTGTTGGTTTACCTTAGCTGCCAGCGGAAGTGCCCACTGGTCGACCTCCAAAACCCGGGTTTGGCAGTCGATCAGCTAGCTTCTAAGAGCAGTAAATTGTCAGAACACGGTGACATCATACAATTTGAGGATTATTTTCTCGCTACAACTATTAATCCTACGCCGTACCGGTGGACGAGCTGATAGGCAGCGTGACAGGTGTTGCAGTTGCAGAGGGCGTGGAAGAAGCGCTCCCGCCGGAAGAGGAAGGCTTCTGGACTGTGGCCTGAACAACTTGACCTATACAACGCGTTAGCGAATTCTGAGGAGCGAAACAGAAGAGTATTCGACCTACCAGCTGTGTTCGTAACGATGTCGACGAGCGCATCGAGTGGTTCATAGGAGTACGTCTTCTGAGTAAGTCCCTGGCCAACCTGCTTCACAGTTCCTGCAACTTCCGTCATGTTCAACTACAGCCCTTGTCAGTAAGTCAATTCAAGTACAGAGATTCGAAGCTGACCTTGTAATTGCCGACGATATCTGAGAGCGCATCACCACTAGTTCCGACGACCTCCTGGACGATGTTGCCCAAGTTGTCGACCAGGAAATTGAGCGTCTTGCCACCCTGAGTGATGGAGCCAAGCTACGACTGTTAGCGGACCCAAGTGCTTACAAGCGCTTCTGTGAAGGACTCACCAGGCCGTCTACTGCGCCGATGACCTCTCCAACAAGGTTCGTCACGTTGCCAATCAAGCTCAGCAACAGAGGGTTGAGATCCAAGGAATCGAACACACGCTCCACAATGTCAACAAGGTTGCCAAGTCTGACGACAAGCTCGAGGTTCACATCAACATCCGCGATAGTGATGTTGACCTTCTCGACAGAGACAGCAACTCCAGCATTGATCTGGACAAGGCCTGCAACCTTGGCATTAAGGTTCAGGTCTGCTTGCAGCTTTTCCACCACAAGCTCGATCCGGCCAACGTGGAGCTCAGGAACTTGCAGAAGCACATCTGGGGCTGTAGAGGTCCTAGAGACACTTGGCGCGGAAGTCGTTCTGGTTCCGGTAGTCCCAGAAGCTGTCGCGCTGGCTGTCGCGCTGCTTGTGATCGGTGGTGTATCCAAAGTCGCAGATGAGCCGGTTTGCGCAAACACTTGCGCTGTGAAAGCAAGAAGGAAAGTCAACAGAAGACGGATAGAGAGCGACATATTGACAACTTGCAATGAACGAGAGAAAGGAGAGAGCGACACGAACAGCGGCCTTACAGCTCAAGAGAAGAAATCAAGACCAAGATGTCGTCCAAGCGAGATGCGATGCGAGTCAACTGAGTTGCTAATGCCATGGTTCCCATAAGGCTCATTTCGGGTAAATCCCTGAAACAGCCTACGACCCGCGATCAGAACAGGGGTTTGCGCCTCAACGGTGAGCAGCTTTGGGGTAAAAACGTCTGGACTTTGAATCACTAACTGAAATCCTGCTTTCTGGAAGACCGAGAGTCATGCGTATTGGCCCGTTTTGACGTTGCAATTTTAGCCATGTGGGAGTTGTGGCTTGGAAACGCATCATACCAATTTCAGATCCATGCCGATAATCCACCACCTTGTCACATACAACTGCACATCGTGCCTCTGCATCTCTTTTCTTGTTAGGTCCTCGCCGTCGCCATCGTCCATCACTATCTTTCCTCTAAGCAGCTCTTGCAGCTGCGTCCTCTCTTTACCGTCCCTTTCTTCGAAGCAAAGCTTGCCCGACAACCATCATGAAGGCTTTCACTGCAGTACTTGCGACGCTTCTTCCTTGCGCAGTGCTTGGACAGCTGACTGACAGTGACGGCTACACTGGCTACAAGCTCGACATCCGCGATGATGGTGACCCGCTTGCTGTGCTTTACGAGACAGAGAACACAACACCAAACGTGTCTGCTCTTGTGCCTGAACCAGACGTTGTGCTGAACGCCTCAGTCCACGTTGGAGAAATCTACGTAGGTGTCGACAACCTCACCGCAAAGATCAACCTCGACGCTCAAGTACTTTCGTTGTTATCCTTCAACGCTGGTGTTGACCTGTCAATCGACAAAGTCTCGCTTTTGATCCAAAATGTCACCGCAAAAGTCTATCTGGAAGCGCGCCTTACGAATCTGGTCACTATGGTCAGCGATGTGCTCGACAGCGTCGACTTGAACCCCGTCATTGCCGAACTCGGCAACGGACTGGGCAGTATCATCAACGACACAGCCGGCCTGGTTGGCGACGTCACAGATGGTCTCACCGGATCTGGCTCGAACTCAACCACTTCCGCCTCGTCAACTTCTGCAGCAAGCAAGCGATCGGAAGACCTCATGCAGTTCGACATCAGAAACAACATTCTTTACTCGAAGAACGACTTCTCGGGTAACACACACACTCGCCGTGTGTTGGCTCAGAACGGCGACATTATTGAGCAAAAGTTGAACAACTACGGGTCCATCTCGAATGAGCGCGTGGTGGGCAATTATGAGAAGAACATGCGCTTTAATAGGTTCAATGAGAGTGTCACATTCAAGGGTGAGGAGGTTAGAGAGGAAGAGTACGTGTATGAGCCCTTCAAGGGGCTGTTCTCGATTGTGGGTGTCTTCAAGAGCAAGAGTACGGGCAAAGTGGTCGGCACGCAGCTGTTGGCTGAGGCAAGAGGAGGTGGAAGCGCAACTATTGGCACAGAGCAGGATCAGAGGTAGCAGGGTTTGTAGGTATCAAATCGATCTATTCATTTCTGAAGCAGTGTGACTTGTTAAGTGCTGAATGACTCCGTTACGTTCCGCTGAAGGATTGCACCACCGATGAGAAGGTGCAAAACGTCTGGTGAGTATCTGACCAATGGAAACGCAGAACTCAGAAATACACAGGAAACGACCTCTCGAGCTAATGAAACATGGCTTGACAAGCTATGGCTTCAGAACTCGCCAGCTCCTCTGACGCGCTGAACCGCGCCAACGATGCCCTTCACCCATGAGAACTTCCCGGGGTCTTTACCGATTGCACCTTCGACTTCTTTGCCATCTTTGTCCCTCCAGATGCCATCTTCTTGGGAAGCCAAACCATAGAGATGCGTGTCTGCAATTCAGGTTAGCTATCGACCACATTGCTGCGACAAGACTGCACATACTTTGGTTTCTGCGTAACTGCTCCAGCCAATCTCTGCAGATATCGTACGAGTCGATCATGATGTTGACCTCCATTGAGTGGAACCACGACTGTGTGTCCTGATTGCCGTTACCCTGGATGCCAACGTGGTCATCGGCGATCATGAGTTTGACTGGCGCAGACTTTTAGTAAGTACTTCCTACATTGCGAGCGCTGACTTACTGTGACAACTTCTCGCCTTGAACTTGTTGTGGATCGGTATGACTTGATCTTTCGCGACATAGTAATGGATGCGCAAATTCTTCTTATGTTCCTCGCTCATGCCTGTGTATAACCCATTCGCCACCATTTCATTGTTGCCGCCCTGGAAAGGAAGGAGTTCGCCGGCGTCATTGTAGCCCATGCAGACAAAGTAGGTTATTTCGATGCCACGACATGCGGCTTCTCGTAGAGCAGACAGCAGCGGCGAGGCGTTGAGATTCGGTGTCTGGATGAAAATCTTCTCCTTCGCATTCCGGATAGCTGCCAACCAGGCCTCGTTCTGAGGTACATTGACACATTCATGGTTTGGAGCACCCCAAGGCCGACGGTTGACGAGCGCCATAGGAAATGGGGCGTGGATCTTGTGCGGATGAATGGGGATCATATCGTCTTCTGGGTCCCAGTCAGGTGCGGTGCCTTTCCGATCTAGCTTTGTCGCCAGGTCTGCGTACGTTAGTATCCAACATGGCCACAATGGCTACCAATAGGATTGGTCGACTTACTGAGATGCCGTGTCACCGCATTCACCTGTGTCTCTCCGTCACCTGGCGACAGTACTGCTTGCATGCGCTCAATTTCAGCTCCGATATCTGGATCGTGCGACCTATTCTTTGCATCTGGCAGTGGAAATTTGCCGTTGCTGTTATCAAGGTCTTGCTTCAAGAGACTATCTCGACGTACTCTCAGGCTACCATTCTCATCGAAGAGAGCCTGAAAAGACGGATCGTGGAACATCGCAACATGCTCGTTGGTTGCTGGGCTATTAAGAGATGGTAGTGGGGGATTGAGTTGCCTTGCCCAGGAGAGCAATGCTGTATCGTAAATCGAGTTTACAATCTCGCCCTCAATGTGTGTCATCATCTCCAAGTTGTCATTATCTTGAATGTTGTTGCTCTGCACAACGGCCATCCTTCGATCGACAACCATAAACTTCGAGTGAAAAGTACCCAGCATAGGCCGATGGTAGTTCTGTACTTCCATGTCGATGTGTGGGATATCCTCAGGAGCAGGTAATCGGACGGCCGGCACTGTGTATTGTTTTGGGGACATCAGCTGGTGGTTGTCGATGACTTGCTTGATGTTTCCGCGATCGTACATGAGCTTTACGACGACTCTTTCTCCTCGTTCGCCAGCGCGTCTGGACAGTTCCCTGATTGCGTCCGTGATAATGCTTGCTGCACCTGAGGCAATCCAGAAGTTCGTTGCCAGGAAGACTTCCTTCTCCGCACGAACAATTAGATTCGCCATGTGCCGACAAATGTCAGGTACTGGTGCAATGACTGTGACTGGGAGGACGCCGTTGCTGCCCATGAGACTTGGGCTGACCATGCCGGCCAATGGATCATGCTCGAGCGAACATAGTGCAGCGTGGTAGCATTGTAGGAATAGTTCACTGGGTTCGCTATTACCCCAATTGCCGCATTCTCGTGCGCGCTGAAGTTCTGCTGGGCTCGCTGGCAGCCGGGAATGAGACTTGCGTTCAGTAATGGCCAGATGTTCTGCAACGTAAAGCTTTCCAGCGAAATGCGTTGGCTCTTCTGAGGGATTTTTCGCAAGCTCGGATGAGACGCTTGCAGGAGTGGTACAAAATCGGTAGATCTTGTCGGAAATTGTGGACGCCATTGCTCTGCGAGTCACCCAGGGTTGGCGGTGATACAGATAGCCAGAAGTAACGAGTATAAAAGTACAAGTAATCCAGGAGACCAGAATGTCAGAGTCAAATATGAAGTAGGCCATATTTCGATAGGCCATGATGTATGTAGCTCTGGGGATAAATTGAGGTCCGGCGTTGCAAGCCGGTTGTACGAACGGCGTTGCGTCGAGAGGGTCCAGGATGACAGCATAACCACGCGTTCACTGCCAATGAACCGATTGCGAAAGCTTGGTTTGACCGCTAAAAAGCTTGTCGCAATCTGCATGGTGTCTGAGTGGCTGCAAGCGGATGTCAAAAAGCTTGATTGTGCACTAAAAAGCTTGGTTGACTAGCCCAGTGAAGGTTAAGCCACAGGCGCTAGGCAAGTGCTATCCGAATGATGACGCTCCATCCAGCCCAGACAACGGGTGGACCTGACAAATGTGCTTAGACAAGTACAACCCTGGCTTTCGACGTCTTCCTTCGATACGGCTACAAGGATATCCAGCCGACCTGCGAGCTGCTCAGAGAGCGCGCAAGGAATACAATACCTGACAACAGCTTGCAATGCATAATGATTTTGATGCATGATAGCTGTAAGAAAATGCGCCATTTCCAGGTATGTGAAGCTTTCTGATTTGACGAGTGCAGGAGGATGTCAGCTATGGTCGATACACTCCTAGCCAGCTGAAGAGGGGACAGCATGTAAATCTGAGAATCGGCTTCTACAACGGTACTATACGAAGCTTCCTGATGTGGTCAGCAGGTGCCCAACATAGGTATTGAAGATACATGCTCACATTCTCTATCGCCAGACACGAACACAGCTCAAGTGAACAAAACCACTCCTAGCGACACCTTCACCCTCATACTCGCATTCGCAACGATAGTTCCTCCGTGACGTTCCCTAGCCTGGTTAATTCACTGAATGTAATTGTCTTGCACCACAAACCACTCGAGAAGGTCCGGGAACATGGTCTGCATAATTGCATCATCCTGGTGAAGTTCGACCTGGTTTCGAAAGTCGACCATGTTGTCGATGACGCTGTCCAGAGGCGCCCTATGCGAGCGTCCTGGTCGCTCTTGTCTTCGGGGGTGTATAAATGTAGGTTGCGGTTGGCGATGGTGTAGACGCCGGTGGTTAGACGGCATAATAGGGCGCGGAAGAGCTTCATTTTGGCCGTACATTGAAGAAGTCTTCTCAAGGAAATCAGGAATCAAATCGGAGGGAGATTAGGAGGAGAGGTCTTCCTCCAATCCGGGGCGGTCAAAATTTTCGTAAGCTCGATTGTGCGCCGAGCTGCCCTTCATCATGAAGTTGGCAAAAGACTGATCATCGTTAAGCCGGAAGACGCGACCAGTCACCTTCGTCTTCAATTGGATACCTAAAAAGACGACAATGAACGCCGATTTCATCAACGCCCAAGTCAAAAGTAGTGACGGGTTTGTGTCACTTTCATCAGATACATGGCAATGGAAGAGTGGATCGTAATTAGTTTCATGAGATACCATCGCTTCACAGCCTTAACAACCAATATGCTGCTGCAGCTGTGGTGCTGTGTGAAATGGTCGACAGGCTCTAGAAAAGAGTCAGACTTGATCCAAGTGTTGAGAGACTAGAATAAGTCACTCAATCCAGACCAGAGCAGTGCTCGCCTACTCATAATTAGCATGTATCCAAAAGAGAGGTTTCTGGGAACAGACTCTTTGCAGAAGCGTCGTGAGGGACTCCACCACTGTCAGCCAATGTCCGAGACGAGTATGTAACCGCTGCAGGAATGTATATACCCCATGAGAGCTGGTATAGATGCAAAGATCTCATCATTAATTAGCTATCATGCTGCGGACAGATCTACCTATCTAGGTATATGTAAAGGTCCCTCAGCTAGATAGAAGTAGCTACTTACAGCACCTGCAGAGGTGTGTTATATTGTTTAAACCCTGCGTATCTAGATCTTGTGTACTAATAGTAGAATTTTCTACAAAATATAGCTAACTAACGCCAATGCACATTTGTTATGTACCAGTTTTGGAGGGGTGCATATATTTTGCAGGGCACCAATACACTCACCAGCATTAACGCAGCAGTCAAGTAGATTAACCTGGTGAAAGTCAAAGCAAGAGTCGGAGCTAAGGTTTGAGAAGATGAGAGGCTGGCGTGCGTCGCCATTGTTGCTTGACAGGTCTTTCTGAACTCAAGAGTGTTCATGTCGTTCCATTTCGTAAGAACCTTCTCCGCCTCGTCCCCAAGGCGGCCGTTTGAGGTGACAGTTGTAACGACGGAGTGTGGATGGTGTCAAGAACGAAAAATGTGGATAGCAACATCAGATATACTAGGGTACGACGCGAAGGGCTGGCACTCATCCGTGCGCAGCGAAGAGGATATTGTATAGGAAGGGTTTGAACTAGAATTCGCGCCCAATAGGACTCTCCATCTACAGTTCTGCTGTTGCGGCGCCCCTCTTCGCTGAGCACGTACCAGATGAGAATGCGCACGCAGTCCTGGCAAGTGGTAATGATGCAGGAACGGCTTGCGGAAGCAGGTGAGCAGGTTATCTTGACTGTCTAGCTTCTTGTGGAAAGTCTACCAGAGGGAACAGTGCCGCCGCACAGGATGGAAGGTGCCATAAGAGCAAGACCGCAAATGGTGACGGTGCAGGAGCAGTCGGGAGTCCCGCGGATTAGCATGTTGTATGACTAACTCAGCTCCAGTGCTTAAGCTTGTGGAGAGTCTACTTACCCAAAAAATCATGACAGCGAACAGTGACGATGCTGGCGATCGGTAGGCGTAGAGGATATGTGGATTAATATCCTGTGTTCCAGATTAGATTGACAGTTGTGAGGATAACGAGTCTGATATACCTGTAATGAGGACTGCCATAATGTCGTGCATGTGAAAGATTCGAGAGGACTTGTGGAGCGTGGGGCACGTTCGAAGGAAAAGGCTGATGTGCTGCTTGGGTGACTCCAGGTCGAGATCGATGAAACATAACAAGGAAGTCGACATGGAAGGCATAAGAGTCCTGGCTTGACTAGCTTGGTAGAGACGTTTGTACAACATGAAATACAAGAGAATAGAGCACCTACACTCTAATGGTAATATCGAATTGGGTATCGACTTTTCCTGTTCCACACAAGCCGTCTACAAAGTATTCCGTGCTTTCTTATCATCTACAAGTGCTCGCCAATCCACGACCACCATCCAGCAACATCACCAACGTTCTTGCCCTGGCTAACGTTGCCACCGACAACATCGACAGTTGTGCCAATCTCCCTCATCTGATCGAACTCGAAGGTGCCTTCTCCACCCTCACCAAGCCATTCCTTCTCCTCATCCAGCTCCTCATCACCGTTCAGCGCATTCGCGTCCCTCAGTGCCTTGCCGCGGTTGTTCCTGACCTGGCTAATAGCCTTCTCCAGCTTAGTCTTGACACTCGTCGCCGGCAGCGCAGTGAACAAATCCATCTTGTTCGCCGCAATCAGCACTGGAATCTCCTTCGGGCCCTTGCTGGTCTTCGCATTGGTGTACCTCTTCTGCAAACTCAGGAGCACATCGTGAAGGTACTCTGCCGCCTCGTTCAGCCCAGCTTCCTCATCGATGGCAGCAGCGTCCACCACAAAGATGATGCCGCGGACATCTTTAGGATCGGTGAGCTTGGAGGTAGCGTAGTTGCGCAGCTTGCCATGGCCGGGGGTGTCGAGGATAAGGAAGCGGCGCGAGCGCTGGAATGCTGGGTCACCAGGCGAGCGGTAGTGCGAGGAGGCGGGGACGTGAGGGTCTGGGAGGAGAGCTTCGATTGAGAGAGGTGTTGTGGAGGTGTGTGTTGTGGGGACGGTGCCGCGCTCAGTCTGCAGTAGAATTAGTACGTGTATGCCATGGCTATCAAATGCGCCAGTACTGCATTTGCACAGTAACTCAGCAGGCAACATACCAGAGTCGTGAAAGCTGTCTTTCCCCCACCACTAGGCCCCACGAGCAAGAACGTGGGCAATCCTGTCGCCACGGCAGCTTTCCTGTACAGGAAAGAATGCAGCAGGATAGGCAGGAGAAGAGTAGTCGCCAGCGTGATCAGAATAGTCGACAGCTTCGGCGACAGCGCCTGGGTTAGCCAGCTATCCTCATCGTACCAAGCCATGTCTGAATGGGTGCCGTGCAGTCAAGCTCTCCCCTACAGTACTCTTTCTGTTTCCAGGTCTTTGGGTGGGCGCTTGCAGTAGCGCAACTCTATTCGTGTTCGCAGCGCAGGCAAAGGAGATGCGCGCAATTCAGGCGGTGAGTTTCGTGTATTTGAGGCCCCAAGGCTAGGAATTCTGACAGGGGAACGCGTCGTTGGTGCTCGGGTAATGACGTGACAAAAGAGGGCGCCGGTCTTCGCAGTTCCGTCGCAGAGCTTGGACGCCCTCGACTGCTCTCAGCGTGGGAAGAAACTCTGCGCTAGGCGCTCAAAGCCGAAGACTGGCCCGCCGCCGCTTCCATGCTTCCCCGCCGCTAACTAGACACCGTTGAGCTTCCTTGCACCTCATCACAAGAAGTGAGAAGTCATTTCCTCGATGCAAAGAGCAAATTTGCGAACGTCATGAGGCGACTGTTGAGGGCGAGGCGGTGAGGGATCAGGCTGACAGACCATGCAGTAGTGTGCGCCGAAAACAGAGGGGAGCGAGATGGAAGGACGCGTGGTGGAGGTGTGGTAGGGCATGACTCGCGGGTCGCCGACGATGTGAAAGGCACACGGAAGGCGCGAACATGTGCAATGTGGGAGGTGCAAGTAAACAAGAAGGGCCGCCTGCATTCACAACTATCAGAAGCTTTTCGAGGCTATATATTCATACAATTGACAAGGCCACCATCATTAGCCGCATTCGTTCCACCACTGCCGTTCCCACGCCTGTGGTCCCCTGCTGCCTCGTCCGTGTTCCCATGTTCATATCGAAAGAGATACCATGGCCATGACCCATTACTCATACAACCGTGACACCTGCCACCACTGAGTTGTGCAGACCCAGCAGTGACAGTACATAAGAAAGGGGTATGACCATCGACCTGTACCGTTTTTACCCACAAGCTCCATGCACAATGCATCCGTAACTCGGGACAATTTTCCTGCGCCTGTGTACCAACACCAGTGTTGTATCGCGCTAAAACACTATCGTTATTTGAAACGCCGTAAGGAAAGGGTACTGAAAGACAAAAGGAAGCAAAGAAAACGTTCGCTCATGTGGATCATACAATCGTGTCATGATGGCAGCGCTAGGTGCAGGATTAAAGATATTAGGGTGAAGGTGGATAAGAAAGAGATATTGAAAGATAGAAGACGCCTGACTCCTCGACAAATGCCGCACCAATGTACGTTCAGTGAAACAGTGAGGTGGTGTGACTGTGCAAACATTGCGCAGCGCTTTCTTAGACCGGAAAGACTACCCGTCGTCTTAGTGGAGCGGCTGTTCAGGCATCCTTTGACAAAGATTGTATCAAGGTATACTGAGGGTGGAGGAGGGGTGACCAGGCCGGAGGAGTGTGCTGTTCGTACCAAGATGCAAAACACGGTCTGGGCTGTACTTGAGCTTGCATAGCAGCTCAGTACCCAGCGTGGGCATGCACATCCGGATAGTACCCGCGACTGGTCTCCATGCCTTGGAATCGCCCACAGCTGCCGTTATGCCAGCCAGCAGCTAGCGCTGCAGGACCCGGGTATTCCTCCTTGACGATGCGCTGGGGTAGCGGAAGGGAATGCTCGATTCTTGTCGGTATACTCTCGTAAAGTGGAGCTGGGTAGTAAGAGTAGTCCTGAGGAGCATCGTTCATCTTGGTGTCGTCGTCGACCATGTGTTGATCTCCAACAAGACCCTCGCCTGGGCCGCCACTCAATGAGCTGGCCGAACTGACAGAGTGGCTACCTATAGGGCTTGGGTCGAGTGAGTAAGTGGTCCCTCGGTAAATGTTCCCGCCCATCGTGGCGCTGCCGTTGGACATGCCGTTGCTGTAGGATCCAAATGCTCGTGTGCCATTTGAGCCCAGTCCATGGTGTCCAGGTCCGCCAAGGCCTGATCCTCCGGCGCCGCGGCTAGCACCAGCATTGTGCGGCCCTTCGTGTTGATAGTGACTTGGGGATCGGCCACGAACAACGACTGGATGCGATGACCGTGCCGCGACCTTCACCCACTTGGCACCTTCGTCTGTTGGTCTGCGGATGTCGGCCCACAGTTCGACGATCAGATGATAGTACTGCTGCTGGGCTCGCCGCTTGCCGTTGTTGGCAGTGGCGGACTTAAACTGAATACGTTCAAAGCCATGTTGGAAACTGCTGCTACCGTGACTTGTAGGGGAGTATTGCTGTGATGAGTCGGACTCGTTCTGCAAGGGTAGTTGTGGGCCTGGTACACTCGAGGACTGGTGGAAACTGTTGAGACCGTAGCCGCCATGCTCGTGGCTCTTGCCAGGTGGTGTTGGTGCGAGAAGTTCCTTCTTCATGGACAGTTGTGGACCCTTGTCACGCTTTGGTGTGTGCTGAATAAGCTCAATGGTCTTGCCTCCGCTACCGTCTACGGCTGCAGCAAGGGAAACAGCCATTGCCTGGATCTGCTCTTGTGGCTTTCCGTTACCTTGGTCGAGGTACAAGCGAGCGTTTGAGATCCAAGGGTTGAGCCCATAAGAAACATTGACAGCGAAGTAGTTCCTTCGGTAGCATGTCCAGACGCGATCGCTGGACCAGAAGAATCCTTTCTCGATCTTCGCCTCGAGAGTGGGCACTACCGTAGTACCCTCGCAAGTGATGGTGCCGTACGTCTCTTGCGCATTGAAAGGTGGTGTCTCAGAGGACTGTCCATGACTGGAGTAGGTGGAGCTTTGGTAGTTGCTATATGCCAGAGGCATGGTGGTAGGCAGAACACTCCTAGGTGTATCAGGCAAGGAGTTGTATCGAGAAAGGTCAGAGTGACGAGGCGACAAGGTGTGTCTGTGCAGGCTGGACGTTGTTGTATAGTTGTCCCGAGTGGGCACACCCATGGGCGGTGACACAGGATTGCTCAACCCTGGTGATCGTGTCGGAGGTAACATCGCCGACGATGAAGCATCATTTCTATTGTGTCGCTGTCAGCTGTCATGCATACACATTAGGTTCGTTGCGCACAAATGCGCTACAACGGCTACGTACATGGAGGACATCCGTCGAGTCGACATGTTACTGTAACCGCCAGAGAAGCTGCTGTAGTTGTTTGCTACAGGGTACTGGCTGGAGTAAGTTGTGGCTACAGTCGGAGAAAAAGACGAGTAGGAGTAAGCTAGTGCCGACGAGGCGTTGGAGCTGGGTGAGGTTGAGATGGACCCAGACCCCGAATCGGAGAGGGCCACACTGGATTGGTATCTGTTGGCAGTCAGTAAGGTCAGCCAAACAATGCTAATCGGCCCAACTGATGCGAGCGACAGCGATGTGTAACCAAGCGTAGGGTGACACGGTATAAGTTGTCAAGTTGACCAGGGACGGTATGGCAGACCCGCTAGGCTTGTCGTGTGATCATACGTGACAGACCAGCCTGCTGGGAGAACTAGGTGTGCCATGCATCCGATATGTGTGCGACGACAAGTATGATGAGAGGCATCGTCGACGTGTTTGTTTTGGGGTAGGGGTTGCCAGCACCAGGCAGAGAGGCGTCGAGGATGCAGGCTAGGGTCGGCAGGCAGCACCATGGAGCCTGCATACCAGACCGGGAAGAAGGAGACCAATGAGAGAGCCTACTTACGTTGCTTCGGGACGGGGTGCACCGTAACGGCCTGTGATCGCGCCCAGAGGCATACCGGTCGCTGTATGAGCTAGGGCCCCGTCGCGCCTGAGCTGATCGGGTACACCAGCTGCGAATGGGTTATGATGTGCATGAGAGCCAATCTGGTCGATACATGCTTCTTCTGTCGAGAAGTGGTTTCCCGATGCCATTGGCAAAGGAGGATGGAGTACTGCTTGTCCAGCCATTAGCAAATCATTATTCGACCGTGACGGCTGGTGTTGTAGAACGATGTTGGCGACAGATGCGAACAGCGTGCGTCGGTAGGCGGTAGAGTACAGGAGGGCATACACGCGTGGGGTGCTGGTCGTACAGGTGGCTCCACACTCGGGCCAGGAGGAGTGTGCGAGAGCGCACTACAGAAGCTGCAGAAATCGAAATAAAAGGACCCACAGCGTGTAGCAATATACAGGTACGAAGCAGAACGCGCATGTTGGCTGCATTGTTGACCAGCATAAGAAAGAGGCGCAGGTGGAATGCAGAATAAGAATGCGGAGAAAGGCGCCAGTTCATGGCTGGATGGTGCAGCGCTTGGAGGAAGAAAAGTGGAGAACTCTAGATTTTGCAGGGCATGCAAATACAGAGTGAGAAACGTTCACTTACTTGAGTTCATCTCGAAATAGAAACGACTGTTGGTTGCGCTGACCGTCTTTCTTCCAGAGGCAATTTGATTTTTCGAGCTTCGATGATTGCAGTAGCAGGTAAGTGCCTGGTCGCCGCAAGTTGATGCACCGGACAGTCTGTGGCTTTAGCAAGTAGAACCGTACTGCAGATGAGAGCACCCGTTGTTATCGAACTGGTTTTGCTTTATCGCAAGACTCCGACCAGACTGCGACTCTAGGTGGCGGCTCAGGAGCAAGTTTACAAGGCCGTCGTTCCAGGCTCGAATGGAAGGCCGAAGCGGGAGTGTTGATGGGCGTCACGGCTTCGTTTTTGGCTGCTGTTGGTTCGCTTGAGAACGACCTAGCCGGCGCAGGGGTAGGATTCGATTAGCTGCCGCTGCGAGTTGCTGGTAACTGAGAGATGGTTGCAGTTGTCGTCAACAGACAACTCGAAGTCTGCAGTCGCAGGATGTATGCCGTTGACGCAGCGATTGCGAGAGCTAGCTGCTGTGGTGCTTGCACACGATCGCCGAGCGACGTTACTGGCGCTCAAGTCTGTCGCAAGACTTGGTGAGTGGGCTTGTTTGGGCTACAAGGAGTAATGGGCATACTTACAGTTTTGAGGCTTTCGACAACACTGTTGTCGGGCGTACGTTGATGTCACCTGTTGCGGCTGCGCGACACCTTAAACCCTGAGCTTAACGGTTCGTCAAGGCGGACTGCTAGACCAACTGGTGCGCTTTGCTTCTTCCCGCAGTCTCCACAGATCTCGAATGTCGAGCACAGACAGGTACGGGCAGCGACCCGGCTACCTACTGCTTGCAAATCCTTGTCGCGACGTAGGCGGTGTGTGTGTACTCGCTGTTGCCGCTGCACTGCGACCTGTCAGTCCTTCGCATCAAACAAGGGAGCATGTCGCAATGCAGGTGGAGCTTACAGGGTTCTTCTGCAGAGTTCCTAAAAGGAATGATGTGGCGTCGGCTGATTTTCGATCGTGGCTGTTTCAGCGAGGGTATATGTCGTCGTCAAATGTTCTGCGATCTACGCAGAGACCCGGTCCACGGAACAGTCTGATCGTTATGTGTTGCTTTGCACCAGGATAAGATATGCAAAGGAGTTGCAATCTCTCGACAGTGTGATAGACAGGAGGTGAAAGTGGTAGACAATATACTAGCAGCCTCCTCTTCTGACTCGACTTGAGCGGGTGTTAGCCGTCTGAAGGGTCGAAGCATATATGCACCGTGCCTCCAGTCCAAATGGCTCTTGCTCAGAACCGTTGCACAAAGCCGCTGGGATTCGAGGTTCCCGTGATGCTGATCCTCGAGGCTGCCTGGTAGGGTACCAAACGCGAGAATATCAGCACAAAGATATGTGAGACTCGGTGCGTTCTCGTGAAGACCCGAGTTTTGTTGTTGAAGGGATTTGATCAAGTTGAACTCGATGATGGTGAACCAGAGAAAACGTGAGCATATAGAGTCTGGGAAATAGACGTACGGTTCGTAGATAGAACCGCTATAGCTCGATCCAGAATAGGTCGAGCTGGGGGTCAGGTTCGGGATGTTTGGCTGAAAAGAGATATGCCTACCAAGCAAGTATAGCCCCATAACATTATTCAGGATGATGGATCAAGATTCAGCCCACAAGCAATTGATCCGTATTGCCTTGCTCTCAGACCATGACCGTTTTCCTAGCACCACGGTAGTATTGGCAAGCTGCAGCAGCGAACCTTTCCTAAACTGGCCACTCTATATCTCCGAGATGTCAGGGAGATGACTTGCCCCCAGTGCCCAGGCTTGCGTCTGACTTGAATGGTAGCTGGTTCACGCTGAGCTTTGCATTCCTTGCACCGGAGTAGGGCCTCTGCTGCCCGCGGGAACAATAGCTCACCGTCTTGCAATGAGCGGATTGGCTCGCCAGACAGACGCATCACAGTCCCCGTGCAGCGATGCAGGAACATTGACCACGACACCACACTGAAATGGGTGGCCGACTCGACACAGCAGGACATGGACCGAGCAGCTGGGACTTCGATGTTTCATCTCGATCAGCCGCCCAAGAATAACCCATGAAGCGAACAGATGATCAGGGTTCGCTCTTGCCACATTGACAGTGGTTGGACGCTCACTGCCCGCGGCGCCCAGTCAGCAGTGGATCACAGGCGGGCCAAGGACAGGCTGGGATAAAGCGCCACGGCCCGGTAGCCGCAGGCAAACGACAGGGCGAACCGTGGGTGAACAGGAAGTTGAGGGAATCAGAGGACAAGGAGAGACTCTTGCTCGAGGGCCGTTACCTGTCACGGAACGACGGTGACGCTGTTACCTGGCTCTGACAACAACAGTTCGGGTGACTGAGTCGACGAGAGGTCAGCCACCACCCACACCGCGACGCCAGATCCATCTTGCTGAGGCAAGCGTGCAGCGGGTGATGCTCAAAGGTTGCATCGCCTAGAGATTTTGGTTAGAACACTCACTGCGCTATGATCCGGGCTGCTTCACTCTTCGCACACCACGACCCAGCAGCCTGGGAGGCTGCGTATTACTCCGAAAGAGGGCAGGGCCAGTCATCGTGAGGGCTGCCGTCCACGGTCGTCACTCAGCTCTTGTCGCGCCTCGGACGAGGAGGGCGCGGCGAGCGGCATATCGTTAGCCGGGATCTGAACGGTGAAAAAAGCGAGAAACAACGGGGCGTGGACCGGCTCGGCAGCTCCCTTGCGTAGTCGAGATGAAAAGCGATACATGATCGATGGGAAGGAGGGATGAACTTGCAGGGGATTGGGAAAGACCATCTGGTGACGTGCAGCGCCCGCGGCTAACTAGTCCCCACTTGGTCGCGCCCTTGCCCGCTTTCGGCCACTAGCGGGCTTGGCCTCTCCCGTCGTGCAGCCGTCGCTGCTGAACTCCCCAACCGCTCTCACCATCAGGCCGAGCCGGTGGAGAACAGCACTATCAAGCGCTGGCTCTCCCTTACTGCGCTGCTTCAGCAGCACTCCACGCGTTCAGGGTGACATTACGGTCCCAAACATCATCAAGCTCATGTGTCTCGCACGTTGCGGCCGTCCACACCCCCAACACTTGGGGCTGACCGGCGATGCGAGCTGTCGTCTTCGCATTGCATTCCTCAACCCACAGCTGCACAGCTCATCAGACGGACTTGGCCAATGAGGGGATAGCGATCAGCAGTAGCCAGCAAGCAGGGAAGGCTTGCCGCAGATGCCAACAACAGACTGACCCGAGCCACTCTTCCACTTCCATGCCAGCCTAGTCATCTGACGTGTCTGGATAGAGAATGTAGAGGCAGGGTTTTCCGCTTACTTTCCGAGTACCTCACCGCACTAAGAGCGCCCGCCCCCAGCATGCTCGGCGCCTGCCAGAAAATTCACCGCACCCAGGTACAACAGCCCGTTGAGTGTAGATTCAGATGGTGGCTGAGCGGGTGTCCAGGAGATCACGGCTTGAACAGGACGTTGCAGCTCGTTGCGAGGTCACAAGATGTGCAGTTTCCCTGCAGGGCGTCTGCTGTCGAGGCACATCGATCTGCAGCCTCCCGCTCAACCCCGTGACGGCGATGGTCGGGCGCCCAAGCGACTGCCAGTTTCCGATACATCATGGCGACCTGCATCAGACTTGACTGTTGTATCGGGAGGATTAGGAGCCGGTTTTGGCTCTTGCTTTGACTGTCTCATTCGACTCGAAATCGCCAGATTGGGGCATCTCTCGCTTTCGACTCTTGCTGCGACCTGTTACACCAACACCGCTTACTCCAGCCTCCCAAATTAACGGATCCTCAGGAGGGGCCAGTGTCGCAGCCCTGACAGGAGCACGTTACAATGATCTGATCAAGCACTGATAAGCCGGCGCGAAGTGATCGAGAACAGCATCGAATCAATGACTCCATGAATAGTCTCATGTAAATCTCAACGCGACCGAGATCAACGTCTTTGCCTTTTCATTCGGCAGCCATGGTTGTCATACAGTCGAACATGGGACCAGTGTGCTCAGTACGAGACCGGACTATGAATCTACTCGCAGTCTACTCGTTAGATCCTGTTGAAAGACAATCTTTGTCAAGCTTGTTGTCTGACGGTCTGGTTCGCACTGCGTAGATTCCTAGCAATCCCTGTCCATTAGAGACACGGGCATGGTTTACCCTTCAACTGTGTACTGCGCCATGGGAATACTGCACTGCTAGTTCTTTGATCAAGTGGAGATTAGCAGACCTTGCATTGTTCGGCGTTGACAAGCTCACTGCTGGCCGCGGCAGTGGGAACCGAAGTCTTTAACAAAGAAGTACGTGGCGGACGTGGCTCGCTTCAGAACTTTACACGAGTACATTGTTGGTACGTGCATCACTCGCATCCAACGTACTTGCACAGCAAGTCTGGGATATTGTTGGTTGCTAGGTCAAATCTGCAGACAACTACGTACAGTGGAAGTCCAAGCAGGCTTCGATCAGGGGCCGTCCACCCAACGCGTTGAGCTCGCTTGCTTGCTGTTGTGTTTGGCACACGTTCGCATCCACTAGTGACCACGGCACACAAAGAATTACGAGACGGGCAGAATTAGGCTCTACCTTTGTTCGACCCCAGCCATGTGGCAATGACCCGTTTTGAATAGTTAGAGTACGACTACGTTCGACCACGGCCGGTTTGCGTGTTTCAAGGCGGCGCAATTTGGTAGCGAGACGTTGGCGTTGTACGGCGCGACCGATGGCATACCACGGACTGACAGCTTGTGGATGACGGTCCGTCGTGCAATCCAATTTTTAGTCTACCAACCACCAGCGACAAATCGCCTGTCAGCCTTGCCGCTGCATCTCTGGGATTGACCAGGAATGCTGACAGCTCGACGATCATCGGTGCGGACAAGCAAAGATGGTCACCTTCAGGAGACTTGTTCTGCGTACAGCGACAGGCTGAGTAAGCTTCCTCCCAGGCCCCCGGGTGTTCGGTTGCACGCGGCCTTTGGACTGCCTTGCTGAGCGATAGGCTTTGTATCTTCCAGGGCTTCGTGGACCACAACCTAAAGTTGATATGGCGGTCACGCACTTCGGTCGATTTCCGGTCAGAGTGTACGAAAAGCCGTTGTGACACCTGTGAACGGTTCGTGAACGATTGGCCTGTGCGCCTAACTGAGTAGCAATCAGATTTGAGTCGAGAGCGACTCTAGTAGTTGCCATATCAGGAGCGAAGATCTTCGAAGTTCGTCAATGGTAATTGGTGGCCCAATACGCAGCTCGTGCATCCAAGCCCAGGCTCGAGCCGCGTAGTAACGGGCGCACAACACGAGCATCACCACCAAACAAGCCTATTATTCACTTACGCGTCACAAGTTCGAGCATTATAGTCTTGGGGCAGAGAAGCAAACAGCGCCACGGTATCGCGACATGTAGTTGCCGCGACAATTTGAGCCTATACCCCCGCATCAGTCCTTTGCCTGGATACGTTCACGACTGGTCCTTAGCAAATGGTTGTCATCTCATCGGACGTGACTGCTCATACGATCTCTATTGCGTTCATCAAGAAGCTAAAAAGGAAAGGGTTGGCACCCAATGAATGGGCTCGCCAACGTCCTACAGGCTTGTCGTGGACCAGACCTCAACGGTTGTTGCCCCTGGAAGCTGCAGGTTCCTTGTGTTCTGTGTCAGCTGGGCACAACATCCGACGCGACTAAGCCTGTAGATTGGTCGTCGTAATCGTCTCCTGCTGTGTGCTGGCCGAGCAGTCAGTTTTGCACGTCTAAGAAGACAGCGATGTCTTTGCAGCAAGCGCTAACTTCACGTAGCCACTTGCTCGTTCTACTCCCGCATCAAACTACTCGAACGAGGCACCTTTCATGGTAATAGATGTCAAGTGACGTGCCCAGACTGTACTAGTTGGCCTCACTATAGCTGGGGGGCGGATTTCCAGACCGAAACGCTATTCTGAGCCTTCTCTGCCTAGAATGCTTGCAGTGCTTTCCCTTCCACTTCCAGCACTCGACATGTGACCCACTCCGTAAGGTTCGCTCGCGGTCGCCATCATCACCACATACTGCATCCTAACGCGCATGGCTGAAGCAGTCATGCTCATCCGTCGGTCGTCTCCGCGGATCTCATCATGCGAGTAAGCATCTTCCTCCTCTATCACATTTTTAAGATGATCCCGTCGCCTACCTATACCCGAACCTACCAAGCCAGCCCCGGAACCACAATCACTACATACTGATGACCGCATAAACCTGATTCTCGTGCCATAGCGACCTCCAAAGTTAAGATCGACCATTCCACCATATCACCATGTCACTAAACCTTCGAACTGGCCGACGGCTGCGGCCATCACTATATCGCGCTGACCTACTCGAGTACACTACAGGGCCGGGAAATTCAATGTGAGCACAGCCCCTGACCATCGGGGAATTCTGACGGACAGGTGGCAGGCTTAATGCGAGGCGTAGTGCAATCAGGCTACCGATCGCCAGCGGGCGCCCCCGTTTTTGTGTACGGACAGGGGACAGGCTCCGTGGATTGTGCTTTCAGGGTCTCCAGCCTGCCTCTGCTCTTGATTGTGTCGAAGGCCCTCAACTTCCTCACCATCTCCTGTGACAACGTAGTCATCATTCACGTTCGATCTACCTAGGTAAGTTGTTCGACTGTTGTCGACGCAGATGTGCAAGACAACCTCAGGCACCTCTTGCGCCATCGTGACCCTGCCACGTCCTGCAGAACATCGCCAATCTCTGTAAGCTTTGCGTCTCATCAGTGCAATGTTGGACATACGCTACGGGCCGTCTTCTGGTGGTGAGTCAGTGACTTGCGAATACCTCACACGCCAATGTCACTTTGATATATTGTGAGCTTTCTCGTCAAACACCTCAAAAGCCTTTTTGATTTAGCTAAAAGAGACCAGCACAGTATCTAAGTAAAGGATTGAAAAACAAGTGAGGATGTTCTCGAGCAAGTTTTCCCCTTCACCACCACTAGCAGAAGCACTTGATCAACATGGAAAAGCTACAACAGCGCAGCACCCGCCTTACAATTCCTCGCTATCTGTCTCCCTCCATCCCCGACTCACTAGCAGCCATTGCCTTTCTTTGGCTTGCGAGCACCGTACTCTCAGCTTCGCCATGAACAAGTTACTTCATATGCAGGCGCAGGTTCACTTCCATCTTCATCCATTCTCCCTCACATCCATCCCGAACCATCCAACCCATCCATCCCCAACTCCACGAACTGTGCGCATCAAGAAGCCAGCAGCTGGCATCCGCCGATCCGCCCACCCGCACCAAATCCACACCAAAATGTTCTTGTTGTAGAAATTCGAAGCTTCCATCTACATCACATCACATCACATCACACACATGAATACCTTCAACCCCAACCTTCCTCTACTACAACAGCACATCACACACGAGTTCTCCTCCAGCGCCCTCACCACGCGCTTTGAGGGCCTCCAGGCCGAGAAGGTCAGTTGGCAGTAAGTCGCGATGATCTAGGTCCTTACCCTCGTCATCTGGGCACGCCTCGTTCATTGCTGATGGACTGAGTACCGCGAAGCCAAGGCGCGCAAGCGCAAGGTGGGGACCGCCACTCTCGCCGACGGCTTTGTAAAGGTCGAGAAAGAGGTGTAAGTTGTAAGCATCTTGATAGTTTCTTCACTGTGATATGCACCCGCCAGTTCTACTAAAGACCTTACGCTCCTTCATGGGCATCTACTTGGAAATCCCAAGCTCCTTGTAGAACGCCTCGGTACTGGGTTTCCTGCCCAAGAACTCCTCGAGGATGTCCATCTCCTCCTTACTTCCACCACGCTCGAGCACAGTGTGCCTGTACCTTCTTCCTTCCTTGGCGTTCATGGGGTCGTCCTTGAAGACGGAGTAGAACATGTCGGTGGAGTATACTTGCGAGGAGAGATAGCCGTAGTAGCTGCCCATGGTCAACACGAAATGTTTCACGTCAATGCTTCATCATGAGAATGTGACTTACCCAGCATCATATCCGCCGATCAAGTGACCGAAGGTAGCTTGACCGTTACCCCAGTGCCAATCACCCTTCTTGTCGCCGCTGAGGGCCTCAGGGCCGTCGAGTTGCGAGATCTCTTGGCGGAGGCTATTGTACAGCTGTGTGATGTCTAGCTTCTCAACCTCGTCGTGGCTCTTGGGCTCGTGGATGGCCATGTCGAAGGTACCGAAGTGCAGCTGCCTTAGGTTGAACAGAGCATCATTGACGTGCTTGGTGTTGATGAGCTTGCTGATAAGAGAGTTGGGGATGCGCTCATCTGAAGGCTTCTTATCGGCGCCAGACGACTCAAGGTAAGCCTTCTCGTACTCAGGCGAAAGGTGAGAGTAGTGGTGCGACAGAGAGCGGAGCTGAGACGGCGTCCAGCACCAGTTCTCCAACATCTGCGACGGTGCCTCGACGAAGTCGCGGACTGTGTTTGTGCCGTGGAAGCGAGAGTAGGTCGTGCGAGAGACGAGGTCGTGAATACCGTGACCAAGCTCATGGAACAGGGTGACGACCTCATCGTGCTTCAAGAGCGAAGGCTTCTTTGGTGTTGGCTTCGAGAAGTTGCAAACCAATGCTGTGGCGGGGTATCGACGGTCGCCGTTCTCATCTATGTAGCCAGGCTGCAGGTTGAAGTTGGCAGCGTGGCCGTACTTGCCGTCACGGGGGAAGAGATCAAGGTAGAGGTAGCCAACGAAGCCGGCGCCCTCACCCTCGTCGTCCCAGACACTGAAGACTTGGACTTCTGGGTGCCAGACAATGTCCTCGGCCTTGCCACCATCTGCCAGAGCAGCCCTTTCTTCGCCAACAATCTCGACGAAGACCAGGCCGAAGAGCTCTTCAAAAATCTTCAACATACCCTGGATGGTAGTCTGAAGAGGGAAGTACTCAGCAATGACCTGGTGGTCAAGCTGGTAATCCTTCTCGAGCATAAGGCGGTCGTAGTACCTGTGATCCCAGAGGTAGTACTTCTCAGCCAGCTCACCAGTGAGACCCTGCTCCTTGACATCCTGCTTCTTGAACTCCATCAACTTATCGATCTCCTTTTTTCCGCCTGGCGCAAGACGTGTGCGCAAGTCACCAAGGAAGTCGTCGACCGTCTTGGGTGTCTTAGCCATCTTGTCCTCTATCCTAAACTCGGCGTGGTTCTTATATCCGAGAATGCGGGCGGCCTCATCACGGAGGAGGATAGCTTCACGAAACAGCTCGACATTCTGATTGCACTTGTTCTCGTTCTCGACAAAGACCTTCTTCCGGGTCTCGGCGTTGGTAGCGTACTTCAGAGTTGGGAACAGGTCAGGGTACTTGAAGGTAAGCCAAAGCTTGCCCTCATTCTCACCCTCGCCCTTCTTCAGACCAGTCAGAACATCCTCCGGTACGCCGTGTAGCTCCTCAGCTGTGAACCACAGTCCTCCGTTCTCCTCGTTCAAGTTCTTCGAGAATTGAATGCTGATGGTGCTCAGACGCTGCTTGATCGCCTTGAACCTGTCGCGCTTCTCGCCAGCAGGGATGTTCAGACCATTGCGGATGAACGACTTGTGATCCTTCTCCAGCAGACGCTGCGATTCGGGGTCCAACTGCTCCTTTGCCTTTAGTACCTTGTCGGTCAGCTGGAAGACATCCTCGCGCATAGACGATTCAATACCGAAGTCGTCCAGCAGCTGCTCTGCCTCGCTGGATGCGTCACGGAGCTCCTTGCTTGTCGACACGGCGTTGTAGAAGCCAATGATGTGCGACTCAATGGCCATCTTGTTGTCGTCGTGGGCAATGGGCAGGAGGGCCTTCGCGAAGGTTGCCTCTCCGCTCTTGACCACAGCATCCTGAACGCCTCGTGACCTCTCAATCAACCTCTTTGTGTCCGCCAGCAAGCTCTCCTTGGTGGCAGTGAACTTGGGTGGCAGCTGCGGCGGCTTCTTGTACTGTGCAGGCGCCATGGTGGAGTTCGTAAGGGGACGGTATGGTTGTGTATAGAGCGGGTTGCGAAGGGGTCCTGGCTTGAGATTATGCAGGATGGAGGGGGTGCGCCCGGCGAGTCGTAGTGAAGACAGGATGGCGGTTAGAGAGATGAAGAGGGCGACGGACGCGAGGAAGAGCTTGGTTAAGCGTGAGGTAGCCACTGTGGAGCTTGCGATTGCTACTTCCTTATTTGCTATATCATGTAGGTGCGGGGCAACCACGGGCGGTGAAGGCAAGCGCGGCGGATAACGTCAGTCGAAGGCACGTTGAATGTGAGTGATGGCGAGCGTGACCACCTGTCGCTGATGCTCACTCGAAGCTCCGCAATCGCCGAGGTCGAGCCTAAACCGCGAGCAGTATGGCGGGATCTGCTCGGGATCTGCGGTCGTGGTGCAACACCACACGTTCGAGCTGCTGGTCCCAGACTTTGACATCTTCGTGGACTTCCTGTTAGTGAGGCTTGACTTCGTTCTGGCACGCCTGCTTCAGTGAGAGAGCCATTACGGCTGGTGGCACTCACGGAAGTTCCAGTAGGCCGGTCCCCAGCTGACTAGCCTGCTTCCGAATGACGGTATCATTCACCGCCAGAGCTCTCATCGCGAGCTGTGTAAATTGTCGAGAAGGATATGATGGAACATTACCCAAAGTAGGAAGTCGTCAGGCCAAGGAGTCGGGGTTTCCGATGTTAAAGAAGTCCCCTTGGAGACTAAGGGCGACCCTTACAACACAAGCTTTCCCAATCGAGCAATAATACAACATCACCTGGTCATAGCAGAAGCGGCACAGAATATGTATGTCTCTCATCCATCAAATTGCTCTGCATCTCCACAGTTGCGCTTACGCCGAGCACCCACCTACATAAGCCCATCATCCAACCCGTGTCTTCGTGAAGAACGTGGACCAACCAGCATATGCACTCAACAACCCAGATAAGGGTAATCAGAACCTCCGAAATCGACAAGTGGGAATCATGCAACCGCAACGCCTAAGTACTCCGCTAAACGCCATTCAATGATGTGCATGAACGCCCAAAGCAGAGAGGTATCGATCGTAAAGCCCATAAAAAAAGTAGAAGATGACGACCAAGATAGCGACATCGAAAAGAAGCGAAAATAGATCAACCCACAAACCCTCGTAGCCATTACCTCGCTGTTGTGACACTAAGTGTCAGCTTGGGGTTCCTCTCAACTGCAATCTGCAGGTCTTCGTCGTTCTCAATGGGGAAGAATGTTCCTTCCATCTCGTCTCGATACTCGACAATCAAGTCTTCGTCAGGCTCGTTAGGTCTTTCCAGTCGCCTCCTCTCCCTTAGCTTGTTGTACAAATCGGCGTAGCGAAGAGAAATAGGCATGCGAATGACGACACAGTTGTCTTCCTCAAACCAGACCTTGATCTTGAGTGCCGATGATGTACCGGTGTTCGTTGCGGTCGAAGCAGAAGAGTGCTGATGGTTCATCGGTGGTGGGTTGAGTGATGAGGAGTAAACCTGCGAAGCCGAAGACTGACCACGCTGGTGAGCACCGTATGACCCTGTCGAATAGGGAGTGACTGGTGTGGTGGCCTGCAGTTGATCGGCAGACGATTGTCTGCTTGTTGACCCACCGTGTGAGTGGTTTGAGGACTGTCCGGATTGCTGCGACAGCCTGTAGTCGTCTTGCGCCTGGATATCAGGATCGATTTCGTAGTCGCCCTGCCTTGGTGCAAAGAAGCCCTTTACAAGCTGACCATGTGTAATGTGCGGGCCGAGCTTGAGCAGGTTCTTGATGTATTCGTCGAGGTTTGCACGGCGGCCGTTCGAGATGTTGTCGGTGACATAGGTAACCGGCCCAGGCATGAAGGGCAGTGTACGCTCTCCTTGCCCACTAGTACCGGCTTCCACGGGGTATGTAGCAATGAGCTGGATCTGCAGGTCGTAGAAGTCCTGATACAGGCGCTGCAGCTCCCAGTGTCTGCCGTCTTCCATCTGACACTCGATGATGAACCAGAAGATATCATCGGCGAAGCAGTAACGCGGCACGCAGGCTTTGATTGGTGCAAACAGCTGACCCTGGCCTCCTTGCATGGCTACCGAACCAGAGCGCGAGTGTGATATCTGTAGGTTGTCAGACATGTGCAAATCTGGTGCAAGGGTCCAACTTACCGAGCCATTCCTGCCTTGTGCAAGAGTATTTCCTCCCAGGCTCATGCGCTCCATACCAGCTTGCAATGACTGCTGGGTGTTGTCCTGTAGCTTGCCGAGCGGTATGCTACCGTTCTTGTAGTCTGCCGCCATCTTCTTCCACTCTTCGACTTTTGGCACACCTGCTGCTGCCACTGCCTGCTGCGCGTCCGGTACTGCTTGCCCTGTTGTCATATCGCGGATCTCGATGAAAGACACCGGGATCAGACCAGGACCTCCAAGCCGTGTGATGGGCTTCGCAACAAACCACTCCGGGTTCGACTGTGCAATGACGATGATGGCCTCGCCCTCCTTTGCGTCCAGCTCGTCTGGCCTCTCCGCCTTAAAGTCGTAGATGACGATGCCGTAGACCATGGCGCCTGTCTTTCCTGACTGCGACATTCTCGTTTGGTGGCCGAACATGTTCTGCACCATGCCTGCGGTGTTCGGTGGGTTGGGGCTGCCTATCCCTCTAAGGGGCTCCTGATAGCCAGAGTCGTGCGGTTGAGTTTGCGCAGATTGGCGCGGTGCAGAGCCGGCGCTGTCGCGCACTGTCTTTCCTACGCCCTCAAAGTACGAGACGGGGACAAGTCCGCGGGAACCGTGCAGCGGATTGCAGGCTTCGTACCAGTCGGGGTCGTTTTCGCGGTTGACGACGTGCAGGAAGTCGCCCTGGGAGAAGCTGAGCTGGTTCGGGTCGGAGGCCCTGTAGTCGTAGAGGGCTTTTATGACCTGTGAAATTGGATCTACGGTTAGCTTCGCGCGCGTGCTGCCCGTTCGGGAAACTGGGGTGGGGTGTAGATGGGCGTGCAAGGTCGCTGAGTCGCCGCAGAGTGAAAGGGATGGCAAAGACGGTTACGCACCTTCTTTGGCGGCACGATGGCTATCGCATCCTTGGCTGGGATGGAGATGTGGTGCGGGCGGTGGGCGTCCTTCTCCCCTTTCATCGACCGGCGGAACTGCGCACATCATGTTAGCGCATGCGCACACACAGACACAGGGCTGCGACATCAACGGCGGGCGCGTGTGGCGAGGCGGCGTACCTTCATGGCGGGCAGACTGCGCGGTGGATACTACAACAACGGTGATAGACGTGCGGTCGCTGTCTGCGCGCACTGCACCGGCAGCGTCTGGTGAAAGGCGGGACTTGGGGCAAGAGCAGAGGACGGCGGGCGATCGTGGGCACCGGCGGGCTGGCGTGTGCGGGGACGGGGGGATGGTGAAATGAACAGCGGCTCGTGAAGAACGGTCGTGCGCCTGCTTGCTGGCGGCGGCGTGGTTGTTGGACGGTTATTAGAGACTGTAGATCCAGTCCAACGGCGGCCAAGGCGAGATGTCGTCGTTTGGGGATCACACAATCTCAGGTTCCAGCAGCAGAAGCAAGAAATGAGCAGGCACCGCAGGCGCTCCACTGCGACGGCAAGGCAGAGGGACCCTGGCACCCTGGCTACTTGGGCGGGCACCGCACTTGGCAACCCAGTGCTTCGGGCAGTGCTCTGGCAGTGCAAAAGGGGCGAATGGGCGTGTCCGCTGCTCTACGGCCTGAAGCAACCCGGCAAGTGCTGGTCTTTGTTGTCGCAGAATGCGCAAGCCCTGGAGATCTTCGCAGGACTCCGTGGCTGTTTGTGACGACACACTGGCCGTGCGCTGCGGAATGTGTTCACTCCAAAATACCAAGCAGCTCGCCCAGACCGTGGGGACGACCTCCTCTCCAGCGACTACTGTAAGGCTACGCCGTCTTGACAGAGCCGGAAGACGGACCTGCATCCGGTTCCCATCAGCGTGCAGCTGAACTACGCTAGGAGCCTATCAGCGTTTGGTGGGGCACAACAATGGAACACTCGTGAGGATTGTTCTTTCAGCAGTGTCGGCCTCAATCCAGTGTGCTTGTCATTCAAGTCATTACACGTCGATTCATCTGTCACAGGTGGGGCCCCTCCAGAACATTGCAAATTCACAACAGCTCCACATGTCTGCTGTTTCATTCCCTCGTGAGCGGGGGGATGCTGGCAAGGTCCGATTGTGACACATAGCTGAGAATACTGCATTGATGGCTGGTACCCAAGACTTGCGCGTACAGCAATGTCACCATCGCAGCTGCTAAGCGCGGTGCAAATTCGATAGAGGAAATGTAATCCAATGTATTGCAGACTATCGCAAACGCCCGCGAGCCTCATGGTGGGTATGCCAGCGCCAAAACGCCGTTCATGAACCCTTGCATGCCAATCACGTTCCCAAGATCCACTCTGTCCCCCTCATTGGTCCTGCCCTAGCGCCTCTGACGGGTCCACAAAGCAACGGCCATCGCAGACGCGTCGCGGTGCAGATATCGCCGAATTTGCTGGTCGGGTAACCTTCAACAATGCCACTTGACGACCCCAATAATAACACCGTTCGATGATATCGCCGAAGCGGAACAGGCCGTCATCAGCAACAGTGCCGACCTCCGCAACCACGTGGTAGTGTCGGACAATTCGAGCCTGAAGCAGGCACTACTATCTAAGACAGTACCGCTCAGCCCTATATTGCAACCGTGCAATGTTCCTAGCTCTGAACTTTCTTGAACCCCCTGGTATGCCACTCTTTCTAAATCCAATGTTGCTTTTGCATCTGCAGCTTGGGCAGAACGGATGTTGCTAACAACAAGAAAATGTATCTTGGTGATCGCGAACCATGTTTGAAACGTCCAACGTGTGGGAAATGACTAGAAAATTCGCTGCATCCAACGCATGAGCGGATACCCCGCGTTCCGGTCAACTGACGCCGGGAAACATTTTATGCCGGGACATGGCTGTTTGAGACGGTGCCTGGGACAGGCAGATCCATAGTGACGTGGGAGTGAGGCGCAGGAATTTGGAATGAAATCTAGAGTGACGAATACGCAACTCGAGAAATGCTGAACACTGGAACGCTGGAGGTGATGTCGCCATCGTCGGTGCCAGAACTCATATCTGGCCCTTGATGTCTACTTTGCTGAACGCAGCAGAACGAAGTTGCTCGAAATGCGCCGCAGCCTCGCGAACTTTTACACGATACTGCTTGACGGTTTTTTCGTCAAACTTTTCTTCGATGATATTTTGTGCGCCGTGCGACTCAAGGAATTCACGGCATACTTCATCGTTGTCGAAGCCGAGCTCATCAGTCAGGAAGCGTAAGGTGATACTAATGTAGCTGTTGCATATTAGCAGGCGTGTTTGAAGGCATTCTCAGAGGTAGACTTACGCTCTAGACATGTTAGCGAGAGCAGTCAGTCGCTCACGCTCGATGAACATGTCCATCAAGTATCCGCCCATGTTCTGTGCCTGGAGGTACAGCCGGAAGAACTTGTGGTAGTTGCCGAGAGCCAACGCTGAGCGGACGTCAAGGGCATGCTTGATCCATTCGTGGGTTTTGTCTGCAGGGGTTAATTCTGCCAACATGTCGTTCATGTCGGTCTTGTTGCATGTATACACAAAGTAGAGAATGCGGTAGGCCTTGAACTCGGCAGGGTTACCGCCCAGATTCTGCGCGTACAGCGCCTTCAGTTGCGTTTGGCACTGATTATACTCACCCGTATCCCCCTTCTCTAACGATATCCGGGCGTGGATTTCGTACACCTTCACTGTGAAGGCATTCTTGATGTGTTGCACTGTCAAGTCCTGGCGAAGTGACTTGAACTGGTTGCAGATGTAGTTGTAGTTCTTCTCGGCTTTCCACTTTTTGGTGAGCATGGCCAGAGTTTTCTCAAGAACATGCAAAGGTCGGACGGTCTCAGCCTTTGGCGGCGCGGTCAGACGGAAGTAGCTCTTCTCGAGAGCCATGTTTGTTCCGACGACAGGGCCAGTATGCATTTCATCCTCATCCTTTGTCGAAGCTCCCCAAGGTGGTGTCTTGTTGTTGCCGGCTTTTCCAAGGTTGAATCGTTGTCGTCGTTTTTCCAGCTCCGTCTGATCTAACTTACTTGAGGCGTCAGATGCGGCACTCTTCTTCTGGCGCTTCTCGTTGTGTCCCTCGGTGAATGTCATACGTGATTCTAGGTTAGTTCTACGCCAAGGTGGGAGTGTTGCCTGCGTTTGCTGGGCAAGCTCGTCCGAGTCTTGCGACTTGCGCTTCTTCAGTGTCGATGGTGATGAGTTAGCTTGGGCGTTCGCGCCATTCAGATGAAGAGAAGAGAGACCGTTCGCGAAGCCGTTATTAGTGGGCGACATCAGTGCGGCTTTCCTGCGCTCTTCTTGTATAAGCTCTTGAGGCAAGGGATATGTGGTCCAATTGATCGACTCTTGCATGTTTCGTTCGGCGTAGTAGCTGATGGTCTCTTTCAGTTTTGCTTGCATTTCTTGGTTCGACACGCCGGCGATGGCGCTCTCAGGATCGAAAGCACGGCGGACATAGTCGCGCACCGCAGGGGGCCACTCGACCTTCTTCGGTTTACTGGCAGCAGCAGCTGGCTGCGAAGACATGTCAGCCTGAGACGCGTTGCTCTGTCGGCCGTTCAGACATACTGGTGCAGGCGCAGATTGGAGTGTGGTTCGCGGTTGTACCGCGTTGTAGGCGGGTGGCTGCATGGGCTGGCCCCACGCAGAGGCGGCAGTGGGCATCATAATGAGGGCAAAATCGGAAACGAGACGTGACAAGTTAAGTGTGACTATGAGGTGAGTAGTTTACAGTGGTGGTGAGTGTCGTGTACACGGTGCGAAGGCGGGTCAGACGTCGAGTCTCGAGGGATGTGTGGAGGTGCGAGAAGCGACAAAGCGGATCGGCGCCCACCCTTGGCACGCACTAGCACGCTTTCACTGCTAGCGCCGGCTCGAATGACGATAGACTGGCCTTGGTGAGTGCGAGCAACAGTGCACCCCTCCAGGTTGCCATGGCCAATACTCCCATCCACGAATGGCCTGAATGTTCCTGCACCAGCTTGACCTGACCACCGCCTTGCGTCCGTCGCTCTTGCCAGAGGAGACGCTATTGTTTGTGCAAGATGCCGTAGGACTGTATGAGGGGTATGTCCATGCTTGTGTCTTGCAGCACGCTCAACGCGACTGACATCCTCGGCGTAGCAAATTCAAGATCCCACAGTACCAGAATGGCCAGGCATACTTGACATCACATCGCGCGTGCTATGTTGACCATGCTGAACCGCGCAAGAATTCAGTCGCCATCTTCCTAAAGGATGTAGAGAAGCCAGAGTTCTATGTAGGTTTAGTCAGCCCCGGTGCGCGTACGGAGCACGCGATGACAGTGACTGACATGTGTGCAAGGCTGGCTTCCTCAAATCATCCCCTAAGATCACTCTCTTCCCGAAGCCTGCGAATCAGCTATCGCGCGGCCTGTCAACGCCCATTGCTGCACCGAGCCCCTCGTCAGGTTCTCCAGAGCGACGGAACAGCCCTGCACCAGCTCCTTCGATCCAAGCAAATTGGGTGTGTCCTATATGCTCCTTCTCGAACCCAGTACCCTCGAACTTCGATCCTGCACTTGCGTCACGCACACCAATACCGCCATGTCTTGCTTGCGGTATCAAGCCTCCTCAAATGCATGTGGTGAAGGCAGCTATAGCAGCAATCTCGAATAGAGCCCCTGCACCACCGCCGAAGGATAATAAGCATGGCGCAACGACGTCAACCTCAAATGCTGGAGGCATGTTGTCTTGCCCACGCTGTACATACCAGAACCATCCTTCGCTGCTGAACTGTGAGATATGCGGTGCATCTCTGACCACTGCAGTCGACAAGCGGCTGGACCACATTGCAGAGGTCCGCAGGGCAGACTCACCGGGCCCATTACTGGCCACACCCATACAGACTACCAGTATCGAATGCATCAAGCTATCCTTTCGTAGTGGCGGCGAGAAGATCTTCTACGAGCGCCTCAAGAACGCGCTGGTGCAGCGTAAATGGCTACTCCAGAGTGCGCCTCCGATACCTAAGCCTCGACCAAACTCAGGCGCGTTCGACGACAGCTATTCGACCAAGTCTGGTAAATCGTCAGCGGAGATCGAGCGGCCTCGAGTGGTGGGAATTGCTGGTCTGGAGCGAAGGGGATTAGAGCAGCGGCAGAACAACGAAGCCATGATTGGCAACGCCTTCGAGGATCTCGAAGCACTGATGACATCCGCGAAAGAGATCATTGCCCTGGCTGAACAATTCGCGCAACAAGCAAACCTTGGCACGAATGGCAGCTCGGAAGATAACGCTTTAGCGTCGCAATCAGCGTCTGCACTTGGGCTCATCACTACCAAAGATATGCTAGGCTCGGGTTCTGAATCCCTTTATGTGTCTGAATTGTCGCGAAATCTTGCAGAATGGCTCACTGACGATACAAGAGGAGTGCTACGAAAAGGAGGTGGAATCATGACACTTGTTGATCTCTGGGCCATGTTCAACAGAGCAAGAGGTGGAGTTGAACTCGTCAGCCCGGCTGATTTCGAGAAGGCAGCAAGAATGTGGGATACGCTCAAACTTCCTATCCGCTTACGACAGTTCAAGAGTGGCCTACTTGTGGTCCAGGGTCGCGATCGAACGGACGAGAAGACCATTGCAACCCTACTCACGTGGTTGAAGAGCCTACACAACGAGGTGCCCAGCTCAGACGTTTCTTGGGACATGCAACTGTACGGCAGAGGCATCACTGCGCAAGAGACTGCTGAGAAGTTTGGGTGGAGTGTTGGTGTTGCAATCGAAGAACTCGAAATGGCCGAGGAGGCTGGTGCCTTATGTCGTGAGCAAAGTCTTGATGGCTTCAGATTCTGGGAGAACTGGCTCGTCAAGATGCCAGAGTCCTCTGTCAGTACTTAGCGCCAACCACAGTCATATCTCAAATTCTTAGCCGTACTACTGATCCAAATTTTCGGTACATGGCATCCTCTTACTCAATGCTACAGCTTACCACAGTCTCGACGCAGCACATGGCACTAAGCAAGCACACGGTTTGGACGCGTGAGAGGCAACAAACGCGATTCTGGCATCTGCGATACTTGTATTGCCACAGCAAGCGAAGGTTTTTGTGCATGTGGGAAAAATCAATGACCAAGAAAACCGTCATCTCGGTGGCTATGATCGCTTGCTCAAGGTCACCGAATCGAGGCTCTCACCAGCATGACGACTACAAACACTGATCATTATGGCATGCGCGAGAGTGTGCTCTCCATGGCAGGTAGACCGCAGTCACTCCACGGCGCCGCAAGGGAGCTGTGAGGAAGAAGCAAAGAACACGTGAGTACCTCCAAACTAGATGTGACGAGGATGGATGACTACTGAGTAAGTGATGTAGCAAGCAGATCTGGAAGAACGAATTTGTATATCACCGACATGGTCAACGAGGGAAAGAAAGCATTACATCCAGAGAGCCTTTATCCACTGGTACCGTACAGTCTACTTACAGTTGATGAGCGAACCTTCCACAATGGCAACCAATCGATCTCTCAGACCGCCCGAGCAGCATCTCTCGAGGAAGTCTTCAAGTTCTTCACTTTACACTGCTGCACCTTCGGAGGCGTCTTCAGGCCCCGGTGGTAAGAACTTTGTCTACGCCGATGGTCTGCTCAGTCCACCCGCAACTGTGCCCTCTAGTGTGTCCGGCAACTCTGTCAGGGGTGGCGTTCCTGGAGGTCAGCCTGACTCTTCTGTTGCTGACACGAGTTCTAACGGAGGCTCGGAATCCGCATCCAACATCGAGTCGTGGAACAAGCAAGCCATCAAAGCATTGAAGCCTCAGTCTCGGACAGCTATTGGCCGGCTGTCTTACAGTCTCAACCGACTTCCCAGACTGCTCATAGTTGATCTCCACATCGAAACCGAAACGACCAATGGCAAGTGGGAGCAAGTCAAGAGCTCTAGGCTTCGAGGTCTTGCAGCAAAAGAATGGCTTGCGAACCCTTCATTGGCAAATGACAAGCACCGCGCTTCCCTCAAGATTGGAGCTGGCCAGAGCGGCTCCCGAGTTGACGCCAGAATCGCCTTCCGCCTTGACGATGAGGGCCAACGTGCTCGAACTCGAAGCAAGATCCAGAACATGTCAACCAAACCACTCACAACAACAAAAAAGAAGCTAAAGAGCAGCACAACTAAGCGAGCTGTTCGTTGTCGCGTGGCAGAAATCAAAGATCACAAGGACCCAGCCGCCTTCAAGGAGAGCCTTGCTCATATGCTCAGAGCAATATCACAAGATTCAGATTTCCTCAAAGACTACCTGATGGGTAAAACTGTCGATGCATGTTTACCTCACCCAGATAAGGTCGGAGATTTGAGTTCCAAATTCAGGCTCTACATTAGGACACAACCATCCATCGATCCTGAGAAGAGATTGATCGATTTTGACTTTGATCTTGTTCCCGGCCTTCCAGGTACAGATGCTGAGGATTTACTTAGCACACTATTTGGTACGCATCCCACAGCCGATCTCATCAACCGAAATATGGACGCTTTGCGATACACACTCTGTGGTCTACAGGCACGTTGCATTTACAAGCCCATCTCTAAGATGACAAACAATCGAGCCAACATACAGTTGCTACGTGCCGCCGACGATAGCTGCCGCAAGGTCCAAATCCAAGATGTCCAAGCTCACGGCGTTCCCACTTTCAAAGTGAGAACAGAAAGCAGCGAGGTGACTATCAAAGTCGCCGATTATTTCAGCGAAGGTAATTTTCTCCAGTCTATGTCGAGAGCTTGTACATTCTAACGCTAGTAGTCCGGATTGGCGGTCAGCCACTCGACACAGCTCTGCCCTTTGTGAAGGACAACACCGGCGCTTGGATACCACTTGAACTACTTACTTTCGAAGGCCTTCAGCCATTACTGAGCTTTGGTCACCGCAACGAGGCTATCCGTGGTGAGGTTCGCAGGTTCCTGAAAGCCGGTGGTGTCACCATGCTATATGAGCTGGCTGATGATCTCATCGCCAGATGTGGCCTTCTCGATACAAGCACTGTGGGTTTCTCAACCACGACTTTCAAAATGTTCTTTGGTACTAACTCTCACTCAGACAGCAAGCGTGAAACCATGGCTTGATGTGTCCAAGCCTGGCTCTCTGCTCAGACTCTCATCCCTCAAGCCCAGTGCTCGACAACACGAGATCGAGCCTATCCAGTCTCACATCGGACTCCTACAGATTGACGATCCTGGAGAGGGCTACTACGGTAACGTCTTGGAGTGGGGCTTAAATCTCCGCTATCAAAGTGTAGCACGGAAAAGTCTAAACTCAGCTGATGCGATCATCGACCCTGCTAAGATGAGAATTGGTGAAGTTCAATTGCTTATCGCCATGGTTAATGACCTGGGTGATACAACGAACAAGGCCAAAGACGTCAAAAATATCATCGCACGCTTGCATCGAGCAGCCGAGACCGATCTTGGGCTGCCTCTAATTTGCACGACCTACAGCCACCTCGAGACGCGCATTGAAAAGACGGTCACGCCAAGAGACCACGTCCCGACTGACACGTATGCGAAGATCGACTACATGCTTGGACTGCCAAGACCAGGCCAATCAAAGCCGCTCTCTGATGGTGACACAATGATTGTCGGCGCTCATGTCATTAGCCAAGCTCCAAACGGCGAAAAATTGCCATACCACCCTACTATCACTGCAGTGGTTGCTAGTAAAGATACTACGGCCCTCCGATACAATGGGTCAGTTCGCATTCAGTCAGCTACAAGGAAAGAGACAGTCCCGGTCAAAGATCCGAATGAATCCACAACATACTCTCGTACAATCAGAGAAGGAATTGAGCATCTTGGCGACATGATGCGGGAGCTATTCAAGCAGCGAAATGGATCCATACCGACTCGGATCTTGTTCTTCCGCGATAGCGTCGACTTCGACAACAATGTGGTCCGAACAGAAATCCAATATATCCGCGACGCCTATAAGACGGAGTACCATGATACTGAGCTTCTTCTGACTTACATTGTCGTCAACAAGAACACCGCGATCACTTACAAGACTGTGGATGAACCTGACACTACCAAGGTGGTGCCCGAGTTCGACTACCTGGCCACCGGCGACAGCCATGCAAAACACCGCTACTACGTCGTCTGCAACGACATGAACGAAATCCCAGCTAACCTAGCTAACTTCACTAGTCGTCTCAACGCGAGCTTCCCGCTCAATCCGCATGGGCAAACCTCCAAGGCACTTCCTCTGCTTCATGCCAGCAAGCTCGCCTGCCGTGTGCGCGATTACTTCTACTACGATGTTCCTGAGGTCAAGATTTCACGGGCCAAGAAGCCAACCAGCGACAGCTTAGAGCTTGAAAGCCTTGAAGAAGACAGAGCGAACAAGGATATCAAGGAATACTTGGGCATCAACAACCCAGAAGCGCGACAGCTTCCTTGGAAAGAGCAGTTGGACGGTACAATGTTCTTTTTGTAGAATGTTGTGGCTGCTGATCACTCTGACTACATCCAACTTTGAGTTGGCCTTTCCTCTGGCTCGTCAACGATGATTCTCGTTGTCTCCGACTATTTTCAACTTATTCTGTTATTCTTTTTACACTCATCGTCGCCCCTACTTTGTTTACTCTTCTTTTTCGAAGGCTGTTTCTTTCTTCACGCTTCTCGCACATCTGTTCGATGGTATGCTTCATGGAGTAATGCAGGATCATCACCGGTTCCATTCTGCGTGCTCTCTTGCTTTAGTCCTGCATCCTGGATCTTTGCTATCTTGCTCTAGACTATCTTGCGCTGCTTTCGTCGTTTGGCCTTGCGTTCCGCGTATCATACATAGAGACTCACCCAATACACTCATTTGAAAATCTTACTGTGCCTTTGTAGCTTTTCCAGTCAATGAGGTCGCTCATTCGTTCCAACACAAACCTGTCGAAGACCGTTAACAGCATGGAACTTTAGCTCTAACTCCTTGCAAACAATGCTGAAGTGATCCGGATATCCCTATAGCGGTACTTGATCGAAATGAGCATTGGTGAGGCTTGGCAGAGGAGGATATCATACAGAACTGCTCAAAGTCTATTGCACGCGCAGCCAGAACCACAAGATGCTCTTGTGGCGCTACTCAAGAGCACAGGCAAGACGTTTTTGTATAGGCTAGAGAGCAGACAACCCTCAAACCGCATTTTATTTCGAAAGCCACCAATGATGGTGAAGAGCTCGAGATGGAGATGCGGGAAACTTTGCGTTTGAGGAATGAGACGACCCACGTGTTCGCGCACTCTGACGTTGGCAGCCTTACTGCGTCGTCGGGGATTTCAATACATGACACTCGCCTTTGCACGAATACGTGCAATGTACAGATCGTACGGTAAGCGATTTCACGATCGAGGATTCGAGGCGGGGCCAATCTCGTGAGGTAGCCGCCCTGGCTGCACCATGCTGTGCATTCCTAAAGCAACCCAGCCGCACACCGCATGTCTTTTCAGCCTGATGCCCACCTATGTCGCTCAACTTTCTTTTGCTCCTTTCCTCTCTCATCGACCATCCATCGCTGCTGTCACGGATACCCTTCGATGAGAGTGGGGCAGCGTTCCCAGGTCTGATCTCTATCTTCATTATCAGGAGGACTTACGGTCTTGAATCCAGATATGGCGGACCTACTAGTCGATACGCAATCTGTTTACAGATACCAGCCACTGGACCTCACAAAGCAACAAATACGGCTTGTTGCTGTGAGACCAGCGTCGCGTTCAGAGGATCCTGTCCAGTGCGATCTCCAAACGTTCGATATGGATACAGCTCCCAACTACGTCGCCTTATCTTACATGTGGGGCCCGCCGACTCCTACAGGGAACATCTACATCAGCAGCAAGCGACTTGAGATCCGCCAAAACCTTCTTGACTTCCTCCACGCATATCGCAATGACCGCAGCAACATCCATTACATATGGATTGATCAGATCTGTATATCACAAGCGCATTCGGGGGAGCGTAACCATCAAGTGCAAATGATGTCCACGATCTACAGGAACTGTCTCGAGACAGTGATTTGGCTTGGGTTCAATGAGAGAACTCCCGCAATGGCTTTGGCAAATCAGTGGTCATTAGCTACATCCTCACCGGAGGACGGAAATGCCTCTGGGTTCTTGGCAGCGGTTCCGCCAAAACTGAGCTCGTTCACAGGAGAATGCGCTAGAGGAATCCTTCGCAACAGTTACTTCAGTCGTCTCTGGATCGTACAGGAGATTATGTTACCACCAGCTGTCCGAGTCCTATGCGGAGATGTATGGATACCTTTCGACAAGCTTGTGCAGTCATCCAATAGCCGTTCGGGCCTGAACAAAGGCACCCTTAACTCTGCTTTCTCAAATGCCCGATTCCATATGTACAATCGCAAACGGGCCGGAGTAGACATGTTCGAATCTATTGCCTCCGTGTATCAGGGCAATCGGCACGAGCTCAGCTTGCACCAGTGTGTGATGAACTTTATGTGGCAGCGATGCGAGGACCCAAGGGACAAAGTTTATGGCCTACTCGGTCTCGTCAGGGAGAGTGAAAGGTTGACTGTGGATTACGGCAAATCAAAGCAAGAGGTCTTCCTAGACGTTTTCATTGCTCTGTCACGGAGCTCTGACTGGGGCATTTGGACACCAGGCGTATACGAGGAAGCGGGTGCCCTGTTGGACAATATGGATTTGGGTGGATACAAGGACTCCTTTCATACCTTTCGTCACCAACTGAACAGGATCTGGCGGGAGGGGTCCGGTCCTCTTCAGGATTCGGGTTTTGGAGAAGTGCCCTTTCCCTTTCGTGCACTTGGCTTCGACGAAAAATCATGCAGCTGGTGGCATGACCGAGAACCATCCGCAGATATTCTGTGAAGGACTAACTACCTCCATCGATGCTCGGCTCGGCAAGAAGAGCCTTCACTCGACTTTCTACAACCTTGGTAACTTCGGGAAGCATTTTATCAAGCGTCTGTCCTTTCCACAGTATCTTCAGTCCTGTCAACGTCTGCAAGACCAAACCACAACCTCTGTCCCGTTTGGCCCCTACGTGCTCGATCTTATGATCGTGTTCTCGAATCTTTGTCGGTACTACAATTGATCCTGAAGCAGTTGGCTTCAACTGCGGTAGCATTTTCACTCGGCCGGGGCCGCCAAAACTTCTTCAGTCTCATCGCCGACTTCGAAGGGGTTGGCTACCTCTTCGCTCCTATCAATCACCTCAAAAGGCTCCTCTTCCTCCTCTTCCTCCTCTTCCTGGGACCCCTCCGGGGTTGGCTGTTCCTCAATAGGACTCAGCTCATCAACAGCCCCAGACCTCAACTCTTCTCTAAATTCCTCATCGCCTACATCCCGTGCGGCAACGAAGCATCCTGGCGGCTGTAATGTCAGCCAGTTCATGTGGATCCTCACCCCACTATACCGTTGCTCTGAAGCCTCGTCCAACCGAACCGTGGAGGCCGTCGCAATACCGATAACAGCAGATTCACCTCTGGCCCTGATATCTTCAGCAACTCGGTGCTCTTGGTGCCACATACTACGACTTTCCATTGCGTCTGCAACGGCTACGCTGTCTTCGGCAATGCCGGACATGCCGCCTGCAAGACCGACACTGGCCACAGGCGCGGGCGCGGGCGCAACAGTATTGATGCCGGCAGGCCCAGAAGGATGTGCATTCTGATCGAAACTCCTGGAGGTAGTCACGGCGTTGAAGTCGCCAAAAGGGTCCTGCGCAGGCGCATCATTGGTGCCACTGCCGCGTTCGGCATCCTCCTGGGGTATAGAACGGGCGTGGTTGTCGATGCGTATCCCATCTGAGCTGAGGTCCTGCAGACGGTGACCTGTAGATATCGCAGTGTTTGCATTTAGGCGTGCGGCCCAGAGCGCCGCAATGGTGTAAAGGAGGGCACTATGATCGGTCAGTACACAAAAGCCAGGAAGAAGTCTTCAATCCTCTCAACTAACCAAGCAATCTCCAGCCCATCAATCGCCGCAATCGCAGCATAAACTCTATACCTCGCTTCCCTCGCCTCCACAAGCGGAACCAAATCCCCAGCATCCATCCAGCACCAACTGTAGTCCGTCCTTACCCCATCCGCCTCGATGTTCAAATACGCACTCGTAGACAAAGTACTCAGACAAACCAGAAACAGCATCCATCCAGAAAGCAATCCCCAGCGATTCGACATTCCCCGCTCCGAGAAATGATGCAAGATTGCCGCACCGACAAGGAAGAAGATCACAAAAGGCATCACTACTGCCACGACAAAATTCCTTCCTAACATCAGCATATCCATAGAATCCACAATTCAAGACGATACGATACGATACATACCCAATCCCCGCATTCCCATTAACACTAAACGCCATCTTGCCACGAACATCCGCATAAGTGACGGGCCTTGAGATCACCTTGTGAGGTACAGAAAGACCGATTATGCCGTTGCCTTTGTGGCAGCCCTGCACTTCGGTTGGCAGTTCGCTGATGGTGATGGCGAGCCATAAGTGAAGCGAGATTTGGACTATGCTTGAAAGAAGAGCGAGGATGAGGATGGAGGGGCCGCAACGAGAGAAGCCGGGCCATCTTGTTGATTTGGCGTTGGAAAGGAAGGCGTAGAATTTGTGGAGTTGGGTGAAGGGATATTTGAGGACGGTGAAGAAAGGCATGGTTGCGGTGTGGTATGTTGGAGGTGTTCGAGATGTTGTTGAGGAGAAGGAACCTTAATTTCTCTCCGTCATTATTCGAGAGCAGTGTGGCCGGTACCGAGCCTGTTGACCTAGAGTTGTGGTGCGGGTCAGCGGTCCCTGGAGGTGGTCAGGCACTGGTGTGAGGGTTTTTGCAGAAACACAAGGGGATATTTGGTGGCTACAACAACTACTGTCAGACCCCAGCTCGGAGGCCGGAGGGTCGTCTGGGCATATACAAAATGACAAAAGCTCATTACATCCGAGAATATCGTACTGCAGATCAGCTGGCTGCTCGCTCTGCTCGCTTATCTACAACCTCGTCCTGTACGGCCGGGGCACAGACGCGTACTCAGGCTTGAAGTACCGGTCGGGAAGCCTGTTTCCATACTCATCGAACCGGTAGTCTTCCTTCTGCTCAACCCACACCTGCGCCCAATCAGCCGTTGCCCAATACCCTATTTACATGCGTGATTTTGGGTATGGGTAGGATCTTACCTCGCGCTCGGAGTACTGCTGGTTGGGAGGCACTGGTTGCGGGTTCAGTACTTCTTCATCTCCAAAGCCGGCGTCGCCCTGGAACCTACGTTGGTATTGCTGCGCGCCGTACGGGCCGAAGCCGCGGTTTGCAGACTGCATCCAGGAGTCGCGCTCGGGGACGCGGTCTTCAAAGGACTCGGGGCGGCGGCCAAGAGGGGCTTGGGCGTGGCGGCGGTCCTCTGGGTGGGGGCCGCGGCGGTCGTACTGGTCGTACTGCTCGAAGCGCTCGGTGGTGTGCTGCTGGTAGCGCGGGTCGGCGGGGTCGTAGCGCTCGTAGTCGAGGTCGCGCTGGTACTGGTCGCCGCGGTCATCGTAGTAGACATCGCGACGCTCCTCGTAGTGGGGAGGAGGAGGGGGAGGGGCGCCACGGCTGTCACGCTCGATCCAGACATCGTGCTCCTCGACCCGCTGTCTGGGGGCATGGTCGCGCTCGACCCAGACCTCGCGCTCGATGTGCTCGGTGTGCTTGGTAGGAGCCTCGCGCCGGATGTCGATGTCGATGTGGGTGTCCTTGGTCTGCTTCTTCTCCTTCTCCTCCTCCTTCTTGGGCTTCTGCTTGGGCGCCTCGATGGGCTCGAGGCCGGACAGGAAGCCAATGACCTCGGTCAGACTGGCGTGGGCGATGGCGAGCTCCTTCTCCCGGTTCTCCAGCTTCTCCTTCTCGCTGAGCAGCCAGTAGACGCGGTGACGGACGCCAACACGGCGGCCCTCCTCGATGTCTCCGCCGACGCGCTCCGTGTGCGGCGTGATGTTCTCCAGGGCGCCGCGCACATCGCGCATGCAGCCGTAGACCCACTTGGACTTCTCGGGGTTGGACTCGAGGGCGTCGTGGACCTCGCGGACGGACAGCAGGCGCCGCACTTCGTCGAGGTCGGAGCGCACGCGGCCGATGATGCGCACGTAGACGGCGTTGGAGGGACCGACATCACGCAGACGCTTGGCCTTGTACAGGAACTCGCTGAGCTTGTATGCGCCGCCGAGGGCAGCCGCCGCCGTGCCGAACGCAAAGAGCTCTCCCTTCGCCATGGCGGTGAGCGGGAGGACGGGGCAGTGGGCGGGTAGGGGGTATCAGAGGGAATCAGGACGATCAAGCGCTCAATGGGTCGTGTAACTGCCTCGGGAGCTGCAGAGGCCTCGCGGGAGCATCCCGTGCACGTCTGGGGCGATGTGCGAAGGGTGTTGTGGAGAGGGCGCTCTGTTGTCACCTCAGCTGCTCCTGTGTTTTGCCTAGGAGATGGCTGGGGATCCTGCATGACCTGCATGGGCCCCCAGCCTATCACGCCGCGAGGAGCACCAGAGCTATCCTCCATACGACCCGTCCGAGGTTCCTCCTGAATTCCAGCGGCTTTTGGACTGCATGGAGACCTGCATGTGGAAATGGGTTCGATGCTTCTATGCGTTGCTGCTGCTTTACTCGCTGCCACAATGCCCTGCAAACCGCTCTGATCCTGCTCCATCGAGCTCCATGTTGACAGCTGAACAACGCATCAACACCGCTAGCAGCCCTGCCCCACTTTTACGGCTCGGGTTACCCCAGTACCCTGGCCTAGCTCCCTATCACCAAACATGCTCTCAGGATTCCAAGGTCTAGGAGGCATTCAAAGAAGTTGAGTACAGTGTTGGCTAGCCTAATACTTGACAAGTAAACTACAAGATCCATTATTGCTATGTAGTGACTGTCAGATTTCATCTCCCCTGCCGCCCATATTTCGCAATAAAAGCCCTGACTTTAGGATCACTGAGACTAAGCTCATTACCCTCAGCTTCCAGCAGCTCACGATCCTTCTGATCGAGTTCTTTATCCATAGCCTTCAACTGCGTCTCCAGCTTTGCATTCGTCAAGCCGACCTGCTGGAACGGCGTGTGCGCATACAAAGCATCCATGATGATCCCGAGATTGCGGTCTGCCTTGCTTGAACACTCAGCGACCTGCTCATGGGTCGTAGTAGCTGTAGCTTGGAAGTGCTCTTGAGTCTTCTTCTCCCGCTCGGCTTGTGCTTGGATCAACGTATCCTGGAGTGCTTCCAGGCTTTCGTGACTGAAGGATATGCCAGCGTGCCGGAGTGCGTCTTGTAGTGCTGCAGGAAGGTTTAGAAAAGGTGTCGGCTTCAGCTTTGTTATGGGTGTGAATGCAGACAGAGGCACAGATGACGTTCGTCTCTTGACCGGCGTGGGACATTGGGCATGTACGTCTGGCATGCGTTTCGAGGCTGCCTCGCTGATATGTGCAATGGCTTGTTGGAACTCATCGGCATCTATAGATGAGGCAGTGACTATATCTAGGCGTTTGCCCATGTAGTCAAGTGTTGAGAGCACCTGAGTTCATCAGCGTTTGTGAGCACCAAGAGGGGAGTGTGAACTTACATAGTTTAGCCATGCTGTCTGTGCAAGCGACCGTTCCTTCTCGTTACGTTCTTTGATGTTGACCATGGGCTTTCGAAGCTCATGCTCGACCACCATCTCTGCGATCGACGCAACTTCTGCATGTAGTTCCTCCATCTCAGCTTGCAGCGCCTCCTTGCGTTCCTGTAACTCAGCATCCGAATCGCTTGGTAGACGCCCATCCGTCTTCTCAGACAGACTGTTGAGGTAGGTTGTGTCTACGCGCGCTTTGACCTCAGCTGTCCGGAAGGATATGATAGCCTTGCACCACTGCTCAACGGACTTCTCGTCTTCGCTGACCTCCACTTCTGTGACAATTGTCGAAACAATATTCGGTAGCCGGCTTAAGATGTGATCATCAGATGCAAGACGTTCAGCAACATAGCTCTTCAACGCCGACCTTTCTGAATCAATGTCTCGCCGTGCATCTGTCAGCGATTCGGTGATCGCAGTCGAAACATCGTCCACTGCGACGTCTAGGCGTGTCTTCTCTTGCCCTTCTTTCCTCCTCCTTTCGTTCCGTGCGTGCTCCACGTTCAGATTAGGTTTGTCGAGCGCTTTGAGTCGCATCAGAGCATCTCTTTGCACCTCCAAGACTCTGCATTGTTCTTCAATGGCTGTAGTGGATGTTTGCAAAGATTCGATGGCTGCTGCAATCTCGTGATCAAGGATTGGGCGGGTGGGTTCGCCTTCGCATTCATATTGGTGTGATAGACCCTTACGCTTCAGCGTCTGGTAGCTGCAACACATGAGCACAATTCGCCTCCATCACTTGGTGAGACCTACAGCTCTAGCTCTTCTTTCGTCAACAGTGTTTCCTCATTGAGATATTCGTGCACCCATGCGGCAGCTTCCCCTCTCGTGTCCTCATCTTCGAAGCCCAGGAGAATCTTATCGAGGTCGACATCGAGCCCTCTCTCCTCTAGAACGTTCAGCAGGTGGTGAGCCGCCTGTTCATCTGACATTGTCAATGATTCCTTTTGTTGTTGATGCCCAGTTATTTTGCGGTCAGTCCGATGTGATTAGACCCACTTTGTCCGGAGACCCGCAAAAACCAAGTGCGCAGTCGCGCTTGCCGGACCCTTGACGCGTCGCGCGACATTCCAATTTAGCAGCGCGCTCATGCTTCAGTCACACTCACGAACCTCGAAGACATAGAGATAAGATGGCACCTTCAGTACTAGAGCCTGTCATTTCGGCGACACCTCCTCAGGAAACACAAAACGGTTCAAAGACCAGCACTCCGGCAAATGGCACAACGAAAACCGACCCCTCGCACGAAGAATACCAGTACCTGAACCTGATACGCGATATCCTCGACCAAGGCGAGCACCGTCCCGACCGCACAGGGACAGGTACATACTCCATCTTCGCGCCCGCGCAGATGAAGTTCAGCCTGTCTCGTCCCTCCTCAGACCCTACCGCCCCACGAGAACTCATCCTACCCCTCCTCACAACCAAGCGGGTGTTCCTGCGGGCTGTAGTTGGTGAACTTCTCTGGTTCATTGCCGGATCCACACATTACAAGTCACTTCAGGAAGCTGGCATCAAGATCTGGGACGGCAATGGTTCACGCACCTACCTTGACAGCGTAGGGTTGTCACACTACGAGGAAGGTGAACTGGGGCCGGTCTACGGTTTCCAGTGGCGGCACTTCGGTGCAGAGTATAAGGGACATGATGCAGACTACACAGGGCAGGGTGTCGACCAGCTAGCAGAGGTCATCGACAAGCTCAAGAACCGCCCATACGACCGAAGGATCATTCTAAGCGCGTGGAATCCTGCAGATCTTAAGAAGATGGCCCTACCGCCTTGCCATATGTTCGCACAATTCTACGTTTCGTTCCCAAGACAGAAGGAGGGCGAAACAGAGAGGCCAAGGGGTGTGCTACACTCTCTGCTGTATCAGCGATCGTGCGATATGGGACTTGGTGTGCCCTTCAACATTGCTTCGTACGCGCTGCTCACGCACATGCTGGCCCACGTCTGCGATCTCACACCGGGTACCTTCACACATACTATGGGCGACGCACACGTATATTGCGATCATGTCGATGCTCTGAAGGTGCAGTTGGAGCGTGAACCGCGGGAGTTTCCTACACTCAAGATCAACAGAGAGGTGGGTGGCAGCATTGATGGGTGGAAGGCAGAGGAGCTCGAGGTTTTGGGCTACAAGCCTCACGGTGCCATTGCAATGAAGATGAGCGTATAACAGACGTTGGAGGTGCTAGCTAGACATGTATATATGATTGTCCGAATTCAAATGTTCATATCAGGGAGACGCGCCGGCGTCGATTGTCATCACGCTTTCGAGTGAGTCGAAACCTAAGGACAGCAGGCGCGACCGGCACTGGAAACCCCGAGGGACCACGACATTTTCGTCTTTCGAAGACTTAATACACTTCAATCATAAAGTGTTCCGCACAGCACGAACACGCGACTACCCCTTAGGTACAGGCTTGTTGTCAACCAGTCTGCTCCACAAGGCGCTTTCCGCCTCCATCCAGGCAGCAGGGTACCTTCACTTCAGCCCTGGACCCACTCACATGACGCCAAATGCGCCCGCGCCCATTCAATAACCACGCCGCCAAGTACGCTTCCCCGCAACTGCACAACGACGACTCACTCGCTTGAGATCTTTGTCGCACACGCACTCATCACTCCATCACACCACAACCACAGCCGCCAATACTGCAACCCCATACCGCAGCCATGGTGAGCGATAATCAGCCTCTCCTCCTCATGAATATCCCACTAGAAGTGCGGCATCATATCTTCGAGTACGTCGCGGTCCGCGATGCCGAGCCAAAGAAGCTCCTGCGCTACTGGTTCGAAAAGAAGGAGGTGAAGGAGAAGGTTGCGGAACTGGCGGCGAAAGATCCCAACGCGGGCGCACCTAGAGTCGTGTACGAGGGCGACAGGTTCGAGCAAGATGAGGAGCATGAAGAGGAGGACAGCGATCATGCAGATGAGGAGGGTGAGGAGGATAGCAGTGAAGACGACAACGATGACGAACGAGATAGTGATGAGGATGGTGATGAGGAAGACAGCGAAGAGGATGACGAGGAAGAGGCCAGCGAGGATGAAGACGAAGAGACTGAAGAGAATTATGCAGACATGGATGAGACTGACAGCACTGCCGCTCCTGTATTCACAGCACCTGCAACTCCACCGATCGGCCAATCGACGGTGGCTTCGACTTCACCAGTCCCAACTCAGACCGCAGCGACTTCAGCTCAGACTTCGGCTACCGCTTCGACACCAGCTGACGCAATACTAGCAAATTCTGCTCAAAATCCTGCATCCACAACTGCGCCGCAAACAGAGGGGGACTATCCAGAAGCCATTGCAAACGCGACGGCAAAGGCAAACGGAGCTGCTCTCCAAGCACCAAGCAACGATGCTGCAGTATCTGTTCAAGCACACAACGCAGACGAAGGCCATGGGCGCGATGCTGATGTGGACATGAACGATGACGGCGATGAATCTCGCGATGCAGCAGATGGTGCAGTTGAAGAAGACGGCAACCACGATGAGGAGGAGCAGAACTACAATGAGGAAGGCGATCGAGACAGCGACGAAGAAAGCGACGAAGATGATGACGAAGGGATGGCCGACGAGGATCCTCCACTACCAGCGCCCGTCATCACTGCACATAGGAAGTGGCGTCACATCCCACAGGTAAGTGCTGAAGGAGGGAGGCAATCTGCTTGTCAAGCGCTACGATGAACAAAAGGACCATGAGGAACATCTACTGACATGGTACGCTATAATAGTTCATGCGTATCACACACTGTCCACCACCGGTCGAGCTCCTGCTCACCTCGAAGCAACTCAATACTGAAGCCAAGAGCTGGTTCTACGATGTTGCAGTCCTTCGCATCGATGCCACTGCTAGCTTTGCCCACACCAGCTTCTTCGAAGAAGCCTTCAGTCAGATCACTGAGGCCGCCTTCTCGCCCATGGAAGACATCCGCAAGGTCGAAGTCGCCTTCGTATGGGACAGCACCTGGCTTCGCTCTGACAAGGCGGACTGCGCAGGTGCTATCTTCCCGGCTCTGCTTCGCCAGCGAGCATCGTTCGTGGTCGGTATCCTCCAGCAGGCGCCGAACCTTAGCGAGGTGCTAATTCACTGGCACGATTCCGCTGAGGACGAGGAGAGCGTCGACCTGATGAACGATGTGCTCATAGGATTCTTGGGTCTTCAGGCTGATGTCAAGGTCGAGCCACACTACATCGCTGCCGACGCAAAGCCCTACAGGAAGAGCGTTGCGGGTAGACGTCGTGTTGAGTTCCAGAACATCGTCGATAACGGGTTGGACCGTCTTTTCTAAGCATTGCAAGCATGATGCTTCTAGCATTCCCGGAAGAGTGCAATGGAGGTACAGTCGAGGTTGTGAGCATTAGCGAGGCGTTCCGGCAAAGGCAGATGCATGTCTACAGTGAACAAAATCGATTACACGACCACATAGTTACCACTAACACCATCTCTTTCCCACCGAACAGACGTTGTCCTTGCTAATACTTTACAAACCCGTAGCAAGGCTGAGTATCTGAGATCTAGATCGAGATCCTGGAGGTTGTCGCGACTTCTTCAATAAGAAGAGGGATCTATTCATTGGCTCTTGTCAGATGAATGAGGCTCGCGGCACGAACGGTTAGCTCTGTTACTCACGTTCTACCACGCTGAAGAAGACCGATAAGGTTGATACCATTGGAAATACCCGCCTGGATCAACCATAAATACGATGGCTATGAGGATATGACTGAGCCTGCCATATACTTTTACTACTGTCGTTCTGCTATAGTGACTTGGAATCTGTTCCAACCTTTGGGATCAAGGACCCTGGAGGCACCTACCACGATTATATTCGACAGCGGGACTGTCAGACTCGACTCTCTCAACCTTGAAAAGACACACGAAGGACTGGCAGACCCAGCTACAATGAACATATACTTAGCGTACTCACACTATCTCTTCTACCATGAATTCTGGCGCTGCGGACTGATCGTAGGGGCACCAGAAGACTACAATGTCGCCATTCAGGAAGGCCTGCTGCTCATCAGGCTGTCACAATGGAGACGATCTCAGAGTCGCAGAACGTACAGTCCACGCATTGGATCCTTCCGCGATTACGCAAACATGAGGGACGAAAACTTGTTCGATCCAGCGTTCAGGGTTGAAGAGTGGTGTACGTGTAACATTATGCTCGTGGGACCAGTTGATGAGTGTTTTGAGAGGTTGGCGGCGGGGTGTTGCACGAAGATGCGTACTATGAGGCTGGACCGGAGTGGAAGATAGTGGCTGTGAAGTACAAGCTGGGTAAATTCAAACCTGAGGGTATAGTCAGTGCTTGTTCATGGATTTCCTACAGCCTAACTGTAGTCCTGAGGGACTACACGACCCTTACGAGCGCGGGAAGGGTCATCGAGAGTTTGTAAGTGATGTGTTTCGTTCTGACTTTTGGTTTTCAAATTATCACATGATGTTGCTGGCTTTACCGGTGACTTGGGTGACTAGGCCTACGAATCTCCAGACATTTGGAATTGGCTCCTGGAGAGTCCATTCAGCACGTCAAGGTGGCTGGGGAGACATGTTGTGTCACAAAGTAACGAGCAATCTCTGGTGCCATTTGCTGGATGTGGTGGGTTGCAGTGCAGGATGATGGTGTTCAGGTCAATCATGTGGAGTCCAGATATCTGCGCCTTGGATAGTAGAGGATGGTGGCTGGGGATGGCTGAGGTTTGGTAGGGGTTCGTCACAACCAGTGGACTCGATTCGAGGAATTCTCTGGCCCTCTTCATGCTTGATGCTTCCTGCTTCTGACTTCGAGGCGAAAAGTGCAGATTACGTTTGGTGTTCATCGAGATCCGGCAACGACCCGATTAGGAAAATGAGACTTAGGGTTGGTTGGACTTGTCAGCCGTGAAGGCTTTCCAACAGAACTCTCCTTGGCTCTGTCGGCAGATGCTGACTGTGGTGAGGCCGTTCAGGCCCGATTTCCAGCCACCGAATTTGCTGGAGTTGCAGATGGATGCACGGAAGCAGTTCCCCAGAAACCTGGTCTAGTTCATAGACAGTTCTTGTTTTCGTTACAACCATCTCTTTTGTGTAAGCCAGCATGTCCCATATCGACAGGGTTGCTTCCAACGCTGCCCTTTCACGACCAAGCCTTTGACATCATTCTTCGCGGTCGGAGTCGCGCGCAGTCGTTCTGTGCCGTGGAGTTCTTCAGAGATCAGCAGTGAGGTTTGACGGCCGCATAAGTGTGGAGTTCTAGAATCGCAAATCTCCCCACCTACTTCGCCGTGAACAACCAACGACGCCAAACCTCTTAGACGACCAATTTTCTCATTCGCTGGCCTCGTAAAAGTGTTCCGCGACGACCCCCAGCGATCTCAAATGGTGCATGAGCCGGTGACGAAGACATTGCACAAGTGCGTGATTTGCTTATCGATATCGGTACGCCCTATCGATATCGGTACGCCCTATCGATATCGGCACGCCGCCGACACCACTCTTGCGGCGCATTTGTGGGCTTCTTGACGCTTGCGTGGGTGGAAAACTGGAGAAGGCGTTGGGCTGGTCATGCAAGGACGTGCCGACGCTCGCGGAGCGCTGCGACGGTGAAGGGAAGTGGGGATTCTAGAACGCAGAGCTACTGCAGCAAGGCGAAAAGTCTGTCGCAAGGGCCTGCGTTGTGAGTGATGGAGCGGCGCGTGGCTGCCAACGGTCTGCAAGGCACCGGCAGGTTTGCCAGATGTGCAAGATTGCCGGACTGCGGATTCGATCTGCGAAGACATAGTTGTTCTTGGCTTTCAGAGTCAACATGAGTGCCACGTGTGGTGCGGACCATGGTACACATGGCTCTAGACAATTCGACAGCAGTGTGCGGAACTCGTTTGTCAGGCGCGGAACCAGTACTCAGGCTGTCGAGACACTCATAATGATATTTTGATTATTGCATGTGACTGGAGATTTGTGATGCAACGTGCTCCAATTGCTGGAAGTCAATGAACTGGATCTTCAGAGGCTCTACAAACGGTTGCTGGGATCTCTCATGCAGCAGGAAGCAGCAGTGGTTCGATGGAGATGCCGATCGTAAAGCTTGATCCTCCATCTACTCCAATGGTTTATGCAAGTTGCAAGAGGAATGCATGATGAAGATCATCGAAACATCGAAACAACGAAACATGAGGTCTATTCTGAGTGGGTACAAGGGCGTGGCGCTGTTGACAGGAGGCGGCGCAGCTCACGCCACGGGTGTTTCGAACCTTATCCCAGATCACGAAACAGAACATGGAGAAAAGGGTCCTCGTAAGACACGGAGCTGTTCGCACGGGGTAGCGAACGGAAGTTTATCCAGTTGAGAGCTTGAGACCGTAGGACGCGTCGTGCGACGCGAATGAACTCGCGCAAGCAAATAAGCGAAATTGCAAGGCTCACATCACAACGAATCGAGTCAGGATGGCACGGCAAGGCGAGCAAATTGAGCAAATGATTTGAGTGATAGCGACAGTCTATATTGTTTTCGACTACAGGGACACGCACCAAGCCTGGGACATCTCCTTTGTCCATCTCGAAAAGGAAGGAGGCATGCTCCTGAAGAATCGAAGAAAGGAGAAATGAATCCCGCTAGCCCCAGTGAGGAGGGCCAGAACCCCAAGATGGTATATGTCATGACATCGTGAGATAAGAATGTGACCTAGAAAAGATGTGCCGAATCCATGCTAGAACGCAACGGAGTTGTCGAAAGAAGCCGAAGCCGAAGGGAGGAAGCGAGTAACAAACACAAGCAAGAGCGGGGTGCGCGTCGATGATGTTGGTATGAAAGAATATATTGCCTGCGACGCTGTCTGCCTCGTCATTACTCGGAATGATATCGATTCCATCCCTCTCCTCTCTCTCCCTGGGTATATCGCGAAATAGGTATCTGGATTATCGGCGTAGAATATGCGACAACACGGGCTCCCCAACACCTAACATGCCAACCATGTAGAAATTGCCAAAATGGTAGCATTTATGCGTGGAAGGGCTGGTGGCGGCGAGCGTGGCCGTGAGCGTGCCTCTTTGCGTTGATGGTCGCGTAGGCGGTAACGTAGACGACCTCAGTCTTGGTCTTGTAGCCGTTGCCCTGCTCGGCCTGGGCGGCGGGGGTGACGGCAGCGGCGGCGACCTTCAGTTCGGTCTCGTAGCTGGCCGCGGAGGAAGCAGCGGCGCTGGTAGCGGCGCTGGTAGCGGCAGCCTTGGAGGAAGATGCCTTCTGGGTGGATGAGGGAGCAGCAGAGGACTTGACAGCGCTGCTGGAGCTCTCATCACCAGCTGCCTCTCCACCGCACATGTAGAAGTCCAGGTTCTGGTCGGGCTCGCAAGTCTTGGTCTGGACGTCATCGGGAAGGACGTAGGAGATCTTGTTGCAGGAGGTGGGGTCAGTGCAAGACATGACCGGGCACCAGGTGTTGGCGGAAGAGGCCGTGGCAGCGCCAGTCTGCGAACCAGAGACAAGGTAGTAACCCTCCTGGCGGGTAGGGCAGTCGGCGTCGTCGGAAGGACAATCAACGTAGGAAACATCAAGGTAGTTGTAGTTGAAGCCAGGGGAGTTCGTCTGGATAAAGTACTCCAACTGGGTGATGTCGTTGCCCTTGCACTCCTCGGTCTTGGAGAGCTTGATGGAGACACCGACGCCTCCAGTAGGCTCCTGGTAGTTCTCCTGGTAAGTCTCGCCCTGCTTCAGGGTGACCATCTCGTCCGAGGGGCAACCGTCGCCCTTGTAAACGGACCAAAGGTAAACATCGTAGTTGCAACGGTTGTGGACACGAGCCATAGGCTTGCTGGTATCGCACTCCTCGTTAAGGGTAACCGCGCTCCTGGCGGAGGCAGTAGCGGCCATGGAGGCCGCGACAGAAAGGACAGTGATGAACTGCATTTTTGCTGGATTTGACCGAATTCTTTGTAAAGACTGTTGACGACTCGTGAAAATGTCGGATGAGAGAGTGACTGCTGAACACCTGAAGGAGTGAAGTTATTCAGCAAAAAGAATGCGGGTTGACAAAGTCCTGCTTGTTGCGGTAGGGAGACACTCAGACGCCTGGGGGATGCGAAGTAAATAAGATGGCTGAATCCTAGCACACGCAGCCGGGGGCCATTCGCGAACCCACCCGCCATGGAACGAGTCGTCGCTCGTAGCGTGGGCTTGTTCAAGACGGTGCCAAACGTCGTGGCTTGTCCGGAGAGCAGGCGCGGGAAAGCATGCGTAGCCCCGAATGGCAAGAACTTAGCCAGACTCAGCAAGGGGTGCACCAATCGGACACCTCCTGTGCCTGATCGGCAGGGCGCTTACCATGCACACGTTGTAATTTAGCCCAGAGGCTATCGGGACACCTCCAAAAACGGAGTAAATTACGACCAGGATGTGGGCGATCCAGAGTCGACTTGTATTTGTGGTCCCCAGAAGCCGCAGAGATTTCAATTGAAACCAGGCAACACCTCGGGCGCATTCGTCCAAGTCCACCTGGCGAAGCAGCTGTTTGGTTGGCAGATGTTGGGACCAAGGGTCAGATTCTGCGATTCTAGAATCGAACATCAACACCTTCCGAAGGCTTCACATTGTCTTTGTTCACATTCACCAATGAAGTCCTTGGCGAGCCTAGCTGTTGGCCTTAAACGTGTGCAATTCCGCGTGTCAAGCCTCTCGACCATGGAAAGGGGCTGCGTCTGAGGCCCGGGTTTTCGTCCCATGTCGCTAGGCAGGACACCTGCAGAGCGACTGCTGCGCTGTTCCAACCGGTCAGGTCGATGCAAGCGGATGGGAAATAGACTCGTCTTATGCTGAAAACATCGTCATCTTGCAGTTTCCATCGTGATGAACCTTGTGGGTGTGCCAACAGCGCGCAAGTTCGTATCGATAAGCGCCATGCCGGCGCAGCACTGTCGCTGTGCCTCTGACCACTCACGGCGAACTCAAATCCACAAGTAATTTCCTCTGCCCGCCAACCATAAGCATGCCACCCCTCGGTGAACTCAAGATGAGATCAATAAGTGCTGTGGACAGGCGTCATTTTCTTGTGTCGACAACTCTGCTCCCCCGCCAACCGCTTCGATTGCCATGGCAGGCTTGGAGCGTGGACCTGAGCGCTGCGACAAGAGGTGTGGTCGATGTTGTGGCACGTCAAATTTCGTGTGCCGCGCAAGCGTCAAGAAGTTTGCGAGTCGTCGCCTGTTGTGGCCCAGCAGTCTCGCCTGCAAGTGCAATTTGCTTTGTTGGGCACGGCAGAGTTGCTTGTGTTGAGGAAGACAAAGAGAAGGGTCCCAATGTGGCGTCTCTACGACAGCGTCACGTGAACAAGCGCTGCTTCCTTGGTCTGCAAGTCTGCATGGACCACACGACCAGTTGGTTAACGGCGCCAACACATGTCTTGCATCTCAGAAATCGGTATGTTCGGACTTTGTTCCCTGGCATTTCTTTGAGATAGCACACATTTTTTCGTTGAGTCGCCCACACCTGCCGTGCCACGCGTCGCAGAGGGCTTCGTCACCATGTGATGGCGAAGCAAATGTCGTCCTTCCCCACACGCATACGCACTACGCTCGTGGCTGACCGTACTGGGAACTTGTCAAATTACTCTTATCCGGATCACAAGGCTGACAAAGTGGCTCCATCTCTTCACTTCTTGAGAGCAGATGCTCGAAGTACTCGGCTTGTAGAAACTGACAATCCCTTTGCCGCAATGGTTCAAGTGTGGACAGGTCTACAGTCGGGGAACTCACCACCTGCAGTATGTGATCTCATATATAGGGACAGCGCAGGCAGTACACCGATTACAATTTCTTCAGAAACGCCTACGTCGAAGCAAGCGTTGTCTTGGTGTATCGCGACTTGGACTAGTCAAGGCACCACATCTGTGACCAGCAATTCTTACTTCGCCCTTCGTGGCTGGCTCTTCTAACTGCGGCTGCTTGACTGCATGTGTAGCGATTGAGTCAGTCTACACGAGAAGTACCAGTGCTATCAATACCGATCACTGTGTCCTCGGGAGCATCACTGTTCAGAACGCCACTATTCGGCACACAAGCCTATGATACAAAGAGTCGTCCACGTCTGAAAGCCGTCATTGGCAATGTTGCTAACCAGCTACTGCCTGCGCTGTACGGTAATCTGTATTCTCTAGCAAAGCTCTGGCGCTCGTTCGCATTGGGAGTTTCTGATCTCTGTTCTTTGCTCGAGCTAAAGTCGGATTCCAGCTCTGCTGTTCATCTGGCTACTGATCGGTTCGGGTGCATTTCGTATGGCTTTTGCCCTTGCGGTCACTCCTCGTTCGACCTGGCAATCACGATAGCTCACTCAAAAGATATATCGACAAAGTTGGGTATCTACTTGATTCGTCTTGGAGTGAGCTACTCAAACCGAAACTTTCATTTGGGTCAGCTACTAACCACGAGGATTTGCTATTATGATCACAGGTTGGACGGCGTAGGAGCTGCCTGAGGCAGCTATTGAACATGTATCGAATGGATGTATGCCATCACAATGGCTCTATAGGAGCACACACCATTGGACCAGGAAAGCACGCTCTATCATCGCGTCGTCATTTGGACGACTTGTATATGACAGTGGCATCGAGGCTTCTGATGCCAGATTATCGACATGGCCGCAGTCACAAAAGCTCGTGCGGTCCGGACATCTTACCGCAGTCAACAACTACTGCAGACACGATCGTAACTGCTGCAGAAGGGCTCTGAGCGTTGGTAGGATCAGATCAACAGCATCTCTAAGCTCAGCTGATCATCCGCCATCAAGCATGTTCACAGACGATGCCATACACTCAGCGGTCTTCCGAGTCCTCCCTCTACCTCGGACGCATCCGTAAGCAACTACGCCTCAACCCGGCGGACCGGCTCGAGTGACACCTTGGCACTGTCAGCGGCGCGCGGAAACATATTTCATTCCCTCGGAGGGTTGCTGCGCAAATTCCCATTGGTCAGTCCGTAAGCATTATCAACATTGGGCAGCATTGCTAGACTTTGTCGGTCTAACCGATGCATACACGCCTTCGAAGCACGAGCGCTATTCTCCGTCTTACATCAGCTTGAAGGCCTATTAGGTTTCGACGTTTATCGCGAGTGCATGTCAATTACACATGTATGTCTGCGAGAGCTCAAGCACGAGCATGCAAGTTCGAAGCAGTAGACGGACTATGCTTCAGCGTGCAGATATATGCAGATCTTCATGCAGCCTACTACACGTTGAGCCTCTGTGCATTAAGTGTGTAACAAGTTCGCATCACTGGTCGTGTGTGCACATGTCAAGATCGAGACACCAATCAAACCCGGGTTTTCAAGGCCCACGGCCACGGCTCTCATACGATACAGTCGAAATTGCAAAACCTATCCAGAGACCGGTGTCCGCTTGAAGCGGCTGTTTCAAACATACACATCACGCCACGCGATTTGAATCCTTCGGGTCCGAACCTACCACTGTAGGCCGCCTCTACCGATCAAGTCACTCTTTGGCTCTGCTAGCTCGACCTGCTTAGTATACATGTACATGCGTATAGCGACGCTGTCTATAGCGGGTACTTGCAACGGGAGCGTCAGACGGCTACAGCTACGGCTCGACGAACGGGCCGTCATCGGTGTGAAGAAGTGAAGGGTACGGCTACCGCTCACGGGACGGGCCTCATCGTTGACAACTTCATGGTGGCTGCATATTGGTCTCCGAAATGGGCGTTACATGCGTCATATGCAGGTTGGCAGGTCATGTATGGATCAACGCAGGGGCCGGTCTGTACCTTGTCAGCGACTCCAAGGTACGGCAGCATCCTGCCGAAAGTCTTGGAATTTCAACAATATGCCAGGCTCAGGACGGATATTGAAGGACCAAAGACCCGATTCGAACTGTATGTTGGACGCTAGGTGGTTTGGGTATTTCCAGACGTGTTCTGATAACCCCTTGGGGGGGGGGCAGAGATACCTCGAGCCTAAGCACGTCAAGTAAAATGTCGCCGCTCGTGCTAAACACGGTATGCAATGGTCGTACAAGCCTTCAATTGCCGAAACCCGCATGAAGCGCTGTTGCCGCCAGTACAGGTACCGTCACTGAGTCGTGTTTTGTCGAGAACGTTGTTCGGCATGCCGAACGGGACGTCCGGGACGTTACTAGGGTGTTCGGGTGGCGTGAATGTCGGTGTGCTCGTGCTAATTCGCAAGGCTAGCGTCGCCAACGAACATTCGAATGACATGTGTCTCCAGTAGTATGTTGAGCTACATTAGCAACGCGAAAGAGTCTTAACCCGGTTGGTTGATGTTGAAATGTCATTGGTCTTGTGCAAACCTTACAGGTGTCCAGGAAGGTACGATCGAGTACCAAACTGGGCCTCAGATGATCGTAGATCCAAGTGTACTCTGATGTACCGATAGAATATTAAGAAGTACCACTTCTATGATTTCGCGGGCCACTTGAACGGACTATGACAGTGAATAGCTTTTGCGACGGACAGGGTATCAAAGAATACACAAAACTCCAAAGAAAGATATCGCTAGCCTGATGTCCACGAACGGATGCTGCCCCCGAGACTTGAACGTGTTCTCCTCAGTGCATAAGCGCGAGCAGCTGCTCAGCTAGTTGGCTCCGTCAGCCAATTGAAACAAGTCCTCGGAATCTTGCACTTGGAAAGGGGCCGATTGTTCCATAATGCAGAGGCAGTTGTGTGCAGTCCTCTCAAGACGGCTTCGCCAGCTTTGCGTACGACCCTTCGAGGCGCCTCAACGACCGGTCTGAGGCTGGCAGTCATTCGAGGGTATTTGCGAGCATACTATGGCGCTTTCTGTGGGCCAATCTTCTTGAGTTCCAGCTCACTGCTGTTTGTTAGCTGGGTGATTGAATGGGGAAGGATGAGCGTGATCGAGGCAGGCAGAGCAGCGTATATGCAGATTTTGCAGGATATCGCAATGGGACAAAGAGGAATCAAAAACTCACTAGATCAGTGTCGCGTTCTTCGGGACTTGTCCGGGGAAGCCACTAGAAGACCTTCTATCAGCCCTCGTATTCAGGTGTCTGTAGGCCAGACATATAGTGTTCTTTTGGCGAACCCAAATCGGCTGTGGCCATACGCAACATGTGTGTTCAAAGGCAGCCATGTTGGGATCTCGCACATGATAGTGTGGCTATCTTGAGAGGGATAGAATGACTTACTTGCGACCATAGCCAAACTCACTTCAGGAACTGTTAGTGAACTTGATTTGCATTCTCTGAAGGATGAACGACTTACGGAGGGAGTTCGAACCTCGCCTTCTCGTGGACTGCCATTGGCCCCGCCGGTTGATCGGAGTCGCTGATGGTATGTTCGCCCAGAACTCCTTGATCCCAGCCTATTTAAGCAGCAGATGTTAGTAAACGGTGTTATTGCAACACATCCTCGAATGAACAGAGGCAAAGACTGTTGCGATAGAACACACCTTTCAGCAGACGGCCAGCACCAATGACTGCGACGGTGTCACCACGCCCGACAGACGTATCAAACCTATAGCCGCTGTTAGCTGCCTCTTATGTCAGACTAACGTTAACTCACTGAACACCCTTCTCTTCCGGCTCATCCTTGTTTTGTATCCATCCTACAGTACGTCAGTAACTGTGGCCTCTCCTGAAAATTGAAGCTTACCCGTATACTCGATGTAGACCACATCGTACTTCTTGACAACTTGTGCGCTGTCTCCTGGCTTGATGATGACCTTTTTGATGCTCATTGTGTGCAGTGAAGGATGTCTTGATATGAATGTGAAGTCGTATGTGTGCCGACGATGCTGATAGTGCGCTGGTATGGAAGGGCTTGTGGTGTTTGTTTCGTGTGGTTGATGGGTCGACGGCTGCCTTGATGAAGAGAAGACGTAAGAACGTAGTGGGCAGGAGGAAGGAAGGGTCAAAGAAGTACGTCAACAACGACGGGCCCAACTTCTAGTAGCGGGAAGGGGTACCAAGGCAGGTACAATCCGGGGGCTCTGTGTGCTCTTCGGTTGAGCTTGGACATCATAGCTACTCAAACCGCGAACGATTTAGGTTTAGCAGAAAGGTAGTAGGACAAGATGGCTTACTGCATTATAGCAAGCGATCCTTGGCCCCACACCGATGCACCTGTTTCACATCCTTACACTGAGACGCGACCGCGGCCGAAGAGCCACAGCCGCTCTTAGGGCCTGTCTGTTCTTCGGGGAGCTCAACCCGATAGTCAGGCCTGTCGAAGGTCAGAAGTAACAACAAGTCTAGCCCTCTAGATCCGCTCGTCATATGCAGGTATCCTAGTTGACACGCGATCCAAGCTCCACCAGTTGACGACAGATGTGTTCCTTTCCCGCGTTTGCCGTGACAAGGATTTCGCTTCCCGCCTCGATTGGGCGTCAAAGCAACGACACTACTCAAGACGGTTAGCAGTAGGTTGCCCTTCTCGGTCTGCGGAGTGTTGCGGTGCGGGAATGTGATGTTCTTTGGTCTGCAATGCAAGGTGGGGTGGATCGGTGGGGTACCAACTTCGGTGATACAGCATTCAACTTGCAAGTTGCGGTATGATGATTCGACAAGTCCGCAGCAACGCAATGGGTCTGTGGCGCTGTCGTCTGAACTCTAACGCCGCAAAGAGGAGCGAATTGCCGACACATGGGCATTTACCGTCAGTAGTCACACCAGATTGATCCAAGATCAAACGCCGTCAGGCGCCACAAAGTTCCGAACCTCTCAGGTGGGTACCGAAGCGTTCGATACCACGATGCTTCAATTTAGCGTTCATTTAAGCCCAACTTCCAAGATATCTCATGATGATTGCACCTGGCTGTTCATCCCTTTGTTTGACTTTGACTGCGGCTATTGAAGGCTGTCGTACAGCCATTGTTCGTTATGACACAATGACTGGAGGTTACACAACCGTTGTAGAACGGAGAATTCACAATGTCGTATTTTAAAGTGTGAACGGTCAAGATGACATGCGATGTGTCGAAGGACCGAACGTGCAAGCGCTCATCTCCGCCTACCATGGAAGCACTGCATCATCGTTTGATTGATTAAGGACAGTGAAACCTTTCCTTGAGGCTCGAGACTCGAAAGTTTATGATTAGGCCGACGTCGAGTGACGGTGTAAGAAGTGGACCCAGGAGCCCGGCCCTAACCTTCGCTCAAAGCGAGCTCGTCCTACCAATCACAAGCGAGGCGGGTAACAGCCCAAGTTCCGCACCAATTCCAGGTCCGCAGGAACCGTGAACGGAGCGTTGCGTCCCTGCAGAAGCATTGGTTATCGTGCTTCTCGCGGCAAGCACAAAAATACTAGCCTTTGCCATGTTGCGAGGCTACACCGATAGCGATGACGGAGTACCGACCGCAGCTGCTTCACTTGCCTGCAATTATCAGCCCACGGTACGCGGCCTGAGCATGCCACTTGGACCCTCAGCCGTGGTTCCAAGTCCCAACAATGCGGTTTGGTGTTAAGATCATCGCAGATGTCATCACAGATGTGAGCGCTTCGAGCGCCAGCTATCTTAAGTTTTGCAACAAACTTGATCCACTGTCCGGAAGACAGCAGCCGGGCTTTCCTTAATGGACATCCTCTTTCAGTTGTTAGCCTTGGAATGCATGCTGCAGCCACGGCCGTTAGGATTCTGGCAATGCCTTTGTGCGGAGCCTGGTTCCGGGCAGCATCGAGTGGATCCGTGGCGCCTGTCGCGGCGCACATGAGAACTTCTATGGGAATTTGGACCAGAACGGCAGTTCCGCTAGGTCGGCCACGGCGATGGTGGAGAAGCCTGCACTGGGGAAGCGGCTATCTATCCGATCTCCACAACCTCTCGCAGCGAAATGTATCCTCTCGATCCCTGTCCTCTGAATGTATTCCAGGAGCCGTGGATAGTTGGTGCCAATTTGCTCGATACCATGGCTGTCATCGGACAGGACAAAGCCACCTCCCATGCCCAAGAACATCTTTGTAACGGGCAAGCAAGGGTACGGCTCAGCCAGGCCTTTGCGCAACCCAGCAGAATTGAACTCTAGGAGCCCGCCGTAAGAAGCAATGTACTCCAAGTTGCGTTTCATCTTGCTCCACACACCGTCCATACCTTCAAATGCGGTATCCTTGTGGTCGCTCAAGAGGCGGATGAGGTCGAAGTGGCCTACAACAGGCGGTCGAAGTGCTTGTAGCATCTCGTACTGCTCATCGAAGTAATCTTCGAACAACCTCTCATCTGTTCCGCCTGCCTTCTCCCGAGCTTGCTCGTACATCGCGCGGTCGAAGTCGATTGGAACAGTATGCGCATGGTGTATGGAACCCATGAAGAAGTCAAAGGTGTACTTGTCGAGAAGACGTCGAATGATATCGAGAGACGATGGTCGTATCCATTCGGACTCGAAAGCGATCAAGATCTGGATCTGGTGCGAGTATACGTCTCGTAGCCGTACAGCCTCAGCGTAGTAATCATCGAATAGCTGGACGAGGCTTTCTTCGGTATGGGAATCTGCCTGACGATGCAAATTAATCCCTGACCGCATTATGCACTACCGTCTAAGACAGACATACCTCTTCTGGATAGAAGTCTATAAGCTCCCTTGGAATGTGTTCAGTCAACGCAAAGCTGTGGAAGCCTTTGGCAACTGCTGCCTGGATGACCTCCTCCAGATTGTTCTTAGCATGGCCACAGAACTGCCCAGAATGACTATGATGTGATTGAGGCATCTGTACGACGTCTTGTCAGTAACGTGCAATGAATCTTGATGACTCTTCACCCCACTGCAGAGCTCCAGGACTTTACAAGGGTCGATCATTGTCTGAGAACGTTCGACAGCAAACAAATCGGGGCTGAAAAGCAGGAGATGACTTACATCAAGATATATCTGGATACCAAAATACCCAAAGTCAAAAGTCGCGTTGCAGCTCAAGCATCAACACGCCAGAAGCTTTCCACACGATGATGTCAGCTGGACCCTGAACAACCAGTCCCGAACAGGCACACTAGTGTCAGGTACTCCTCCACCTTCGGCATTGCGACATCTACTTATGAAACATGCTGTACATATCGCTAACAAATACAGCGTTGCTCAAACTCCGCCTTCGTTGCACACCATAACACTAAAGTGAGTGACGCAAAACTACCCTTTTCCCGCAAAAAACGATCGTCTGGTCAATCACCTTATGTACCGTCCTTGTAGTACCATATCACATCGCTTCGTCTCAAATACAGTCACAAGTAGGCTTAAAGACCAATAGAGGTCACTGAGAGTTCACATGCACAATCTGCCTATTTCTCTGTCTGCCTTTCCCATATGATGCATAGACCATGTCATCAACCCCTCCAAAAAGACACCAACTATCTTCAGATACAACGAAATGACTGACTATCAAAAGCTGCAATCTAATCAACCGACCGATCCGACCTCCGCAACCCAGGAGCTCCAACACAATGTCTGTCTCACAAGCTCCTCTCGCACCATCAACCATCTACTTCGGCTACGGCTCCAACCTCTGGCTCCACCAAATGTCCATCCGCTGCCCAACCTCAAAGTACCTCGGCGTCGCCCGCCTGTCGCACTACACTTGGCTAATCAACGACCGCGGATACGCCAACGTGGTCGAACAACCAGAGTCCTCTCCCAATTACACTGACTACGTCTACGGCCTAGTCTACTCCCTGCTGCCCGAAGACGAAAAGCGTCTGGATCGCAACGAAGGCGTACCAATCGCTTATACAAAGGAACTGATACCGTGTGACTTCTGGCCTTCAGACACCCATTCAAAAGCCAACACCAGCGAACCGCCGTTCGAAACGAGGGATATGCTGGTCTATATTGACCGCAATCGAACGAGCCCGGACAAGCCAAGGGAGGAGTATGTGTACCGCATGAATCAGGGGATACGGGATGCGCTGGAGAGGGGCGTGCCGGAGAGTTATGTCAGGGATGTGATGAGGAAATTTATTCCAGAGGGGGACGAGGAGGTTGATGGAAGGGAGGGGGGGATTGGGGAGTTTGCGAAGACGCAGGCAGCGCAGTTCAAGGATGAGAGTGGGGTGTTTGAGTGAAGATGCGCAGACTATTGAAATTTGGTTGAAGCATCAATCATCATCACTTAACATTATTGGCATGTTGAACGCGTTGCTGCTGTGTCAGAGAATCCGTTGGATTGTAGACTACTCGACCACAAAAAGCGTTCTTACTCCCTGCGCAAACCCTTCAAACCCAGATGTGAAGTGACTGGCCTGCATTCTTCTTCCCAAAGATCGATATACCTAGCCAAAGGAGAGCTTAGTGAATAAAAACCCGTGATACCACCCTGAAATATTCAGACGAACCCAACATCATTCGCTTAAGCCTCGTCACGGGTCTTGCGGTAGCTGGCCTATATGACGAACCGATCAGTGGGGGTTGCGGTACTTTTGCTAAAGCGAGTATCAGAAACAGCGCAGAGCAACGCAGAAGGGGAGGTATGACGCTAGAAATCAGACTCGTGTCTACGCACCTCCTGTTCAACCTGGAGCTGATCGACGACAGGCGCCAGTTCAGACAGAATCTCGTATGCCTTCTTGTGGTATTCGAGCTGGGCGGCGATGAGGTCGGCGAGATTGCGGAGGGGCTCGGGTGTGTCGAGGACCTATGGTGTGTTAGTCTATGCAACCGCGAGTATTGATGCGGTCGATACAGTCTGGGGTACATACGTTTTTCATGACGCCAACAGCCTCCTCTGTCTGACCAACAAACTCATCCTCAGCTTGCTCGATCTTAGCACGAGCTTCCTCGCTTAGGTCCTCCTCGCCATGACCAGCCTTTGGTGCTTGACCGGGTAGTGTAAAAGCACCACCTTTGGCGTTGGCCTTGGTGGCATCGAGGCTCAGTCGCGAGTTCTCGACCTGCTTGCGGGCACGTGTCGCGAATTGAATGTTGGTGTTGAGAGTTGTGCTCCAGCCAGCCAGGAATCTGCTCTGGATCTGGGCATCCTGCGCCAGACGAGCCTCTCCAACCTTTTCGCTGGCAATAGCGTACTTCTCAAGAGCAGTAGCCAGGGGATCCTCGCTCGAGCCGGACTGCTCAGCGGTGAGCATGTGCGAGCTGTTCACGGCTGCACGAGCGACAGCGTGGCTGAAGGTCTTGGGCTGGGGCTTTGCGGAAGGAGGGGCAGTGAGGGCTGCCTGAGCCTCTGCAGGGGACGTTGCGCTCGACAGGAGGTTGACCTTCTCTGAGACGGTACGACCGAGATCATTAAAGGATTCGCGGAGGTTCGCAGGGTAGTCGTAAGCTTCGTTGGAGTATTGTGAAGTGACCTGGAGCATGGTCGTATGCACCTTCCTCAGCGCATCGACGCGCTTCTCGAGCTCGATGTAGTCGGGAGGGAGCTGGGTCTATCACGGCCTATCAGTACTGGTACAAACATCCGTTGCGGTGGAGCCTGAGGGCTAGGGCAGAGCTGCTGTGGGCAGTTTTGGAGGTAATCGCACCTTGTCCTCAGCCTGGCCAAGCTGCTCCTTGACATACTGCTGTGTTCTGGCAGCGAAGGGCGTGAAAGAAGCGCTGTGGACACCATGTCAGCCTGTCTGTTATTGCGCAATGCTGTGACAAAACATATGAACACGCCGCAGCAGCTTACCCAAAGCTCTTCCCGAAAGCCGAAATCTTGCCAAGGTTATCCATAGTGACGTAAGTGTGCAAAGGCAAGCAAGTAAGGGTACCAAGTGGGTGTTGTCTGAGTGTTGCTGCTGTTGCTTGGAGCTTTCATGTGCGTTGAGCCCTCCGCGACTGCGGCTTCCCCTTAGAGCCATGATCCCTGCATGCCGCTAGCCAAACTTGGCACCAACATCGAAGTGAGACATTGGGGTACACAGTACTGTGAAGTCGCTCTGGTTGTCACTTTTGCGGAATAAGAGGAGGGCAACGATAGTCAGAAACCAAAATGTCACGTGCTATCTGGCCTTGTGGATGCGGCACCCACCTGACAGCAAGCAAGTCGTAACAAGATGCTGGTAATCTTGCTCGTTCGCGCGCAATCATGGTCGAAAGTCACAGGGGAACTGAGGCCTTACAGAAATCACTGAAGTGTAGCTCAACTGTAGCGTGTCGGCCCTAGAGGTAACGTGTTTGTTTGCTTCAGGGTATCATGAATTGTACAAAGCAACAGCGAGGATTCGACCGCAAAGGCCATTCCAACTCAACCCACGCTCCGTTACATACGGTGGATACATATGCTAGGCTTCGCTTTTTCTAAATTGCCCTTCGAATCCCTTGCTTCCGCGCTGAAGTCCGGTCGATGGAGGCTAGTGCTTCGATCTGTGCAGAACGGACGTCGAAACTAGCATCCCGCAGTAGCTGCAAAACGATTGACGTCTAGCCATATAGTGGTTTTAGCTCGCTCGGTTTTCCCGCTTTAGTACAAGTTTGCTGCAAGACTGTGCCACAGAGCTGCTGTTGTGTAGCCTCAGACGCACCACGCGGCAGACTGTCCTAGACGCATCGCTCACTGTGTGACAGGGCGCCTCTCGGAGGTCAGCCTGTGACAACAGGTACGCACAACAGGGCTGAGAATCGTTGAGTCGATCGTTTCAGATGGCAACCCGGTAGCTGCAGATGTTGTTAATCCGGAGTTCGAGCGTACGAGAGGTGCCATCATCATGACTGGCCTCAGGGCTCCTAAGTGCCGCATCCCCCTTGTCGGCCGACCAGAATGGGGGGTTGGTTCTCGATTTGGTGATCTTGGCGACAGAAAGCTGTCTTCCATCCCGTCTTGTTCACCAATCCGGCGATGCGGTAAAGTGCCCGTTTATACCCATAGCGCCTGTCCCGCTGTCATTGCTTGTGATGGTCATGTTGTCCGATCCTGGGGAGTCAGAGATGTTGAGACTGCTGAAGATACCTCTCATCTCCTTAAGATCTTCAGAGACCTGGTCCTTCGGTGCTGTTGATCGTTCGCGAATAAAGTCTTTGATCGATCGAATGATAGACGGGCATCCTTCGTCATTGGGTAACCACCAATCAGAAGGCTCAAGTCCCCAAGCCTCCAGCATGCGGTTGCGCATGGCATCTGGGTAGATGTATCCAAGAGATTCTACCATTGCGAAAGTTCGTCGACACCATCGCACGGTTTTGGGATCCTTCGGAAGGAACAACGTGGCGATAGCGAAGCCCACCTGTGCCTCGATAGTAGCGCCTTCAGGTGCTTTAGGGTATGCGCTCATCGCCTCGAAGATTCGCACAGACTTGTACGCTAAGGCGGTAAGCTCCGGCTCGAACGACTTCTTGAAGGCCATTGATGTCGAAATATCGTACATGAAGTTGATACTCCAGAAGTCCAAATGCAGAAAGTTTGTCGTCCAGAAGTCGCCACCGTAGATGATGTCGGGTTCGTACGCGTTGACGATGTCATCAGGTCCGGGCTGCCCATGAATGTTCTGAACCTTGTAGGTCGGATTATGAAACTCTGGGCCTATACTCTTGGCCAGGCCCTCCACCTTATCCTTCACAACGGGCAGCTGTTCCATGAATTCCTGGGGGCTCAGCAGACCTTTACCCATTCGGGAAAAGAGATCGCTTGAATCTTTGGCGACGATCCGGGAGTATGCAAAGCGTTCTTCGTACTTGTATCCCATATCGTCGGGATTTTCGCGCACCTTGGTGAGGTAGCATTCATGCACTGCTTCATACCAATCACGACTGAGTACTGCCTCTCCGCCTGATTGGAGACCGACGAATAGATCGAATCGAGTGTACCATAGCAGTACCTTCAGCAAAAAGTCTGATTGAACGATGGTCTTGGGCGTGTACAAACGAGTGAGCATGTCAAATGCAGCCTTTTGATGGCCCATGAGGTTCACCCAATCACCGAGCATTTCCTGATACCGACTCGTTAGCGAAGAATATCGTAGTGTCCCAGAATGCACTTACCTCAATACTCGCGAGTTGCAAGATAGTGAGAAAAGTTGCAAGACCTTGTTTCTTGTTTTTCGTTATGGACAGTCGAAGGCGTGAAACCGACTCGTTGTAAAACTGGAGGAATGTCGACATGCGACCGTCGGGCTGCGAGATTGTATGGAAGTAGGCGGCATACCCCACCACCGCATACTTCAAAGGCTCATATTTCATAGCGTAGTTCAGGAAGTCGCCTTTGAGGAAGTTGTGGGAATCGCGCTTCAGGGAATAGTGGTGATGGGTCATATGCTCCTTGAAGTAACTCAAGTAGAACTGTACATCCTTCGGCATCTGAGTAGGATTCCTGGTCGTTGCCGCTGTTTTCGTAGTTTGCCCGCTGCTTCTTCGGGAAAGGGGTTGCCGTACAGCCGGAGGAATTGTTGAAGAAGCTTCTGTGGATGGTGAGGTGCTCTGATCAAGAACGGACGCAGGCGTGTGAGAGGAATCGCGCAAATCCTGGCTCTTCCTCCTGGAAATAATTTCCAAATCATCGTCCTCCTCTTCATCTTCATCATGAATGATGGGCAAATGCTCGTTTCCTTCGCCGTCGTGATCTTCTGGTGAAGATGTTCCTTCCCCGGAGGACTTTTCTGTTTTGGACCCACTACGAGTGGGTTTCTGGCCAGACTCCTTATCTGGATAAATGCACTCACGGCCGCCCTTTCGGCATCCTGGGTTCAAACGTATTAGACTTGCGCAGCTGCTTGATCGAGCGTACTTACTGTCGCACATAGGGTGAGCTTCATCGCACTGTCGCCACATCAGCCTTGTTTCAGATCTGACAAACGTTGCGCATTCACCTTGACTCTTCTTTGCCTGCATGTAAAACAGCCACTTCTTGTTCTGCGGTGCTTCACTTGCTCGCCGGGTAATGCTCGTCGCCTAACACGAGCGTTTCCACCTTGCGCTGATCCTAATGGACCAGAAATATCTTCATACATTTCGCCATAACTCGCTTGCATATGGGGGTCTGTGTACTGCACGAACGGTCCGGGATTTCCAGGCTGGAATGGATTTTCTGGTATTCCTGGAGCTCCGTTGTAGGATGGATCTGGTATCATCCTTGGCAGCGGGGCACCGTTGTGTGTATTGGGACTGCGCACTGCATTTGGATCAATATTGTAGTATTGAAACGGCACATTGTTGCCTGGAGGATAATATCCAGACATCTCCGGTATGCGTTGATTGAAAGGTGCGGTGTTGAGGAAGTTGCTGCTGGTGACGAAAGGCCCGATATGTGATCAACGTCATTCGGGTTCCGGATGCAGGGGTACGTTCGCGATCGCCTCTTTTGACAACAGCTTCGCGGCAGGGTCCCGAAAATTGATGAAGTCGAAGTCGGTGCAGAGGTGCTTGACAATACATGTGCCTCATCCAGAGGCGCAGTGAGCTTTTAGGCGGATGCAGGCCGGTTCCTGCGCGATGTTGGAACCCTTGCTAGCAGTGCTAGCACCAACCACCAAGCGGCTTTAAAGTGCGCGATTGACTCTTGATACTCCCACGGAGCAAGGTGGTTCACGGCGCACCTCAACCGCTGACGAGGAGGGCAGACAAGGTGCCAGTCTGAAACAGCGCGATGTTGGGGAAAGGAGTACAGCAGCCGCAGATTGAGCTTCGCTGTTGTGTTTAGGCTAGCCCGTGGCAAGAGCTGTGAGCCATACGGTGGTACGGCACGTTGGGATGAGGAGTTCTGCTCGATGCCAGGAACGTACAACTGGAGTGCTCATCAGACGTCTGCAGGCCTGGCCGGGGTGCAGAAAAAGGAAAAGCAGGCTGCTGGGCGTGAGCTGTTCCTCCACACCCTGGGCGAGTGCCATGAACCGTGCCCTTTCCGCCTTCCGCGCACCCCTGAAGGTTCTCAACGCAACATGCACTCCACGGCCCTAGGCCTTGGGCGTTCATCATACCCCTGCGTATGCTCCACGGCGACCGCAATCCTATCAAAGCAGACGTTGGAGCACAGCACCATTTTTGAATCGAACACAGCCAGGTGGCTTCGCGCACCACGTTGACTCCGACTCCTTCAACGCCGAGCGGTCACGGTCGAGTCTTCGACTCATTGTCCATTGGCAGTGTGGATGCTGATCGCCTTTGCAGCGGGCGGTCCCAGATGAGTGCAATGCCGGAGATGATGCATGTCGGCTCCGATTTTGAATCGAGAGGTAAGTGAGGAGTGTGGGGCATGTTTTTAAGCTTGTTGTTGACACCGACCGTCGCAGACCAGCGGCGGCCGCTGTGAGAGCGAAGCTTTCTGCGGCAGTCACAATTCGTACTCGTACCCAAGGCAGCCACGTCCTGCTCCCTTACAGAACACTACGTGGGCTCGTCGTCGAGTATAGGGCAGGGCATCCATTCTCATAATTTGCTGACCCAAACAGGAGCATGATCCGATGCATGATCCGATGCATGATGCAGCGCATTTGTCCGGTGGCAGTTCTCGAAGGCCAACCCTCGAGCCTCATCACTATACTGATAGCACATCGCCAAGGTGGGCTAGCTGGAGGAGCCACAGCAATCTGCACTCATATCCAGCCGCGCCTTCCCACAGGGCCAACAGCGGGAGAAGACAAGCCAGCTTTCGAGAAATAACATGAGCTACCTGAACCTCCGTTCTCAGCCTGGCCCCCGGGCCCAGTTTCCGCCAGAACGGTCTACGGTATGAGTGACTTGCGTCCGTCCAAGACTTGACAGGCGCCATGACCATTACTAGTGAGGTTGTCGACGGCTTCAGACAGAGAGATTGGTGCAAGAATTACGACCTTGCCATGACTCGAAGATGTCCGATCTCCGTGCGGCTAGCGCAAATCTCTCGGCAAGTCCACTGTCACGAGCGGCATAGCGGCATAACTGTAAGCCTATCGTGTGCAATCTTCGAGCGGTAATCCTGCAAATTGTCAGCGTGCAGCAAGAATGTGCAGGCCTGGCAATGATATGCAACGCCAAGAAATCTCTTATGCTTGGTCGCCGTGAAGGACCTGATGCAGTACGCGTTCAAAAGTGGATGTCACAGTACGTCCTGTGTGTTGTGGAACTGCGCGAAGCTTACCATCTTTCAGCTGCCTTACAGATGCCGTGCGTCCCTAGCCCATCACAAAATGCACCGTTCGTTTTCGGCAATCGTTGAGTGGGCACTTCGAAGGACGACCGTGCACACTTCCAGACGTCATGCTTCTATGACCAAACCCAATGTCTTCAAGTTTCAACAGATCAGCACTGCAGAACTGTCTAGTAAAACGTCGGCTTGACGTCGTCGGAGGGAGAGGAGTCGCAGACTATCTACCCAAGACCCGCCATCTTTCGCTTTGGTTGACCAAAACAGGTCCTGTCGTGCAACGTCTGACGAACCTTGAACGTCGAGATTCTCGTCGGACGTCATTGTGGAACTCAGTGGCTTGCTTGTGCGTTTGCGAACACCCAATACCAGCACTCTGAGCCATGGTATGAGCATATCGTCAAGTGAATACCTTGGCCAGCAACGGCTCAAGTCCTGTATGTTGAATGCCGGAACGGCGGAGTCCACGTGTCTGACTCGGGATCATGCCTGCTCGTTGCACATGAAACATATGTGGCTCCTCCATGGGTGCTGCCGCCCTGCACCTGCGTCACAACGTCAAACATGATGGCTGACATCAATTTGAGTTTATTGTCAATTATCGTTATTGCATGAGACGCTCGGCAGGAGCCGCAAGCCACATCGCAACAGCTGCGACTCAACATTGCTGCCTCTCACATTATGGAAGAGGTACAAAAAACTGCATTCACGAAGGCTCTACTTTCTCATCAGGACGACAATGCCTCGAATAAGACATCGGACAGAGCATTCAAGCCATGTAAGGTCGCGCCTGACGAGTTGCCGAACAATCTCGATCTATTCAGTGGGATGGATGCGCAGCTCCCACCTTGAACAAGTCCGACAAGTGTAACTATTCAACCTTTCGCTAAGCTTTCGAACGCGACTCAGTCCTGGCGGCCAAATTGACCGAACTTCATCGCCTCTGTCCGCCTCTTGCATATCGCACTTTTTGCAACACTATGTACCAAAACTCATGCAGAGCGTTCGTTGATTGCAGGAATACTTGTCGGTAATGGCTGTCGCACCAATTTCTCTCTTTGGTCTCCCAAGAGTGGACAAGCGAAGTCCCCTGCCGATTCTGCAACGAATCTCAAATCTGCTTGAAAGGCTCAAGATTGTGAATCATACTTAACTTACTGCAGACCATTTGCGATCCGGTGCATCATCCGAGGCCCTACAATACCTCTGGCGATTCACTCAACGCCGCGAAGTGTTCGTCCAAGGAAATCAGCGCCTCCAGCTGCCGTGATCGATGCAGCCTGCGATGAAAATTGCGTCTATCGTTCACTAGCTTTTGAGCACAAAAGTGACATTCAATCCGAGTCTCTTCATGTACCGAACCACTTGCTCACCTACTAAATCAGTGTCCCTATCACATTGGATCATACCACAGCGAGTATAGCTGTCGAATTACAACACTGCATGCATAATTGGTAAGCGCATCTTTCAGTCCATACCAACAACGGACCACTTGCATCTTGAGAATCCGCAGCACATCCTACAGCGACCCTCATGCACCCAGAGGTGGACCCAACAATCCTCTGCCAATGTCCTTCCAGAACAGGCTACGCCGCATCTCCACCCAGCCAATCCAGTCGTACTACGCGCATCCTGCGCAGATCATACCGCTCCACCCAAGGGCGTCAACCTGGCAATATCAGCAACCCCAGCGCACACACCAGCAGGACGAGCATTGCCCAATCTCAGAACGCCACAACCCTCCCATCTCCACATGTCATCCACATTCAGGCGTCCTAACTCTGCACCCAGACAGAGCACAGACAAAGCCCACAGCAAGGGAAGTTTTACGGAATATTACTACTGCATAATCCTCACTGGGCTATGGCATGGCTGCTCGAAGCACAGTCAGGTCTTTTGCGGCTTACAAGAGGGCTGTTATGCGCCATACGGCGGTGGAGGAAGGTGGCACCGCTAGGCCTGATACTGGTGTCGGTACGCTATCCACTTACGGCATGCCCTTTGTTCAAACGGATGGTCACGGTTGACCGCGACACTGGCTCGCTGTCCTATCGACAGACATGATCATACTTGAAGGCAACAGAGCTAGCATCATATAATCGGCATTCGATAGACCCGTTGCCGGCTCTACGTGCTCGTTGTACAAACCCTCCGAGATTGTCTGGGGACAGTTGGGAAGTCACTGTTTAGTACAGACGACAGTAACCATTGCTGAAACACTTGTCCGGGTCGACCACATCATAAAGCTATGTCGTGAAGCAGGACAAGTTAGTCTTAACCTGAGACTTGGCTGCATGGAGATCTCCGTGGTCAGCCATGTGTAGCCTAGTAAGGCATCCAATGGTTACAGGACTAATGAGCGATTCGAGACAGCATTTGGAAATGTGTCTTGCGGGACTTGAAAAGCTAGGTGATCGAGCGATCTTACAATTGGTATGGGTCCATGGTGCATAGCATAATACGCGACCTGATAGTTAAGTTCAGAGTATGTCTTGTTCTCACTACTGCCGCACTCGCAGCAATTCGTCACCCTGACGCCTAGTATGGGTGACTACCTAGATAAGATTGTTGGGTGCCTCAACTCCAGATGATCCCCGTCCGAGATGAGATGTGCGCCTCAGAGATGCCACCCTAGCTCCTCCTTTAGATGCTGATGGAAAATACAAGACGTGTTTGCCGCAATTGTAGCGTGTAAAAAAGACCCAAACTCCGAGCGCTGTGAGTGATAGATATGATAGTAAAGCAAAGATGGAACGACAGGATGGTGAGATGGATGAGGGAAGGTCGGCCGTCAGGATATGCAAGAGATACAGGTCGATTTAGAAACCCGTAGGATGCTGGGGTATTTCTTCAAGAAGGAGACAAAGACTGATCGAAACAAAGCGGGAGTGGACTACGCAACGGCTTCTGGCGCAGGAGCCGCTGTTGGAGGCGTCGGTGCATCTGGAAGGTCAGGCGTAGGCGTCTCGTCAACACCCTGACCTCTGCAAAGTGGGCAGGAATTACGGCCGGTTGTGAGCCACTAGGAAATGTTAAAATATCGCCCTCACGAGGTCGTCAGATGTGAACTTACCTGGTCAATACAGACCTTGTGGAATAAATGCTCGCACTTGACCAGTTTCCTCGCCTCTTCCTCGGCCTCGAAATCGCACAGACACACCAAACACCTCGCATCGCCCGCCAGCTCAATTGTCTCGTCGCCCTCGACTTCTTCCGCCACAAGCCCAGATACACTGCGGACGATCCTGAACAGTCCTGGTGCAGCAGCGACATCACCCTCGCTGGCGACTGGTGCTTTGGCAGGCCCAAGGATGGACGAGAGCAGCATCATGTCCTCGTATGTGGGCGAATCGGTGAACAGACTCGGTGTCGTGAGTATGGGGTGGTTCTCGGGGTAGCTGCCGCCTAGTACGTAGATGATCCAGCTTCGTGAACCCTCGCCGGGGTTGTTGTCTGGCTCGACTACGCCTCGTCTTCGTGGTGCCCCGGCGCCGTATCTTGTGAAGTCTGATTCGCTCAGACGACGCTGCCTTGGGCTTCTCGTCGTTATCTGCGGCTCCTCCTCTTCCGTCGGCTCCAACGTAGATCCAGGCGATCTGCGCACGAAACTGCCTCGTCGCGATGGTGCGTTCGAATGTGGTGTGGAGGACGGCGGCGTGGATGCTGCGGTCGGTGTAGTGGATCCCGAGGGATCCGCGGATAGAGCCACGTTTGTCGCGGGTGTAGATGGTGGAGGTTGCGGGCCTGGCGGTGAATCGGCGAGGGACGGGGAGAAGGGACGTGGTTGTTCTTGAGGTCGTGTACGGTGGTGTCTTTGGCTGTCGTAGTTGGAAGGGAAGTTGAAGCCGCCCATGGACGCACGTCGGCGGTGGCTGAAGCGTGTGCCGTTTTGCGGGCGAAGAAGCGTATCGTTGTCGCCGGGTGATGTCGGAGGTGTAGGGAAGCTAGAGAGGGCGTCGAGGAAGGGCGGGATATTGCCATCGTCTTGTCCTGTGCCAGACGCTGGGTTGATCGAGCGGATGCCTACGATGATGATGGGCACCATGCGACCTTCACTGTCCTCGTCGCCATCCTGAGCGTCTGACCCAGAGCCACTTCCACGACTTCGCTCTCTGCTGCTCCTGCCGGTGGTAGTGTTCGATGTGCCGAACCTGAACATCCTGAAGAAGTTCAGCGGTTGTGGAGTGCCTCCTGGTGTCTCGCCGCCTTCTCCGCCCTCGTTGCCCCTCAGTGCTGATGCTATGCTGCCGTTCTGGAGCGATTGTAGAAAGGTGTCGAATGTGCCGTCCCGTGTTGCAGCCTGGTGGTCTTCGCCTACCAGTGAAGCTGCAGTCGCCGCTGCTGCAAGGGAAAGCAAGCGGGACAGCACATCTGCCTGGTCCTCGCCTCTGCGCAGGCGCTCAATGCTGTCCATGTTCTCGTCATCGTGCCATATGGACCGCCGCCTCCGCGAAGAGCCTAATGTGTTGCGTAGACGGGGCAGCATAGACAGTGCCCGTCCATCTCGTCTGAGCGAGCTCGGTGTGACCGGCGGCCTCGATCGGTTCGAGTCGGAGCGGTCTCTGCTCGTGCTGCTGCCCAGGAGGCTGTCGAAGTCCAGGTCGAGGTCCGCGATCGATGGGACGTGTGGCAGCGAGGGGCCGGTCTCGCTATGTGACTGCCTCAGAGCCGAGCGGGGTCTTGCGGTGCTGAGCGGTGTCGCTGCCAGGCTGAGGACGGGCTCGGTGCTGCGGGAGCTGACTGAGGGCCGGCTCGAGAGGAGCCCGCTGATGGAGCCCAGAGAGCTGCGTGCTCGCATCAGGCGGGACTGTGGGCGGCGGGTGGGCGTGGCCGGGGCCGTCGTGGCATCCAGCGCAGGTGATGAGCCAGCATCGTGTGCCCGCGCAGCCTGGGACGAGAAGCGGTGGAACGGGTTGACGCGCTGCGACAGGCGGCGGGCAGGCGAGGGCGCTGATACGTTGTTCGGCGCTGCACGCAGCAGCTCGGGCACGCTGTCGCTGCTGTCGCTGCTGCTGTTGCCGGGCTGCGCTGGGCGGCCGAGCAGCGACGGGGCCCATGAGGCCGGCCGGACGCTGCGGCGGCCATGTGTGCGCGGCTCCTCCGGCGAGGGAGAGCCTCTGGAGTTGGCCTGGCCCATGGTGAGGGCTGTCCCGGCGGTGGAAGGCGCGCCTCGAGAGGGAAGGGCGAGGGGAGCGGTTTGGCAGCCGTGTTGCGGGTAAGGTGAGACTGCAGCACGATGAAGGTCGACGGTGATATGATGCATGCACCCCAAAGCCACCGGCGCTAGGCACTTCGAGACTGGCTCCACGCCTGGCTCCACGCCTGGCCTTCACCCCAAACCAGGACCGCGCTCGCCGAACTTTCCCAAGCGGTTTCGACACTTGGCTTTGCGCGTGCTTGGCTGGTTGCTCATGCGACGCCGTTGCGCCTATGACAGCGCCGCCTATATCGCATGCCGCCCTGCATGAAACACAAACATGCAGTACTTTGCTCCCCAGCTGCACGCCGAGCAACAGTCGGCCCCCTCCCTGCGTGCAACCCAGTACCGCAAGAAGCGCAGGAACAGGCACGACGAGGACCAAGATGACGACGAGCACTCATCTGGCTCAAGCTCTGATGGCGACTTTCTCAAAAAGTCACGTCTGTCGTCGTCAAACACACACTCACGCTCTTCGTTTGCTTCAGCCGAGCTAGCGCAGCTACGTGTCGCAGGTCTGTCACCCGAGGAAGAGTATCGAGTGCCTCCCTCACCGTTTCCTCATGCGTCTGCAAGGGTGTCCAAGCCGTATCTGGGGACAGCTAAGATCCAGAAGGAGCTTGCTGGGCCACCCTCGCGCCTGTATAGTGTCAACAACACCACAACAAAAGGCGATCACAAGAGTAGCCAGACAGAGGCAAGTAACCTGAGGCGAACACATCTCAACGTGCTGTCCACTGTCATGCACAGATGTTTACTTGAAGGCGACTTCGACCGTGCTGGCCGAGCATGGGGCATGATCCTAAGAACTCAGTCCACTCATGGACATACTGTGGACCTTCGCAACCATGGTCGCTGGGCTATCGGCGCTGAGATCTTGCTGCGGCGGAAACCTCGACCTGCAGCAAACAGCGATCATGGCACACCAGATGATGCAAGAGACACTGACACCAATATCTTCAGCGAGCAAGGGTTCGAGCTTGCAAGGGAGTATTATGAGCGCCTTGTTGTTCAGTATCCTACACGCAAACAGGCACCTCATGCTGTGGATCAAAGAAGCTTCTATCCTGCCATGTTCTCGTTGTGGATCCAGGAAGTTAGCGAAAAGAGCAAGCGCGCACGGAGACGAAATGCAGAGGATGCTCAGCGGTCACGTTCTAGGAGTACGTCCTTTAGCACCGTAGACGGTCAGAGTACAGACGACGCTCGTGCCCGCGAAGACGCAGTCCATGTCGAAGAACTTGCCGGAGCCATGGAGATTGCTGAACGACTCGACGACCTCGTCAAGTCACCGCCGTTTGACAAACAAGCCAGTCTGTTGGAGCTTCGTGGAAACATCGCTCTCTGGATCAGCGATCTGATCATGGGCAACAGCTCCGCCACAATCTTGGACGAGTGGGATCCGTATCCCATCAATCAGGACATACCACCTGCAGAACAGATTACGAAGTTCAACAACTGTCTGCGGGAGCTGCTGACAGCTCACAACCACCTGGAGCGTGTACAGGAGAACGGAGGTCCGCGCCAATATCAGACCCTCAGAAAGATCGAGGGCCGACTGGAAGAATTGCAAAAACAGATCACCAAGCTCGAACACGGCGGTGAGGACGACACTAATGTTTCCATGGAGGAAGGCTGGTGATTCGTTCGGAATTCATACAAGGCAGACTTGCAGCTTCACTTCTCGAAACCTGTGTAGTTTTGTTTACACGTCAGCCGAGCCCTGTCAGCCCAATCGTCGTACACGAACACAGCCACATTTAGCCGACTCAGCGTACCTTCGAAAAGATATAACTATCTCCGACGTCTCTCTATGTGTTACCTCGATAGCTAGCGACAATGGTTACGCCGGCCTTCGGCTTTTCGTTTGGTGACTTCATCGCCGGTATCAAGCTTATCATCGACATCTATGATGCTTTCCAAGAGACAGACGGTGCTAAGTCCAAATATGCAGCATTAGTGTCCTTCTTGCATAGCCTAACCGCAACCTTGACGCAGCTCGAGAGTTTCATGGCATCAGCACCGGCCAGCGATGAGGCACAAGGAATCACGACTCTATTGCAATCTGTCAAGGGACCTCTCAAAGACTTCGCAGATTTCCTGAACAAGTACAAGGACTCTCTACAGGCAAACTCGACACAATCGAAACTCGGAAAAGCTAAGAAGACCATATCGTTCAAGATCAAAGACATTACTGGAAAGGTAGAAGGATTACGAGAGCGGGTCGAGCAGCCGTTACAGACGATACATCTGTTACTTTCAATGCACACTATGTATGTTTCTACGGCGAGTATCGTCGAACAAGCTGACAACAAGCTTAGTAAAACGATTCAGAAGCTGCCCCAGAATGTAGAGACTGTGAATGTAAAACTGGCAACGGACGTCGTCACTGCCCTTGAGACATTACTTGTACAAGCATCCAACGAACAGGCTAAGAGGCATGATGAGCAATTCAATTTGCAAAAAGATGTCCAGTCTCATATGGAGAACCTTATTTCCGGGCTGCACGACGGGTTAGCCACCTCCAAGGCCGCAGCAGCGGCCGCTGAGTTCTCTATCAACGACCGTCAGCAAGCTCAGCTACAGACACTGACGAAATTGCAAGAGAGCATCTTGAAGCTGTCGGAGGTTCACAAGAAGAGCGCTGACGGCTTGGAGGTGGCTCTGGTGCAGCTTACCAGTATGATCACAACCTTGCCGACCATCTTTGCGAATCAACCTACAGGACAGACATGCACACCTCGGATTAATGGTGTAGCGAGCCAAAGGACATCGAAGGACGAGAACCCATCGAGTGTGTCCATTGTGACAAGCCTTCTTGCGCGACTAGCCACATCTATCTTATCATCTCTGATCAGTGGCGCCGCGGCGGCGTATGTGACACAAGGAGCACACTCATATTCGAAGATAGCACAACAATCATCGACGCCACCCATCGATCCAGATACCACCCTCATCTCTGCAGCAGATGAACCAGTTCCGCCCGGCTCATCTAAGAGATTAGTACAGCCACCAGCGAACGATCAGGTCCCTGAACCAGCTCCATTAGATGATCTAGTTCGCTCAAGCTGTGCATTTGTTGAATACCAGTTCAAGTCAGAGCCTCGAATAGCCGCTCTCGAAGGTTCCCATCCATGCTCTAACTGGAACAGCTCATGCCAATTCGACCCTCGAATCCGAACTTACCGACTTGGGCTCCCTATATTCGATTTTCCACCAGATCCATCTGGAGACAGTGATCAGGATGCTGTTGCGCTAATGACAGCTGTATACGATTCGCAGGAAACCTACGCTAGAAATGTCCTTGATGCGTCAGACACTTTCAGTCGACTCAATGTTGATATGCGAATTCGACAAAGCGACTCTGCAAATCACAATGACCCGCCAAGCCCGACTGGAGACTGCGACCGTGATGCTGTAGAATTGATGACGGCCATCCACAGCAGCTTCGACACGCCCTCCGAAGCAAGCCACATTTGGCCCTCCGACGAATCAACGGTTCTTGTCTGTCCACATTGTGACGCAACATGGGAGGGCTTGTATCGAAAAAGCAACCTAGCGAGACATATCAGATTGAAACACGCACATAGTGCGAGAGACTTCCCGTGCGCAGTCGAGGGTTGTGCCAAGATTTTCAATCGGACTGATGCTAGACTGAAGCATTACCGGAACCACCACCCACACCTTGGCTGTCCGCCGCCAGCCCGACGGACGTTCAGCGCAGCCTACGGTGACCATGACGCAGTTGCGACTTTTATAAGCGAAGCAGAGTTTCTGCCGCAAGAGCAGACGGACTGGAGCCCTGTAGCGGATACTTTGGCTTACGTCGATGATATGCAAGATACACCCGGTAGCATCGCTTGGAGGGGATCTGAGATCAAGTTGTACGACACTGTGCAGATGTTTCCAGATAACTAGATAATAGACAAACGACAACCCATGCTATTGATAAGATATGTTTTCAAAAGGAGAACTGTGCCGTCACGTATTATGTCTTCACCGACACTAAAAAATCGGCAATTTGCCATCGCTCGTAAACGATCCATAAAACCACGTGAAAGGAGGACCATGTCGAAGCGTTGAGATGGACAAAAAGACTGGACATGGCGAGATTCAAACCCGCATCTCTCCGAGTTCTTGTGGGATCAGAGCGTCTTTCCGCGGAGACGTGAAGCACACTGCGCTGGACCACATGCCCTTGCTCTGATGAAGATTAGCAGATTGCTCTGTCGACATATGACATATCAATCGTCACGTCGCTCCTTGCTTGAGCAGCAAGTAAGAGGTCAAGCTCGATGAATCGTAAGATGGAGATGCGAGCAACGAGCCACACGCTCGCGAAACAGACATTGTTTTGATTGATATAAAGCCTCGGGTTGACCAGCTAGCGTTGAGCGCACTGGTCGGGTATCTTAGAAAGCCATTCCTCCTACTACAAGCCGAACTTTTGGTTTCGTCTTCGTTGTGTGTTGTGCGCAAGCTAGTGCGCCTTCTCTCCCCCCCATTAGAGTCATTATGGTCGTCGGGTTGAATAGACGCCTTCCAGATACTGTGATCTGCTTTTGTGTGATGCACATCCCATGTGCTTGTGTTTGTTTGTTTGTTCCTTCCTTCGCCGTGCTGAATGCAAAATGCGCCAATATACCCAGAACGCTTGTTGAGATGCGAGAAACATCGATGATATAAAAAAGCATCATGATGTCGTGAAATGAGAGTCGAAACACCGTATATGTGCCGGTCTTGCTGTGTTGAAAGTAGCAAGATCGTGATTCACCTGTTAGGTGATGTTGTTCTAGTTGGAAACTGCGAGGTTCTTAACGCCGTTCGTCACTTCGACGGCTGCGGCCTTTGCGGTCTCGAGGAGCGATCTCTCGTCCTTGGCCTCCTTCGGGTCCTTCTGGGGAGCGTCAGGTTTGTCACCGTTTGTTGCGCCGTTCGTGCCATTGGTCTCTGTGTGCCCGTTGGTCGCGGCGGCATCCGCGCTGATGCCACTGTCGAATTTCTTCTCCATACCTTCGACCTTGAGACCGTCGAAGAGAGGGAAGATACCGTTGGTCACGTGGAAGTCGTTGTGAACGATGTTGAGCAAGTACCAATTGTCGATCAGATCTCCAATGACATATCTTGCAGGGCTGGCGGCGGAGTGGCAGTTGGCCCAGTCCTGACCGAGACGGTAAAATTCGTCCTTCCAGGCCAGGAAACTGACAGTCTCGACAATGGTAGGCTGTACGATCTCCTTACCCGGGAACACGCCCCAGGTGACGGCATTGGGCCCTTCGCTAGGGGCGTTGGTCTTCAAATCGCCAGTCTTGTTGACCGCGTAGTATGTGAACTCAGGATCACGCTCGATACGGGTAATGACTTCAGCGATGTACTCAGGCGAAACAAGGACCTCGAGGTAAGACTTCTGGTAGACGTATCCGTTGCGTGGACCCCAACCAAAGGTAGGATCAGACGACTTGGCGCCATTGACAGCTGGTTGCGAGTTGATGGTCAAGAAGCCACGTCTGTTCAGGTCGATCAAGTTCTTCTGGATCGAGTTGGCCTCTTCGGTGATCGCTTGTTCGCTCCAGGGCAAGGACTCAAGGTCGCCTTGCATGTAACGTACGAACAGGTTCGAGATATCCTGTATCGAAGTAGGCGTGCCCCAAAGCTTGATGTTCTGTTCGTTCGTGCCCTTCAAGCCAACACCGTACGAGTCCAATTCACCAAAAGCAGGTGATCGAGAGTCTCCCCAGCGGCCGTTGGGAAACTCGTCCCAGTCTTGTGTGCGAGCGACGTAAGAACGATTGCGGTTGCGCCAGAAGATCGGTCGTACATTTTCATCGCGGCGGTTGAGGCCGAGGGAAGGTCGCCAAGGGAGAGGCTTCTCCAAGGGAGATTCAACGTCGGGCAAAAGCTCCAGCTCCTCGAGAACCATGCGTGTGGCTTGGGCCAGGTTCATGGTGTAGCTACTGGAGTCAGTGATAGCTTATATAGAGCTATAGGTGCAACTTACAAGTGTAAGTGCAGAATGCCGGCATCGATCAGCTTCCGGCACATCTCTGCAACAAGCTCACTTCCAACCTCACGAACTTGCACGTCGTCATTCTTAATAGGCTCAAGCGACTCAGACCACTTCTTAGGAACGGCACAGCGGGTCCAGTTCGCTCTGCGCAAGAAGGCGGCGTGTGTGTGGATTGGCATAATACCAGGTACGATTGGGACGTCGATGCCCTTGGCGCGGACCTTCTTGACCCAGTCAAGGAAGATGTCGGTGTCGTAAAACATCTGAGTCACAACGAATGTAGCACCTGCGTCCACCTTCTCCTTCAAGTGATCGATGAGTTGGTCAACGTCATCATTGTCGTCGCATCCCTCTGAGTATGCCGCCACACCAATGTCAAAGTGGTTACCGTATCTGTCCTTGATGTATTTGACGAGATCCTTTGCGTAACGGAAGCCGCCCTCTGTAGCTTCCCACTTCTCTCTTTCACGGGGAGGGTCGCCTCTAAGAGCAAGAATGTTTGTACAGCCGGCTTGGTAGGCGTCGTTCAGGGCTTCGTCAAGCTTCGATCGTTCCATGTCGGTACATGTAAGGTGCATGAGCGTCTCGAGTCCGTATACGGTCTGGGCGACCTTGACCATCTCGGTAGTCAGCTTGGAGTGGCGGCCACCTGCACCCCAGGTGATGTCGATAAATTGAGGACCAAAACCGTGCATGCGGTCCATGCGGTCGTAGAGATTTTGTACACCCTGTGCATGTCAGACATCATCTCTCCCAACAAGACATATGCGTAGGGTATGTACCTGGGCGGTCTTTGGTGGAAAGAACTCGAACGAGAAGGTAGGCTTCCCTTCAGCCCGCGATCGGGCAAGCTTCTCTGAGATATGCATGGTGGTGGTATAGAGTAGAAAAGAGTAGAAAGAAGAAGGAAGGAGGCTTCAATGGATCCTGCGAAAGTTATTACACGTCGAGAGATGACCATGCAAGTACCCTAAGCTTACAAGGATGAGGGTACCCCGCAATGTGTAAAGTTTCAACAGCTCAAAAAACTATCCGAAGTATCGAGCGCGTGCCCAACGATCTGCAAGTTCTCTTTGCATATAGGCCAGAGGCTCAAGATATGAAGAGACAGGTGTATGCGGGAGGCGGATACAGTCAATGATGCTTGGAGTGGGAAAGTTTTCTTGAGACGCTGTGCATGTGGACTAACCCTAGAGTGGCGCCGCTGCGAGAACGGAGGCGGCCGTAGGCCCTGCCAAGATTGCACTGTGACGCGCATATGGACCACTCTGGCTCCAATTGAACACCTCCAGGACTGTTCTTTGTTGCGCGTGCACTCATGTCAACATTCAGGTGTAAGATGAGCCATTATTCGTCCTACAGCTGTACACACGGCATGGGTAAGTAAACTAGGGTCATGTTGTGCAGGTAACCCCACATTACCCCTCGGGGGCAGGATCGAACATACGGGGTACCGAATGCAGCAGTTCCGATCGAGCAACCTTGAATACCTCCATGCTCCCGTTCGCTCGTACTCTTCACACCTCACCTCTGACTTGTCTCGCCATTGACTGTCCGCCATGCCTCCGATCGCACGCCCTCGCCGCATAGTCGGTGTGTCTCTCAAGATGTACTTCGACCTCAACAGCACGCTCTCGTACGTCCGTGGGGTGCTGCAACTAGACGGCGATGCCTGGAATTCGAACGTTGACCTCTTCGTTGTACCTGACTTCATCTCGCTCACCGAATCAAAACGTATACTCGAATCGTCATCCGTCCTGCTCGGCGCGCAAGATACACACTGGGAAGACAAGGGAGCCTTTACAGGAGAGGTCAGCCCAGTAGTACTGCGGCAGGCAGGCGCCAAGATCGTTGAGATCGGTCATGCTGAGCGCAGAGCGCTGTTCGGTGAGACGAATGAGAGCGTTGCGAAGAAGGCAGGTGCTGCTGCGAGAAACGGCCTGATACCGCTGGTCTGCATTGGAGAGAAGACGCACCATAGTATAGCCTCAGCAGCTGTGGGCGCAGCGATACAAGAGTGTAAACCACAGGTCACGTCAGTGCTGGCTGCTGTGCCTGATGACCAGGAGGTTATATTGGCTTACGAGCCGGTGTGGGCAATTGGCGCAAAAGAGCCTGCAGACCCTGATCATGTCGTCAATGTTACCAAAGAGCTCAGGAAGCTGGCAGCTGGCAGGAGTGGCGTCACAAGAATTGTCTACGGAGGCAGCGCAGGGCCAGGAACCTTTGCAAAGATTGCTGAGGGTGTAGATGGCCTGTTTTTGGGGCGGTTCGCCCACGACATCCAGAACCTGAAGAAGGTGATTGAAGAAGTAGGCGGGGCATAAGACAGCCGTCTTACCCAAAGGTCCATGAGAATATTTGCTGAAATGATTCCACATCATAAGATCATGAGCGCTCGATGATCGAGCTAGTGTCAAGTTGGCCTTGAATCACACGGCGCTGAGACTACGATATCGTAATCAACATGATTACTGAGCACACTTCCGAACTGTATGTCTCCCCATATATACACTGATTGTCTGTTGCAGTATGCCTTGAATGCGCCCTTCACGTGCACTTGAAGTTATTGACCAGGTATCCAATGCCGTGTCCTCTTTCTTTTTGCACGAAGCGCTGCTGCCTCTTGCCCTGGACAAGACGCGGCTACGCCAACGTGCAATCCCACAGAAACCCTTCAGCTCCGACCTTTCCTCCACGACCTCCGAACAGCCATCGATGGCTGCAATTCACCTTAACTCGTACCGCAACGACTCTTGCGGCCAGAAGCACCTCAGCTGCACCTCCCAATCAAAACAGAATGACAGAACTCTGCACCACAACAGTCAGTTGTCTTGCTCAGCGTGATCGGCCTCTGGGGTCTGCCAGCACGCTCCTGAGACCCATGTTCCAACTCATCATGCCCCTGCAAGACTCCTAAAGCAAATGCAATGTTGTTTCGAGCTCGGATCCACCCTGGCTTCAGATCTTTCATTCTGCTCCTCAGTATCCTGTCACCGCCGCTCGACTGTACACGGTACCGAACAAGGCCTCGATATCGAGCCCCCTCGGGAGAAAATCCGACTCTGAGGCGAGCTTCGAACGACGAGCGGTATGAGTCTCGAGCTTTTTTACAGCGGCTTAAACCCTGAATGCATCAGCTGCGTCGATCTCCGGAGAACAGGAGAAACGCCGTATTGCAAAGACGTTCCCCTACGAGCATCACACACAACAGAGAGATCCCTGTCGGCGAAGTTTTAGTACTGCCGTCGTGGACGACAACGAGCCCCTCTCGAGCGAACAATGGCCCAAACGTTGACAGCATGCTGCAATGTAGCGCTGGGCGATGATGCCGGATAACCAGTCTTCGGTACTGCAAAGCACCTCTTCTCGGTCATGCATCACGGACCGACTACGCTCTTTTTCCTCTCCATGCGTTTGGCTGAAGACCGACGTTCGGCTGAACATGGGCATGGAGGATCGAAGAAGATCAAGAGGAAACACGAAGCTCGGTCATCTGACAGCAAGCTCGGCTGCAGCGATACTGGATCGTGACTCAAATAATCGTGTGTTGGAGTTCGCCGTTCAGCGTACAGCCCGCGGAAGCACCGAATCCTGACTTGGAAGGTCTACAGAGATCGACCTTGGAGTTATGGGTCGATAACATATAGCCTCTTCGATATCGAGGACTGCGACTCAGCCATGTCGATCGTCCATGAAAACTACGAGCGGAGTCTGGGTCCAGAGACATAACAGCCAGATCATGATGTTCAAAAAAAATGTGTAAGGAAAGGGCGGTAGAGAGCGGCTACAACACGAGAGAAGCGTTCATTAAGACAACTTTCATCCTGTCGTCACAACAGTCTTCTCGGGCTTTACAACTTCCTTGCTCGATCTGCGAGGTTCCTCGTTCTTGCAAACCCTCACATAGTCCACTGCATTCGGTTAGACAAGCCACAGGCGCGGAACGCCTCCGGTCACGTTGCTTGTTGCCTCCCGAAACACCGTCGGATGAGCGCAAGTTGACACGCAATCGGGTGTCCTGCATCACACCACCATCGAGCGACAGTCGCGCTGTGCCAGTAAGCGGGGAAGATGTGCAGCTGTGCCAGACCTCGAGAACGGATTGCTTCAGTGATTGGCTGGCATCGATGTCGATCTGCACAATGTCGATTCATTATTCGAATTCAAACGCTACTTCGCGCCTTGAATGAGTCGTCGAAAGTACCCTTTGACCGGACCGGGAACCCAGCACTGCAACGGTTTAGCGTCGTTTCGCCAGTCACAGCTGCATGTCCTGGAAACATCCTCCTACGTTCGTACAGAAGTCTACTGAGGCGTCATCGAAATGAAGGTCTTCGTCGCCCAGATATCGGTTTTCTGATTCAGTTTTGAACTTAAGTGTCCGGTCCGCGGCTCCAGCATTTCCCGTACTGCGAGGTGACGTCTGGGAATAAACCCAGGTCTTGGTAAGACAAGTGCGCTTCCCCGCAAACTCAATCCCGTTAGGTGACGGGCCGACGATCATCTAGCTCCAGAGCCTGGCCACTCCACAAGATCCCCCAGTGTTTCGCGTGCTTTCATCTCCACTTTCTCCGCATAACCGGTTATGTGCTCCTGAACTTGGTTTACTACTGGTCGCTATCCAGATGGACAATGCCTGACCCGTGACCTCAGCTACGAACCTTTACCATCACCACTCAATTGGTACTGGATGCCGAGATCCACCGCAGGCTTAGCGGTGACAGTGCGGTTTGGCAAGAAGAATGAGGGCACGTGTCTGGCATGTACCGTGCGTCATTGACTGCATTCAGGACTGAGCAGTGTTGGGGTGAGGTGCATGGACAGGCACCGAGCAACAGCGCTCAACGTCCACCAGACAGTGGTAAGCAAACAGTTGCGCCGGCGCAAGGCTGTCCTGAGGATCCAGGGTCACTAGCAAGGCGAAAGCCACTTCGCAAGTACGGAACCAGTCATCTGGCGTGCAGAGAACAAGCCACTGTCTCATTTCGCCTTAGTCTAGACAGATCTCGCGTCCTGCCAATGCGGAGAGAGGACAGGATGTTGGCGCGGAGCCGCAGCGGTTGGTCATCGACTTCAGCACACTTGAGGGCTTTCGGGCTGCAGCCTTCCCCAGCTCTTTGTTGATCGCTTGCTTTCGTCCGGCGACTACACTGTTTTGGAATTGAAATCCGTGCTTCTGAGTTTAGGATGCATTGATATATCCCCGTCAACTAGCTGATCCCCCCCTCAACTTATAACCTCCCCTGCCCTCCAGCCGAACTATCTCTATGTCCCATCAACACGAGACAACATCAGCCCTCCACAACTGTGACACCTGTAATCAATTCAACTCTAACAGTAAAGGCGCTGGTCTATTCGGCAACAGCACTGGTATGACATCAAACAACGCTCACGAGTCCGTTACTACCAACAACAACCAACATCTCGGCGCGTCATCAGGCAGAGCCGACGCCCACAACAACACACACTTGGGTCCTACCACAGCACGAGACGAGGAGACACTTTCCGCAGGGTCAACAGCCCGGGCCGAGTCGAACGCGTACAGGATGAGCAACAACAACGGAGATCTGGAGAAGGACTTCTCGTCTAGAAATGGTAAGTAAATCGATCTGGAGCTCGAAGCTGCTTTCTCATGCTTTTCAGGTTATGGGTACGGCCCCGGCGCAGGCGGTCACCAACACCTGGACAATAACGTGGATGAGGACCTTGCTCTGCGACACATTCGAACTGCTGGCAGTATCTCCATCTCCCCGGAGCTTTTCGAGAAACTCTACCTCTCACCAAAGAACGAGGTCAAGGGTGAATTGCGTAAGACATTCGGTAACCCAACACCACTGTAAGTCATCTCAATCATCTGGGATCTACGTGTTTGCTGACTAGCTCAGTGCTCTTGTCGGTTTCCTGTTGTCACTCACTCCACTGAGTTGGACCTTGATGGGTTGGCGAGGTGCTGGAGGCAGCGGCTCAGCAAGTATTGGATGGTACTTCTTCGCAGGTGGTCTTCTGATGGTGCTTGGTGGTATTGGTGAAGTACGTTCACATGATCATATGTTCGATCAGTCTTGATTAACAGACCCACAGTGGATCCTCGGCAACACATTCCCCTTCGTCGTCTTCACATCATTCGGCGCTTTCTGGCTCGGATACGGCGCCACTCTCGTACCATCTTACGGAGCTTTCACTAACTACTCCACTGCCGAAGTCCAAGGGTTGGAATCCGTTGGCTTCAATGTCGGAATCGGTATGCTTCCATGACCCTACACACTGCATCAACAAATTGCTAAATTGTTCCAGGCTTTTTCATGATCGCCATGGGCATGCTTTGTCTCGTCTATCTTGTCTGCTCCATGCGCACCAACCTGGTCTTCTTCCTGATCTTCTTCACCCTTGTTCCCGCTTTTGGTCTCCTCGCCGGCACTTTCTTCAACGCAGCTGAGGGTAACGCGGCTACCGCTGCGAAATGCCAGGAAGCCGCCGGTGCCTTCGCATTCGTCACGTGCTTGCTCGGGTGGTACATCTTCTTCGCCATTATGCTGGCTTCGGTCGACTTCCCCTTCTCGCTGCCAATTGTCGATCTTTCAGGCATGATCAAGGGTGCGAGCGAGAAGCAGAAGGTCGACCACGTCGAGTAAGATCCGGAAGTTGTGTATCAGTATTTGCCAGAGTACAACCCGGCGTTGGTGTACAAGGAAAAGGAGGGTATCTCATGGGCTGCTTATTAGCGATGGCGTTGGCTGTCTGCTAAGCAGCTGGCTTGGACCTATATCTTCGAATTGTTGATATCGATTGCTACGTAGTTTGCGTGTCGACGAGATCATACTGTTGGACCGACTAAAGCTTTAATGTATCCTTTTACCTGCACGTTGTTCAACTAAGTACAGCCTGGCGCCGACCTAACAACGACTGATGTTGTTATACGCGTACCAATGACTTCGTAACATGCCAGCCGTGTGTCTTCGGGCAACGGCATCCGATCCTCGCGTCTCGGTTCTACATGACCACTACTACCAAGCGCAGGTGGAGGTCAGACCTCAATATCACACTACATGCAGGTTCTTTCTCGCGACTTTGACGCGCCAAACATACCTCGCCAACCTTGTAGTGTGTAAGGTGATCAAAGCACGTGACTTCCATCAGCTCATATTTCAGGGCATGTGATCCAGAAGGAAAGCTGATACCAGCCACCCATGGAAAGATGCTCCAGGTACGCTGGCTGAGTTCGGCTAGCAGGAGAGATACGGGTTCGAATCTTGCCATGTCCAGTCTTTTTGCTGTTACTGTGTCACTGATCAAAGAGATGGAACTAAACTATTCGGTTGTATGCATGTATCTATGTACGAACGCAGACCATGTATGCTATTCATCCAACGCCAACAATGCAATGCATCAGCCCGCACATCAAGCAAGCCTTGACTCAGCAGGCCTTCTCTCGATCAATCGCCTGACCCTGTCACGCTCACTCTACAATACGTTACTAGCCTTCGGCCGCCGGAACGGGTGCGCCTCGGTGTTGAACACCCACTCATCCAAATTCATCATGTCGGGGCGGCTGAAGATGAGGTAGAAATACTTCAGCGTCTCTGCCGTCCAAAAACTCTCCATCTTATCCTCGACGTTCCCCTGTCTAATTGTCGCAGGCCCATGACCACGATACCTTTCGCCAACCTTGTAGGCCTCCTGTCCGAACCCAGTTTGGCCAGTCACATCAAGGAGCTGTCCGTTAGCGTAGGACGTCCGTGTATGCGCAACGATGGAGGTGAACATTTCCCAAGCAGCGTCGAGGTACTCTTGTTTGCCCGTGATGCGGTACAATACGAAGACGCTCTCGATAGCTTCAGGGCGCAAGAGATACCGCTTGTCGCGGATACTTGTCCAGCCGCGCGGTAGGCCTTTGTCTTCAGCGACTTGCTCGGCATCGGTGGCGTATTTGCTGCCGTAGTGCCACCAGACTTTCTCTTGCCAGAGCGTCTCGTTCCATGCACAGTCTGTGCGGCTTGCGCAAGGCAGTGTCTTGAATACTTCTGGTGCAATGCCTGTTGGCATCACGGCATAGGCATAAATGCATCCCTTTGTGAGCTTCTCGCCGAGTGAGATGTGTGAAGGGTTAGACCAAAGTTTGCCGCCCAGGCCGAACATACCGCCGATAAAGCAGGTGAGGTGCTGCATTTCTGGGTCGAGAGTGACTTCGTTCGGGCGCGAGGAATGCACATCACCGCAAAACAAGAGGCTCCTGCTGAGTTCCTCGTCTTGAAGTTGGGGGCGGAACAACATGTGCTCGTCAATCTTAGCTGCAGAATCGGTGTACAGCTTTTGGTAGACTGGCTCGAGGCCGCCGAGCAGAGCGTGCATCTTAGGGAAGTACTCGTATGTGCTATCGGCGAGAGCACCGAGAGAAAAGAAACGGCTTTGGTTGAACTCCTCTTTGCGTGCGTTGAGTGTGGTCGGCCACAGACCAGGAATGCGCGTGCTATCCTGAGTGCGGTCGAGGAGCCTGGTGATGCGGGCCACAGCATCGTAGTACTTTGATTGCTGGGTTATCTGCGCAAGGCGGGTGAATTCCATGGTCAAAGAACCCAGACAAGCAAAGCAGATGCTGGTCTCCGACTTTGGAGAATAGCCCTCTGGATCCTTTGCTTTCTCGATGTCGAACCAACCTGTAGGGGTGTGGTTCTCGGTGTCGAAAGAGCGGTACAACATTTCACCGAGTTGCATTGCCTTCTCCAGCAATACAGGCTCCTGACTGAGATCGTATGCACTCAGCATACCGCCCAGGTACCGGATTGTAGTCTCAAAAACACTGATGGTTTTCATGTCCGACTTGCCAAAGTCAATGGCTGCTACTGCCTGTACGCCTTCATAGAACTCTTCCTTCATTCCCATTATCCATAACGAATCCAGGGAGTCCACCAGTGTTGCACCCCATCCGCCGAAGGTCTTGAGTCCAACCCCTGTTATGGGTTGGAGTTCATCCTCAGCCCAGGCATATGCCCTGTAGCTGTCCCAACTTCGCTTAAACTCGTCGCGAACCGCGACTCTTTGTGTTTCTCTGCGCTCTCTTTGTAGTTTCGTTTCTGGTGGGAAGTCGAACTGGACTTGCGGGAGTGCTCGAGGCTGACCCACTGGCAGCGACATATACGATTTAAGTACGTTGCGGAAGGGCGCCTTCCTCCAGTCGTAGGATTGTCGAGACGTGTACGATTTGGAGCTCGATCGATCGTTCATGTACGCTACATGGTCCTCAAAGGGAATCGCGAGGGGATCGAGAGGCGCGCAGAACCAGGTGTACCATGCGCCCAGCGCCAGGGCTCCGAGAACGAGGTATGTGAGGGCTCGCTGATGCTGCCGCGACATCTTGGTGTTGCCTGCTACATTACGAGGTATTCTGATCCTGCGCATACTCAGGAAGACTGGTAGCGCCACTATCACTACAGTCGATGCGTTGGGCGAGCCGTGGCTGCAACAGAGGCAGAATCTGGGGTATCGACAAGCTGCGACGGTGAGCCAGCACCGTTACGAGTTCAAGTGAAGATAGACTGTGAAAGAAGACAGCAAAACAACAACGTGAGACTGCTACAAGAGAAGATGCTGTCGGAACCGCTCCATGTCGGTGTTGAAGGTTCGATGTCACGGCGATTCGTTCGTTCAGGAGACGCAGGCTCTCTCGCCAAGAAGGAGCATTGCCGAATCAAGGAAGGAACTACAAGTATACGCGGGTTTCAGTGGGTAATCGGTGCGAAGCCATAAGAGCGCTCGTACACACAAACCTCATAGTATAAGAGCCAGTGTTGCACACGAATCAAACAATCTGAGGGGAAACGTCGCGGTTTGGGTGACGCGCCTTAGCGCGCCCCTCGATCTGGCTCGCTTACGATCGATGAATGCTTGTCCCCGCTCGGCATCGTGATACTCATCCATATATCAAGCACCAAAAGAAGGCTCGATATGTTCACTATGCAGTCTCAAGAGGTTCTCGGCGACGAGTGCTAATCCTAGCATATGTTGATTTTGTCTAACCTTAACCCAACCCATGAGCGCCGCTGCAACACTCGACCTTCAGCTCGAAATTCTGTGTAGCATGGGTGCCTCCAACGTAACAGTCGTAAGTCGTCTTCGTGATCATGGACATGGCCATTGTAGTACTTCCGCGAGCTCGTCTATTCGGCCCTCTAGTCGCTGGCCTTGTACTTCGCCCTGTACTCATCCACCCTCTTGATATCCTCCTCACTGCCTTGGCTCTTCAGAAACTCGATGATGTCGTCTAACTTCAAGATGGAGAGCACAGGGATACTGTACTGCTTCCTGACCTCACCAATGGCGCTAGGTCCAGGCTTGCCATCGTCATCGTTCACGGTGGGTGTCTTCTCTTGTCTGTCGAAAGCAACAATGATACCGACAAGCTCGCCGCCTTCCCTCTTGATGATATCTATGGCCTCCCTGATAGCGGTTCCGGCAGTGATGACATCGTCAATGATAACAATTCTCTGGCCCTTGAGTGAGGCGCCAACAATGTTGCCGCCCTCGCCGTGGGTCTTGGCCTCCTTGCGGTTGAAGCTATAGCTCTTCTTGCCGTATTTGGCAGTGTCGAGGTCTGCCAGCTTATCGATGGTTGTTGCGGCCAGAGGAATGCCCTTGTATGCTGGGCCGAACAGAACATCAAAGTCGAATGAAGAATCGGCGTCGCCGTGAGCCTTCATTGACTGAGCATATGCCAATGACATAGATCGCAACAGATCCGCCCTGTGAAAGAGTCCCGCATTGAAGAAGTAGGGCGAAACACGCTTGGACTTAAGAGTGAAAGTGCCAAATTTGAGCGCGCCAGCAGACACGCAGGTCTCGAGGAAGTCCTTCTTGTACTCCGGAAGCGCCATTTTGATTATGATTGCGGTGTTGCTGGTTTGGTGTTGAGTATTTCTTGTGCAGTTCTTTCCGATCCTCGGAAAGACGCTTCTCGAAAAGCGACAGGGATCAGGCTTAGCGTTAGGTCATCACTCCTGCCAAAAAGTTCAATCACCACCAGACAGCACCGCCAACGCCCCATATCCCAGCCGCCATCGCCTGCGCATCTGTGCTCCGTGTGCCTCTATCTCTTAATCTTTCTCGTTTCTCTCCTTCGGCATTTCCGGCGTTAGGAGATACCCACGAGCCGATTGATCGCGCGGCGCGACAGTCAACCACCTGCACATCACACCCTAGTCTACCATCGTCACAATGGGAGTGTACGTTCTACCGGTATCACCTACACAAGCTGTCTTTCGCTGACGTAGCATTAGTTGGGACGTCTTTACCGGCAAGAAGTCGACCGCGACTGCCACACAATCGCCGCAAGAACCACACGACAACTTCTCCGCAACGCCATCAGCGCCTGCGCCCTTCGACCCTACCACCGCCATCCAGAACCCCTCAGATTTTATCCTCGACCCCTCGCAATTACATCCTCTTGCTGGTCTGAACCAGGATACCCTCGACTACCTCTCCCTCGAAGAGTCTGCGCCTGTAGACCACTCTGCGCTCCCCAGCCGCGGCTGGTCAGATGACCTCTGCTATGGAACTGGTGTCAGCTACTTGACTGCGCTCACCATTGGTGGCGCTTGGGGTCTGTCTGAGGGTCTGCAGAAGAACCCATCCTCGATGCCACCTAGGTTGCGCCTGAACGGTATTCTCAACGCTGTCACCAGACGAGGACCTTTCTTGGGCAACAGCGCTGGTGTCATTGCTATGGTTTACAATGGCACAAACAGCACCATCGGCGCTCTTCGCGGCAAGCATGACCCCACAAACAGCGTCGTTGCTGGTGCCATCTCAGGCGCCATCTTCAAGAGTACAAGGGGAGCACGGCCAATGGCCATTAGCGCGGGCATCTGCGCGACAGTAGCAGGTACATGGGCTGTGAGTTCGATTCAGTGACAAGCGCAAGACTTTATACTAATAAACCACCAGATCACACGAAAGGTCTTCTTCGAGCCCGCCCCCGCCGACGTGTAGACGCTTCCCATTCCGCTACGAAATACTCTGAGCAGACACCACGAGTCGAGACGAACGACACGGCTCTTTTCACTTCAACATTCGACCTTTTTTGCATCGCTTTTGCTCGATTCGGCGTACTCCTCACCTCTCTCCACGCGGGCTCAGCCCCTTGTACAATACCTGTGTCAACGGTGGAGTACATGTCACGAAGATTAGAACGGGCGGTATTTCCCAGGTCAGCTTCTTGGGTTCAAGAGCATGTATTGGCGTGTATTGTGTATCTATGTAAGACCTATGGACGGCGCAAAATAATGCATATTGAAACAAGTCAAAACACAGCAAACATTCTTCAGACATCTCGAGGCTTCAACTTACTGAATGACCCTAGGGTGACAATCGATTCAATGTTACACGACGAAGAGGAGAACACATGCTGCCAGTATCAAACCCACATGACGAATACTGCTCGATATCTAAAGACAAGCAAAAACAGTAGACATGGCGTGACTCGAACCCGCATCTCTCGGTACCTTCAGACGCAATGCTTGTCAGGCTATTGTACAAGCATCCGAGCGTCTTGCCGTTGGGGAACTTGACACCTCGCTGTGCCTGAAGGCGCTCTCCATTAGACCACACGCCCAAGGAATGATAAATAGCGTCTCGACAACTAGGCTTGTATACGCAGCTACTGAGCAGATTTACGGCTTCCATGAAGTTAAGGAGGTTGCGTGAATGCGTTGGTTGCTCGCTCCCAGTGCTGAGATGTAGTGGTCCAGGTTTGCCTTACTTTGGATCTTCCTAAGGTGAAGGAGAACCCACGCCTGAGTGCAAAAAGAGTGGACACGGCGTCCTACCAGCAGACTTTCTGTGGCTTATGTCGGAGCGCCTTACTGATGAACTTTTGAGTGCTGTAGCAGCTCGTCCAATAGACTACATGCCCTTGTATTGAACTGATGGTGCCAAAAGGAACTCAGTTCTTTATGAGAGTAAGGAATGGACGCATGTGAGTCTACACTGTGTAGACCGAACACGGTGCAGGTCTGTTGCGGTGTTCGCGGCAATATAAATCCCATCATGGTGAACATCGAGGTGAAAGAGAAGCATCATATTAGGAGAAACAACAGTATGAACAGGATGGACATGGCGCGATTCAAAGCCGCTTCTCTCCTACAGCCTATTACTGGCTGTTTATCTGGAGCGTTTTACCGTTGCGGTAGCCCCTCTGCTACCTAGACCACGTGCCCTTAAGGGCGAAACATATAGCTGGAGGTTGTCATTATGTTCAATGCCGTCAAATCGATTTGCATGACGTGTCTCGCGCCTCGCTTGCAATTGCCTTGTTAATATAGAGAAGCGCAGTATACATGTCTATCCTGATGTCAGTATGTTCGCAAGCGCCACTGCAGACTTGGCAGCTGTCCAGCTCGGCAGGTTGGAAGTCCAGATAGCCTGTCTTATTGAGCACAGGTTGCTCATTTGCAATAGGGACCGGCTTGTGGTTGCCTAGTGCTGCTTGGACCGTCCATAAGGAGGTGTTATACTCGAACTGCTTGGAACTGGATGTAAGACCTCGAGGAAACGTGAATTGAAGAACGCGGCGCAAAAACTCCGGCGGCAGGTCTTCCATTGGTGACCTCTTGAACCAGGCACCAGCGGAAGCGGATTGAAGATGCGCATGAGCGTCATCCTTGACCATCATATATTTTTAGCAATTGATGGGTGTTACATTGCTGTTCGTACGATGTCACCTAGCTGTGTAGAGACACCAAGGGGACTCTGCATTCTCTTATGTATGGTGTATCGTCTTACCGAGTCGATTGTTCGCACAGATGAGGGAGTGGAAGGACGGGAGCCTGCGGACGATTTACCACAATAGTCTGGCAATCTCGAGGCTGCAATTTTGATTCGACGAATGTACTACAATTCGTATACCTAAATCCCATCTTAGTAGACCTCAAAGTGTGCATCAACAGGCTCCCTCCCGTTGATGTCAATCACACCTTGAGGACACGCGCTCATGACAACCACAACGTCCCTTAGCGCTTCCAATACAACATAATCGCCAGGATTCGTCAACGGTGCTTCGAAACTGATACCTCTTTTGGCACCATCTCCCTCTTGCGTGACCGGAATGTCCATAAAAAGGTTGAAAGGATCCGGGACTCTTCCGCCCATCCTGACTGATAAGCCTTGCAGGATCTCGCCTTCCTCTGAATCACCCAGATCGGAAGCTAGAGCGCCCAAAGCGTCCCAGCAGTTATCCGTGCAACTCTCATGGTAGGTTTCGACACCAAGTTCGCTGTAGCGCCAGCGGTCGCATGCTGCAATCAGCGTGTCATGCACACCCGGACTCGTGTCTTCGATCAGTTTGACCAAAGGTGCGCGTTTCTGACTAACCAATACATCGCCAACGCTTGGTATGAGCTTCAGTAATTTGGCGCGGCAATGTGCCATGGACATGAATTCCGGTGCGGCAGCGGCGTTGTTTGCTGCTGCAGAGTACTGTGACGAAGCGTATGCCGATGCGGCCGGGTAGAGAGGCGCTTCGAGCCGGGAGGAGATGGTGCCTATGGATGTAGATGGGAGGGCGAAGACCCAGGTATCAACGACTTGATTGCCATGTGTGTTGACGATTTTGATCTTTTGGTGAGCACGTACGATGGTCGCAGCACCGCGGCGGGCTGGTATTGTCTGCAGTGAAGACATGGTTTTGGTAGTGAGTTTTGTGTGGACAAGTGAAGATAGGAGGCTTTGTGAGCTGAGTGTAGAGATGCTGCTGTGTCGAAGCCAAAAGTGAGACTTGGGGTGTTGAAATTGTAGGATGAAGGAGAAGCTATCAGGTTAGTTCTTATCTCTGCAAGACCTTCGAATTGTCACGCGGTCCAAGGATAGGATTCAATTTGTGAACAATGAGGGGAAGATAACCGTGAGCTGATAGACTGGTTTAGATCTAGTGACCAGAAGTCAGTGAATAAGAGAGCCAAGCGTATATGAACGGTCGTTCGATCAAAATCAGCTCTGCATTCGTACAGTCAATTGTTTGAGGTTATCGATGTTCGAAAGGAAGACAAGCAGTGACGCAGCCTTCGAGATGTTTGTTGGTGCGCTAAGCACGTGCGCTCCTCACAGCTGGAATGGCCAGAGAGGCATTCCCGAACTCCGCCAAATTGTCCCCACTCCAGGGCTGCAACTTAACCTCCTATCCTCCACCACAGTAGCATTCCTACCAGACTGTCAAGATGGCGCTTGCTACGAAGACGCAGTCGCAGAATATCTTTGCGAAATTGAAGGCAAAGCCCGCCAACAAAGTGCGTTGGAATATTGAGAGAGAGGGGCGGTCAACGATGGCTAATGAGCAATGTAGATATGTTTCGACTGCGGCGCAAAGAACCCAACATGGAGCTCTGTACCATTCGGTATCTACCTCTGCCTCGACTGCTCCTCGAATCATCGTAACATGGGTGTCCACATTTCCTTCGTCAGATCTACGAACCTCGACAGTACGTCAAGCTCACACTGCAAATGGTACACGTAAGGAAGGGATGCTGACCAGGAACAGTCTGGCAGTGGGATCAGCTGCGAATCATGAAAGTTGGCGGAAACGAGAGTGCGACCAAGTACTTCCAGTCACACGGCGGTTCTGCTGCGCTCGCCAGCAAGGATCCCAAAGCCAAATACACAAGCAATGCGGCGACCAAGTACAAGGAAGAGCTACAAAGGCGATGCACCGCGGACGCCAGGCAGTAAGATTGGAATCTGCTCCAAATTGGTATCAGCGCTAACACTCTGGCTTCAGATACCCTGAAGAGGTTGTGATCACAGATATCCCTGATGTTGCTGGCGGCAGCGAAAGCAACACTCCAGCTGGCGAAGACGACGACTTCTTCTCCTCGTGGGACAAGCCCACCATTAAGCGACCGTCGAACCCTCCTTCGCGAACCGGTACACCGCGCGCTCAATCACCCTTCTTGAAGCCAGGCGCCACTAGCAATGGAGCAGACCGCCCCAAGTCGCCACTTGTTGCGACTGAGTCGACCACACCCGCCGTTGTGAAACCCACAGTACGAAAGACTACCGCAGGCGCTGCACCAAAGAAGAACATCCTAGGCGCAAAGAAGAAGGGCCTGGGAGCTAAGAAGGTTGTTGCTGCTGATGGCGGTCTTGACTTCGAGGAAGCCGAGCGCAAGGCAAGGGAGGAGGCAGAGCGTGTTGAGAAGCTTGGCTACGATCCAGACGCTGAAGCTGCTGAGACCGCTGCTGCAGCGAAGCCCAAGGTTGCCGAAGCCTCGAACATTGCGGCGCCTACACCAGTCTCCCCTGCCCGCGGTGGTTTCGGTTCCACAGCCAAACCTGATCGTTGGGATGCGGATACAGAAGGATTAGGCGCGGGCGTTGCACGTCTTGGGTTCGGCCAGGTCGGTGCTGCAAAGAAGGCAGCGCCTGCAAAGAAGATGGGCGGCTTTGGTAGCGTCAGCAAGCCTGTTCAGGATGACAGCGAAAAGTACGCGCGCGAGAAGTTTGGCACACAGAAGAGCATCTCCAGCGACGAGTTCTTTGGGCGAAACAACTACGATCCTGCACAGAGTGCGCAGGCAAAGGAGCGCCTATCAGGTATGCAATATCCTCCTTATGGGTTGAATCAGTTACTAACGGATAACAGGCTTCGAAGGCGCATCTGCCATCTCATCGAATGCTTACTTCGGTCGTCCTGAAGATGATATCCCCGAGGATGACTACGGTGACCTAGAGAGCGCAGCCAAGGACTTTGTGCGCAAGTTTGGTATCACAGCTGGCGACGACCTCGAGAACCTGTCTAACATGCTCGGTGAGGGTGCTGGGAAACTGCAGGGCGCTATTCGCAACTACCTGAACTCGTAGAAGAGTGATAGTATGTTGGAAAACCAAGCAACAATGAGCCCGCCCTCCAGCTTCGAGACGGTGCAGAAGCCAGAGTACAACATGGAACCTTGGAAGGTACTGTCACCTTGAGGTATGGGCTGGGGATACCTGTAGTCGTTTCAACCGGTGAACTTCAGTGCCAATGAGGATGTGTGATTGCGCATGAGCGTGGAGTTCCTTGGATGGGCAATGGCATCCTCTCTCGTCATGATTGGGGCAAGAGGATAGACAAAGCAATGAACCACGATAATCTCTCCCAGTATGTGCTTCAGATTTAATTGACCATAGCGTACAGAGCCCTGTATCTAATACAATAAAGGTATTGTCTAAAATGCAACACAACACGACCTTGAGACACATTGCTGCGTGTTCAAGCATTGGACGAAGGTCGAGGCAAGGGCGGGCCCACCTCGGTTGATTTTGACGGACCCCGAAATCTTGGCTCCGCTTAGTGGGGAAGGCGCCACCTGCACTTGAGAAAAAGTTAGGCGCTATCGATATCGTTCCTGCGACTTTTGCAGAGCGTCCAACAACAGCCTCCCACCACGCCGCTGCCAACATGAAGACCCAGTGGAAGGATATTCCCGTTGTGCCTACGAGCCAGGAGTTCTTGGACATCGTTCTGTCCAGGACCCAGAGGCGTCTCCCGACTCAGGTACGCCACGATCGCAATTCTCAGAAGGCGCACAGTACTTACAAAGTCGCAGATTCGTGCAGGCTTCAAGATCAGCCGTATCCGAGCTTTCTACACACGTAAGGTCAAGTACACTTCCGAGACCTTCACCGAGCGCCTCACGCAAACAATCGATGCCTTCCCTCGTCTGCAGGACATCCACCCGTTCCACCGCGATCTGCTCAACACTCTCTACGATGCGGACCACTTCCGTATCGCCCTCGGACAGCTGTCGACTGCCAAGTCGCTGATTGAGACTGTCGCTCGTGACTACGTCCGTCTTCTGAAGTACGGACAGTCGCTCTTTCAGTGCAAGCAGCTGAAGAAGGCCGCGTTGGGTCGCATGGCAACAATTTGCAAGAGGCTCAAGGACCCGCTTGTCTACCTCGAGCAGGTCAGGCAACATTTGGGCCGTCTCCCCTCGATCGACCCCAATACCCGCACACTTGTCATCTCTGGTTTCCCCAACGTTGGCAAGTCTTCTTTCTTGAAGAACATTTCGCGCGCAGATGTCGAGGTCCAGCCCTACGCCTTCACAACTAAGAGTCTTTACGTCGGCCACTTGTGAGTTCCAATCTATGCATTCGTTTCAGAGGCACATTCTAACAAACAACTAGCGACTACAAGATGCTGCGATTCCAGGCCGTCGACACACCCGGTATTCTTGACCACGCCCTCGAGGAGATGAATACGATCGAGCACCAGTCTATCTGTGCCATTGCACATCTTCGCGCTCACATCCTCTACTTCATGGATCTTAGCGAGCAATGTGGTTACTCTGTCGCTTCGCAGATCCAGCTCTTCAACAACATTAAGCCGCTGTTTGCGAACAAGTTGATCTCAGTCGTCATCAACAAGATCGATCTAATGCGACCAGACCAGCTGGATCCCGAGTCACAAGCAGCGCTTCAGGGTATGCTGAAATCTGGCGAGGTGGAGATGCTTGAGCTCTCTTGCAACACTATGGAGGGCGTTATGGCTGTGCGCAACTCTGTCTGCGATCGTCTGATCGCTGCTCGTAACGCAGAGAAGCTCAAGGCCGGCACAAACAGCGCCGGCGAGCCCTCTGGCCGTCTTGGAGAGCTACTTCGCCGTATCCACGTCGCTCAGCCTCTGGGCGGCGTCACCCGCGAGACCTCCATTCCAGAGGCAGCACTCAACAAGAAGAAGTATGACAAGGACGACCCAGAGAGGGTCCTCCTTGAACGTGATCTGGAGGAGCAGGAGGGTGGCGCTGGTGTCTACAACATCGACCTCCGCAAGAAATACTTGCTCGAGAACGATGAGTGGAAGCAGGATCGCATGCCTGAGGTGTTCATGGGCCAGAACGTTTACGATTTTATTGACCCTGACATTGAGGCTAAGCTCCAGGCTCTCGAGGAAGAAGAGGAGAAGCTCGAGGCCGAGGGCTACTATGACTCTGAGGAGGACCTTGAGGATGCCGAGGAGGCGGACATTAGGTACAAGGCAGAGCTCATCCGTGAGAAGAGGCAACTCATCCGCAACGAGGCCAAGATGCGCAAGAGCTTGAAGAACAGAGCTGTCATCCCCAGGACAGCGAAGGCCGTCAAGCTATCTAAGATGGAGTCGCACTTGGAGAGCCTTGGTCACGACACATCGAAGATTGCTCAGCGTGCAGAGGAGGCTCGTGGACGCAGCAGGTCTCGTGCTGCAGCAGCTGATGATGCCATGGATGTTGACAAGCCCATGAACGCCATCGAGAGGGCCAAGATGAGGGGCCGTAGTCAGAGCACCAACAGGAGGACAGATGGTGTTACAAACGAGGACGCGGCGACGAAGGCAGAGAAGTTGGCCAAACTGTCACAGAAGAAGATGAACAGGATGGCCAGGCAGGGTGAGGCCGACAGGCATCAGACTGGATCTCTGATCAAGCATTTGGTAAGTCCATCGTCTCGCCCATACATAACCTCCTCTAACGCACACACAGACTGCTGGAAAACGCGGTATTGGAAAGACGAGCAGGCGATAGAAGCCGCCTTGTTGTATTGTCGTTGTTTTGCTTACCGTCATGGCGCGACAGGTAGAAAAATCATGGTTGGCGTTCAGGATGCATCAGATACCTACGCACCGGCGCTTCATGCCGGTGTGGTAATGCAAGTTTATGTTCCAATGAAGACTACTTTCCACATGCATTCTCCACACGTTCACAACCGATGTAAAGGGTGGCTGTACATCAATCGCACCACCAGACGATGGTTGACAGGAATAGCAGCTGCGGCTGCGAAGTCGCCCAGCCTTGCGCGACCCCTGCCCAAACGTGCAGTCATTGGGCCGGAAGGAGCCGTGAAAAGCGCGCTATTGAAGACCCTAGTTTGAAGGATGCATCTGACAGCAGCACGGAAATTGCAAGCTGCAAACACACCAACAATCTGAGCTCCGAAGCATCAAGCAAACAACTCGCTGGAATTCAAACTATGCAAAGACTCACGAACAAAAGTCGACATGGTTGCGGACATCGCTGGAGATGAAGCGGTGTTGCGAAATTCCTCCTAGACATCTTCGGATTGACCATCCGAGTTCGGTCAGCAGCTCGCCAACCACGTCAATTCCAATACATTCTTCCAGGCCTGATCTAACCCTATATACACCGATTTGAACACAGTGAAACACTCCCATTGGTCGACTCGTTCAGACGAGTAAGTTTGATGCCGGGAATCCTCACTAATGCTCCACCGTTGGAGGCTGACACCAGTGGCTTGAGGCCAATCTTTCCTCGAGCAGGCAATGGTATCATAAGCATGTGTGGATCAAGATTCGTCCTCTCTAACGAACGGGATGCCTTATGCGAAGTCTCCCTGTGCGTTTGGGAACTTGATCTTGATCTTACTTTAAACACAGTGCTGGCTCTGATTGTCGCCTTGCCCGCGGCCTGCTGATCTTGCGGCTTACAATCTCACACACTTTTGCGGTCCATACTTACGAGAAGGTATCAACATGGTCAACCTGTCTACACAGAGCCTGCTGGCTCTGATATGGGCAAGCGCTGCGCTTGCGACACCGTGTAAGTCAGACATATGGCATGACCGAATGAGCGACGTCAGTAGCTCATGCCATGTAGTAACTGCGGAACCGATGCGAAGTCACGATCTGAACGCTCGCGAAGATACAGTCTGCCCAAATGCATACACATCAAAGAACGGGATGAACTTCACGACCTACTGCAACCAGAACAACCCACAAAATGGTGAGTTATGGCAATGTTCGTTCTCAAATAGAGTCTGTTAAATAACAAGACCTAGACGTTACCATCAATGGAGAACACGATTTCGATTCCGGCTCCATGTCAGACTGCATGGAACACTGCTCGCGATACTGGGGCGATGGCGAAGGCTGCTTTGGTGTCGTATGGCGAGAAGACAACAAGTGCTGGCTACGTAATAGCACCACAAGCACAAGCGGTCTCGAAGCCTCGACCGATGGCACACACTCCGCGCTGATCGCCGCGGACACATACGCGAAGATTGATACCGCGTGCCCCGACACCGACCTCAGTGTCCATACCCTCGATGGCGTATCAGGTCTTGCCTATACAACACAGTGCAACAAAATCATCACGAATTGGAATACTTGTTGGTCTGGCTACCCGAAGCCATGTTGGGACGAACAGCACATTGGAGGTCTTTTCAGGGGGTTCTACCACACCACGACTCTTGAAGAATGCGTACAAATATGTGTAGATCAGTCACCACTGTGCAAAGGTGTATCTTGGAACCCGGACTACTCCATCGGATTTGCAAATTGCTGGCCCAAGACTGGTTGGAGCGATAACGATCTCATCGCGCCTCAGGTGAAATGGGGCGTAGTTCATTCGGTCACCATCTCATCGTTCGAACCATCCGTTGACACCAAGTGTCCGTCGTCCTCGACGTACTCCACCACTAACAACAACAACTTCGACATCCACTGCGGCCAGCTTAACGAGGGAACCAACATCACATCTATTCACTCGCAGAACATCACTTCTTGTATGGACTCGTGCGCTACAACGGACCAATGCGTTGGTGTAGTGTTCGATTCGACCCTCTTCAACGGCTTCAAGAACTGCTACTTGCAGAACACCACGTCAACCATCAGCGACAAAGCAAATGTTACCTTTGCGAGACTGTCCGGCTCTTCAATACCCACATCAAGCAGCTCTTCCACGCCCGGCAACTCTGACTCCGGCTCATCTTCCTCGGACAGCGGCGGAAGCAAAGCCTGGATAGCCGGCCCCGTGATTGGCGGTCTCGCAGGACTCGCCGTCATCGCCGGTGCAATATTCTGGTGGCGGAGACGTCAGAATGCCGTGCCTGCGGGTGAGAAGCACGAAGGGGTTCAGTATGATGCTGCGCCCGCTTACTCGCCGGGTTTGTCGCCGCATGGGGCGCCAGCGGTCGGTATGGCGCAGCAAACAAGCTACTATGATGCGCATGACGGTGGTTATGGCAGAGCTGAGGTCGATGGAGACACGATAAGGAATGAGTTGCCTGAGACGACGAAGTATGCGCACCGTACAGGGGAGGGTGAGGTGCATGAGGCACCCTGAAGTGCGACAGGCTTGTTGTACCAAACTTTCGGCGTAAAGAAAGGCTAATGTTTCCGAGTGCTTGAAGTGTGTGGTATGGATCTGTGGTATTGCATTTCAGGCGTTGTTTCGAGATACCAAAATGTGATGTAGCGTTTTGTTCTACCTATCGGCATCCGCTCTTAATTTTATCGTACCGGTCTAGTCTCCCGCCTCTCTTACTATGTACTCGTAGCGGTCTATTCTTTTCAACTCAGATGTTTCACGTTGCGATAGCATTTCCTCTTTCACTTTCACTTTCACTTTCACTTTCACTTTCAGAGTCTAGCGGTTACCTATCAAACCGCTTAACGTAACCATACAATCAAAGCGACCCTGGCTTGCTGGTCGAAAATCCATTTCAATCCTGTCCTCGCAGCATCCCTCACTGTGGTCTCGAAGACTAGTTGCGGCGGGTAGCACCATCTTAACACGACGCTGCTCTTTCCTCTCGACAACATGTCCTCTCTGGACGACCTTCCCCCGGAGCTGTTGCACCGTATCTTCCGGTTTATCCTACGTATAGTCTTACGTATAGTTTCGAAAAGACAACCTCAGGAGTTGACAAGGCTCTTTGCTGGACCGTTTATGCAGCCTTTGGGAGGCATAGGCGATTTGTGGTCGCCAATGAACCATCTTCCCGGCTGTATAGCTACAATCATTGTCGAATCTGCAACTATGGTTGCAAGCCAGAGATACATGCAGTCATGCAGTGGGCTGTCTTTAGTGTTAGGAAGAGTGTTGCAAGTGAAGCTCGAGGTACGTGAATACCTCCAGATAGTGGCTAAGCGAATCCTTGTATCATCAAATCACAGCTTTCTTCTTCAGCCAGAACACTTTTCGTTTGTCGATTAACGCGAGAGCTCGCTATCCAGTTTCTCTCGAATCATTGCTAATCTTTGGTCCCCTTGGTCTGCCTTATCGTCTGCATCTCCTCCGCGATCTGACACGCATCGAGCTTGTACTTGAAGTTGACGAACTATGAGCTTTTCCTATTGCTCTCCTCCGGGCTCGAGCGCAGCCTTCCATGATGTCATCAAAGAGCACACAGCAGACGACAACAAGAAATCCTTGCTCAAGCGACTCCGTGTTCGCCTCAACACCAGCGGATGCCGGCATGATAGCATCACCGCCCCGGACTATCTAACTTACATGAGCATTATTTCAATCCAGCAAAGCCTCGGACTATAGGATGAAAGGGCTACACCCTTGCTGAAAAGCACATGTTCACACTAGGGCCTTTCGCATTGCTCCGAGGTATCGAAGAAGTCGAGATACAAGATGTGTCTGACTGGTTGAAGCAATGTCTTGAGCTGCGCATACATGGCCAAGGAGGCGAGCTCGTGAATGTGGAATGGCCAACAAAGGTGGTACACCACAAGCGGAAGAGTAAGGCAAAGCCTAGGACAGTCGAGACTTCCACACAGTCAGGATGGCAGCCAATTCTCGACTGGTGAATGTTTGTACGGCACAACAGTATCGGACTGCCAAAGAACGTCGCTAGGTTCTTCTCTCGTCATGGGTTGGAGGATTCTGAGGAGCCTCGAGATAGGGGTGCCGATTTGCTTAGTCGGAGATGGTTAGGTGACGAGATCAGGGAGGCTATTGAGAGATGTAATCGAGACACGGATCGAGAAACTGCTACAGGCAGCGATAACTAACAACGTACTCTTGAAACTTGGACTGATCAAAGAGAGTGTGCAGAGAGAAGACCCATACGAAGGAGCTCATTTCTTGCGAGCGCTAGGCTATTAGCTTCTCGGAGGAACCCTGTTAGTACTGGCAAGAAGCGACGCAGAGCATGCTTTGACTACTGCAAATTGTTGTGGCCTATAAGTAGTAGGGTTGAAGTTTGTATGTTGTTGTTAGAATTGTTGGAGCTGCCCGCGATCCTACTTCAGTCTAACATTACGTAGACCTTAAGGCGAACTAACGCTGAAAAGAAAAAGAAAAACGTTCGTAGACTAGAAAGAAGACAACTGAGCAACGAGATGCGTGCGCGTTACGCAGTTTAACTCGATATAGCTTTCGACATCCTCACGTCTATCGTTTGGAGAGGTGTTGTAGATGTGTTCGAGTTTCGATCTACCACCAACTAAGCCGAAGCGGTGGGGCGAGAGCCGCGGCCGCCACAACTTTTGGCAGATGACGTATGCTCTCACGAACAAGCATGGGTTGTCAAAGGCAGCTTTTCGCGATGGGCCAGTCACAAGGAATTGCTGCAATTGTCACGCGGTGTGGCGCAGTCGTCTATGCATCGTCACTTACATTTGTTCGCAGCTCAACCTACACGTACTCCTCTTCAACTGCCCCAGGCAGCAGCATTAGCTAACCACCAAACGGCCGCGCAAGAGGAAAGAAAGAGATAGTTTGGGATCACTACAGACAAGACCTTGAGCTGTCCTACGCTCGCGAAGTCGAGTTATATCCCCATAGCACCGTTCCAAAGCCTATCTTGTGACCCTTGACCAACTCAGATTGAAGAGGTTGCCACACCTCACACACACACCACCATGGACATTCCTCGAGGCCATGCGATGCTCCCGCTTAACGAAAGAGATTTCCTCGACTTCATCTATAATTACTTTAAAGCCGAATATGCACCCATTCGATCGTTCTGGTCAACCGCAACCGCCGACCCGCGGCAACCGCAGCGATGGGTGAACATGGTAGGCTTGCCAATACCGATCTACTTGAGATACCTTGAAGACACTAACCTCCACCCAGGGCCATGAAATGCAACCTCTCAGCATTCGTCCTGCCAACGCCCAAGCACAAAAAGACCTGGAATCTCTGGATTACTTCACTCGGAAATGGCGCCTAGATTCTGGCTTCGTCCGTGGCATCGTGATCCGCTTCGCCAAGTACGAACTGCATGAGCGTCTGGAAAAGAAGCTCTTTGAGTGCCTACGCCTTGATCTCATGGTGCGTAAGAGTCTGAAAGAGAAGCATTTGATTGACGCGCTCTGGCCGAGTCCAGCGCCACGCAGCGAACCGCAGGAGTTGCTGGCGCAGGGTGTTCAGGTTAGACGGTGGTATGGCGACATGTTCGCGAAGTACTTTACAGTCTTGCACAGCGTGGATGAGTTCGAATTACGACCTGAGATCGACCAAAGGATCAAGAGCAGTGGGACACTGATGCTTGTGCCCTTCGTTGATCACTTGGTTATAGGTGGTGTAGAGCCGATCACACCGATTGTCGCAAGAGGAGCTGGATACGCGAACAACAAGGCATTGGATAGCAGAGGGAGAAGTAGGAGTGATGCGTATGGAGAGCCTGGACGGTTTGAGATCAGATTCGACGCGCCGAGCCAGACAGATGAGACATACACGAAGAGCATGGTCAGGCAGTGCCAGTGCCTGAAGTGCGGTACGAAGAGAGATGTTCAAGTTGTGATCTCTGTAGACCCAAACCCGAACGGCGGAACACCTTCGAGGCAGTCCATCACAACCAACACAGCAGTCCAACGCCGACTGAAAGCAAACGAGCGACAAGAACTTAGACACGAAGAAGTCGCTCCGCCACAGCCACCACGACCGCAACCGCAATCTCAACTTGATCCGGCACCTCGCCCCTCAACACCAGAGCAGAAAAAGCAATGTCCCCGCTGCACCTTCCTCAACCACGCCTCCCTCAGCGAATGTGAGATGTGCAGCGCCCCGCTTCCCAACACAACCGTCACAAAACCACCATCACCTTCTATACAATGGACTGAGCCGCGAGTATCGCACTCACACTCCGCCTCTCTTCCGCCGCCGACAACCGCACCTGATAGACTCAAAGCAGAGGAGCGCCCAGGACCACCAAATAGACACAGTCTCAGCTCGACGCTCTTCAGCATATTCCCATTCTCGCAGCAGCAGCAACAGGAACACCACGCCAAGCTGCCGCCGACACAGCAGACTGACATTGAACCTGCGGTGGCGACGAGTCAGGTCGAGCCATCGCGGCCGGAGCCGCAGCGAGCACGGAAGCAGAAAGAGAAGGAGACGTCGGAGGCGAAAAGACAGAGGGATGCAGAGCCCAAGTACCGCAGCAACCCAGTATCGTCATCTGCAGCTGGGTCTGCAGCGCCAGCAGTCGAACCTCCAAGCACTGTCACACCACCCACCCGCCCCGATTCACCAAAGACCCACCAAGTCTCAACAGACGAGGAAGCCGAACTCTCCCGCCCCCCTGAAATGGCGATGATGCCCCTCACACCTCCACCTACAACCTCCCAGCAACGGAGACAGGTTCCTGTAGGATTGCCGAGTCATTTGATGGACGACTATGTGCCGCCGAGTCCGGCGTTGCCGGCGGAGGATGAGGAGGATGCTGGGTGGAGTGATTTGAGGAGGAAGGAGAGCAATGTACAGAAGGATGAGAGTAGTGATGACGAGGATGATGAGGGGAAGCTGGTGGATTTGGATGCTGTGGCGAGGGAAGAGATGGGCGTTTGGGGTGAGAGGGAAGATGAGTAAACATGGAGATGAATCATAGGTAGGGTGGTGTTCTGATGATTTTTGGGTCTGTGTACTGGGGTATCTCAGCGTTTGTGTATCTGCTATTCTTGATCGCATGTACAAAGCTTATTCTATCTGAACAGACTTGTATCCTCCAACAGCAGGTGCCAACCTCCGCCCGATGTGTTCTTGCCGATTGCGAGAGTCTCCTTAACTGACACATTGGTCGACTCGAGCCTCCTCAGGCCTCTGGAACTGTACTCTCAAAGGCCGGAAAGAACCTTTCAATATCCTCAGGAAGCGCGATATCATTTTGTTGAGAAATCTCTCACCAGTCAAAGCCGGGCTGCCAGGTCTGGCATTCTGAGACTTCCTTGATTTTAGAGCCCCACTTCACTGTAATTATCTTTGTAGGCCACTCGAGTGACGCAAGGTTACCGCCCTCTCCTTCCACACGCATCTCAAGACACTGTGCGAACAATGCAGGAACCCTATCGAAGCCGACCCGTGCGATACTTGTGACCCCAGCAAAGCACTCCAAAGTCATGACCTATCTCTCAAATTTGGCTTGGCTGAAGGGAGGATCGCGGTACCTGATGTGGAAGCCGAGTCGACTCAGCAAGAAGCTCTGGATGCTGTCTTCAATATACTCCTCTAGTACCTCAACGAAGTGTTAGAGACGAGCTCGGTGACGTTGAGGGGCGTAGAACGAGTTCTCGCCGATGTCAAAGGTGAGATGAATGCTCCTTGGGTCGTGAAGCAGGTACAGGCGCTCAGGGATGCTTAAAGTGAAGATGAGCAGTGCCAGATATGCAGGGAAAACAATGCCATCAGAGATGGCTCAGAGCGTGGTACAGTATCAGTCAATGCATACGAAGGAACGTGTAGCGCATCCTGAGTGGTATCTAAACTTCTGGGAAGCACTCAAAGTCTTCCTCGGGGATCAAAGTCTTCCTCGGGGATCAAAACATCGTTCCGCACAGCAAACGCCCTCCGATCATAGATCGGCTGCCAACACTTACTAGTCTGTACCTCAATCGTCTCACACTCTTTGTAGGCCATCTCAGCCTCTCGAGCGGACCTCCCTTACCGCGCTTTCGTAAGGACAAGCACTTGGTGAACCACTCACGACATCCTCTCAAACCCATCGAGAAATTGTAATTATGCAAGAGGCTAAAGAGTGAACAAATGTCGCCCTAGGCGGCGATTGCCTTCTTGGGTCCTAGACACCGGATTCCCGTGGACATTCGCGCAGGGTCGGTCGTACCGCGGGTGTTTACCATATGCCAGGAATCTTACGTGGAGCCCCCTCAAGCAAGACCTCTGATGCTTATCCTCTGCGTAGACCTGAAGGATGTCAACAAGGTGCTGTTTGCGAGCTCGCTGACGGATGATGGTATAAGCGTTCAGATCGTCAATGTTGATGGCTAGGCGGATCAGTCTCAGATCGCGAAGCAAGTGGATGCGGTATGGAAGTCCGAGTATGCTAAAGACCAGTGGTGATTTGAGTGAGACGTTAGGATGGGCTCTTGCGCTGATGCGGGACCCAAATGAGTTTCCTTGATAGAACACAGCTGCAGCTTCTTAGTAGGGCCTTTTGCACAGTGATCTCGCAGTACTCGCTTACCTCGAGCTTCGATGGAAATGTACTAATTGATATATAGCAATGCAGTATGCACATCTTTTCTCAAGTCGGCGAACTCGCACGTATGATCTCCACATGCGCTGCACTTCTCTGACTATCTGAAATCCTTTGCAAGATACACCGGGAGTGATGTGTGGCCCTCAGACGCTGCGAACAGGCGCCATGAGGGGTTGATGTCTACCTCGCGGTCATCTAGTCGAAATTTGAACACAAATCCTAGAGGGAGCGTGTATTGGCAGATGTAGCGTAACAACTCCGGTGGTAGGTCATCAAGGCAGCGCATGTCATCAAGTGTCTATGTTATGGCTGGTTCTCAGGAGAGTCAAAGGACGGAAGTTGTCAATTCGGGCTTGGCGCTCCATGGTGAAAGTGCAGACCAGCGAAGCGGTGGTCCTTGGCTCGTGTCCTTGATCGACATGATTCGATCAAGGGTTAAAAGAACCATGGGTAGACTGGACCTCTTTGCTAGTCCGTGGTGCATGCTGCAGCGCGCAGACGACCAGACGGTGCTGCCTGAACACGGTGGGTTATGTGATGTAGGAAGGAAGACCCCAACATTTGCAAGACCAAATGTTGGCGTTGACCTGACGTCACGATGGCATAGCAACAAAGGCAATCGCGAGTATATGGCAGGCGTCATCCTCAGCAAGGCAGGTACGTTACGAACGAAGGATATCAATTTTCAATGTAAGTATTGACAAGTAAGCGGTATCTAATGAAGATGTGAAATGTAGTATAAGTTCCACTCGTCCATCTCTCTAAAATGTCATCGCCCAGAGGTATCCTATCCCATCGCTCCATCATGCTATGCCCCTATGCCAGTAAAAATCACCCAAGATAACTCGCATTGATGTACACACTACCATCCTACCGCACAACCATATGTATACTCCTGCTCACAGGCCACGTTTTTGAACAGTACCCGCGTCGGGGTGTCCGGCATCTAACCGGAGAACCTGAAGCGCGAAGCCTCTAGCCTGCCGAGACCCTCTCTGGGCGCGACGTTGCGGCGTCGGTAGCTCGTCGTAAAGTCCTGCAGGATTGTCCTGATCATTCTGACGTCTCCAGTCTGGATGCGTTGGCGGATATTGTTCAGGAAGCGCTCGCTCTCCTGAGGGGTGATGCTACCTTGCGGCAGCATGGCAACGGTATTAGCAACCCATGAGGCTACCTGCTCAGGGTTGAGCTCGAAGAGGTCTAAGAGGACGCCAGATGAGTCTGCAAAGCATCCTTCAGGGAAGCTGTACATCATGCCGGTCATGATGCGCTGTACCAGCACCTCACCAACAGTCAGGACCAGCTGCTTAACCCGATCCTGGAGTTGTTGAGGAACTTCGTGTCGAGTGTGGTCGAAAGCAGAAGACGGAGAAGCGTTGCGACCGTAGCCGAGCAGATCACGGAGGAAGTGCAGTGTTGCAATGATGGGCTCCTCCTTGAGCAGAGCGAGTGCGTTACAGGCTGCCATAAGGATGGTTTCCATCAGAGGTGACATAATAGACTCGGAGGGGAAGTAGAGCGCCATATCGGACGCGAGACGGAAATAGTCCTCGATCAAATCGGGAAGCTCATCTGGTCTCAGTACGTCGCTCAGCATCTTCAGGAAAGTCCGCGCCTGTTGCTCGTAGAATTGGTAGACATCGTTGGCCAGACCAGTGTCGACTTGCTCCATGCCTTGCGAAAACTCACGGACAATGGCAGCTGTTGCCCACAGGAAGCAGCCTTGTCTCGAAGAATCAAAGCCTTGTGTCAGTCTTGTGGCAAGCTCGGGCAACAGTGGGCGCATGGCGGTTCGATACGAGAGGACCATGTATCGCCAGCAGCGGCATACTCGCTCCAAGATTGGCACGCTCTGATTGAAGTGTGTGATGATGTTACCCAACAGCGGGAACAGCTCTTGGCAGTACTTGACCGCCGGGTGTTCCTGGCCCGCTGGTACCTCGGGTTGGACGAACTCGATGAAGATCGTGACTAAGTTGATCTTGTCAGCGAGCACCTTTTGTGCTGGTTCATCCTTGGCTTCGTTGGCAATCGCAGCCAGACCCTGCATGACAGGATCGACGTAGAGCTTTAGGGTTGGGTAGACCTGATCGACAGGTACCTTAGCCACCACTGAGGCAACGCCTTCGGTGATCTCCTCCTGACTACTGACGGGTAGCTGATTCAAGTGCTTAAGGTAAAACTGTTGCAGAGGACCAACAAAGTTGACGAGCAAGCTAGCACAATCGTTGCAGAAGAACTTGAATGATAGTGCAGCTGCGCGTATAACGTCCTTGGTCGAATGATCGAATGCAGCCATGATATAGTCGAGTTGCGGCTGTAGGGTGTCCGGATGTTGGGCTGTCCATTCAGTGTATCGTCCGAGTGCCATGACAGCCTGGAAGCGGAGCTTGTTGTGGTCAGGTATCGAGACAATGAGCGGGATCAGGCGCGGCAGCATGACGTTTTCGTCCGGAGGGACCATGCGGCCCATTGCCCTGACGGCAAACAGTGGTGCCTCAAGCTTCTGCCATTCTGGTACACCGCTGGGTCCAGCTTGAGGTCCATACGTCTGTACCCATTGCTGAATGAGGTTGTAAGGCTTCTGGAGGCATTCTGTCACGCCCATGACCTCGCAACAATCTTTCAGTACGTCGCCCATCTGGTGGCGGAACTCCCTGAACTTCTCCTCTTGTTCGCGATCACCCTCAAACAGATCTTTCTCGTCTCCACCTTCCGGCTTGGGATACTCAAGGTGGCCGATCATGATGTCGATGAGCTTCGAGTAGATGTCCAAGCTCTGCATACGAGCCGGTGTGTACTTGTCGATCGTCAAGTACTGCTTTAGATCGTACCAGAACTTGAAGGTGTGTGAGATGGCGTCTCGCTCTTTGTCGAGTGCTGCGGTCTCGAGCACTGCCTCGACTAAAGCGCGGAAGTCGTTCGGCAGCCTTGCAATCAATAGCACCCAAGACTCTCCGGCCTCTGCAAATATCCTGGCAATGCCTTTAAACTTCTCTGTGTCTTCCTCCTGTGCAGCCTGGGCTAGCTTCGGCCGCAGGGCGATAACTTGAGGATAAAGGACAAGGATGGACTGCATAGCCTCGTCGACGTCGCGTGTCTCCGCAACGAGAGCACTGAGACACTCGACAGCAGCCTCGAATGCATCGTCGTCTGAGTTCAAATCGTCAATGATGATAGCCAAAAGGGGTGAGCTCAGGATCGAGTCGAGTGGTATTTCGCGCATCCACGATGTGATGCAGTTCAGCAGCTGAGGGTTACGTGCAGCGGCAGCTACGTCTGTCAGTTAAAATATGTTACAAGGGCAGGTTTGACCTACGTGATGATGTGGCATAGGCGACGAGGAGCTTCAGGGCTTGCTCAGCGTTGTCCTCGATCAATTCCGCCGTCCTCATAGTCAATTCGTGTTCCTGACCACCAAGCATTAGACTCTAACTCTGATATTACATGTCGGGACCGTGGGAAGGTGCCGCAGGCTGAAGGTAGGTTGTGGGTCGGCCGGACGTACTGTGAGTGCGATCTTTCGTCCATGCGTAACTTCTTCGGGGAGGACGCGGAGGAAATCCAAGACGCAGGGTAATGTTGCTGGGTCAGACCCAAGGGCGCTGACAATGTCTGTGAGGACGTCCTTCCACTCAGTCATCTGTATCGCCAGATTCGCCAAACAAACGCACAGCGTCAATCTTATAGGCTTGGGTCCAGCGTGGAAGACGGTGAGGTTCCTCATGATAGAGGCTCGCAGCTCTGGGAGCTGTTCGCGGGGTATTTGGTGGAGGTCGTATACGATCTGGCTCTGTCAGGAACCAACCACCTTCACATGCTTAACGAACGTACCTTGCCCTTCAGCGTGGTGGCGGCGAAGAGCTTTGCTGCAGCGTCCACTGAGCTTGACTCCAGCATAGCCAACGTTGTTGTCCATGCCTCTTGCTACGACCCATTCCGTCAGCCCTATCTGCCCATAACCTTTGCCTATGCCCAACATACCGACTTCTGAAACTTTTCCAAGAACTCATGTGCCTGCTCTTTCTGTGTGCGGTTTGACGCCGACTGCATCATGTTATGCGCTGCCAGCACAGGCTCATAGACCTGCTGAGCGCCGTTTGTGGCCATGGTGAACGATAGTCCGGAGGATGGTGGGGGAGAGGAAGTGGAAGGAGCGTGGTGGGGAGACGGCGGCGGGGTATTATTTGCGTTGCTTCATGAACCGTAGATATTAGGGCTCAGGTAGTATTGGGCGGTGTGTGTCTGTCAGCGGCCGATACGCGCGAGGTTTGTTTGTGTGTTTGCTGGGGTATGATGAGAAGTTGCATAAAGTGACGAACTGGCGATCCCGCGCGCGCCTGCCCGCCAAGGCCAGCCTTGTTACTTCCCAAATTGTTCGCGGAACTCACAGTTGCACCTCCGACGACCCACCGCAGCGCTCTCACATCTCGACACTACACACCTTTAGGGTCGCCCAAGCACACCGAACAAACCTCTCAACATGAATCGTGGTGGTAAGATAGTCAATCCTCAACGCGCCCCCCTTGAGACAAAGCTAACATATCCTAGGCCGCGGTGGAGGAAAAGGTACGACCAAACGAAGCGCATTACATCGAAAGCCATGACGCTGACGAAACCGCAGTCCTCCTTCCTCCTATCAACTTCATTTTCAAGCTTCTGCAATCACGAGCCACAATCTCGGTATGGCTGTACGAAAACCTCGGTCTGCGCATTGAGGGCAAGCTTAGGGTACGCGCCAAGTTCCTGAAAGACGTGTCGCATTGCATGCTGATAACGTACAGGGTTTCGACGAGTTCATGAATCTCGTTATCGACGATGCCGTAGAAGTCACGATCGCGAAGAAGGACGGCACACCAGAGGAGAGGCGCAAGATTGGCCAGATCCTCCTCAAGGGCGACAACATCTCCCTCATCCAGCAACTGCAATGATTGCGACCGCTATAAATCGGCTTAGAAGCCCATCGATTCGCACTTTCGACTGTACAGGAAGAACGCCGAGATGGACGTATGCAAAGGTGCTATGTGATAGCAGAAAAGATAAATAGGGCAGAAACAGCTTGCGTTGCTCCATATCAAGCGCGACGGAGCTCGCCGTCACCGGTTATCAGGGCGTCGAGGCGAAAGTCGGACTGGTCCATAGGGACAGACTCGTTTGGCGGAAGCAGCTGCTCGGTCAAAGACAGACCAACTTTGACGTGGTTAGTTAGCCCATCAGCCATGCCCGAATATCAGTAATTCTTACCGCGAAAAGGCATGCGCAAAGCTTGGTGACATCGGCTCAAGAAGAAGTCGTAGAAGCCCTTGCCGTGTCCCAGGCGGCCAAAGCTCGAGTCGAATGCCATGCCCGGCATGACGATCAGATCCAGGCCGTCCGTGATGTCCTGCGTCTTCCCATTTGTGATGCCCGTGGTGCCGAAGCAGTTCGCACGAGAAGAGATGGAGTCTTTGCTGGGCGTAGGAATGCCCCATTTATCTGCCTCCAATGACTCAAAGTCCTTCATTGAAGACAACTCGACCATGTCCATGATCGACTTTGGCTGACCTTCGACTCGCTCATCCAAGTTGTACGTGTAAGGAACGAACACCTTTTTGCCCTGGTCAAGAGCATCACGCACAATGTTGGACGTATTGATCTCGCCCGTAGGCATGGATAAATACACGCTTATCCGTTGAGCAGCCTTATACTCTGGCAGAGCTAACAGAGCTTTAGTAGCATGTATAGCTGGCAATGTCAATGAATTATACGAAATCGAGTGAACAATACGCACTCTGAGTAGCAGCCGCAGCATCAGAAATATCCCTCAAGATAGCCTTGATATTCTTCCTCATCTCCTTCTTGACTGCTACAATAGCCGCCATGTTGAACGCTTGCTTCGCACACCGATGCTTCGTAATGAGCGTCAATCAATCTTGCTGAGCTTCTTGTATGTCTTGAAACTGTGTAAGAAGCCTCCAAACGTAATGAATGTCCTGCTGATTTAGATCCACGTTGATGCGTATCGATAACAGTTGAAACGGCTCGTACTAAAGTGCGGGCGGTGATGATGATGGCGCGACTAGAGATCTGCGGCTAGCCACCCCGGTCTGACATCCCTGTCGTATCGCAAAGGAGGCGGCGACTGCATTCAGGAACGCATCGCAACTAACAACCTCAACATTCAGCACCACCCCCACCCACGTACCGTCCGTTTCGCGCACTCACATCGCCCAACTGCCAACACTCGCTTGAACACGCACAGAGAAGAGACAGCATGGTATCTTTTACAACCCTCCTCCTGGCCGCAGGAGCGGTGATGAACGCGCAGGCGCAAGACTTCACAGACCTAGTTGGCACTTGGAGCAGCAAGTCGAACTCGACGTTCACCGGCGATGTACGTTGCACAAGTGACGTTGAGGATAGTACGCCTTGCTAACCGCACCACCAGGGCTTCTATGACCCCGTCAACGACCACTTCACCGAGCCAAAACACACAGGCATAAGCTACTCCTTCACCGCCGACGGCTACTTCGAGGAATCATACTACCGCGCTGTCGCGAACCGTACGTTACTTCTTCCCTTGGCACTCTCCTACTCGCACGACATGATAGAAGTGAAACAACAACAACAAGCACGATGCTAATACCCCAACAGCCACAGACCCCAAGTGCCCGAAGGGCATAATCCAGTGGCAGCACGGCAAATTCGAGAAGACCACCGACGGGCAATTGAAGCTGCAACCCATCAAAGTGGACGGCAGGCAGATGTACTCGGATCCCTGCCAGTACAAGAACTCGATTTACACGCGCTACAACGCGACCGAGACATTCGAGGTAGATTCCCCTCCACTCCGCTCCAAACCCTCCCATACATAGCCTCTCCCAAATATAAGCTTCTTACTAACGTCATTTCCAGCGCTACGAAGTCCGCGTAGACGACTACCACAAGATCAAGCGCCTGAACCTGTACAAGTTCGACGGCTCCCCAATGATGCCCATGTACATCGCTTTCACCGAACCTAAGATGCTGCCCACCACTACCCTCAACCCGCTGGTCACTGCGACAGCGACGGCAAAGGCGAAGCGCGGACTGCCCGTCGACCACGAGGTTTTCCTCAGGAAGAGCGCGAATATGGCGGATGCGGTGTTCTACGCGGGATTGCTGGCTACCGGCGCTGGTGGATTGCTTTGGTATTTCTTCTAGTTGCGTTAGTGGAGGTAGATGACGGCTTACGGCATGATTGGTGTTATGGAGTTTGGTGGTCAGGTTGGATATCAAAACTTGAGGAAGACCTTCAGGAAGGCTTAATGCGGGTACAGTTTACTTCACGTCAGTTGCATAGACAGCACACATATTTGGATACGCTCGGATACACTTAGACGGCTTAGCGTAGCGCGTCTGCGAATAGTTTCATGGAATTCTATTTCAGCTCCTTGCATCGGTTTTAGGAGTGGGGTATGATGTGATGCTGTCTATCTTCGGGGTTTCGAGCCTTCGATCATTGCTGAATAAGGCAGTGTGATGGCGGGCGGAGTCGAGTATCAAGATCTTGTGGTGGAGGTGACTGAGAATTGTTCTCAACTCCTTCTGAGATCGTGAAGACCTACTGGCTTGGTGTAGTAAAGAGCATATCTGCCGGGGGCATAAAAAAGTTGCGTTCCGTCAGGTCGTGCGATCATTCGCAACAAGCCAAAGAACTCGGAGTTGTTCAGTAACTCCAGCGTGCTGCGTTGTGGCGTGGTGGCTCTGGTTCTTGCATCGGTTTCTTACTCGGACGACATAAAGGCGGTCGGGGTGGTTCTAATGTAGCCCAAGAGACGCAATACAAGCCCTGGAGTTCAGAGAAGGAAGTGAGGCCTCCAGCTTCGAGATTTTTAGAATGTTTGTAACCTGCCGGGACCTGTGCTGGATACAAAAACATGCACGTGTGTAGCCAGCTTCTTCCGCAGCTTGGAAGTGTGCGGTCGATGCGCAGGGAGCTCAGCCCGGCTGCGTTTTCCGTTTTGGAGTTGCCGGCAGCTCGACGTTTTTTTGATAAGTCTTGGTATGGTGTACGGGTAGACCTCAAAGGTCGCCCGTAATGGTAACCGATCCAACTTTCCTCCACTTAGTCCCGTCTCGTCCTGGACCGCATTCACATTCCTCTTTTTACAAACTGCTCTTGCTTCTTTCGTTACCTCTCATAGACCGACTCTCTCCATCCCAGCTCGGAGATCCTCCTCTGTCCCGAAGACGTTCTTCGCCCACGTCACCATCCTAGGCTTCGTGGAATATCTCCTCTCTGGGTCCCTCTCATCATGGACCAGCTCCTCCACTCTTGCCCCTTTGCTCACTGCATTATCCCCCTCTTTCTTCCTCCAGTTTGGTGGGCTCGCGCCTTCCTCCTCTAGAACCAGTGGTCCTTCCTCGCCAACTCTTCTTGTCCTCCTCTTATACGGTGGTCCCCTACCCATCTGCGCCGCCCTCTCCCAACTCGTCTCAACTCCACGCGCAATAATACCAGCCGAAGCCCATCCAGTGCGGCGGTCAATCTCAAGAAGGCGAGTAATAGTCCACTCCCTCTGTCCCTTATCCTGATACTGCACACCCGCGAAAAACAAACTCATCGTACTCTCCTGCAACACAGAGCCTAGGAACGGACTCAAATCTTCGCTCAAAGGGAGCTGCATCCCAGCGGCGATGCGGCCAATGAGCGTCGCATACGGACCGGTGGCTTGCGCACATACGCCCGCGGCCATCATCATTGCGGGCGGCATTGTAGGATGGGAGCGCAGCAGAACGATCTTGGAGAGGTGCAGGAGTGTCCAGAGCACAGAGATGTCGTAGCTACGGTGTACGAGCGCGGGGCCAAAAGGGGTCATTGTGCTTGTTTGGCCGGGTGGGATGACTTGAAGGTCTTGTGGTAGGGGTGCGAATGCCTCCGAGCTGGATAGGACTTGGGCGATTATCGCGTGTGCGGCGTTGATGCTTTCCCATTCCGCGATTGCAGTCTCGTATGCAGAGGGCAGGTCGGCGTACTCTGGGAGTGGTGCGCTGGGAGTCGGCGGTGAGCGCTTGTAATCTGGATTTGCGTAGTGTGTGGTTATTGGTGCGTGTGGTCGGGCAGGAGCCATGCCAAAGAAGTTTGGCATCGCAGGTGGTGGTCCACTTGGTGGGCTTTCTCTCGGTGTCGGTGGGCTACCCACAGGAGGGCCGGAGCCTGGCGGTGGAGGTCTGCCAGTCCAACCTGGAGGTAGACCTGTAGCACCAGGTGTAGGTGGCTGATCTCTTTCCATTCCGACAGGCGGTCCTCCAGTGCCACCTGGTGTAGGAGGCTGGCCTCTGCCCATACCCGCTGGTGGTCCGCCAGGCATACCAGGTCTGGGTCGCCATTGTCCTCCGTCAGCTTTTACTTGTCGAAGCTTTCGTTCTCGATCGCGGCAAGTGAAGTCTGCTATGCGGCCAATGAGTAGGACGATGTGGTCGTGAGAGCCGTACAGTGCATCTGCTCGGCCTAGAGGCGCTCGCGGTGGACAGCCGGACCACTTTCTGTAGGGTGTACTGCGATTGTTAGCAGCCAGATCATCAGAGCCCTTGAGTGACCTACATAAGAGGGTTGCCGCTCACGCAGCTTTGCCACATATCGTGGCGACAGTACCACCAGTATAGGTCTTGGAGTGTCTCGAAGCTTCTCAGATCGAGGTTGCCCGGTAGACCGGGTTTTGCATCCTTCCTAGCACCATTGTCCTCGATGATCATGCCAAAGTCGTCATAACTGACTTGCTTGCCAATGATTGAACTCACGAGGTTCTCGTCTGGCTTGAGGTCGTTTTCGTGAAAGTTGTCGTTGTACTGCTGCTGATCTATGAGAATCTCGGGATTCTGATGAGCGAATTGCCTCTTCTCTGCGGCTTGTGCTGCCTTCAAGCGGCGCGCCTCACGCGTGAGTGAGCGGAAGTCGAGTTCGGCAATGAGTTGCGCTGCGCCAACAAGATGGGTTGACCACTTTGTATGCTCAGCCGTCCAGACTTCATAGAAGGCTAGTAGCAGAGCTGTTGCTAGCGTGGGTATCGAAAGACGTTTCTTTGGGTGGTTAAGAGATCGGCCCAGGCGCTTCAACGAGTAAGCATAGTGCTTGTATGACGGCGTTATGGATGCGCCCTGTAGTCTTGCGATGTGCAAACTCGACAACGCAAGCATCGCGTGCAGCAAGCTCTGATTGTCGAGAGCCTTCAAAGGTAGTATATATGTCCAAAGTCCTTGTTGCGCTGGAGGTGTCGAGCCTTCGAAGATCAAGGAAGAATTTCTTGGGTTTCGTTCGTAGATCGATATACTGACTGCAGTCTGGAGATACGGTCATGTCAGTGATTGCTCTGTAAAAATCCGACGAAAATCAATACGAATGCTGAGGCCTGCTATGCTCTCAACGCACTTTGACGGCAGCACGAGGCCATTAGTGTGCGCACAAACCAGTGTCATGAAAATCGCAGAAAGTTCACTTACCACATGAATGAAATGCGCAAAGACTCGAGCCGTCTTGGGATTCCTTAATGGACTCGCCGCATACTCTGGCTTGTATCTCGTCAGGAGGCCATCGTACAGGAACGCATCATAGCGTCTGACACCGAGCTCACTGAAGTTCTCGAAGTGAATTTGACGGATGGTTTCGAACTCTTTGTTTGCAACCATGGTGTTTTCTCCGTCGTCTCGGTCGACCATTTCGTCGTCTGACTGCACATCCCAGTAGTCGTCGTCTTCGTATTCGACTGCGGCTTCATCGAGGACCTGCGAAGGACTGATGTGATTATCTCCAGCAAAACCAGCGAGAAGTAGACGCGGTGATCCGTGTTGCGATATGGCGATGGCGGTGGGTCTTTCTAGGAGTGGCGTCAATGGTTAGCTAGTCATACGTAAGAGGCATGGGCCATTAAGGGATTGCCATTTATAGGCGTGAGGCGCCCAGAGGGCAGACACGAGGCTTTTGAAGCGATGACGTATAGAGGAGCACTGAGGACGAGTAACGATAGTCATTGGGGTATACGAGGTATGTAACTAGACATGAGACATACCGAGAACTGGCTGAGGTAAGTACTTTACGTCCGCATACATATCATGTGGGGGTATCTGGACAGGTTCATAAATGGGATGAGTGAAATCTGCATGTGAAACTGCGGAAAGAGGATAGCCAGCCTGGCTTACACCAATTGGACTGAGCTGAGACTGATGGCCAAGTGCTTGGGGATGGCTGTTATATCGCTGGATAACAGGTCGTTGTGCCGCATACTGAGGGAAGGTGTCCTCTCGTGATGATATATTTGACTGCTGGCCGTACAAATTGTGGTCTTCGCTCTGCGTAGGTGAAGGATATTGTTGTGGGTAGCCTGCATGAGTAGGCAGAGCCTGCGATGTGGCGAGCTTGCCAACATAGTTGTCATACGAGACTGGTGTTGGTTGATAGAGACCTTGATTCTGCGTATATCGTTGAGGAGGGAATGTGGTATTCTGATTCTGACTATATGAAGCCTGGAACGTGGTGTGTACTGGTGATATTTGCGGAAAGTAGGATGTTATTGGTGTTTGGTTGTGGATGTGGTGATGAGGTGAAGCCAGCGGTTGCTGATGATGTGGTGATGGCAAAGGCTGTGAGAAGGCCTGCTCTGGAGAATAGCTGGCAGGCCCTCCAAGTACTGGTGCAGTAGGAGGCAACACCATGGTATTACCAGCGCTCATATTTGAGATGTCGAAGCTTGAGGGGCGAGGTTGAAGAGCGGCAGGCGCATGTTCTTGAGTCTGGCCAGCCGACTGAGGCGCACGGTACTGTGGATTCCGTGATCCAGGAAGCATCGATGTGTGATACTGGATGGTGCTGACCACGCCTGGATGGTTCGGCCAGTCGCCAATGGGAGGCTTGAAGACTACACGCTGATTGTAGCCCTCGCATTGTCGCTTGGATTTGATGCAGTTGGCACAGGTCGGACGCTCTTCACCGCATTTGATCCGACGTTTGCGACAAGTCAAGCAACCAGTCTTGGTCCTCTTGCGCATCTTGGTAGTAGCCGTCGAGCCTGAGCCGTTTCCCGTCGGTGAAACGTCACCAGCCCCGTCCGGTGGTGATTTTGACCGGGCGTTCGCCATGGTGAAGAGTTGGAATCTCAGACGGTGTCGAAGTGCGCAGCAACGTAGGTGGAAGTGACCAGAACGATAATGTCGTTTGAGGAGGGAGGATGAGTAGTGTACTTGGGGAGACACCTAATCTTGAAGCAAGATCCCACTAGCCACCACGGACTGATGATTGTCCGCTTGGATGTGGGCACGGCAGGGCCAGGTTAGGGAATAGCTCCAGTTATCTGTCGATCGGTAGTCGGTGAATTTCGTGGGGCCCAAACGGTCACGAAGTGATGGCCGTCCTTTGACGTAAGTAATAAGTTGACAGCAGCGCTTCCGGTTGGATGATGGCGCAGGCTACTACAGGGCAGGAGCGAGACGACCTAAAGTTAATAGTCCAAGCCCTCGGGAACCATGTGGAGAAATAGGTTTCTGAATTAGTTATACTGGATAAGGGAAGCACGCACCATGTGTCAAACGCCGCTGAGGAGGCCAAAAGAAGCAAGCGGCAAGCCGACCATTGGCAGACAGGATTGAGAAGGCTGTACGTAAATTGTCGGCACACCCAGAAAGGCTTCAGCAGCCTGGGGTGGTGTGAACGGCCTAGATCAGAGGGCAGAGTTATGCTGCTCCTGGACGGGCAGGGGTCAATGTGTTCGAATCAAGATAGCCAATAGGTCTCTGATGCAATTGCTGCGGAGACGGACACGGACTGGCAGAGTGAATAGGGTGGATCTCAGAAGCATGTTTCTACTCGGCAGCGGTAGTGCGAGGTTCGATCGAGCTGCGTGCCAGGCGACCAGGGTTGGTTGATGGCTTGCGCTAGGGCCGTGGAGGGCACCGCACCCAGGAACCGCAGAGTGAAGATGGCGGCTGTGGTCTGTGTGAGCGACCCAGGGATCATGGATCTCTGGGCGGGCAGGCTAAGGAGAGGGGTACGTTGTATGGCGCTGGCAGCAGAGTTCACTCGCCCAGAATAGCAGCATGAACCTGAACAGCGCCTGTCGTCGTTGTTGAGTCATGCGTTGAGTGACAGCGCGGTGAAGCTGCAGTTGGTCACATTCTTTCATCCTGCCGGCTTCGGAAGGCTCGATACGGTTGCCGGCGCCGAGATTCTCCCAACGTGAAGAATTACTCAAGTCAAAGAAACAGTCTCCTCCAACATGACGCGTGCGGCCACCAGCTAGCAGAGTGGCAGCGGACGACGGTAGCCGTAGCGTTGACCTCACAGTTCGCGCGTCCTAGTGAACGACGCTACCGTCGATTGAACCCCAGTGGAACGTGAGATTCGGAAGAACTGGTGTGCACTGGGGTTGCGCCAACAATCGTACGCCAGCGGGTTTTGCGCTACCCTCCAAAGTTATCCAGCGTGACAGGTTTTAACAGCCATACATGACCGGCTCGTCGATGTCGAGCCTAGGGCTAGCGCTGTCTGGATCACTGCATGTCAAGGGTCTCAGGCTCAGCTCGAGCACTTCAGCGACTCGATCCCCCTCCAGAACATTATAATCGTATCATATGTGCGGTCGCCGAGCTGCATCTGATACTGACTGACTAAACTCGAGCCAAATCAGGGCGGAACTGGCGTGGGTGCCTATGGCGTCGTCTCACGGTGGGCTGCGTTGGCGGACAAGCCTGCTAACCGTCGGCCGTCCAACCTTGCCGCCAACACCCAATCTCGGAGGACTGCTCTTGAATGGTAGAGATATTCAGGGTATTCGTGTTGATGACCTGTTCGTCATCGGTCAATGCTCAAAGACAGCAATTTGCGCTGGTGGCGTTTTTGCCAGCGAGCTGAGCTTTGGGGAGCAAGACCCATTGCCAGCCGTGCGGTCCCGCATTCCTACCCGCTTACGCGCATCCTGTTATGATTTGCGCCCAGGTTATGCGTGGATCCGAGGGTTGGGACGTCGGATTGTGATAGGTATGACATCTCCAAATCTATAACAGGTCCTCGCCGACTGCTTGCGCTCCCCTGGAACCTGCAGCGGAACGCATGTAGGGGGGACCAGTGAGCAACTTTGCAAGAAATACCGAAGTCAAACCAGACAACAGTCGGCTCGCTAAGGCAGCAAGGCAGCAAGCACAGGCGATCGACCGGGACATTGACCCCGAGCCTCTTTCATCACGATGAACGACCAGATGGGTGTACATACCTACCTTGTCTGTTTCGCTTTGAACACGAGCGATCTACCTCGCCAATGACGGAGATGCAGCCACTTTCGTCTCACCGCAAGGCGAGCTGGCACTATACCTCTGAACCAAGAATCAATACGTTCCGGACGAATGACAATGGTTCTCCATCAACAGCCTATTTATCCAAATGGCATGACTAGCAAACGGCTCTGCCAAAGTACCATCTAGTCGCCGTTGCGGTCATCTGCCATCAGACTTCACCGGTACGGCCGGAGCAACCCCACACCGCGCGGTCGCCGTGCACTTGGCACTTTCCCATACACCGCGCTTAAATTTGTGTCTCGCAGGGGGTCCATTGACACTCGTCTGCCTCATAGAGTTCGACGATGGTATCGATCATGAACTATCGCTGTCCTCTCAGTTGGGTCAGGCCTACCATCGATGCATTATCGACAGTACATCGCAATGTTCCGACTCCGCGATACTGCATCTAAATGGTGGCGTATGTACCTTTAGCTCCCTAACCAAAAAGCAAGTCAGCTTCCGTCCACGTATCCAACCCCTCGGTAGCATCCAAGCGCGGATGTCATCCGCAGGCCAGGACGTCAGGACGACATCCCAGATTGAAGACAAACGAACATCAAGAAATGAGCATTTAATGTGTCCGAAACAGCTGTGGATGGTCTCGATCGTGGCCAGAATGCTGCAGCAAAATTACTCACGGACAATTCCGAAAAGCATTGTGCAAACGCTACGAGCTTGCATCCTTTTACTCTGTTCTGGTCAAGGCGAACAGGGGTCTATTCCTCTAGAGCTGTGGCTTCCACGAGAGACGGTCTGCACTGTCCATCTGGCGGACGGCGACGCGCGAGCGAAACCATTACCCAATGCGACGCGAATAAGCGAGTACGCACTGGCCATCGGAGGCTTGATCTCGACGAAGCGCTAATTTGGAGATCCTAGCTGCAGAGCCAAGTCCTCCCGAAGTTATGGATTGCTCACGTGGCATCTAACCATTCCTGTCATCTTTCGCGAACGGCACATGAAGTCACTTTGGGAAACGGATCTGGGGGTCAAAGTAGTCAGCCGGCTGATTGATTCCTCAGAATTCATTTTCAGCCTTGCGAATTGTCTGAACGTGCGAAAAGTCAATATTCGCAAACCTCAGATACGTCGAGACCCAGCGCCAGAGCACTGGGGGCAGCCACTATATCTACCATTTGTCTGTTCTCGCTTACCCACGTACCAGGCGAATCTTACTTGACGCCTGCACGTAATCCAACTGGTCCAGATGCCGCTCACGTTAGGCCTCTCGCTACTGTTTGCGGCTATGATCCAATCAGCAGCGTGCATGATCTCAGGTGTCACCAACCAGGAGACCCTGCTAAATCGCGCTTGAGCTCTTCGCAACTCAAGAAAACAAGACCTGGTCATAATCAAGAGCAGGAGAATACCAAGCAGAAGCTTGACTTGAGGGCACGACTACTCACAGTCACGCAAACCACCTCCAGAACATTTGCTGAATCTGGCCCACCTCCACTGGGCCGCATGCGTCCCTCCAACGTCTGGGACCAGTCCTTCAAGTCCTCGGAAAGTTCCGTAAGCTTCGAAACTCTTTGTCGGAGTAATCCCTGCCAGGCACCAAGACTCTTGATGGATAACAACTGCTGCCACTGATTTTATCTTGCGCTTTGCTGACTGCATGCATTATCATGTCCTAATCAGCTCGATCTTGATATCGATCTCAGTCCCACTCTGAATCGTAATCTTGTGCTCTGACCAAAGCATCCACAAGATCTGCTGCTTACCGTTACGGTGATACTACGGCAAGGTAGCATCATGACTAGGATGCAACTCCTACTAGCCGGCCACCACGCCGGCCAAACATTCCCTCGCTTTACACTGCCAAATTTCCCCAGAATTTGGAGCTAGATCCTAACGGTCCGGCCCACAGCGAACGCTTCGCTTCAGTGGACATCTCCCGCGACTGCTGAAGCGAAGTGTTCGCTAACCCTGGTGTCTCGTCTCGTGATACATACATGGCTTCGCAACTTTGCTTTAACGTCAACACTACAACCACTAATTATCAATCACTCTTTTCGACATAGTTTCGAGTGAACAAGACCTTCTTATCATCATCATGCATAACACTGAGTGTCAAGTCGATTGTCAAAATGCCTGATGGCGCACTCGGGTACGGTACCAAATCACCGTCTCAGCGATGGACGGACTACCAGTCTGTCCCTAAGACTTGCGCAACGTGCTATATACTGCGGGCGAATCAGCCTTGAAGACGCATGTCGAGTCCACTCACAAAGACTTTGTATGTCACGGACCTCACGGAGCTTACGCAAGCACTTTGATCATCACCCCACCGGTCATCGCTCTCACTTCGCACATCCTCAGCTTCGAACAGATGACTTGCCAACGATGATGATCGATGATGCTGGCTGACCAGCTGAACAGGCGGCGCACAACAGAAGTATCCACCGAATGCAAAGCTACTGCCAACCTGTCCCTTGTGGAGAATCCATCATCTCCATTTCTTGGAGGCCATCCCGCTGTTTTGATCTCACAGCAACACTCACTGTCTGATTTCCAGAGTACGAATTGCAAACTGAAGCTTAGCTTAGACGAAGTAGGGATTTCGACTTTGCAATAGTGTAACTTTTTACTTGAGTCCTGCGTAGGCTATAGTCGTATGTGACATCGGCTTTCGAAAGTTTCATCTGAAGCGAGATCAGATTAATTAAATTGTGAATGGAGATATCGTCAGTTAAGTTTTCAGTGCACATGATCGTTAGCTACAGCGCTTGCTGAAGTCACCCTTCACATCTTACACGCCAGGCTAGGGTTTATGGCAGCTCCGAACAAACCCGGTGATGCGAAGCAGATGGATTCAAACGATTTACTGTGCTTCCTCGACGAGCGACCGGTCGTTGAATCTTTTCAAGGTTCTTTGCGATCATGCAGTCAACTACAAATTAGTAACCGCGGTGATGTCTCTTACGACAATAGAGCTACAGGGTCCTGTCAATCCGTCCAAGATGACAGTAGCTGAACAAGAAAAGACTGCAAATATTCCAGACAACTGTAAAGCTACGGCTTAAGGTCAACTTCGGCACTCCCAGTATTGCTACTCAATCTGCTCTTCATGCCTCCTCTGATCAGCACTAATATAATACACCCCCTTCCTCGCCTGGATCAGCGGATCACCACTGGCCTTGATACCACACACGCCACCCAGATCTGGTGTTGGACTAAACGCGATCTGCTTCTGCTGCGCAACATTGTCATCGCTGACCTTGTTGATGACCAACTTGCCTACCGGCACAAAGGAAGTGCTCTTGTACGGCACTGTGGCGTCTTCGAGCACATCCTCGGGGTCGGCAATATGTGCCTGGATAGTGAAGACGACGGGCTTCTCTGGGAAGCGCTCGTGCAGATCAATCTCAAGGTAGTCTTTTGCGAGTGTATTCAGCTGTGCAGGATCGTTGGGGTGCAAGTGTTCGCCGTCCGCAGGGTCGAGGCGATAGCGGACATTCGTCACCTTGCCGTTTGCATTGGTCAGAACATGTGTGTTGGGCTCGTAGTAAGTGATGGTGCCATAGTTGAAGGGGTTAGGCTTGGGCGACTGGACGAATACAGCTGCTGAAGGATGACTGGCAAGAAAGGCTTGGAAGGGGCCTGCAGCTGCTTTGAAGTCTGCTGTCTCCTTTGTTGTATCCCGTCCTTCTGCTTTGGCCTTGTCAAGCGCCCCTTTGGTGGTCTGGAAGGCACGAAAGACCTGGAGGAAGGCGAGGAAGTCTTCGCCTGTTCTTGTTGCAAAGCCGTTGAAGGTGTGACTGATTAGGTCGGTGTGAGTGTGCTCATCAATGAGGAAGCGAACAGCGAGACCTTTCGGTGTGGCACCGTCGTCTACATCTGGGATGTGTGGGATGCCACCACCTACAGAGAACCGAGCTACGATCGGAGTTGAGGATGCGTTGAAGTGGGGTGCTGTCGAGAGATTTTTGGCTTGTTCAGTCGGTGTGAAAGTACCTTCTACAAGAAGACCTTTGGCGTGAGCTTGTAAGGGTCAGCACAGTTCAGATACAACGTTCGACTGTCATACTTGTTCTGTAGCCCTGATGCTTGCCGAAGAGCCTTTGCATCTCGTCCACCAACTCTTTTGGGAGGCTTTTCTCAGTATTGGCTGTGCCATGGGTGCCATTTGGAGCATCATTGGTGGATATGTTAATCTGGCCTGGCATCGTGGGTGAGGTTGCAATGAGGTTGTAACGAGGTTTGGAATTAGTTTTCAGTTCTAATAACAAGCACTGGATATCTATACGTAAGTCAAGAGGTACTCAGCCGGGGTACAGGATGTCGCCAAGCCCTGTCTTACCACCTACAGGCTGAGCAGAGGATCCCTGAGCTTGCGGGCTCTTCTCCTCAGTATAACCATAGTCGTGGAACCAACAGACCGAACTGATTGCAGGATCGGGTTGACCGCCTTTGGTCAATGGTCCGTAATGGTCAGCTAGTGGACCTCAGTTGTCGTTACACCATTGAGGCTGACAGTAACGCATTTCTTAGAGCTTTGCCTTGTCTGCCTGGCATGCGGTGAACGACGCTTCTAGCGGTGTATGGGGCTGCGAATATGCATTACTGCAACCAGTAGCAGCACCCCTTCCCATCCTCAACAATGTGCTGACTTTTCAACTTGAAGTGACTGGGACGTGGAGGACAATGTAGCGCTGCGGCCCGTCGGGCTCTCCGTCAAAACTGTCGACTTCTGCCCCACATCCGCCGCACACCTTGATCGTGTTCGCAGCCAGCCACCAAGACATCGTTCACAACTACACCTCGAAGGTTCTACATCGCGCTCGAAAGGCGTGCTCAAATGCATTGCCTAGAGACGGCCACACTGCAAATGACCTGCAACTGTTGGGCTTATGCAGACCCTGAGATGTCAGCAGCTAGCCACAACCGAGCATTTCATTATTCTTGCGTGCTTGGGGGCTGCTTCAGCCTTATCGTCCAGCTCGAACGCAACGCGGGGCAGTGAACTACGGTCTGTGGCGTTCGCGCAATTGATGAGACAATTCGTCTCTCGACCATGCCTTACCATCATTCTTTGGCTATCGACGCATACAGATCCGCCTCCATCGCGTGATCCCTGTCAGGACGACTGAGCCCCCCAAGGACCTCCAGGATGCCATGTCCAATCGGTGCAACAAACTGAATGCTTACTGTAAGCCTTCAAATTCGGAGCAGACCCTGCTGTACACCCGGAACCTCAATAGTATGTTGTCATTGGGACCGCAGCGTCTATGCAACACTTTATTTGGAGGCGCATTGTTACCAGGAACCGCAACCTTCCGACCAGAGCCTGGGTTACGGTCGAAGCATTGACTAAGAGCCGTAAAATAACGTGCATGACCCCTTAGGGCTGAGTCCTTCTTAGCATCTTAGTCCTTGTTCGATTCGCTCGACTATCACCATGCATGAGCGGTATGTCTCAGCTCGCATATGCGAATCGATCAGGGTTACCACTTCGTTTGCATCAATTAGTTCGCATTGACTTCGCGATTCCGTGGCTCAGCTGTGTATTCCGTTGCCGCACCCGGGAAATGTCTTCTGATCGCCCTCCGAGCAGCCACGGCCAAGCTGAGGGCTACGTACCTGCAGACTACTTGGTAGTGCATCTACTTGGACAGATACACTGCGGTCAGCCTCACCATCTTGACCTTACAGAGTACACTGGCGGTGTTTATAAGTTGACCATTCCTTCCCACGTTCCTCTTGTCCATCACTCCACTTTTTTCTCAGTGTTCATCCTCGATATCTTCGCTTCAATATGTCTATAGTTGCCGAGTCTTTGACCAACGGCTTTGGCCCCTTGCCAGGTTTGGGAGACATCCTAAGGAGCGAGATCACACACAACGTTGAAGAAGATGACATGATTGTGTGGGACAAGGGCATCTTTCTCAATGAGCTTTTGAAGCAAGGAATTGCCCTCAAGACCAATGAGAGTGGTACTGTCGACGGAAGTCTTGCTGCGAGCACGCCCCTCAAGCAGGGGACATACAAAGGCACACGATTAGCTTTGACGGAGATTTACAGCTTGGTCGAGGATGCGTAAGATGGTCTTTACATATGTGCTGGGAGCACTTCACTAATTTCTAGCAGAGCTGCATCGCACTTCGACGCACAAGGCTTCGAGCCCATTATGCCATTGAAGAGAGATCTTGCGCAGAAGCGAGACATCTACAGGTGGAGCAATCCCTCGGCTGATGGGTACCCACCTCATCTGGATACGGACGCGCTGAAGACTGCGGGTCTACCTGAGGGTCTGCCTGCAGATCTGCCAGCGGACCAGGGCAGTGCTACCCTCTTCGACAAGAAGACGAACAATTTGGTCGGGCAAATCGCGCAAGCGGTAAAATTCATCATCCCCGATGCCATTTCCACTCAAGGCACACCGTTCGAGGGCCCGACACTTGCAGACTGCGAGGATTACAATCGGGAACACCCAAGCCAGAAAACTGACATCATGGATGGCGAGAACATTGGCAACAAGCCTGACTGGTACTCCGATGCTCGCTTCGCTCAGCAGCACTTGAGCGGAGTCAACCCATCAACAATCGAAAAGGCCAACCCTGACAAGGTGAAGGCTTACATCGATGAAGCTCACAAGCAAAGTCTTAACAGCATGGTAACCATACTATCTGAGGGCACAGATCTATTCATGCAGGACTATTCCTACTTCCGTGAAGCTACCAACTTGAGTAACGAACAAGACTTCCGAAACATAGTACCGGAATTAGTCGACCCGGTATCGAAGCAGCCAACTGGAAAACTGTCTTACCGTTACGCTTGCGCCCCTATCGTGATCTTCCAGCTCCACCCCGATGGGAGATTGCATCCACTGGCCATCACCCTTGACCACAAGGGCAGTCTGGACAAGTCAATCACGATCTTCAACCGACGCTTGACTCCGTACGATAAGAGTGATATCAACGAGAAGGAGGACTGGGCATGGAGATACGCCAAAACATGCGCTCAAACTGCCGACTGGGCAAGGCACGAAGTAGCCACGCACCTTGTTGACACGCATATGGTAGAGGAAGCTATCATTGTAGCCACCAATCGGACAATACCTGAGGATCACATTCTGTACGAAACACTCAACCCACATTGGTTTAGAACATTGGCCTTGAACAAAGCGGCCCGCGAAGTTCTAGTCCCTTTCGTTGTAGCCAGACTTGCTGGCTTCGGACCAACAATCGATGCAAAGACAAGTCGCGCGATGAAGCTCGTCGATTACTCGTACAAGAACTTCAACTTCCAGGACAAGTACATCCCGAACGACCTCAAGAAGCGCGGCTTCGACGTGGAGGCCTTGACAACGGAGAAGTACCGCAACTACCCTTACGCAACCGACATGTACCTGCTATGGGGCGTAATCCGGGAGTTCGTCAAGTCTGTTTTGGGCACAAGATACAAGTCTGATGCCGACGTCCGGAACGATCCAGTCATTCCAGACTGGTGCAGTGAGATCCAGATCGAGGGCAAAATGCCTACATTCCCAACGATCACAACCTTCGATCAGTTGGTGGACGCAGTCACGATGTGCATCCATACCGCTTCTCCTCAGCATACCGCAGTCAACTACCTGCAGGACTACTATTACAGCTTCGTTCCAGCCAAGCCACCCGCGCTGTGCACACCCCTTCCGAAGGACCTTGCCACGCTACAGAAGTACACCGAAGCCGACCTTACTGCGGCACTTCCCATCGGCACTGAAGCTCCGAAATGGAAGGACTGGCTCCTCGCCGCGCAGCTACCTGAGTTGCTCAGCTTCAAGGTCGACAACAGGTACAACTTGATCACATACGCAAAGTCGCTGTACAATGTCAACAAGGGCCGCACAAACTTCGAGAACAAGCAGTGGGACTCGACGACGATCAAGGAGGCTGCTGCGCTGTTTTACAGTAGGCTCAAGGACCTTGATCAGGTGTTCAGGCATGTGAGTGATAGGCAGACGGAGGGAACGGTTGAGTACAAAGTGTTGCAGCCGGAGGTGACTGCTGTATCGATCTTGATCTAAGCCAATTGGCCTGCGTGTCTGTCTCCTATGTAACTCACGGTTGTAAGGCGAATATGTCTTTACTCATCGCGATTTCTTGTCATCCTCCAGAATCCGCTTCTATATGTTCTCACGGGTTATGCCAAAGCTTCGTATGCTTCGAGTTGGGTTGTCCATACGACAGTTGTTGGTAACTGGTACCCTGACCCAAGCAATTCCATGACGGATTGCTGCCTTTCCTACGTTTATCCGACCTCTTCTTACACTTTCCAAGCCGGGCAAAAAACCGTTCATGAGCTGTGCAGCCTCTTCCGCCTCAAAACCGCATCCTCACTCACTATGTGTGGGAGCTTGTCGCTTTCGAGTCTCCCCACATCGAAAGTCCTCAAGCGCTAGCTCAATGTCTGTCCGGCTCTTCCCAAAGTACTGTTGTCACGATCAATGTTGAGAGCCTGCCCGAGCTTAGCGGTCAGCGGAGTACATGTTCCACCTCAAGCTGATGGTTCTTCTCTTTGTTCACCATTCTTTATCGGTGCCATCAAAGTACCAGGTCAACTTTTCCAACGTCCTGTCTGCTCTTCTGACCCAAAAGGATGACCGCACCACCACATGCGCACTTCTGACTGCCTCGAATCGACTATGTTCAATATGTTCCTGTGTAGAGGTATATCCCCAAATCGCACACGAAGCTCTAGAGGGTGTTTTGACTGCCAAGAGAATCAAGATTACCCGCCAGAGAAGACATGCTTGCCTACTCTTCCTCGATGCACCATGGTCACCCCTTGTGTTCGACGGCTGTTGAAGCCTCGGTACATGAAGAAGTATCGAGTCCGTCCAGAAGGTGCAGGACCTCCTTCTTCCAAACCTCGCTCTTTGGCTGAACAAAAGACTCTTCTAACTCCCCATGTTCTGCTGTCTCCACTTCTCGAAAACCCGGCCCGTACCCAACATGTACGACGTCTGTTCTGAGAGGCCTTGCCTTTCCAAATATGTCGACGACCACTTGTATGTCCCCCAAAGACCTATCAGAGATGCATGCCACACTTTCCTGAAGACCCTCTTCAATTCAGCGTGTCGATGTGGACAAAAGAGATGAGATGAAGGACGCATTCATCTTCTTATGTCTGTCTCGTTTCTAAAACTTTCAGTGATATCGCCATGCCGTCTCATCGTACAACCCCAACATGCACCACAAAACCACTATTTTCCCTTAATCCATCAATCAAAAACTTGTCCGGTATCTGCCAAACCTCAAATTTCTCATGGAAGCTCTTAAGCCAAGACTCAAAAATCTCCGGTGTGCGTACCTGCTGCGCTATAAGACATAGCGTCGGCTTTGCTGCATCAGTGTTGAGCTTGCATATGCTTGCGCATGTAGTGTTTAGCGGCTCGATGAGATGCGAGTTGTAGATACAATCGCATGCAATGACGATGTCGACGGGCCGGAGGTGAGATACCGAGTCTTCCTCCCAATCTAGAACGCTGGTAATAATGTGATCACTATCAACGCTCGACATCTGTGCCTTCTGCTTGCTCCTGCCACCCTTTTTGGTTGCAGGGAAGACGGCTTCGAGATTGGATCTGATATTTTGCCGCAGCAGCTTCATAGCATAGTCCTGGTCGGTCGCTGTATACCGAGAGATCTTGGAGCCAAGTAATAGAGGTACGATGCCAGCTATGCCTGAGCCCAACTCAATGCACGTTGAGTTTGGTGATAGCAGGCCAGAGGAGAACAGAATGTTGGTAGGCGAGCTTATCCATTCCGCGAACCGAGGTGTGACGGCCCATACCACTGTGACATGTCAGCGACCTACCTTCAAACTCAATCTATAAGATCCACGTCGATCTGAAGTGGTGACAGTCCAACACCATCCCCGAATAAGACAAGTACCCGAATTGATGTACCCAAGATCGCCAAGATCTGGGGCATTATTTGCACAAGACTGTGGCTTCGCATCCACGTACCTGCGCCAGTTGTGCCTGCCGTACGGTCGCTCGTCAGCAGACCTCTGCTCTGCGCGATGACCAGATCGACGCCGGCGACGGTCAACTCTAGGGACTCCGCATGCGCATCGATGATGCCTAAACCGTTCCTACTTGGGATCTCTTGCGAGAAGACGACAAAGGCTTCTGCTACACAGTAAGCCCTTGTCGTTGTCTAAGGAGCACAACGAATCACGAAATCGTGGCGATGTACGGGACCGAGGAACTTCACACCTTCCTCAGGGTCTGTAATGGGTTTGCTCTCCAGGATTGCAGAGAGCGACATGGTTGGTGAGGATACAAGAGGCGCTTGGCGAATGAGGGCCTAGGCCGGTGTGTGTCCGAGGCTGGATGCTGGCGCGGCTTCAAGCGATATGTTGGAGGGGATCCTTGAGCTCTTGGGGTCGTGTGGTGCTTGGCCAGGAATCATGCGCACGCTGAGCTCTGCGCGCAGTGAAGGTTGCGAGAAGGCGACGGGTATCATGTAATAGGCACGCCTCGACTCGCTGAGCAGATGGTTACAGTGGAGCACTCCCACTTGTTCTTCGCACTGTCCAGGTCGCGCGTCACAGCGCTGCTGCTTGTGCTTGTGTGAGGTCATTGCTCAGTTTCGCCAACAATCGCTTGGCGGCAACAGCTCAAGCTCGCCAACAACGTTTAACTGTCGACCGCAGCGCACTCGCCCTCCTCGTCACATCCGCTGCTCTCCGCTGGCGACACGTCTCCGTACTCTCTCACCACGGACTGCGCTACTTGTTTTCTTCTTTTTGCTTGCTGTGATACCCCCCGCTCTGCACTTGCACCAGCATCAGAAGCACCTGCTGCATCAGAGCTCCCAACACTTTCTCCCAACCACCACACACCTCACATCTGCCATCATGACGACGCAGAACCTCAAGAAGCTCGTGCCCCAGGCTCAGGCGACGCGCAGCGGGCCGTACACATGCGAGACGCCCGGCGTCCAGAAGCCTGAGGGCGAGACGATACCGCGCCGCAACCTCGACTCCAAGGACGGACTGATAATGACACCCCAAGAGGGCATCGACACGCTGTACGATGTGCTGCGCTACTCAGCCGCAAAGTTCGGCAACGCAAAGTGCGTGGGCGCGCGCAAGATCGTCAACATCCACGAGGAGACGAAGAAGATCAAGAAGATGGTCGATGGCCAGGAGCAGGAGGTGGACAAGAAGTGGCAGTACTTCGAGCTCAGCCCCTACAGCTACAAGAGCTTCATCGAGTTCGAGAAGATGGCGCTGACTGTTGGATCCGCCCTCGCCCACCTTGGCTACAAGCCCCACGACCGCCTGCACCTGTTCGCTGCGACGAGCATGCAGTGGCTGGCATCGGCGCACGGCGCGCTGTCTCAGTCGCTGGCCATTGTCACTGCATACGACACCCTCGGCGAAGAGGGTCTCACGCACAGCATGCAGCAGACACAGGCAAAGATCATGTTCACCGATCCCGAGCTGCTGCCCAAGCTCGTGAACCCCTTCAAGAAAGCCAAGGATGTCACTGTTGTCGTCTACAGCACCAAGAACGATGCTAAGCAGAAGGATATCGATGCCCTCACCAGCGCACATCCCCATCTGAAGGTCATCAGCTTCGACCAACTGTTGAGTCTCGGCAACGACAACCCTGCCCAGCCTATCCCACCCAAGGCCGACGACCTTGCTTGCATCATGTACACTTCTGGATCTACTGGTACGCCCAAGGGTGTCATGATCAAGCACCGTAATGTTGTTGCTGCTGGTAAGCTCATTGAAACAGCCTGATAGAGAGTCATACTAACATGTCACAGTCGCTGGTGTTGATGTCATCGTTGGAAAGTACCTTGGTCCCGGCGATGTCCTCATCACATACCTTCCCGCGGCGCATATCCTCGAGTTCGTCTTCGAAAACGCCGTTCTCTACTGGGGTGGAACCATGGGCTACGGCACCATCCGCACGCTTTCCGACACCTCGGTGCGCAATTGCGCTGGTGATATTCGCGAGCTGAAGCCCACCGTCATGGTCGGTGTGCCCCAGGTTTGGGAAACAATCAAGAAGGGCATCATTAGCAAGGTCGAAGCCGGCGGCGCCCTCAAGAGCAAGATGTTCTGGGGCGCCTATGCAGCCAAGAACTTCCTGCTCAACTCCGGCCTGCCCGGATACGGCGTGCTCGACGCTATTGTGTTCAACAAGGTCAAGGAGGCGACTGGTGGCAGACTCCGCATCTGCCTGAACGGCGGTGGTCCCATCGCCAAGGAAACACAGCGCTTCATCTCTGTCGCCATCACCCCCATGATTTCCGGCTATGGTCTGACCGAGACCTGCGCCATGGGTGCGCTCATGGACCCGCTCGCGTGGACGGACGCAGCGCTTGGCGAGATGCCCGCCTCGATCGAAGTGAAGCTTGTCGATTTCGCAGACGCAGGATACTACTCCACCAACGAGTCCCCACAGGGCGAAATCTGGATCCGCGGCGGCGGCGTCGTCTCCGGGTACCTCGACATGCCGGAGGAAACCGCTGAGTCCTTCACAGAAGACGGCTGGTTCAAGACCGGCGACATTGGCGAGTTTGACTCCCAAGGCCAGATTCGCATCATCGACCGTAAGAAGAACCTTGTCAAGACGCTCGCTGGCGAATACATTGCGCTTGAGAAACTCGAGTCCGTCTACCGCTCCGCCCCCATCGTGCAGAATATCTGTGTCTACGCCGCCGAAGATCGCCAGAAGCCCGTCGCTATCATCGTTCCTGCGGAACCCGCGCTCAAGAAGCTTGCTGCTGAGACCGGAGTCAAGGGAGACCACCTTGAGGAGTTGGTGCATGATAAGAAGGTCAACAGTGCGGTGCTCAAGCAGCTGCAGAGCGCAGGGCAGAAGGGTGGCTTGGCTGGGTTCGAGATGATTGAGGGTGTTGTGTTGGCGGACGAAGAGTGGACGCCGCAGAACGTAAGTACACCACATATACGATTTCTTAGAGCCAATGACTGACATTTCACAGGGTCTCACTACCGCCGCGCAGAAGCTCAACCGCAAGGGCATCTTGAAGCAGTACGAGAAGGAGGTTGACCGTGCATACGGCCGCTCGTAGATACCCTCCAACTCGGCTCGACGATATCAGCAACAACGAAGGTGATAAAATGGGATGCGGTGGCTTGGTGCAGATTTCACGATAATGACAGTTTGTTTGGTGTATTTGCGTGTATTGTACATCATAGCTAGCTTTGCGATGTTGGTCCTTCGGGATCTGGGGTATATGTAGCGTACCGAATTTCCTCTCTTACATGTGCAGCTCGTTCATTGTGCTTGCTGCCGTCATGGACGTCTCCAGCCTTCGATCGCTCTGCGTCAACGACCAGCTAGCGTGGGTGAAAGCCTCCCCATGCCCGGCCTTTCCAGTCCGGCTCAGTGTACTGCTGGGTTGCGCACCAGGGTTTGTCCGTTGCGCTGTATGAGCTCAGCGGTAGATCGTAGGGCATGCGTAGGCCGACAACGATTTCCTTCTTGTCATTCCGTACTGGAACGTTGCTTCCATCGAGTCTTGCCTTGTCCCGATTGTGGACCGGTTCGTTCTCATCTTCAGTTTCATCGCCCCCGTTTTCGTCCTCAGTCTCTTCATCGTCTTCTCCATCACCGATCTTTGCTACTCCCTGCTTGTCGTCTAGCATCGTATTCGCCGCGACATCTGCAGCTTCCGGTACGTCTTTGCCGAATGTTGGCACCATACTGACTTCGCACCCCGGCTCAGCAAAAAGGTCTGGCCACACCAACACACCTGTTTCGTAGCTTTGTATTCTGACCTCACCTTGCTTGTTCACCACATCGCCCCAGGCTTGCTTACTTAGGTTTGCACTTGTGAGCAGAGCCCAATCGATACTCTTGTGTTGAGTGTCCTTGAAGCGGATGTAGGTCTTGATATGTGGCGCTGCGGGCCCGCGATGTGCTTCTTGCCTGGGTTCACCTGAAGTTGTACGAGATGAGGAGGGACGGTGCTTCCAGTGGCAAAGTAGAGGCTGGAGGTAGCTAAGTTGCCTTTGTTGTTGGGCTGATTGGATCTTCATGTGAATTGAGCCTCCAGATTCATAACCGTCGAGCGAGGTACGCACTTCTTCCGCCGTGGGAAAGATGATGTTAAATTTGGGGGTCGGACCAAATACAGACTGCCGTGGAGTACGTGAGCGGGAAAGGACCGTCTGTAAGTGCGAGAGCCACGTTGGGGCCGCACCTAGGGTTGCTATCGACGAGAACTGGAGCACAATGTGCGGTAACTTCCCGATGTCCTTCGAGCCTGGTATGTGTATACTCCTCAGTATCTGTTGCAGACCCAACCAGCCAAGCGAGGTCTGTGGCGTAGATTTTGCCGCACTGGCAACTTGCCGTGAGGGAGCACTTCCCAGGAAGGCTGCTCTGACAGCAGAGAAATCGTACAAAACAAGCTGTTCAGTCAACCTGCGTAGACGCTTTTCGTAGTTGCTGAGATAGCGAAGCAGATCCACCTGGAACCGGTTGCCGCTGCCGATAGCGTGCGGTCCTGGATTGGGTACGCTGTCTGAAGATAATGGCAAAAGTGGCGACCGCCATACTGCTTGTGTCATGTTGGTCCAGTCCTTGGAGATCATGTTGGCAGTGTGAATTACGACTTGGGTGCAATCGTCATGTCGAAAGAGAACGAGCATCTTCGAGTGATGGGTCCCGAATGGGTCTGGCAGGTAAGCACTGACGAGTTCAATGTTGGGGTATCGTTCAGCCGCTTCCTATTCCCGGGTCAACACGCACGCACACCAGCCAGGGAAGTATGGGTTCTTACCATGAGGGCAATTCGCCTCTCGCTGTCTCTCTGCCAGAAGCCATGCACAACCTTCACTTTGACTAGATCTCGGACATCTTTATCGAACTGCTGCCTGCATTGTGATTAGCCACGCTCCAAGTTCAGTGTTTTGGAGACTCCATTCTTACATTACGAAGTCGAGATCGAATAGGAAGTTGAAATTCCAGCATTCCTTGATCATTGGATTACCAAGGATATCTTTCAGCTCGACAGTGTCGACATTCTGGTATGGCGCAAGATCACGGATCTTGGTGAGCTGGAAGGGCGATGCAAGGCATCTGACTTTGGCTTTGACAGCCTCATTGCTCTTCTTTTGCTCTGCAGTCTCGATACTGTTTGCTGCATCCTGATTGGTCGTCTTGGGCTGTGGTGGTGGTTGCGATGGTGTAGGAGTGATTGTTTGTTGGGGTACCTCATCGAAACTCCAAGTCGGCGCAGGTGCAAACAGCGGAGCTGCAGCTGGCATTGGTGGTTTACGCCGGGATATGGGAGGACTGACGGGTCGACTCAAGCCTGCGGAGGTGGCACCTGTGCCATCAGCCTCACCTACGGGTGTATCGTTGAGTTTGCGTCGCTTTGTGGGTGGAACGTTACTTCTGTCTAGCGACGTCATTGTGCTGTGCAGACATCAGTAGTAGGCAGCTTTAGAAGTATCTACAACACTAGGTGCACGAAACTTTGAAAGTAGAGTAGAAGATAAGAGAGAATAGGTTGTGCGTTGTTGTTGTAGCCCGCACAGACCAAGGGATTTGAGAAGGCAGCTTCGAGAGGCACCTCTCATGTCGCAGGGACAAGACTGACTACAGGACACAAGAGGTGTTGTACTTGCAGAGGTTCTTAGCCGTCGCAAGCGGACTGGGGATCAACGCTGAACGACTCCCGTACTTTTGAGATCTGAGAACTTGCACTCGCCTGTGTAGTTACATTAAAGATGCATCACGAACAAGTCGCAGGAATAGATGGTTGAAGTCATAATAATTTTCATTCTTCGGTCAATGCCGATTGGCTCTCTGCAGGCCGTAGCTCTCATAATGAAGCTGTAATCATACTCCGTCTAAATGTGGAGACATCACACCTGTGATGCTCTCTAGCGAACGCTGGGAAGTGAAATTACTATACCCGATGATTCAAATAAACAACCCCAACTCCGGATATCGCTTCGCTCAAATTGATATGCACACTCGCTCATGCCGCGCTCGCGGAGACGGCAGGCTGAGCAACCTTGGTAACCTGATCGCCAGCGCGGACGATAGGGTTGCCAGCTGCATCCTTGGCAATGAAGCCTTCCTTGTTCTCCATCTGAGCACGCTTCCAGATCTCGACCTCGCAACCACCGCGGATGACACCAACACGCATGGTGGACAGAAGGTTGTGGGCGGCGTTGGAGTGGAAGTAGACACCACCGTTGAACATAGCGGTAGCATCCTTGCCAATACCGCTCTTGATGAGGGTCTTTCCACCGGGGTGCTCGTTGATGAAGTCGGTGACGTCGTGGACAACACCAGCGACAGCGATGAGACCACGGCCGTTCTTGGCCTGCTCAACGTAGTCGTCCCACTCAATGACGGGCAGCTGCTCAAGAGGAACACCCCAATCGAGCTTGGAGCGCTTCTGATCAATCTTCTTCTGGAGCTGCTGGACACGGCCCTTCTCGATCTCATTGGCACGGAACTGCTTCAGGTTGGAAGCAAGGCCGAGCTTGGACCACATCCAGATAGACCACTTGGTGGGGTCGTACTGGTGCCACTCAATAGCGTTGCGGTAGTCGGAGGGGAACTCGTGGTGGAAGTTGTGGTAGCCCTCACCAAGTGTGACGAGAGCGGTGATGACGTGGTCACGAGGAGAGTTGCGGTCGTCGAAGGGCTGGTCACCGAGCCAGTGGGCAAGCGAGTTGACGCAGAAGGTAGCCTGCTGGACGAAGAAGATGCGGAGGATACCAGCGTAGATGAATCCACCCTTCCAGTCGTTCCAGAGAAGACCAGCGACGGCGGAGGGGAAGACCAGACCCATGAAGATGACGACCTTGATGTAGTTCTTGTGCTGCCAGACGACTACGGGGTCCTCGTTCAAGTCGGTGATGTCGGTGCGGCCGATGCGCTTGGGGTTCTGCTTCATGACCATCCAGCCAAGGTGAGAGTACAAAAGACCCTTGCGAACGGAGTAGGGGTCCTTGTTGGTGTCGGTGTAGCGGTGGTGAGCACGGTGGTCACGGCTCCACCAGCGGATAGAGCCCTCGACAGCACCGCCGCCAACAAGAGCGAGGAAGACGGACAGAGGAAGCGAGGCGTTGTAAGACTTGTGCGCCCAAAGACGATGGTAACCAGCTGTAATGCCGAGACCGGTCCAGAAGTAGTAGACGACCGCCCAGAGAGCAGTCTGCCACTTCAGCGGGGTCCAGAAAGCGGCAATGCAGCCAGCGAGGGGAATGCCGATGATGAAGACGACCTGTTGACCATGTTAGCTTACGCTCAGAAAGCAATTGAATGTTGTAGAGACGTACGTTGAGCCAGTTGACGTGCTTGTACCAGTTCGCCTTTGTGATGGGCGTGTCGGTAATGTGTGGCTTCTTAGGGTCGTACTTGGGGTTGCGGTTGGGTTCGCTGGTCGAAGCCATGGGCGACTTCTGGTCGACGAACTCGGGCTTGATGGCGAGGTCGCCAGAGACAGCCTGGGAGGAGGGCATGATGGCGGCGGGAGAGAGTAGCGAGGATATCGGTGAGGTGATGGCGAGAGCGGTACTCGCAGGGTGTAGGGGCTCAAAGAATTCTTGAGCTCCGATCGGTCTCCAGGAAGCACACAGCTAAGGGCTCCAGTAGCGAAGGTATACCACACTCAAGGAAGAGGGGTCAGGGTGGGAGAGCAGGAGCGGGAGAGGATGAAGAAAGAGAGACACGGCAGGCGCTGCCAGATAATATACCGATTAGCGGTGGAATGGAAGCACTGTCTGTTGAATCCCCAACGCACTGCACGCTAAGCGAATAAACCGGGACCTTGCATTGCTCCACCAAAAACCCTTCGAGACCTGCCATGGCCGTAATTTTTGTCATCGACGGCTTAGCGCCGACTGCCATTCGCTGCGAAGGGTCCAGCACGGGCAAGCAGACGCCGCGCGCCAGTAACGGTGCGAAAAGAATTTGTGCAGCGGCGGATCGTTGCCGCAGCGAGCGTGCAAAAACACGCTGATCGCGGTGTCGAGATCGAAAAGGGTGGTGGCGTCGTCTGTTCTCGCAAGCCTTGACCGTCCCGGACAGCTTCCCCGGATTTCTTCTAGAAGACACGCACCAGTCAATTTGCCATCGGCAGCCTTGCGGCTTCACCACGGCAGAAGCATTGTGTTTCAGCATGCTCGACAACTGCGTGAAGACACTGGCCAGACTGCGCAAGTCTGAAGCAGTTGCAGCGCTGCAAAAGAGCGGTCTGTTCGTCGCAAACGCGTCCCGGCCAGCCAGCTGAGAATTGCCGCTCCGAGCATAGCAAACCTCACGCCGTGGTGAGGCCACTGGGTCTCGTCATCACTAGCCGGTCTCTTTTCGATCTCAGGGCCCCGCAACGACGGTCGCCAATGACAGGTGGCAAAATCGTCAAGGTGTGCCACTCAAGCGTCAGAGAAGCAGCTGTTGATATCGCGACGACGCTACTGAGGCACTCCTTCTGCGGGATGATGAGTGTCTGCAGCCTGACATGTTGCATCAGAATGCTCAACCGAACCACTGTTCGCACTGTTGAAGCAGTCTGCAACACTCAATTGCCTCTTCAGCTGGCCCATACATGCAATGCGCTGTCCCACTGCTGGAATAATTCTCGCCGACAGTGTATCACCATGCTGCAGGGCTTGTGTTGCCGACTCCACGGTTCCGGCAGCTGCATCCCGGTTCTTCGCGCCTCGCAACTTGTTCCCAATGCAGTTTAGTCGTCTGCGCAGTCGTCTGCGTCGTCCTCAACACCAGCCCTATCGCGAGTTTGCAGCCATACAGATGCCTTTCGATATCACGCTGAGCAGTCTTGCGACCTGCGACATCATTATTGCAAACAGCTCACCTCGGTTTCAGATGATTGAACACCTCCTCAGCATGTGTCGAACCAGTCAAGACGAACCACTCAGAACGCTGTCTGCAGTCGTGCCCTCGTCTTATCAAAGCAATCCTTATTCCTTCAACACCTCGATGCTTGATTGCGCTCATCGGTGAGGCTGAAGCCGACTTGACTGATCGAGCCACAGGAGCTACCATGACGCCATCTTGCGCCTTGTGCTCACTGGTTCGCGTCTGGTTCGACCGACAACCCCAGCATTTGGCAATTCTCCTTCTCCACAGTCAACAGAACGCATGTTCGCTCCAGGCTGCTCGACCTTGCTCGACATGTGATATTCTTGGAGCATGCTGCGTGCTGGATCAGGTGACTTCATGCGCTGCTGAGGGACAGGTATAGACTCACAACAGCAACAGCAACAACAACAACAACTTCTCAAGCAGCAAACTCCCAGCCTGAAGAAGCATTGCAATGCTTTTCACAGCCAATGACCTTGTCTTTGTGATGCTTCTCTTCAAGTCAGTATGGGGTGTAGCCGGCTACTTTGATTCATCCTCTTCCCCCGATACCGGACGATTTCGATATCAACATAATCCAAGAGTTGCGGCGTATGTGGCGTACGAGGCGAGATACTCAAGCTGGTATGAACTCGTGGGTGTTGCGCTCGTTGTTCTGCGAAGCTCCGCAGAGCACCGTCACCACTCGGCATCCGGCGACGAACACACTTTGACTGCTTCCAACATCAGAACTTCTTTCAGTAGACGTGGGATCTCCTCGCATTTTGCGTTTCTTCGTTGAAGTCCATCTTTGCCATCGGGCGGCACCGACAATGAGGTAAGCTGCTTGCTCACCATGAGCCAATCACACCTCATGCTGCTATCAGTATCGTGGTAGGGTTTAGCAACCATAGGCGGGCGCCGCCTCAGCCCTCAAGAACTCCCACATGAACAACACGAGTGCCGTGGAGATGGTACAGTATTGCCGGCGAATTACGATCTATTTCGGCTTGCTCCATTCAGCGGCTGTTCTGAGTGGCTTTCGCGTGCGAACTAGATCGTCGAAGGCGGGCAGCTGTGTGTCGCGGGTTTTGCCTCAGAGATAAAGCAAATCCGATCTCGTAGATCTGATATCGCTATATGTTATAAAGTGGAAGGGCGCTTCACTAATCTGTCGACATACTCCAAGAGGCCACCGCGAGCATACTCTACCACCGACCTTTGCCAGAGTTACTCCAGCAGTTTCTTCCCCGCAATATCACAACCGCACCTTAAACATATCGACTAGCTGCCGCTAGCGCACTACGCGAACGTCCGAGTGTTTACACAAGGAATTGCTAAGGCTGTTCGAGTCAAATCCGACCCTGATCTGAGGAGCTCCACGCCTCATAAAAAAAGAGAGTGACAAGTTTCGCACTGTCATCCTACAGCACCTACAACAATGGCGGACCGCATTGGACCAGATCACGCACCGAAGCGTAGCTTTGGTGAGAAGTGCAGACGCTTCGGCAAGGCCTTCACGACCAAGTACGATCCCAATAAGCATACAGTATCGTCAGTGACTAATCTTCAATTAGGGACGGACTCATTGGAAGCTACGACTATGCCTTCCTCTTCAAGCCGAACCTTCCATTCATGAAGAAGGCACGCCGCGCAGCACCCTTCTTTGGTCTCCACGATCGTATGCCAGTCTTCCTCGCACTTCTGCTCGGGTTCCAACATGCACTTGCTATGCTGGCTGGTGTCATCACACCTCCCATCATCTTGTCCAACGCTGCTCACTTGTCTGGGAGCCAGCAGCGCTACCTTGTGTCGACTTCATTGATCGTCTGCGGTATCCTGTCTGCTATTCAGATCACTAGGTCCGTTCAAGTCACTTCAGATTCAGACCACCAAGACACCGGCTGACATTACTAGATTTCACGTCTGGCGCACTCCCTACTATGTTGGTACAGGTCTGATCTCTGTTGTCGGTACTTCCTTCGCCACGATCCCTGTTGCAACCGGCGCGCTCAGCCAAATGTATGCCAACGGCATGTGCCCATCTGATGCCTCTGGCAACCCTCTGCCCTGCCCTAACGGCTATGGCGCTATCCTGGGAACCGGCGCATGCTGCGCACTTCTTGAAATTGCGATGTCCTTCACGTCGCCGCGACTGCTCAAGAGAATCTTTCCCCCACTCGTCACTGGACCTACGGTTATGCTCATCGGTGTCAAGCTCATCTTGACTGGCTTCCAGAACTGGGCTGGTGGTAGCAGTGGATGCCAGGCACGTCCCGCCTCAGGCATCTACGCACTTTGTCCGACTGTCAATGCCCCTCGCGCTTTGCCTTGGGGCTCAGCGGAGTTCATCGGCCTCGGCTTCAGTGTCTTCATCACTATCATCATCTGCGAACGCTTTGGCGCACCCATCATGAAGTCCACCGCCGTTGTCATCGGCCTTCTCGTAGGCTGCATCATTGCTGGCGCTACCGGTTACTTCGACCGCTCCGGCATTGACGCCGCACCTGCAGCTTCCTTCATTTGGGTTGAGACCTTCAAGCTTTCCGTCTATGGGCCCATCGTGTTACCGCTATTGGCAGTCTACATGGTCCTCGCCATGGAAGCCATCGGTGACATCACCGCAACCTGCGACGTCTCGCGTCTACAAGTCGACGGCGAGCTCTTCGACTCCCGCATCCAGGGTGGTGTGCTTGCTGACGGTCTCAACGGCATCCTCGCCGCCCTGTGCACCATCACACCCATGTCTACATTCGCGCAGAACAACGGTGTCATCGCCCTGACTAGGTGCGCCAACCGCAAGGCAGGCTATGCATGCTGTTTCTGGCTTCTCGTCATGGGCATCTTTGCCAAGTTCGCCGCCGCTCTCGTCGCCATCCCACCTGCCGTGCTCGGCGGCATGACCACCTTCCTCTTCTCCGCTGTTGTCGTCTCCGGTATTGCAATTATCGCGCGAACAGAGATGACACGTCGCAACCGTTTTATCCTGACAGCTGGTTTCACGCTCGGCTTCGGCGCGACCATGGTGCCTACCTGGTTCAGCTATGTCTTCACATACAGTGGCAACAACCGTGCGCTTGCTGGCTTCTACGATGCGATCGAGCTCGTCCTTGAGACTGGTTTTGCGGTCGTTGCTTTGGTCACTGTCATCCTTAATCTCATCCTGCCTGAGGAGATTGAGGATGACATCCCCGAGCTCACTGCGGAAGAGCAGGAGGATCAGGCGGATCGAGAGGAGTGGAATCGTGTGAACAAGGAGGCAAGGACGAGCAGCGATGTTGCGACTACGAGCAAGGTGTAAAGATTGTATATGTCGATTCCACGTGTGTACGCGTACGCGATGGGGAGTTGAAAAATAACTGATGATGACGACTTATACGGCTCTTGATGTTCATACGTATTTATATTATATATCCTCACTTCTTCACACAGTTTTTGAATGGTGCAGTGAAGTAGTGGTGCGGCGGCATGAGCGACATCACTAAAACTTCTCTTACTTCAACGATTATGCAGCAATCGAGGACATGCTTTCATACAGCAGAGACCAAGCATAAGGCATCTTGCACCATTTTAGAGCTAGAATAGTGAGGAGTATGCAGTCAATAGAACTAGCATTTGCAAAACGAACACATTCCTGCAGCCCGGACATGAAGGAGCTGCTCGTTTCATTCGGTAGTTGGATCGGCCAGACACGATCGATGCAGTCATCGCTTTGGCGCATCGGGAGACCTTTGTGGGAAGAAGAAGAAGAAGAAGAAGAAGAAGAAGAAGAAGAAGAAGAAGAAGAAGAAGAAGAATAAGAAGATACGCCGACTCTTGTAGCATTGTACCGATGAGAGAATGTGTGCACAAGTCACGAACACGTCGGTGTCGAAGACATGGTTCGAGAAGAAGTCACGAGCTAAGAGATCTTCAGGAGCACCCTCTCACAAGCAAGTCGCGCAGTCTCTCGGCGAACCCCAATCTATGTTGCGAGTACTTTGAGAAATCGGGAATGCGTGGGAAAACTTCCAGGCAGGCGATGCTTCGCTGGTGGTCTTTGGGCGACATCAGATTGGAACTCAGTACTATTGATCACGAGAAAAATACACGGTCAACGGAGGAGCGTTTGGATTATGAGACAGACTTTATGGGTCGTCGGTGTTGATTGTCAATCGATTTTGGACATGATATATTTGAACGGGCCTTTTTTTTTTTTTTTTTTTTTTTTTTTTTGGAAGAGCTGGACGAGTGTGTGGTACTCCTTGCGCTCTGGTTTCTTGACATGGCGGCTTTGAGTAAGTCCTTCGGAGGCTGAACATCAGCTAATTCTCAGTACACTTTTGACGAACGTACATTTGACCGTTGTGTCAGTTAGAAAAGCGAGGGATGAGCAATCCATTCAATTTTTCGAACATATTCGGAGATTAGGGTTCTTTCTACCAGCGAAGCCAATCGCCCGCGGCTCATTTCGGTCTTTACAGAAGATACGTATGTCGAAGAAGAATACCCAGTAACTCTTAGCAAACTCCATACTCTAGCAACGGTGCACGACGACCAGTCGCTGAGCATGGCGCGCAGGTATCGCAAGTCTAAGGAGACAGAAACATGACGCATTCTCGTTGTCAAGTTCAGGGACGCTGCGCGTTAAGACTACGGGAGGACACAAAAGAAGCTATAGACGCTTTCGTGCAATTTGAGAGCATATAGAAATTTCTTCCTGGATGGGGATCGAGTAGAGGAGGGTAGGCGACGATAGATCAGGATCGGTTGGTATATCTCTGAACAGACAGGCTGACAAACATGTCTTAGAAATCCCTTAGCTTTAGACGGAGTAGAGAATGGTGGGGGAAGGAGAAGAAACTGGCAGAATTGACCCATCAGTAAAGGCCCTTGAGCTTCTGGGCAGGAGAGGTATGCGTCCTCTTCCGAGCTTTTGAACTGGATAGAAAACATGCAGGAACAGACTCAAGTCATTCCTTGCGTGATTTCGACCTCGGAAGCCTGTGGACAGGATCGTGGTGGAAGAAGTCTGGGGCATATGGGGTTCCAGATGTCTGACAAGACAGTGCAAATTCTACTTGCCGCGGAATTCATTGACCCCAGAGCGACATAAGGCACAAGACAGATGTCCAACTTGAACGCACCAGAGGCGCCAATCATGCATCGCTAAATCCACTCGTCCTCCCTTTTACCAAATATACACACACAGCACAGCCTACATAAAGTCCTCTCTCCAATGACTCCTGACCTTCTGCCACGTATCCCTCTCCTTCTTGCCGCCCAGCTTCTCCATCCCCAGCCCCCTCTCCACCCACTCTTGACTGCCCATCTCGCTCAGTCTCGACAAAGCTCTTGCGAAAGCAAAGCGCTCTTCGTCACCGGAAAAGATGCTGCTGTTCTTCAGCATGGTCATGTTCATGCCCAGATCGTCCATGAGGGAGCGCATTGCGTCGTCGAGGTTTTCCGCCGGGTCAGCCGAGGCGGGTATTTCGCCTTTCGATTTAGACGAGGCGAGGGCGTCGGACATTTCCGAGGCGTCGAGGAAGAGGCGGGTGAGGGGGACTTGTGTTGTGAGTACGAGTTTGGCCTATGTTGGTCAGCATCTGTCTGATAGGAGACGCGCCCCACCTGCCAACTTTTGCGGGGGATCTACTTACCCTCGACTCGTACAGCGCGTCAACAAAGGTGATGAATCGACGAGCGAGGTCGCGGCTCTTGTGGTTCATCCCTGGAACGTCGGTGACTACGAACGCCTCGTACTCTTTTGTCAGCGCCAAATAATCCGCTGCGCCTGTCGCCCGCCCAATGATCTCGTCGAAGCTGAACCACGCACACTTCCCGCTGGCCTTGGGCACGGTGATATCTCGCCCCCAGACCTGATGCACAGCCTTGTGCGGCGGATCGTGGTCAAAGTCGCCGAGGAAGCGGAACCAGCGCTCTGCATGCGTTTTCGCAGACGCGTCGAGCGGGTGGTGGTACACGCCAGACGGCGGGCGGGGGATCTTGCGGTAGTCGGTCTGGGAGTCGAGGTTGAGGACTGTGAGACGGCGTTTCAGGAGGTTGATGCAGGGGATGAAGGATTCGCGCTGGATGCCGTTTTTGTACAAGTCGTCTGGATGGCGGTTACTTGTTGTCACGATGACGGTGCCGTGCGCCATGAGGGCTTCCATGAGCCGGCGCAGGATCATGGCGTCGGCGACGTCGGTGCACTGGAATTCGTCGAAGCAGAGGACGGAGGAGCGCTCGGCGATGTTGGCGGCGACGTAGGGGATCGAGTCGATGTCGTTGCCGTGTGCCATCTTCATCTTGTGCAGGTCTTTGTGGACTGACTGCATGAAGGCGTGGAAGTGGATGCGAGTTTTGCGCGTGATGTTGGGTGGGAGTGTGTCGTAGAAGAGGTCCATCATCATGGTCTTGCCGGAGCCGACGTCGCCGTACATGTACATGCCCTTGGGAAGGGACTCGGGTATGGGAGGGAGTGTCGATTTGGGTTCCGAGGAGAGGAAGGAGAAGAACGACTTCTTCTGGGGTTGTAAGGATTCGATAGTGGGTTGCTCGACAGGTGGCTGTTCGTAGCCGGCGAGCATATCGTGGAGGTCTTGGAGGTTCTTGATGATACCTTCTTCCTGTTAGCAAGCCGTTCTGCGCAAGACTGAACATGTTCGCCATACTCCTCTGGTGTTCATCATCCCTCAACCGTCCCGACTCGACGCGCGCATCGTACTCGGCAATAGGTCCATGGCTCCTTCCCGGGTCCGGCGAATCTACCATGATCAGTGCCTTCCTTTCCAACCCCTACAGTCTTCACATACACTCTTGCGCCACCTGTGCGTATCCTCTGTAGCCCAGCGCTGAAGCTTGCCGGCCGACACGTTCAAGTGCTGGTCTGGCGCCCCCACGCCCAATCTGAGCAGTCCCTGTTCTCCTCAAGCTCCGCGCGCAATCTGTGCATATCCTTCTCCTCGAATATGCCCTGGGACTCGCTCCGGTCGCCAGTATTCTTCGCGGTGCAGCTGTGCGCGAGAGGGTTCTGAGCCCACGCAAGGCCTCGGATGATGTCATTTCCTCGCTGTTGGGGGAGAGATGAAGAAAAAAAAACAAGGGCCTGCTATATCATCGCAAAGACAAAGTGAACAAGCACGCGCGAGGGTATCACGCAGAAGAAGGGACCAGTGTGGAGGCTGTCAATTGTCGACCATGTGCGCGCAACCAAGGTTCACGACGTTTAGCGTTGCGCGTGGCCGCTCCGACCGAGGGTCCTGCGAAAACTACCCGCGAAGTCGGATCGGACATAACGTGGCGCAGGCGCCAGTCGGCGATTGAAAATGCGCCGAAGCATAGGAACGATTGGGAAAGATGGGAAAGCATTGAACCATGGGCGCGACATGTTGTGTGTATGAATACATTGCATTCGTCATCTCCGTTATACATTAAACCTCCTCCTCTGTACCTACGCTCTCGTACCTCTCTCCTCCGCCACCTCTGGCGTACCTCATCTTCGGGATATCATTAACATCATACAACCGTGCATAATCGATTCTCTCACCACCGAGCTTTGCGAAACCATTCTCTCGGCTCTTGAAAACTGGCGCACCGTCGCACCAAAAGTCCCTGCAGTTCGTGACAACGCCACGTGAAAAAGGGTTGCCGCGCCGCTGCCGTTGTGCACGTCTTTGGTCTGCATTCGATCCGTGGAGTGCGATAGCCACGAAGGTGTCGAGTCCAAGGAGCCGTTTCCACTGATCCCAAACAGAGTGCTTGGGCTGTGGGCGTTTCGGAGCATCGCCAGTGTCTTGCCCAGATCCGAAGCCGTTGGTGGGTGCATTTCCAGCCGGACCTGCACCTGCTGCTCCTCCTGCCACGTCCTGAGATGTATCACCAGTGGTGACGAAAGATGTCACCGCGTCGGCAGCAGTGTGCGAGTTCAGGTGTCCACGCATAGACTCATAGGTGGTCAAGTTGCGTGCGATTTGTAGAAGCTGAACGCATAGCAGCATGGTCACCCAGGTTAGCTGGAACGCAGCCCAGATCGAAAGGACGATGGTGAAGGGGTCTTTGTTCAGTATCTCGCAAAGGTCGTCAGAAAGAACATTGCAGTCGTCTTCCTTGGGTTTAGGTAGGTGATCGAGGTATGTCCACGCCAGGCGCAGCCATGCGAGGATACCGAGCTCCATGAAGAGCACGTAGAATACAAAGTGGCGGTGGTTGTTGTTTGCGACGCAGTTGTTGACCCAGGGGCAGTGGCTGGCCATGTCAGTTTGGTCGAGAACAGGTATAGAGCCAGACTCACTGATCGCTTTTCGCAACGCAACGCTCGCACCTCTTGCAATGCTTGCTGCGCAGAGGTTTCCTGACCATGCAGTTGACGCAGAAATGGTGTTCATCGAATTGGCGTAATTCCATGAGCTCGTCGATGATGGCCTTGGAGGCGCTCCTGCTCGCCGACTTGGGCACATAGCCAGGGTCAGAGGACATGGTGAAGAAGTAGAAATAGGCCGTAAGTCCGTAGCATGTTGTGAAGATGACGTTCATGAAGAATGACTCTCGTAGCGTTCCTGTTCACGTAAGAACCAAGGTATACGAAAGACAGTTGAATAGGCTTACCTGGTAAGACTGTCGTGACATAACGCACTCCAACCCAGAACAAAGTGCTTGCAAAGATACCAGCAAGAAATGGCTACAAGGGTCAGTATTGGTGCATGGCAATTCCCTGTCAGACTCACGCTGTGATGGATATTCCGCATATTCGAGGGCCCCCACTGCAGCAGCTTCTGCGCGGCCACCTGCATGAGGTAGCTCCCAATCAGAGCCAGTGGCAGACCAACATAGACCGGGTAATAGCTGACCAGCCACAAGCTCACGAGCAAAATCGCAAACGGCCAAAAGAATATAAACCTTGACAAGAACCACCTCGTGTCCTTCACACGCGGAATGGGGAACTCCTTTGGCGTCCCATCAGGGTTATACCCAGCCTCACTGAGGGCGCGGCGCCACTGCCTCGCCGTATTCATCTCCTCAGCCGTGACAGCGGGCGTCTTCCCGTCGTTGTTCTTCGCAAAGCGGTCCGCACCATACTCCAGCAACTTCTGGATGCTCCCCTGGCTGCCCTTGACAAGCGCCCAGTGCAGCGCCGTGAAGCCCTGGTCATCGGTAGCATACACATTCGCGCCCCAGCGCAGGAACAGATCCACACAAGAGGGATAGCCCTTGTACGCGGCCCACATGAGCGGGGTGTGGGACTGTGGGTCGGGGATGTCGACGGGGATGTCTTGGTGCAGGAGCAGCACGAGCTGGTAGACGTTGCCGTCGAGCGTGGCCGAGTGCAGCAGGTTGAAGCCCTGGTCGTCGGTGAGGAGCGGGTCGGCGCCGTGCTCGAGCAGCAGGTTCACGATGTAGTAGTTGCAGCGTTTGGCGGCCCAGAGGACGGGTGTTGCGACAGCATCGCCGCCTTTGGCATTGAGGGGCGCGCCGGACTGGATCAGGAAGTGGCAGAGCGCGTAGTGGTTGTTGATGGCGGCCCACTGCGGAGTGTCAGCCGTGTGCCCTCATTGTAAAGTAGAGCTTCGGGTACGCACATGCAGCGGCGTGATGCCCTGCTCGTCTGTGTATGTCGCATCGAACTTGCCCGTGTCGAACAGCTTCTGGATAGCGCCAATCTCTCCCAGCCGCGCCAGCTGCATAATGTCCTCCTCGACCGGGAGGCTGGGCTTCTTGTCGGCCATGTCGTCGAGCTCATGTTGCCCGCTGCTGTCGCGGTCGGCGGATGCGGCCATCTCGGAGGTCCGCCTTGGGGATGGTGTCGCTCAGCAACGGCAGGTCTGCGAAGAGATGGGGAGCACGAATAAGGCGTCGTTCGAGGAAGCAAGTGTGCTACTGTATGCACATGGCGCACGTGTCGTATACAAGTCCGGTGAGAAACGCCTCGCGGGCTGCGCAAGTGGTCGGGAGTCGCGGCGCTGTCAAATCGTGAGATGCACCAATGCGTTCATCGGACCCCTGCTCGACCTTTCCATATTCTGTGGCGCAGCCACGCAAGCGTGCAAGGGCGCCGGACTTGGACATTCAACATGGCTTGAACTCCATTTTTCTACCTAAACGCCAAACCACCATCTTCGTATATCCGTATCCAAGTCTAAGCCAACATCCCACTAAACTCACTGCCTTCTTGCAACATGTCCTCCGCTTTCCCGGCCTTGATCAGCTTCCCCTTCCCTAGCACAACACAGTAGTCCGCATTCTTGACAGCCTCCAACCGATGCGCAATCGTGATGACCGTACTCTCCCTCATCTCCTCCCGCAGCACACTCTGAATGCGCTGCGCCGTCTCAAAATCAATACTCGCCGTCGCTTCATCCATGATGAGCACGGGACTTCTGCGCAGCATAGCTCGAGCAAGCCCCACAAGTTGTCTCTGGCCCTGTGAAAGGCCTTTGCCGCCGCCTTCGATGTTTGTACTGAGTGTCCAGTTGTGGTTTCCTGCAATCTTGGCGAGCACCAATTCGCACGCCCCGTCCGAGTATTCTGACAGCGGGTCGAGGTTCTTGCGCATGCTGCCGGGGAAGAGCACGGGTTCCTGCGCAAGGAATGTCACTCTGCTGCGCAGCGCTTGCTTGTTGACGGTCGAAATGTCCACGCCGTCGATTAAGATTCTACCGCTCTCCGCCGCGATGGTAGCGAGGAGAGAGAGCGCAAGCGTCGATTTGCCAGACCCTGTGCGGCCGATGACTGCCGTGTTGCTTCCGGCTGGGATGCTAAGGGTGATGTTTTGGAGCGCAGGATCGAGGTTCTCTGCGTAGCGGATGGTGGCGTCTTCAAACGTTATGTCGCCTGTGTATGTTGGCCAGTGGGCGGGAGGATCGACAACGCCGGGGGCTTCTTGTTCGAGGTCGAGGAGCTCAATGACTCGCTCTACGCTTGTGAATTGCATCTCAAGCTGACCGTAGATTCGACACATGTATTCGGTATACATGACGAATCTGGAAGCTGTGATAAGTACAAACGCTGTCAAGCCGGGACTGATGCCTGTGTATACCGCGATCAATGTCATGACGAGCGTCGCACTTGCTGACATGGTGCTGAATCGGAACGACAGCCAGGCTTGAAGCGACCAGTAGAAGTGATCGTTCTTCTGGAAGTTGTCCACCACCTCGATGACGCGAGCCTGGAACCGGGGCTGAGCGTTGAAGGCGCGGACGGTAGTCAAGCCCTCGACGAGCGCACCGAAATTGGACATGAGTGGAGAAAGGGATACCATCTACGACTGTTAGGTATGGAAAGTAGACATTCTGAGGTTACGACTTACCTCCAAGCGTCTCAAGCTTTGCGAAGTCGGTAGGAAGCGGTAGAAGTTGTAGACAAATCCGCAGCACAGCAGCAGTCCAAAAGCAAGAAAGGCCGGTGTCGAGGAGAGGATCACCACAATACAACTGATGAATCCAATCATTTGCCACCCAAAAATGGTGAATGCGGAGCTCAAGCCGCCATCGACCGTGTTCATGTCACTGGTCAATCGGTTCATCAAGCGTCCGACCGGTGTGACATCGTAGAATCTGAATGTCGCGTGCGCAACCTTCTCAACCGCCTCTTTGAAGATGGCTTTGGCAGCATGATAGCCAACACCAAACATGATGAGATTGACCCCTACACACATTGTCAGTCAACTCCAACCTTCTGGTCGTTTCCGGAGAGAGTGTACTTACACCAAAACAGCACCGCTGTACCAGCGACAAATAGGAAGAAGCCCCACAGCCACGGTACTACGTTCTCCGTAGGTGAAGGCAGGAAGTCAAATACACTGTCCTTATGTTCGGGGTCATAGCCTTCGCCCCAAGCTTTGATGAACCAAGTCTCAGCCACATCGACAAGTCGAAACAGCGCCATAACGACAAGTGATATAGCCCACCAACGCAGTGTACCGGCCTTGATGTAGCGCCAGTACACTTTCATCTTGACGCCACCTTCGGCGCGGTGCTCCTCTTCGATAAACTTGTCAGGGATGGCTGCGGCTTGTTCCTCTTCTCGCTTCTTAGCCTCTTCTTCCGAAAGCGATTCGTTCGTCTGTACTCTCTTTAGCGCATTTCTGTCGTCCTGTTTCGTAGGTTCGTGTATGGACGCGCGGCCGTGGTCGAGCTCAACCCATTGTTTTGTCAGGTCGTGGCAGAGTTCGGTTCGATGTGTGACCAGGACTGTGACACGGCCTTCAACAAGAGAGCTTGCGAGCAGTTTGTGGACGATGAAGTCTGCGGTCTGGTGGTCCAGTGCAGATAGCGGATCGTCGAGGAATAAGACTTTGGCTTTGCTGTATACAGCACGAGCAAGCGCTACACGAGCCTTCTGACCTCCAGATAGTCCAATGCCGTTCTCGCCGATGTTCGATAGATCTCCCGACTTGAACTCAGCCATATCCGGGATGAGCGCACAAGCTTCCAAGACCTGCTTGTATCGTGTTTCTTCGTATGGCTCTGAGAAGAGGATGTTGTCCCGAATGCTCATGCTCTGGAGCCACGGTGTCTGGGCACAGTAACCGACGACCTGATCAGGGCGAGTGAGCTCTCCAGCGGTCTTGTCCAGCTCTCCAAGCAAGGCTTGTAGCAGCGCTGTTTTCCCCGCAGCTACCTCACCGTAAATGACGGTCAGACCCAGCGGAAATGAAAGCGTGATATTCTCCAGCACATTCTTGTCTACTCCAGGCCAGGCGAACGACGCATTCTGCAGACTGAGTTCAGCAGAGTCCTCAGGTACCACAGCAGCATCTTCTTTGTCAGGCTCCGCCATGAAAGCTTCAATGCGACCCATTGCAACATATGCATTCAGCAAAGTGGTGATCAGCGGAGGCAGCGCGCCCAGGTAGGATTCCAGCAATCGGAACAGGTCGATTGCAGGGAAGATCAGATCTACGCTGAGAGGCTTTCCAGCCAACTTCGTGAAGGCGTAGAACGCAACAGCTGGGAAAACACCTGATCCAAACCTCATGATGAAAGCAAGCGACGTGTTGAAGATGATCTGTAGCACACGCAGATGCAGCTCCGCTTGTCGAGACTCAAGAATGCCCTTGAGCCACGCCTCGTGCCAGCCATACCAACGCAGATGTCGGATTGACTCGATGAATTGCGTAGTCCGTTGCAGCTTCTCGTCTGTCGCCTTTCTGCGCTTCTTCTCGAAGTAAACTTGATAACGTGCAACGACCACGCTGAGCACTTGTGTAGCTGCGAGAGCAAGCACACCAAGCAGACAAGACCAGCCCAACATCCGCCAGATGAGGAGGGTAGATCCGATAACTCCAAGTGGTTTCACGACAATGTCGGAGAACTCCCAGAAGCGCTGTGAAATCTCGTACACATCGTTGCGCATGAGGTTGAGAATCTTGCCCATCGATGCAGCCGCGCTTTCCTCTTCTTTTTCTTCTTTCTTTTTTCGCGAAAAGATCGATCTGAAACGAGACCAGAGTCGCGCAAGTCTGCTCTGAGGTGCAGTCTTGACCGGCTGACTGGAAGCGGCTGCCTCACCGTTTGGTTCTGCACTTGTCTCGCCATCTGCATGTCCATCTGTGTGCCCGTTCGTGTGACCATTGCTGATGTCAGTCGGCAGCTCTTCTTTGGCTTCTTGCTTTGCACCGAGGATCTTGCGGTTAAGGGTCTTCTCGTACAGCATAGTGATTAGTTGACCCCGAGACCTCTCGTAGGCACGACGCTGGTACCACAAGTTGAACACATTCAGCTGCGATGAAATAATGCGCACAAACAACGAAATGAAAGCGTATGTAATCGTGGCGCTGCGTGGTGAGTCGTCATCTTTCATCGAGCCCAAGAGTTGTTGGAGTAGAACTGGTGTCAAAAGTGCTGCTTGATGTCAGATGCGGTCCTACATAGAACGGTTGGTAGGATCAAACTTACTTGCACAAAGTCGCAATAGGTTGAGACTGGTAGTGCGCAAAGCATCCATGCCGTTGGCTACGAACACTCTGCGCGTCACAGAGCCTTCTAGCTTCCGAAAAGCATCGTGCAGCCGAGCATGCTTGAACTCCCAACCAAGGTCCCATACATCTTCATCGTCCATCTTCCGCGTGATGCCTTTTTGGATCAAAGGACCCATCCACGATACAGTCATGTACTGTAATGGAGTCAGATTGTCTTCTGGAGTCCTAAGCTTCACCGTAGGCGGGCCGTAGACGGGACTGATGTCTTCGCTAGGAAGACTCGGATCCCTCAAAGGCATGTTGACAATAACAACAATGCCTGCGAAAGCAAGGACAGGACACAAAGCGATGGCAGGGCCTTGTGGGTCCGAAAGGATGATGGCCAGATCCGAGAGTATAATAGCAGCGAACAGGAAGAGCAACGAAAGTGAGGCAATTCTTGGCCTCTCAAGTACAACAATCACAACAGCGATAGCCTGGTCTTGGTCATTAATGATTCATATAAATAGCAGATTGCGAACTCACCCAGGCGAGCGCTGAGAAAGGCGAGCTTGACGCTGCGGTCACTTTGAGAGGAACATCCGAGAGAGTGCTGCTAAGCTGCAATATCAGACCGATGGATGATATCGCTAGCAGACCATAAGTCGACCATGCGAAACGCTGGCGAGGTGCTTCGTCCAGCTCATCCGACTCTGCTTTTGTTTCTCGTAGGAACGGTTTCGTCCATTGTGGACGATATGGGCTCAGTAGTCGCAGAGAGTAAGTCAGAAGTACCAACGCTCCTACTATTGCTGGCACCATCGAGACATACGGCCACGCGCATGGATTGAACGTCGCCGATTGCGAATCCTGTATCGCGTCAACATTGTTCCATTGTTGATAGCACTGAACTTACCCATGGATGGCGGCATTCTGAGATTGGCGGTATCTCGAATCTCGGAGGATCATAATAGTCATGACCCTCATACGCCAACATCGGCGTTTGTGAAGAAGCCATGGCGATAGCGCGGTGAGGCAAACAATCGCCCGCGCCTATATCAACAGCACCTCCTTCCACCTCAGCTCCGACCGGTCAATAATCGAGTCAACAGTCGAGATCATGAGGTTGCTTGCAGATTTTGCAAGGCAGGCAGCAATGTCGTTGTTGAGCGAAGTCGGTGTGGAGGTAAGCCGCAGACATCGAAGCGGCAATGGCGCCACTAAACGGGCGCTAGCTCTTGTCGAATTCGGCCGCGTATTGGATGCATTACCTCACGATGCGAGTGCGAACAAACTCTCTGTTCTCTTCACCATGACACGGATATTGAGAGACGCATATCATGTGCAGACAGACATGATGTCTGGGCCGTCCTAAAATTGGTTCGTCCAGTCAGCCGCCGTTGCGATCGGCGCAATGTTAGGAGAGCTTCACCAGTATCAGCGCGTCATTGTCTAATTCGAATACGACTAATCACATTTGTTCCAGCGATGGGCCAACAGCCAGTATCTTGGTACGTATTCCGCAATGTATGCGAAGGACTCATGATTCGCATAATGTCAGATAGCTATGTACAGCGAGTGAGAGCCACCCGTGCGCAGCTGTAGATATCAACAAATCCCAATAAGAACGTAACTCGACGTCAATCCGCTCAACTGCCTCTAAGGCTTGAGCTCTCCTAAGTGTCCAGTGGCTCAAGCTGATCTTCTATGCGTCGTGGCTTCGGACTCAGTTGTTCTTTGGCTGCACATTCACGACCTGGGGGCTCCCATCCAGCTCACTTGAGAACGGTCTCGCCTCATGCGGTTGCTGATAGCTCGCGTTGTTGTCCGCATATGCACCCTGCGGAGGAGGAGGACTCACACTCGGGTTGGGCGCGTTGTACACCGGCTGCCCAGGTCCAGCATGTCCGCCCTGCTGAGGATACTGATTGCCATACATCGACAGCGGGTTTGGCGACGACGCCTGGCTGACAGGCGACTGCGGCTGAGGCGCCCAAGTGTTTTGTTTACCATCGGCGACGCCAAAGGGCGCCATGCCGGCGCCTTGTTGCTGCATAGGCGGAGGGTAGTATTGTGGTGGTGAACTTGGGCCAGTAGGCTCAGGTTGGGGGGGTTGCGGGTTGTATGTTGTTGGTGGTGCAGCAGCGGCGGCCTTGCTACGCTTCTTGCGGCGAAGGCAGAACGACACCAGAAAACCAATGAGTGCGATAGCACCAACTGGCCCCACGACGACACCGGCTATCCAAGATTTGCTAGACTTTTTCTTTTTTTGGGTTGCTGGGACCAGAGTGGGGCTTGCAGCGTTGGTGTCGCCATTGCCACCAGAAGTGGTTGCTGCTGTGGTGGATTGAGGTGCTGAGGCTTCTACAGATGGTCAGTACAGGTCCTTTGGGTCTACAGTGACTTCACTGACCTGATGTGGTCTTTGCATCCTCAGGCTGCACTCGGTAATATGACCAATTGACACTGCTAACTCCACAGTTGACATTGGTCTGTGGACTCGAATCCTGTTCGTTCTGGAACATGTAGGCAGTGTTACAGACAGTGAAAGACCTATCCGTCAGTTCTGGATAGACCTCGGTACTACGACTGTCAGTAACTGAAGCCCAAATCATTGCGCGCAACGAGCGACATACCAAGCGAGAGTCACATCAGTGCTGGACCCCAACGTGCTGAAGGGGTAGATCAGATTGCCGTTCACACAAGCTGTAGGAATATCGCAACCAGCAGACGACGTCCCGCAGCATCTCCAGTGACCCGCGGTTTGAAAGTAAGTAACGCCTGACTCGCACTCTTGAGACGTCCAGACGCCAGATTGTTCTACCCATCCCATGAAACGAGCATTGTTCTGCTTCTTGACGAGCTCAATGTTTGGGCCAGGAGTGATGGTAGGATCCAGGCGGGCGGCTGATGGCGTGACGATAGCCGCAAGGCTGGGTACGAGGAGTGCTGAGCCCACGAGCGCTTTGGCGTACATTTTAGAAGTATGGGCTGCGAACAGTGTTCTCGAAGTAGAGCTCAGCTTCTGCAAACAAGTACGGGATCGTAGGAAGCACGCAGAGTTCGAACAAGCTCGGTTCCCAGAGCCGTTATTTCAGTGATTTTGCAAGTGAGCCTCAGGCACGGAGTGCATGCCGACTACAACCGTACAGAGAGCACCGGTCAGGGTCTGCGGGTGTCTCATGAGTATGAACGTGGTGGTTCTGATCCAATGAGATAGAGCTGTAGGCGAGATTGGCTCCAAAGTGGCTCCATAGTTCGTATCGTTTTCAGAGCTGAACAACACGGGATGTCGTGGCACTGCACGCGGTGGCCGTAACAGGTAATTGGTGATGTGCCATGCATATGCTTAGCACTGTTCGGTATGGTGTGCAGGTAGGGCGCAGGGGCTTAGCGTACGCAGCGCAGGGCTAGGCGAATGGCTGTGGGGGCTGAATGTATGACTCGGATATAATACATTGTTTTCGAACTCCTGAGTCTTGTATTTGATGGCTCAGATGTTGTGCCAGTCGCATGAGCCTCTACAGCCTTGTGCGTTTGCATTTACACAAATCACTCTTTAGCCAACTTCCGGGGTTGTAGCTCTCGTGAAGTGAGTTGACATCAAAACAAGGCTGAACGTTTGTGCTGCCGCCGTTGGTTGACAGCTTCAGTTGACCGCTCCAATCCGTATTCGGGCCGCAGGGCCAAAGTGGTCTGGCTCGCTTGTCGATGCCTAATTGAACATGGGCGAGGCTGTCGTGAGGCCGATCTCTACCCTCAACGTCGGGACTCCCACGTCGAAGGAAGGGCCTGATTTACTTTCCCGTGTCTCGTATGTACTTAGGTACATGTGTTTGCCGTCGGCTACAGCAGATATCCACCCTGCACTTGGATGCCTGACATTGCCAAAGAAGCTTTCGAGCCTATGCGCAGCACAACGCTTATCCTCAGCTGAGCCTCGAAGCCGCTGAGGCGCTGCATCGTGCTCCGCTGGCACCGTATGGAGTATCACTCCTCTAGCGAACTACTTTCCGGGACTTGCGGAGTGCGATTGGCCTTACTTCATACTGGGCACAAGCGCGACCGCATTCGCATAGTCACCATCATGACTTATACTAATCTCGCAGAACTGACCTTCCAGTGCGTCTACGTTGAAGGTCGCTAGATCAGCAGCGTCCATAGGCTCCTCAGGCTCCGGCAAAGCTTCATACAGTACCAGACCCTGCGGGCGTGAGCTTTGGTGTTCTTTACGATGTTGCGCGATGACTGGAAAGATAACGATATGCTTGAACCCACGCGTGTCTTTGTCTAGGTGATCGCAGGCTTTCCGGCATGCTTCTTTGGCCGCGAATCTGTCATGCCGTCAGCTAGTCGTGACATAGTACAACATTTGGACACTCGTACCTGCCTGCCAAAAACCGTGCAACATCATCTACTTTACGTTCAACGAGTTCCTCGTTTCCAAAGCGCTCCCAGAAGTATGAGCGCTCAGGATGGGTTAAAACCCTGGATAGAAACGAACACAATGGACGGCCTGCTTTGCCATGTTGCCTCTTCGTGATCAATGCTCTGATGCGCGAGACATTGCAGAGGTCGGTGCCGATACGCAATGGAAGTGGGAATGGAAGGGGTGGCATGGTGAAGACATGGGATGGCTGATGCTGCAGGCTCTGGTTGCAAGGCGCGTCAAGATCGCGCCTGGTCTTTTCCTAAACCGGATGGCGTGCTTTTGCACTCTGTCGCGGCACTCAACCTTGGCCTTCTACTCCAACACCACTTTGACCAGAGTCGCTGAGGAGGTCTCACAGCGTTCATCAGGCGGAGAGGGCGTCAGATTGGGCTGCGTCTCGTCGGCGAATGCTATAATTGCTTATATCCATGCTACTGACTGAAATGGCGTCACGGCGGGATTCGAGCAAGCGAAATCCGGTCCCGCAATCTCATCCTTGAGTACTCACCAGCAGACAACTTGACGGTTTTCAGGACCACCATGGAAGCCGCCGATGCCAGACCAGGCTCGGCGCCGTATGGCAAAGCCTGCACGAATTGTGTCAAAGCAAAGTGCCGATGCATCGTGCGAAACGCAGGCATGTGTGAAAGGTAGGTCAAAGCCCGGACTGGTACATTGTCTCGAAGAGCTCCTAGCTTGTTATTACTTCCGCATTGAGGTTGAAGCCTAACACCGTCTCTAGGTGTCAGCGGCTTGGTAAAGACTGTGTACCTTCTACAACTGTTCGAACGAAGGGCGCAAAGCGAAACGCGGCATCGAAGAACTCTATCTTAGAGGAGAGGCTTAACGATATCGTTTCACTACTTCGACATCAGAACGGCTCACAACAGGCGAGTGCTACAGAGGCAATTCCTACGCCGGGCTCGTCTGAACTGTCACCGAGCGATCTTCAAGATGACTGCCATGATCAGGACTTGACCGAGGAGGAGCTTGTCACCTTTCGTGAGCGCCACCTGCCAACATTTCCGCTGGTAAACATTCCACCGGAGTATACAGCGGCTGAGGCGCAGAGGGATAAGCCTACTATGGCACTGGCGATTAAAGCATTGACTACAAAAGTAGCCACCAGGCAGATTGTTCTCGGCAAGAAATTAAGGGAGACACTCACCCAGAAGATACTGATCGATGGCGAGCGCAGTTTACCCCTACTGATAAGCTTGCTCACCTCTATAGCATGGTCAGTGGCTAAGCTTGAGTCGAATCTTCTGACACTGACATGAATTTGTAGGTCTCTCTCATTCACCCACGGCAAACCCTTTCTGGGGGCGATGATAGGCTTAGCTCGACCTATTGTGAGCGACTTGAAGTTGGATCGTGGTTCGAACTCCCCTCGTTGTCCAGGCTCGAATCCGCCTCATCTTATCGATCCCGAGGAAAACGTGACGCAGACGAACGCGGGTCGACGAGCCTACATTGCTTGTTTCGCACTCAGTGTCATGTGAGTACTAGTGTTGGTCACGCCTGGAAGTTTCTCATTGATATCGACAGTATCTCGACTACTATGAAGTACGACTCCATGAAGTGGTCGTCACAACTGGAATCTGCCTGTACCATTCTCTCTGCGCACCGCGAGGTTGATGGTGATCAGATACTTGTTGCGCTTGCTCGCCTATCGAAGGTAGCACTCGAAGCTGGAGAGATATATCGACAAGTTTCAGACGATCCTGACGCCACGATACACCCTGCATTCTCGATAGCGCCATTGAAATGTTCTCTCCGTCAGACGAAAGACATGCTGACCCCAGAGCAGCTGCAGCACAGTAAGCTTGACAACCCTTAATAAAGTTCATCACACGCTAATTGTCATATCAGGCTCAGTACTAACCTACATGTACGCTGCTGAAGCCGCTATATACGAGTTGGCCTTGCTGCAGCCACCGACTCTGCTTATGCGTTATTGTGACCACAACCTTCAGCGAATCGAATATCTTACAGGCTTATTGCAAACCTGCAAAGCATGTACCGAGCATTTTCTTGCGTTTGATCTAAGCCGCCTCGTTGCGCCCATTATGATCATGTTCGGGTACAGCGTGAAGCTGTCATACTGTTTGCTCACACTTCAACACCAAGGTTGGGATACGTCACTAGCACGCGCAACGATTGATCCAGCCGTCTGTTTCGAACGCGCCATTGCGCATTGTGAACAAACAAATAGCAATCTCAAACTTGAGACTGGCGAGGACAGCATCTTTAGGCAGGCAGTGGAAACCATGCGAGCTACTGCGCCACAGTGGAGAGTGCCGGTTGAACGAGATACCACCTCACTTGGGCTAGAATCACTGACAGCCGGCGCAGACTTCAGTCTGATTGATCTACCTTCACTGGAATTTTCGGAGGACTTCTGGCTGAACAACGCTTGCAACTTCTAGGCCAAACCCACCCGACCGGATTTCGGAATTGGGGGTCCCATGCATAGCGTCTGTCTCCTTCGTAGCTTGAGAGTTGCCTAACGGGGTTCGAACTGTACGGCTTTAGTATCAAAATTACTTAAGAAAGTTTAGTACTATAGAGATTACTACCGACGGGTGCTATACGCTCGTATGCGCATATTGCTAACCAAATGGCATCGCCTGCAGACATGAAAGAGGCGAATCACCAAGTTGGATCGCCCGACCGCAAGGAGCGACAGTACCTTGAAGGTCTTCGGCTAATCATCATTCTCGGTAGCCTGACTCTCGTCAGCTTTTTGGTGTTGCTGGATATGTCCATCCTTGGCACAGTGGGTTAAGGACTGGTACAATTAGGTATTTTGCTAATCCGCTTAGGCTATCCCTCGCATCACGACCGACTTCAACGCGCTACCCGATGTCGGTTGGTACATAGGCGCCTACAACCTAGCATCGTACGCCAAGGCAATCCATCCTCGTTTATCCCAAGATGCTGACCTCGGCCAAGTGCAACCTTACAGCCTCTATCTGGAAAGCTCTATACCAACTTTAGCAACAAGGTACGCTCAAACACCAGCCCCATACGGCTCACGTCCCTGATTCCTCGCAGTATACATACCTAACCTTCGCCCTCCTTTTCGAACTCGGCTCCCTCATCTGCGGCCTCGCCACGTCGTCCCCAATGTTTATTTGCGGCCGCGTCGTGGCCGGCTTAGGTGCCGCGGGGCTCTTCAACGGCGCGTTCACGATCGTCTCCAGCGCTGTTCCGCTTGACAAAAGTCCGATGTATACAGGCATACTTGCCGGATTTTCGCAGCTCGGTATTGTCGCTGGCCCTCTGATTGGCGGGGTTTTGACTGAGCGGGTGAGCTGGCGGTGGTGCTTCTACATTAATTTGCCCCTGGGAGGTGCAGCTGCGGCGTTATTCGTGCTTGTAAACGTCCCAGAGATTATTCAGAAAGAGAGGGTTTCGGTCGATTTGGTGAAGAGGGTTTTGCCAGAGCTTGATCTTATCGGGTTCGCACTATTCGCACCAGCTGCTGTCATGTTCCTCATGGCGTTACAGTTCGGCAGCGGGAATACCTACGCATGGAACAGTGCTGTTATCATTGGTCTACTCTGTGGTGCTGGTGTGGTAGCGCTTGTCTTCGTTGCATGGGAAGCAAGGGCGGGTGATCGAGCTATGATCCCTGGTGGCATGCTGCAGAGACAAACTATTTGGACAAGCTGTGTGTTTGGTTCCACTCTTATGTGCTGCAGTATCATTGCGAGCAACTGGCTCCCAACATACTTCCAGGCTGTGAAGGGCGAAGGACCCACCTTGAGCGGTGTGCATATACTCCCGAGCATCCTGAGTGCTCTGCTCTTCACCGTTGTGTCTGGAGCTGGAAGTAAGTAGATCCATCTTTGCGCGGTACCATGCTGACTATATCAGTCGGCAAACTTGGATACTATCTCCCTTGGGGTATCTTTTGTGGTGTGTTCACGGCAACCGGCGCTGGTCTTGTCTCAATGTGGACTCCAACAACAAGTGTGGCCCGATGGATTGGATACCAAATCGTTTTTGGCGCCGGCCGAGGGGCTGGTATGCAAGTGGTAAGTTCTTTGTCATACACTGTCTCCAGTCCGGGGAGCATGAAGAGATATGACTGATACCTCACAGCCCATTGTAGCTGTCCAGAACGCCGTGGCGTCAGCCGAAATACCTGTGGCAATGGCTACACTTATCTTCTTTCAGAACTTCAGCACCTCAATCGCCGGCGTCGTCAGCAACACCATATTCGCTCAGACACTCGCGGCCGAGATCCCTAAGCATGCTCCTCACATATCGCCAGCTGCAGCTCTCGCCGCTGGGTCCGGTGCGAGTGCTGTGAGGGACGTTGTGCCTACTGGACATGAAGACGAGCTCGATGGGCTGTTGAGAGCGTACGCGTATAGCCTGCGAAACGTCTTCTACTTTCTTGCAGGTCTTGCTGTCTTGGCAACAGCGGTGAGCTTGGGATTAGGCTGGAAGGATGTGCGGAAGAAAGAGTTGCAGACGACGAAGCGGAGTGACGAGATGTAGAAGCGTACTGTTAGATGGGTTGTAGGCCGAAGTAGGCGGCCGCGGACTTGCGCTTCCTAGTGTCTACTGTTTGAGCAATGACATTGGAGATGATGATAGTGCCGCATTGCCAAATGAGAGCCGCATTGGCTTTATGGTGCAGGTGCGGGTGGATGCGGGGTTGTTTCTGGGGCTAGCGTAAGCCTGTCAATGCAGGTGCATAAGCAACGGGTGTTCGCAGATACTTATTGTAGAAGCTGCGTGGCGCATTCAGTACCATGTTGAAGGTCGATGCGTCTATTGTAGCATCTTTTGATATGGCTTCAAGCAGACCGTACCTTGATGGTCAAGGCATCAGTTATTAGGTGTGAACCCAGGGACATGTCTGCAACGAGTGATCGATCGTACAAGTACTCAAGGTGCCAGAGAGTCGGCCATTACAGTACTCATTGGCAAGTCATCTCTTGGTACGCCTTTCTGGGACTTGAAAGCGGAGATTTTGAGGCGTTCTGCGAGGGGAAGATGTGTACACGGCCGCTTGAATTTACACGTGTCGGAGTAAATCGGGTTGGTGACGACAGATCTATCATTTCCAACCAGCCTTAAGTTTCTCAATGGCCTCGCTTGCAGACACCACATCTGCCATTTTCGCCTGAATGTCGAATATGTTTGCATCATGGACAGCTTTCGAACGGTCCCCGCAAGCCTCGCTGACGACCTGTCTGGTGGTGAGCTTGATTCACGATCCTGAACGCCAAGGCCTACGATTGGACGATAACCCAGACACATTGCATCCAGAGTGCTTGCTCGCACACAACCGCTCGTGCTGACACCGCAGATGACCAAAGTATCGACGCCTTTCAGCTGCAGACGTGTGCTGAGGTCTGTGGCAAAGAAAGCGCTGGGATACCGTTTGGCAACGATGAGCTCACCGTCCTGAGGCTCTAAACCCGGCACCCAGCTCTCCAGACCGGTCTCATTCCCTTTCAGAAACACCTTCAGCAGCGGCGCTTTGCTGTAGAATACGCCAGCATCTGACATGTCCGGCTCTGTGTACTCGACGCGTGTCCATACTAACGGCACCTTTCCTTCGCGGGCGGCAGCAACGAGTCTTGCGATTGATGCAGGTGCAGCCGCCGAAGCTGGGTTTTCGCTGGTGTCCAGGGGGCTGTCTTTACTCCAGTACGCATTGCACACGTCGACGAGTAGCAGCGCAGGTTTGTTTCCCCAGCCTACCTTTCCAGCGAAGCCAGACTTGACGTAGCTGTCGTGGTCGCTGTGATCGGCTGGAGCCATGGTTTTGGTGTTACTCTCTAAGCGTCAGTTACGACTTGCGGCGAGAGGAAGCCGGTCCATCCGATCTAATTTGGTGGCACCGCCATCAACCTCAACGTGCTCTTTCCGCTGAAGTGGCAGAGCTCGGGGAGCGAGCATGCGCGACGATCGGAGCAGCCACTCGGCTCCTGGAGCGGCTCTGACGGGTACTTGTATCCTGAGACTGTATTATGCCCGGAGCATCAATCACCCGCCGTACCTCGGGTATCCGCTCTTCGACCGATGTTCGAAACTGGCATCTGGTGATTCGGCGCATGCGCCTTTGCGCAAGGCAAACCATAATTCAACGTGCTTCGGCTTGATCCGTGATTTCTTCAACGTGCGGCATCGTGTCGACATTTGGCCATCGACATCTGGTGCACCCACCACGAACTCATCACAGCGCCTCAGTCCGCCTCTCCTCCACACCTGGAGCTGAACCCGAAATCTTGGCAAATGATCGGACGGACTTCCCCACACATGCAGGAGCCCTTGGTACCCCCGGCGACCAGCGATTCCTCGGTGTCTCCCAAACCTCACAGCTCCACAATCGTCATGGAAGCAAGAGAAGGGAGATCAGGCAACGCGTTTGCGTGCGAGCGCTGTAAGGGACCGGCAAAACTGCATGCGCCCTTTTCTAACTTTGAACAGGTCGTAAGCACAAGGTTCGATGTGTTCCCTCAGACACCGCTGGCATATGCCAAAGGTATGTTTTTCCGGTACTTTTCCGCGCCCACGGAATAACACGTGCTTCAGATGTCAAAAGGCACGCGTCGAGTGCATCGAGCATGTTGCACGCAGAAGGCCAGCAAAACCCAAGATAGATGGACAAACACCCAACAAGATGCGCGACTTCGACAAGAAGCTGGACAAAATATCTGCCATCGTGGCGACGATGGCACCGGTCTCAGTTCTACAGCCCGCACTGCCGTCGGTAACCACCGTGCCCTCCCAATTTCCCGAGAGAGCCCAGCGAACCTCTCCGCCTGCGCCGGCAGCACCGGTCAAGGCATCACCTCCTACTTCGAGCGCACCAGTCCTTCCACCCCCAAGTTCTAACGTAGAGGATTCTTTGAGTTTTTGGGGGTCGATCAACGACAGCCTGTCATGCCTCGGCAGACTCGATCCCGTTATCCGGTCGATTAGCTTTGTCCACATGCAAATGTTGGTGAACACCTACCGGGCCATGGCGGATTTCTTCCCATTCGTGACTCTGCCGAAGGAGTGCTCTTGCCGGGATCTGCTTCAACAACGGCCAATGCTGATGTTCGCAGTCTTGACAGTAGCATCCTACGACTCAGTACTCCTGCAATTGACGTTGAGCCGCGAATTTCGCAAATTAGTGACAGTCAGAATCATGAACGGCGAGAAAAGCTTAGATCTGCTGCAGGGACTGCTGGTGTTCATAGCTTGGCATCACCACTACATGGATGCGCAAGCCGTCTCGATCCCCATGCTTCTGCAAATTTGCGCTGGCATCGCAGGCGACCTGGGGTTAGACAACCTCTCAACATCAACAAGGAGTCCTCTGCACAGAGACGACCCCAGAGATAGGGAAGCAAAGAGAGCGTATCTCGGCTGCTACTACCTTACATCCAACATCAGCCTTACCGAGCCAGGTAAAGCTCGCAGCATCTCGTACTCGAGCACACTTCGAACATATGCATCTGAGCTGGCGTCGTCGTGGGAGCACAAGTCTGATGCGATATTGCCTATTCTCATTGATATTTGTCAGTTCACAGAAGATGTACAGGAAACATTCACAGGTCAGGCCGAGCAGGCTTTGATCGTCCGAACGCAAGTCAAACGCCTGAGCGCAAAATGGGACAGCATATGCCTGGCTTCAAAGCTGCAGGCCAGTGACTTCAGTAAGTGGAACTTCTCTCAAATGAGCGCATATACTGAGCACCCCTTAGAAACATTGCAATGGATACAGCTCGCCGCCCATACCTACCTCTACAAGACTGCAGCATCGATCGAACTGACCGATCGCGACAGCACGCCGTGGGCTTCTGGTTTCCAGCTCTCGCTGCGCGTCAATTGCCTACGTTCCATCGAGCAGTTCCTGGACAACAGCACCAAGCTTCAGTCTAGCCAGTACGAGTTCCTGTGTCTAGTTGACTGGCTCAATCTTGTTTTTACGATGACGACTCTGGGCAAGCTTGCGCTGCATTCTACACCGATGCCTGGATGGGACACCACCGAACTACAGGTAGCAAAGTCGTTTGAGTACTTCCGGGACCAGCTTGCTTCTCAGATGCCTCGGCCCCGCGATCCACAAGAAAGCATCGAGGATCTCTTTGAGCGCTTCCGTCGCATCACAGCCGCCATGAAGGCGGCCCTGACAAGCTCATCTGGCAGGACTAGCCCCGGTGGTAGCACCTTCCAGCTCGCGACTGGATCTGGCCGAACTGTGTCACTGTTGCAAGACCTTCCTCTACCAAAGATGAATGGCGTCAACGGTGACGACAGGTCGTACGCGCCCTGGAAGCTCAAGCCGACTTTCGATCTCAATAGTCACCAGTTCCCATGGCGTTTCCTTTCCGGTACAGTCTGAAGAAGGACCGACGTAGTGCATAATTCACTCAGAGATTGTGCACATTATCACAAGCCTCTTCCTGCACCATACATCAAAGACGAGGTGGCTGTACCTCCCACTGGGCGCCGTACATAAGGACCTATCCGCATAAAGCCTAACACTCGACACTGGTGAAGGTGAATTCTCGACTACATTACCACAAGTGCATGTGACTGACCGATGACAGAAGCCGCAACCAAGGCTAATAGCGCGATTGGTGGATGAACAAGGCTGGTGCCACTCTATACGAGGCACTCCGGAAGGCCCACTTCAATCGGCCAGCGACCCCGATGGTGCTGCTCGCGGCCCGCGCCCCCCGCCACGCCATCTTCACTGCTCTTTCAAGCATCCCCTTTACGTGAGCGGATATCGTCTCTCGACTCTCACTTTGTTAAACACTCTTTGTCTACGACCGTTCCTTCATTTTCAAAAGTCTGATACCCCGCACAGACACCGTCGTGCTGACCAAGGCGATGTCACTATAGTCTACATCAATAATATTACCTTCCTCTGTCGAATTCCGGTGATGTTCACGTGCATTCTCGAGTCTGGACATTCAAGGCGCACACGCAGGCAGACTGATGATACGACGATGCGAGGTCCCTATCGCAGTCCAGCATAGCCTCCACCAAAATCATCCAAGCGAAGTGTGGACAGTGTGCATGACCATATGCAACCAAACACCATGGACAGGTCATTGCACTCCCAGCAAAGGCCGAATTTTAGAATGATACTTAATACTTGAGAGCAACGGTATATCCATGTTAACATCGTAGTGATCACACTCATAACCTTCCGCAAATCCAGCCATCTCCCTCGGCGAAGAATCACACGCCTCTACGCTTCCACCTACACCTGGGCTTGGCCTACATCTACTGAGAGCCAACTCACCCTCTCCTGCCTCTCAACACATAACCTTCACATACACAATGGGCTGCATGAATAGCACCCCCCATACAACCGGCCTGGGCGAAGACGAACCTGCCCGCTTCAGCGGACAACCTGCGACAGGACAGACTAGTCACGGTTCTACGCAAGCCGGTTATCATGGTCTTGGCGCTCATTATGCTGGTGTTACCTACAGCGGGGGTGGAGACTATGGTGGCGGCGGAGGAGATGGAGGAGGTGGGGGTGGAGGTTGCTGAAATGAGGGAGAAGGGGAAGGAGAGGCGGAGAAAGAAGGAGCGGAGTGTTGTGTGCACATTTGCAAGGTATTGTGCGTTGACACTTTGGAGTGTAGGTTTTGGTATCTTGATGAGCTTAGTTATCTTAGTGATATATACATCTATGAAGAGTACGACTCTATTCACATAGCTCTCTAATCAGACGATCTCCTTGATCCCCTTACCTGGCCCAAATCGGCCCAGCCCAACTCCCAGACTCCAGCTCTTTTTCCGCTCTCTCTTCCCTTTCTCCTCCTTGACCTCCAAGCTATCCCCACTAAGCCGCGCAACCAGTTCTCTCACTGGGCTCCTCGATCTTTCAATCCCCTTTCCGCTACCAACTATCAGATCATCAGGCGACGTGCACCGCGGCACACCCAAGCTCTCGAAGGTCGGCGTGCGAGACGGTGCGCCCAGACTCTCGGCTGTCGCTGTCCGGCCTGGCAGCGCTTTAGGGGGTGATGCAGAGCCCAGGGGTGGAGACGAGGCCATGCTCTTCAGGAGTGGACGGTCCTGCAGACGAGGTGGCGAGACAGCGCGAGAGCCAGTGAGTGGGAGAGAAGTGGTGCTGCTTGCGCAGGACATAACGCGGAGACGTGTAAGGGCGTCGAGCTCGGGTACAGCGGCTTTCGAACTCTGCGGTCGATCGGGTGTACACGGCCATGGGATTGCAACTGTTGTTTCTACTTCAAATGGAGCGGATGAGAGAGGCGGTGTGACGCGCAATGTGGTTGCCTTTGTCTTTGCTGGAGCGGCGGACGCAGCTGTTTGGCGCAATGCTGGATGCACTTTCGTTTCGCCTGGTGTAATAGGGCTAGGTGCTGGCTTGGGCCCATATTCTTTCTGATCAAGCAGAGTAGGAGATTTCGGGCGAAGTGTTGGATGTGTTGTTTCGAGTCTTAGAGACGGTGTCTGTGGTTGAGGGGGTTGTTTGGTAGACCTTGCCGATGTTTTGGGTGAGTCGATGTTTGCCTTCGCGGAAGGTACCATAATGCGCGGCGAAGCGGAGCGCGCCCGTGGGGCTGCATGCAAGATATGCTTTGGTAGAGGAGGAAGAGGGCGGTTCATCGGTGGTAGAGGAGCCATGAGAGGCATACTCTTCGGCGAGAGATGGCATGGGATTGCGGCTGGGTTGTACTTCGTTGCGGGCAGTCGAGGGAAGGAAGTGATCTGGGCGATATCGTCGGATGAGGCATGGATGGTGATCTCTAGCGAGTGCGTTGTGATTGCTGTAGTGTTGGATGTCTGCCGGGAGTGTAGGTTCGGTGAAGATCTCGCAAACATGCTCGACACGTCCGTGTCAGACTGCGACGAGTTGTCGTCAATAAGCTCCTCAGGAATGGACTCGGTCTTCAGGTTCGGTGAAGCTTTGTCAGTCGACGGCATGAACGTCCAAGGTATGGACTCCTTCATAAGATCTTCAAGCTTTGGGGCCGATGGCTGTGTTTCCCATTCTTCAAGCTTCTTCGCGACCCACGGATTTTGTGTACACCTGAGCTTTGAAAAGTACGCGCTGCAAGCTTGCATATCCGAGAGTGGTTGGCCGTGATCTCGCAGATCCTCAATTGTTGTCCGGAACTCAATATTGAAGTCCTCGAGAGTTGCATACTGATCGATATGCAGGTTGAGGAAGTGACAGAATGCGTGATGGTACTCTTGGAACCTGAAAGCTGATAAGCGGCGATCAAGCGCAGCTAACATCTCTTGAGCGCTCATGTTTGGCGGCGGAAGCGGTGGGTCGGCGTGAAGGACTTCCTCCATGACTTCTTCCGACAGGGAGAGGAAAATGTCGAGTTTAACCTCGCGATCTTGTCGAACCCACGCTCGTCGCTCGTCGAGCAAACTCGGTTGTGATGTGTTGGACGCCCTTGTTGAAGAAGCAGCCTTCGACCCAGATTTGGGCATAGGCATTGGGTGCGTTCCATCGCAAAAGCCCCACGTCCCCTTGGTCTCACAAGCGAACTTGATCCCGCGACGCCATCTTGAATACTCGGCCCCTGTAACATCGCCGTGAAGGATCGGCACACCCGGGAGGCGTGGCGAATTGAGTGTCGACATTCTGTTGAAGAGGAAGGCAGCCGCAGCGCTCAAACGGGAAGCTGAGTGGTCCGATGGAAGACAGCGCGACATGAGTGTCTCGGTCGCAGATGAAATTCGTATGCACGCATGCTGGATACCATCGCGACTATATGCTGCATGCTTTAAACACCGAAGTGCGCGGTGCTGGCGGTGGACCAACCGCAGCCTCGGGCTTCAGCAGTCCTGCCTCGACTTCCGCGTCTCACAAGCAACGAGCATGGCGTTCGTTTGCAGGGGCCCCTGTGATGCAAGATTCCCGTAGCGGGACTTTACTTCTTTGTTTCTGATGACATCTGCCATCCTGGGCGAAAGTGGCCTTCAAAGAGGCTTATGTGGGACGAGTCAGCAGTTCGAGGGAGAGGTGGAAGGTCGATAGGCCAATCACGATGGGTGTGTGTGAGGCTTAGCAGATCGAAATGGGTTGGTGTCGGGGATCAAAGGTAGCACACCAGGTTGATGTCCGACAGGAGTGGCGCCCTATTCTTCGCCGCTGATGACCATGTGTCGATGAAGAACGCTTTGTGCAGTGTGGTCGAGTCCGCAGGTCGAACTGTTGTAGTGTGCTTGCGCAGACATTGCGCGTGCTTCACAAAGGGTCTACGAACATATTGAAGGACTATGTGGAACAGAGCAATTCCATTGTAACGACAATATTAGAACTGGACTATCGAAACCGAGCTCTGGGGATTGTGTATGCACGAGGCTCCGTCATTGAGGGTGGGCTGCCGAGGATGAGGTTCGCACTCCGGCTGTGGGGGCTAAACATAGCTCAGTCCCTCACAAAGTCCCTCATTCAAACTTCGCGGCCGTGGTTTCTCCGCAACCCCTGACTACATGCTCGCTGGCAAATACACAACTCCAGATTTCAACACAATTCCTTTCGAGTCATGCGAGGTGGCCTGTTGCTAGGACTCATCGCGGTCGTTTTGTTGAATATAATATATACATCCTGTTTGCTCGAACTTTCATCGAAGTCACTAGCATTAACCAGCTAGTAACCTTCGGCGTTGTGGCGGAGTGGTTATCGCGCAAGACTAGAAATCTTGTTCCTTCGGGAGCGTAGGTTCGAATCCTGCCAACGTCGTCTTTTTTGGCGGACGATCAGTCATCGTGGTCTGTTGGAGCCTCTGCGAGCTTTTTTTGACTCCATGTGGGACTCTGCCAAAGCTCTGTATGCTGAGGTGGGGGCATGACAAAGCGATGCGTTGATTCTGACCATCACAAAAAGCACAGTTGCAAGTTGCCGACCTTGTCCATTGCTACGATTGTTACGCCCTAACAAACAAGCTGAGTGCTTATTGGCCAGTTGGAAAGTATAGTAGGCCGACCGGTACAGGAGCAGATCACGACCGGAAAGCAGCTGCTCATCCCCCTAACCTGCTCATCTTCTCGATACGCAGAGCAGTGGATGCTCCACACCTCCCATTTCAGGGATGGTGACCTTCGACACGATGACCAGTACAGCACGGCAGTATAAAAAGAGCTCCCTGAACAATGAGTTTGAGTGATGTTCTGGAGGTTGTGAGGCGAAAAGTGCAACTGACATCCCAGCACTTAACCGCCAAACATCAAAGACAGCGGTCTGGCAGCAAGCCGTGGGCACAGGTGGATTATACACTTTCCACGACAGCGCGATCTGCTCAGAGGTTTAGTGATTCGCCGTTTGTCCCGTGGCAGATTGGAGCTTACCATGGATGATGTAAAAGCTCTCGGTGCCAAAAGACTCTCTGAATAGCCCTCGTTCCTATATCGCATCCAGATTTCGCCTAAGCATACTGAGCCGGATAGTATGCAAACATGGGACGAGCCCATTCAGAACAGATAGCTTTTATGAACAAAGATGTAAGATTTCGACAGGCACTGTCCCGTGTGCATTGGGACTTCGGATGGACGACACGCAGACTAAGAAAGCGCGTCCCGGCTTCTCACTGTGGGTCTTATCTCTGTGCGGTTCGCGCAGCGCAGGGACCTGAATTTGCCTTTGATACATTCATATTGTTGCACCTCCCCCATCAACCACATTCAACCACTGTCATCGAGCACTTCAAGGCGCCGGGGTGCGAAAAACTCGGGGTGAGGACAGCAGAAGACAGCATTAACATAGAGGCGAACAAACAAAGAGAAAAAATTTTGGCTCCGGAACTCAGACTTACAACAATACAGTCTTAGGATTTGGACCTGTCATGATAGTCTTTAGCCCTCCAAACTTCTACTTCTTATTCTCAAATTCCAACCCACTCTCCTTCCTCACCGTGCCATACACACTCGGGATATCTCCCTTATCTCCCAAATGCTCCTTCACGTCATCTAGCCTCGCCTTCGCAACATCAAGTCCCTTCACACTGCTTCCACTCTTCTCCGCTAGCGCTTTTGCATGCCTGGCGTCCTTCCTCGCAAGATCGATATGAAAAAGTGGCTCATCCCTCTTGTAATAATCACCCGCCAGCATGCGCTGCGAGTAGGCGGTGTAGGGCCCAGGAAACATGGTGCTGATGAAGTTATGCAGGTTGTCGACGCCGAGACCAGATTTTTCAGCAAGTACATGGCCTTCAGAAAGCTGGTTGACCATGTTGAGGATGAAAGTGTTGCCGATTACTTTGAGCAGTGTCGCATTGCCGGCGGGCTGGTTGGAGAAGTCGATTGTTGCGCGGCCCATGACGCCGTCTGTGTACGGTGTTACCTTCTTGACTGCATCTGCGGCGCCGGCGCAGACGCAGACTAGGCTTCCTGCGTCGGCCATGGCAGGCGCACCGAAGACGGGCATGGCGACGAATTGCGCGCCTGCGGCTGTGATGCGCTTCTCAAGACCGTTGGTGGTGTCTGGGTGCACGGTGCTGCAGTCGACAATGGTCTTGCCCTTTACGTTCTCCTGGAGGATGGTGTCGACTGTGTCGTTCACCGCGGCGTCATCTCCGACGCATATCAGGATGAGGTCGCTGTCTTTGACGGCTTCTGGGATCGTCGACACGACTTTGGTCTTGTCGGTTCCGAGCTTGGCCGCGAGATCATCTGAGCGCTTCTTTGTGCGGTTGTACAGAATCAGAGGCTTGTCGAGATTTCCTTTGGAGACAAGGTTGGCGCACATGCCCTGCGGGAGGTAATGTCAGCGAGTCATGGTCGTGGTGTTTACTGTTGATGTAGTATGTGCGATGATAGCTCGGACGCTGGACTTGCTTCCCAAACATCTTGGAGTCTATGAAGCAGTCCTGGAATGCTAGCTCTTTAATGAACAGCATGTCATAATTCTCGGAAGGGTGACCTCCCCAATACGAGTGTGCCGATGCATATTAAGTTGAAATTTTCATCTGATTAGATTGCCTGCCGGCGGCACTTACCCTGCCCATGTTGCCAAGGCCGATCCATGCGAGCTGTGAAGCCATTGTGATGTTGTGGTGCTTTGCTCTGCTGTGAGATGTATCTTCGAGGTATGATTTCGACTCCAGTACGCCAAGTACTTATAGACCACGGGCAGCACATTTATCTCCGTGATTCGTGAAGTCATACCCGGGTTTGTCATGCTATGCTCGCGGAGCACACGCAGCGGACCGAAGATCGGCTACCATGTACTTTATGACGCAGGACGAATACGGCTTATCGATAGGTAGAAGCTCCGCCCTGCAGAAAACATGTGCACGCGGCATTTCTGCATTTGCACACCGCAACATCGCGCGTTTGCTCCCATATACCCCTCAATGTGTGCAGGAGCTGGGCGGTAGCATGAAGAATGGTCATTTGCAAAGCCCCGATCTGGGGCTTGGGGTGGGCTTCGAAGAGGGTGAGTTGTGTTGTGCATGTTTGTGGGGTTGACTCACGCTGGGCTGCACAAGACTGACGCTTGAACAGCTCCCCAGGCTCGATAGCACGAGCAGCGTCGCCGAGAAGACGCTCACCTCACATCTGCACACCACGGCATGTCTCAATGCCCTCAACATCCGCAGAGCATCGAGCTCTGCCAAAGAGCGGCAGCGCGCCGAACGCGACCAGTTGACCCGGCTGCTCAAGGAGTCTGACGCCAAGCGCGATGCGAGAAACTACATCAAGCACTTCGATGTCACCAAGAAGGCGCCCGTAGAGTCTATATCGAGAGCCAGACAGGCCGCGAGCGCCATTCTGCATGATGACCCAGCGACAAGGCTCACCGGCGTGAACCTTGGCAATCTATACGAGCCCACCGTCTTCACGCGCGAGCAGCTGCCAGAAGGGAGTTTCAGAGAGACCGCGGATGAGCCGATACATCTTGCGCTGGTCAAGATACGGCAGCCGCAAGCGCTTGACGATGCCACACTGAGTGGCATTGCTTCGACATTGAGTCAACTAGCACAGCTCGGCCTGAGCACCGCTGTGGTGCTAGACTGCGACGACGATGCCTCCTGCGACACGGCACACGCTCGACCGCCCCTCGAACAGACCATCAGAAGGCAGGCAACACGCATGGTGGCTGCTATACAGAGATACAACGAGCCGGGGGCCCTGCTGGTCGAGCACGCTCTGAGCTACGCAAGCTTGGGCGGTCAGAGGCTGAGCACAGCGCATGTGCGAGGAGATGTGGAAGTCAAAGACAACTATCTCCTCTTCCCTCTGATTGACGATGGCGTCATCCCCGTCATTCCGCCTTTCGCATACGATACAGACTTGAAGAGGGTCACTGTCCTGGCCGACGATGTGATATTAGCCCTGGTGCGAGAGTTCGCTGGTCTGGCCGGAGGGAGCAACAACAGTCTTGAGAGCACTGCGCGCAGCCACAAGGATGTGTATGACCGGCCGATTCTAGACCGTATCATCATCCTGGACCCTCTGGGTGGCATTCCTTCTCAGAACAGAGCAGACGGCGCTCACGTCTTCGTTAATCTCGAAGCAGAGTACCGCGACATCAAAGAAGAGCTTGCCAAGGTTTCCTTGGAAGCAAAGTCCCTGAACAACGATACAGAGCCAGCGTCACTCGGCAGTGGCAACCCTTTCTCGCAATTTGTAGAAGACGAGATCGCACCTCTACCCGGACCTTCCAAGCATCGAATCGGCGACGTCCTCCCACCCGACCGCCACACAAAGAACCTCAACGTCGTCGAGCGAGCCTTGAAGCTCCTCCCGCCATCTTCCTCGGGCTTGATAATCACGCCTACCGAAGCAGCCACCGAGTCCCTCCCCGAGCCCGATGAATCCGGCTTCCGCCCCAAACCGTCCCCCAATCCTCTAATCCACAATGTCCTAACCGACAAACCTATGGTCTCCTCCTCCCTCCCTACTTCCCCCGCAAGTCGCCTCCTGGGCCTCCACGCGCCCAACCCCTCGACCTTCCTCAAAAAGGGCATCCCGCTGACCATGATTCCCGACCCGCGCGTCTGCGGTCCCTGGCAGCCGCCCTCAACCGGCTATCCTAGCATCGACCTCGCCAACGACCCGCGCGTCAATCTGCCAAAATTGGTAGATCTAATCAACGACTCGTTCCGGCGCAAACTCGATCCAAAAGACTACTTGGAGCGCATACATGGACGCGTTGCTGGTATCATCATCGCGGGCGACTACGAGGGCGGCGCGATATGCACATGGGAGACGCCATCCAAACTGAAACAACACGACTTTGGCTCTGCTCACCCATCCCCTTCTAACTCAGGAGATGCAAACATCGATTCTCCAAAGTGGGTCCCTTACCTCGACAAGTTAGCCGTCCTGACCTCCAGCCAAGGCTCAGGCGGCGTGAGCGACATTGTGTGGGCCGCACTGGTGCGTACGTGCTTCCCTCGGGGTGTCGTGTGGAGAAGCCGCACGAGCAACCCTGTCAATAAGTGGTACCAGGAACGAAGCACTGGAATGTGGAATCTGCCCGGCGGGCAGTGGACCATGTTTTGGACCATTGAGGGGGTAACAAATAAAAGGGCGGTTGAGGAGATTGACGAGATGACAAGATGGGATGCATATGTAGATGTTTGTTCAGGGATCGAACCGAGTTGGATGGACGGGAAGAAGCAGCTTGACTAGCACCAATGCAGATCATGAAACTCTGTTCAGAAGTACCTGTTGTGCACCACACTACAAACAAGCTTGGTACAGTCTGGACACTATCTATCAGGCACTCCAATATTGCGACTTACCAGACACACCGGTGGCTTCAGTATGTTTCGCTGGAAGTGGTGTTCATGACCAAATACGCAAGGACTCCTTCCGGTCGAACACCCGATGTTGGTGCTTGGAATGTGACAAGGCACAAGAAACTCAGTTGACTAGATGTGTGTGAGACTTCCTCCTCGGGCTGAGTTGATGAAGACAATTTACAAGCAGTGAGGTTCAAGTCGAGGGCGGTCCCATCATCTCAGCATCCTGCTTTCCTATTCTTGCAATTTCAACATCTTCCTCATCCGGTGTGCCTTGCCCGCAGGACTGGCCAGACGTTGGTATGCAGGATGACTTGTTGAACGGCAAGGCCCTCAAACGCTACGTCCCTTGTGCAGACGATGCGGTATGTCTAGTGTGTTAACGGCAGCTGCCAACCGTTTTGCATCATAAACACGGCAGGCATCTGCAGGAACAGACCAGGTGCGGGCATGAACGGAGCTCTGATATATCTCGATCTTCTTGAGGGTTCTCAGTTCCCAATGCAGCTTGCAGCGCAAGATGAAGTCGTGGAGCTTCTGCTGGCGAGGTGGCGGCGGTGTTCCGAGCACGTCGAGGTCTGATCTTGGTGAGGAGAGGATTAGGTCGTAAATATTTGACATTTTTGATGTTTAAATCGAGGATGAATCTCGTATAGCGAAGCTTGAAGTCAGTCGAATCGTAAGATAGCCCATATCTTTGTCGACAAATAGTGTCAGCCCTGTATGTATAGCCGTTGAGCAACGGGACCTAGCTGCTAGCGCTGTAGGGAAGGCGCAAAGGGAACAGGAACCTCGTCATCGTTTGGACGCCGATACGCACAACCAAATCACGATCATTTATAACCATCATCGTTGAGTCTTCAGTACCAAGATCGTCACCTTCGAGAACACTTCCGTGCTGATCATAGAACCCCCGCAATCGCGTCGCGCCGGCATGACCTCGGCCCCCACTTTCTCCGAATAAGCAACACACTCCGCATCGCCGCGTTGCCGCTATGCCTCCAACGGCGATGAAGCTGGTGATCCCCGCGGTTTCTACCCCAGCGTCTACCCCAGCCTTGGGCTTGCAAAGGCTTGGGTTGCAACTGCCGCGGTGACATTTAGCCTGTAGAAACGACCGTACGGTGATGGCAGGGATCCTAACTTGGTTGAGATGCGCATGGCCTGGTGAGGAATAACGCCAGACAGTCTTGGAATGCGGAGGTACTTGAGGTGGGATGCGCGCACCTTTTCGTTCATTCTCGCGAAGAGACCGTTATCAGCGGGGATCGCGTCTTTTGTCTCCATTCCCGGTACAGACTCTGCAAGTACTGCGAACGTTCGTCCATCGTTACCAAGGCACCACGCGCGAGACCCGGCAAGATGGGGTTCTTTAAGAAACCCACTCTGCGCACTCGCGACGACCAGCGAACAAGTGCGGCAGAACTTACTCTGCGAGCGTCAATCCTGCCACTCTGTCTGGTCACCATTCTGTTCTTCCTATGGGTATGTGTTTACTTTGAGATTCCAACAGCCACGTCTAACAACCGTCCAGGGCTTCTCATACGGCCTCATCGACACTCTGAACAAGCATTTCCAGGTCGAACTCAACATCACTCGCGCTCGTTCTTCCGGTCTGCAAGCTGCCTACTTTGGAGCTTACCCACTCGCTTCGCTGGGCCATGCAAACTGGCTGCTTAGACATTGGGGCTATAAGACCGTCTTCATCTGGGGCCTGTTCTTGTACGGTACTGGCGCGCTGCTGACATGGCCGTGCCTTGTGTACCGGTCCTTTGGTGGATTCTGCGCTGCCACGTTCGTGATTGGGAATGGTCTTGGCTCACTTGAGACAGCTGCGAACCCATATCGTGAGTACTCGTCAACTGTAACTGTGGGGACGCGTGTCTGATGGTTCAACAGTCGCTGTATGCGGTCCTCCCAAGTACTCCGAACTGCGCATCAACATTGCGCAGGCTTTCAACGGCATTGGAACCGTGGTGGCGCCTGTACTCGGATCGTACGTCTTCTTCACCGACGTTGGAGAAGGGCAAGAGGCACTCAGAAGCGTGCAATGGGTGTACCTGGCGATCGCTTGCTTTGTCTATATCCTCGCGGTGGTGTTCTACTTCGCCACGGTAGGTTCAAGAGCTCGAGAACTTTACAAGCACTGCTAATATCCGACCAGATCCCTGAGATCACAGACGCCGACATGGCGTTCCAAGCAGACGTTGCAAATGCTGGCACCGACGTCAAGCCCTTCCGCAAGCAATACCGTCTCTTCCACGCTACCTTTGCCCAATTTTGTTACACCGGCGCCCAAGTCGGTATCGCAGGAGCATTCATCAACTATGTTGTTGAGTCGCGCGTCGGCAGCTATGTGAACGGTGTGCCACAAGCTACAAGCTCGGCGGACGCTGCACGATTTCTGGCAGGCGCCCAGGGCACATTCACCCTTGGTCGTTTTATTGGCTCTGCCATCATGAAGTTCGTAAAGCCTCGCTGGGTCTTCTTCGTGTTTATGACGGCGTGCATGTAAGTATCGTGCAATTGTTTGGTCTGACACTTGGCTGATATCCAATAGCATCTTCCTGATCCCTTCCATCACCGAGCGCGGCAATACGGGAATGAGCATGCTCTTCGTGGTGCTGTTCTTCGAGTCTATCATCTTCCCCACCATCGTAGCATTGGGCATGCGCGGACTCGGAAAGTACTCCAAGCGCGGTTCTGGCTTTATTGTAGCCGGTGTGTCGGGCGGTGCTGTGGTTCCGCCGCTCCTGTTCGTCGCTGCAGACTCGAGGGGCCAGGCGAACGTTGCAACGGGCTACTCACCAACGGCATTCGCGATGGTTGTTCCTCTGATGTTCTTTGTGGCGGCGTGGACCTATCCGTTCGCTGTTAATTTCATCCCGGCGTATAGGAATGTGGCGGATAGCTTCCATGAGACTAAGATTGGGATTGTGAATACGCCGCAGGATCCAGAGATGCAGCATGGGTATGCCACGAAGGATGGGTCGCCGCTGCAGACTGAGGCAGTGCATCATGATGAGAAGAAGTACTAAGGGATTGGTGGTGGAACACGGAACGTTCGTTGAGTATACGCTACTTGCACTCAACAAGTCACTAGAAGCGACGCCGTAAAGAAAAGTATTGAGATCATGAGATTTCCATTACTCTCTAATCATCGAATCATAGCCCACTCCTACTGGGCTACGCTAACAGAATACGCACCAGGGCAAGAGGTTCGCCGTTACAGCGCTCTCTCCTGACTTGCGCTGCCCAAGAGCCGTTTGGAGGCCTTCGACAATACCTGAAACCATCGCACTTTTGTACCACCAGCTCCTGCAGAATAAAGGCATGGAACAATTTAAGCCTTCTTGGCGAACTCGACGCGCAGAATAAGGTGACCGAAACCGACTGCAGCACATGTTAGCAACGCCTCCAACACCCAGGACATCCTCAGGCAACTTACAGCCGTCCATCTTCTCGCACGCCTTCGCAGCATCCGACCGGTCCGCGTAGCTGATAAACGCAAAGCCCTTCGCCCTCCCTGTCTCGCGGTCCTTGGCCAAGAACACCCTTGTGACGTGCCCGTATCTGCTGAACATATCCCTCAGATCCTGCTCTTCCGCAATCTCAGACACGTTGGTCACACGCAGCGTCGCGCTGTCATCGCGATCGAACTTGCCGCCCATCTTCTCACCGCCACCCATCTTGCCGCGCAGGTGAGGGGGCACGTAGCCACCAGATCCTGCACCGAGACCACCCGCTCCTCCGGGCGCATCGTCGGGCATGTCGGCGGGCGCGTCGGCACCCTCGGGCGTCATGGTGTCCTTGAAGGGGCATTTGGTTGTGAAGTGGTCGCCGGAGCAGATACGGCACTTGATCTTCGCGTTCTTGAGCTCGAGCTTCTTCTTCTCGTCCTCGCCCTTGTCCTCTTGGGCGGCCTTCCAGTTGGACTGTGGGCGGAAGACGATGTTCTCGGCGACGGAGACGGTGTCGGTTTGTGGGCCTGCGGCCTTGCCCTTCTCCTGGCCGAATTTTGCCCACGCCTTGCGCTCTGCGACGCGGGGGTTTACGACTTGCTTGATCACTGTCTTCTTGATGCGGCGTGTGGTCTTGACCTTCTTGCCGTCTTCATTTATGCGGTAGGATACAATCGTCTCGGTTCCGTCCTTGTTCTTGGTGACTGTCTGCTGGGGGAGGGCGAGGTCGTTCTCATCTTCCTCTTCGGCCCAGTCGGTGCGGCTAATATCATTGTCAGTGCCGTACGTCAGAGACTGATGGTGCGCTGCGTACCCTGCTACGCGAGACATGGCTGCTGTGTGTATGTGTGGGACGGGGGTTGTGTGTGTCGGTGTTCGTCGTGCGTTCGTGGTGGTTTGTGCTGCTGCGATTCAAAGTTGGAGTGGCGGCGTGTGGGGCACAAATGTGCGATATAATCATTAGCGCGGGCGCTAGTCGACTCACCCCTTCACCACTCCTCTCAGCTCGTGAACAATGCACCACTATGATTTTGCGGCAGACAGGAATCTGAGTCAGTCACTCACGTTCGAGCGGTTGCCTGCTTCAACGAAACTCATCGGCGGTATGCGCATGAGCAAGCACTGCACACCAGATACATTAGACGATCACATAATAAGAATTAGAAAGCTGGATACTTATAAGATGATGCTACTTGTTGATTATAGGGGAGAGGACAACGCGCTATCGTCATGTCGTGTATATACCATTCAGCCCTCCGAGCCAAGCTTCCACTGCACACGACTGTGATGCTGATTTCCTGTATACTGCCCTGCCGGCACTGGCTTGGGTTGTTGTATCACCACATCGCTGTTGGTACGCGGAACTGCCTGCACAAGTGGTTGAGGAGTGATGCAGCCAAAAGCGGTATCACTGTTGCCACGGACCAGTGGCGGTGGTGCATTAGTACCCATTGGGGGTCTCTGAAGATGATGTGACGAGTAAGGCGAATGGAAGTCATTGACGAAGCGCTCAGGTGGCGGCATGGCCATCCTGTACTTCCGTAAGCAAGGTTGCAAACAATCAGGTGACGTTATCTGACTCCTGCGGCGCAACGCTACTTCTTCGACTAGCGGGCACACTGCTAGTCACGCTTCCGCTGACGCTTGCAGCGTTGTATGTTGCCGCATGCTGGGATTGAGGCGTTGCTGGAAGCCAGCCGCTACTTGTGATTCCTTCCGTATCCATCAGGCGCTGCAAAAGATCCTCAGTAATGATGAGCAGGTGCTCATAGGCAGCCAGTCGGGAATCCTCCTTTGCGGAAGCGCAGTGAATGTACGATCTACTCGTTGGATTGTGTTCGACGATGGCGGCGCCAGTCTTTCGCGAGGAAGTTGGAGCGAAACTTATCACGTCGAGACATCTGTTCGGGCCGTATATCGTTCGAGCGTTCGCTGCAACGTTAGTAGGTCTGTCCTGAGTTTCGAGCACGTACCTACCGAGGATTCTTGCTCTTGTGCCTTCCAAAGAGTCCTCGCTGGCTTTGTCCTCCATACGATGCAGTATCTTGTTGGCTGTCCGTTCCAGTGTTAGGTTCTCGTGGCTGCTGCTTTTGTGCTTCATGTCCCTGAACGTTTCGATCATCTTGGAGAGCTGAGTCTGCCCCCTGAAGTCTAGTGGATCTGCCGGAGTTCGAGGAAGGAGCTGAGCTAACTGTGCTTGCAGTCGTCGAACGTTTCAATGAGTCGATACGGCTGGTTGAGTTGAACTGGGAGGTTGAGCTGAAACTGCGGAAGGAGTTGACTCTGGAAAGGCTCAGTCTAGAGGCACTTGGTGTGACAGAGCTTGACCGGGATCGAGAGCCGTCGAGCTGACGACAAAGACGTTTGACTTCCTTACGCCTTTTCCACTCTTCTTCGTCCTTGACCCACTGTTCACGCACGTCCTTCTAAGTTCGTGGAGGTATGTAAGTTGAACTGTCTGGGTGCCAGGGGCCTTTGTCGGTTTTAGGTTGTGCGTCTGCGTAAGCAAAGCGCTCGGCGAGGGTAGGCTTGCGCTTGAGCTTGCCTGGCCTAGGTGTATTGATACCACTGCTGCGTCTGACGACGCCGCTCCTTGAGGTTCCTGTAGTGCTGACGCGTGAGAGTGTAGGTGAAGTGCGTGCCCTGCCGAGACTGGGTCTAGGCCCAGCAGACGGATCCAGTATGCTCGATTCGTGAATTACGGGCAATTTTGCAGGCCGCCGTGGCGTTGGCAGGCAGGGAACGCACGGTGACGAGAAGATTGAGATTGCTAACGTGGTGGAAGTGTTGTGGTGGTCCTGTCTTTGCGTTCAGCATCAACAGTCGGCTTAAGGTTGAGCATATCAAGAACCGTGTCTTACGTGAACGAAAGTTACTGTCCGCGCGGGCGGAGAGATGAGGTCGTAGGAATGGGTTTGCTGTCAGGTGGTGCAATGAAGAGAAATGGTAAGGCTTGGAGAATATTGAGGCAGGTAGGTGTTGTGATTGCCTTAGTTGTTGTTTGTGTGGAGCGCAACGTACTGGCCAGGACTACGCCAGAGGCAGGTGCATCTCAACCAGGCATGCGCATCTCCGCGTTGATGGGTCAGCATCTGCAAGAGGAAAGGGGCTGTTGGAAATCCATCTCAACAGATGTTCGACCACACTGCAAACCCCTCAATGCTAATGACCTGCTCCATAGCCAACCCAAACCTCGTGTGCCACATCTTCTCCAACTCTTCGGTCGCCCTCGTATCTTCGGGAATACTCTCATCCAGCGCATTGGCCCTGAAACCCTCTTCCAGCGTCACCTTCCCTGAGGCCTGGAAACCGAGGTTCTCATATGCCTTGGTAAGCCAAGTGTTCTTGGGGTTCATAAAGAGCCTGATCCTCGCTTGCTTCAAACTGTTGTCGGACCTCAGGGAGAGGGCCTTAGTGTACTCAACAGCAGTAGCGTTACACGCATTGACGAGTTGTTTGGCCAAGCCGCGGCCGCGGTGCGCAGGGAGTGTGTAGAGGTCGTAGACATGCCACCTTGCTTCGGTGCTTGGATCTTCCGGCATTTGTAGGTTCATATCCGGGGTGACATAATAGTCCTCATTCTTCATCGGGCCTCGAATGGCTGCGAAGCCTACCCACTCCCCTTCGATCAATGCCGCCTCATCATCCGAAGCAGCGGAGCCATTGACAGTTGAAATGTGGTCGGTGGCTACACAAATGAGGATAGTGGCATCTCGCGATAGACGGCTGCTCCAGACTTCAAGGGGCAGTTTCGATTCGACTGCGTGTTGGGACAGGAAGCTTGTTGGATCTGTCTCTAAGGCGAGGAGTTTGCTTGTACGGAACTTATTGACAAGGTCAACCACGCGTGGTGATGATTTGGGTACACGAATGACTTTGTAGGTCGTTGAGACATTGTTTGCAGCCATCTTGCAGTCAGTCGTGGATGTTTGATGTTTTTAAGCTGGAGTCGTTGCCGGTAGGGCGCGTTGGACGTGTTGGTGATGCGCGATCGCGTATCTAGAGCACAGCTGTCTTTTTACAGAGTGAGAGTCTCGCAAGTCTAACAGAAATCACATTTCCTGAGGATGTCAGAACGCACCATCCAGATTTGGCAGGTGCAAGGGTGAGTCATTCTGAATGTTGTAGTGCTTACATGTCATAACAGGCGGCATGACGAACGAGAGCTTTGCAAGAAGGTTTTAGTCACAAGTTTATGTCTTGTTCTATGATGTCAGTGACTGACATTGGTTACTAGTCAATGTGAGTGACCAGTCACGGTGCCATCGCGCGAAGAAACTGCAACAACAACATACGATGCACAGCGTTCACCTTAATACCCAGCCTGTCCAGGCCGACGGCTTGGGCTATTCGCCAGTGTTTGCGTGAACCCATCTTGATCCTCATCGTCACTCTGGTCGACGTCTCCCAGGTCAATACCAGTGATCTCCTCTTCGTATACGTTCTCGTCTGCATCTCCGTCGTAGGGTCCGCCATACTTTTCAGGGCTGAAGATAGGACTTGTAGCGATGCGCGGGCGGCTTCTGAACACGCGATCGTAGTCGACATCACCGGAGAGCAGATCTTCTTTGGGCGTCTTTGTACCGCTCTTCACTTCCTCGATGGCTTCGAAGGATTTGCGATTGCGTGGCGTGTCAAATTGATTGATAGGAAACAATGAGCTTCTCGACTCGCGCTTCTGATTTCTGGCGGTTTCTTGCGAAGGTGCAAGAGATGTGCGTGGTCGACCCGACATAGCAGCCATGCTCAGGCGAGTCCGTTCAAGTAGGGTTGTAACGTTGTCAACCCCGACGTCGCTGGCTACGGGCTGTACCGTTGGTGGTGCTACAGGGAGGTCGTCAGGGGACTCGGGTACGGGCTCGAACGAGGGTGTCCGAGACAAGGTCATGCGAGTACGCTCGGCAAGCGACAACGACATGCGTGGTTGAGGTTTCTTGACCGGGGAAGGAGTTGCATTGCCGATAGCATTGATGATCTGGTCCGCCAATGCCTCTTCTGGGTTGAGGTTGGGGATGTCCAATGTGGGCACTGATCGCTCGAATGCAGGAGTTGGCCACTCAACGGGCGATGGCTCAGAAAATGGTGTCGGCTGGGAAAGTGCCGGTGAACTTTCCGATGGCAACGGAGACGACGATGCTGCGCGGACATGCTGAGACACCACTGTTGGTGTGGGCTCAGGCTCAGGTTCTGGCTGCAAATGTCGGTGAACAGGTGAATGGGTGATTAGCGATTCAGGTGCTGCGATGCGTAGACTAGATAATTGGCCGACAAGGGTAGCATCTGAGTCGACAGGTGTTGCTTTCGTTGACGGCCTTCGCTGGGGAGATGCAGTTGAGCTGTTAGATCTTGACAGACCTTCGAAAAGCGCTTTTTGCTCACTGACGAGAGTCTTCGGCTCACTGACGAGCGTCTTCGGCTCCATCTTCCAGGCTGACCTTGGTGATGCCTTCGCTACCGGATGTACCGTTGGCTTGGAGTACGAAGGCCTTCTTGTTCGGATTGGCGATCGAGGTGCGCTGGCCGATGATGTGCGTCGCCGGTGGAGTGAGGTCAACGCTGGTCGAGGCTTTGATTGCGAGATCCGTGACAGCTCTGCTTCCATATCTGACAAGATATCTGTGTAGCACGATCGTAACGCTGGTCGCTGCACCGCATGGTTCTCGCTGTGTGTGGCTGAAGGCAACTGGTGTTGGGTGTGATTGTCGAACGTGAACTCTTTCGCAGGATTTTTCGATGTCTGAGCGGTCGACGCATTCATCGTGTTATCTTCGCGTATCTCTTCGTGAAACGCTTTCCACTTCTGCAGCCTGATCTGCTGTTCTTGAACCCTCTTCTGTAGATCCTCGAGCAGCCCTGCCTCAGGAGCGGCATCTTCCAGCTTTCTGCCCCGTTCGACCATATGCCACACTTTGTCGAAACGGTTGCTAAGAAATGCGTCTCCTGCTTGCACTTGGTCACCATGGAGCATAACGTCCAGCCACTTCTGGTTGCCAATCCAATTTCCAGCAAGCTGTCTCTTGATGGCATCCGCTTCCCTTTGCGGCACGGCCGGCTTCTTCGCCCTCGGTGTGTCCATGCATCGTCGTATGCGCTTGTTGATGTCGTTCGCTTTATTGCCCAAAGTTACCTCGAACTCGGTGAACTTCTGCCTCTTCTCTTCCTTGCGGCGCAGCACACTGACCAGCGCAGCCTTGTGCGTAATCGCAAGGGGTAGCAGAGACCTCTGAGCGTCACTCGTGAGTGTCGGTGCTGTTGCCAGTTTCCGCGCAACCGCTGCTTTCCTGTTGTTCCCCCCTCGACCAGCCAGCACTTTCTTTAGCACGGCGGCAGAGAACAGTGCAAGGATCTCAAAGAACTTCTCGCCCTTGCACTCATCCAGCATCGTCTTCCGTAGGACGGACTCGCGGCCTAGTATGCCATTCTTCTTTAGGTCATTCAGACATCGATAGAGGGCGGCGCGGAGGTTTAGGGACTGGAGAGGTTCGAGCGGTGGAAAGAAGGGGCGCAACTTCTGTGTGTTGTGTCAGCGACTACAGAGTCTGGTCAGCTTTCAGACGGACCTGCACTGTCTCATTGGGATCCCATATCTCGAATAGGCGGAAGAGGGCCCATTCAGTGCCGCCGATGCGCTGCTTCTGGTCTGCATTCTTCGCTGAGAATGTCTGTGTTGTAATATTCGGCCAATCGTCCCTCAGATCGAAGTCAAGCAATCGCAAGTTCGTTACAAACAATCTGACATCTGATGCTGGGATTGGGTTTGGAGGTGGCTTGGTAGTGACAGTGTTTATGGTGTTTGTTTTGACGGATTGGCTGCGCGTGTGGCCGAGGCGCGTTGTGGCGGTGACATTAGAGGCCTGTGAAGTTGGGCGTGACATGGTCTCAGAGTGAAGGGCGGCATATGCCCCGTCTCTTCTTCGTTAGCAGCTTCGGGCGCCTGCAGTGCATCTGTATAGCTCCGTCGTGGTGGTGGACCCCTGTTGCACAAGCCCAAACAGCAACCGCGACCCACGGACCTCCGAGCCGCCGCAAGTTCCCTGTCGCTCCACGGTTGCGCTGTGACAAGCGTCATGTTTTCTTCCGCTGCCAGAAGCGCCCTCTCACGCTTCACCTCCTCCACACCCCTTGCACTTCGTACCTTCGTTCCTCTCACAATCTACCGCCCCTATCTACGACCTACGTATTCGACTCCCACCCCCACCATGGCTGTCGACGAGAGCACGCAGACCAATGGCGTCGCACAGCCCGGCGCGGGGCAACTGAACGCACAAGACGTAGAGCAGAGCAGTTGGACGGTTCAGAGTGGTATGTCCTGAAGGAAAAAGCGTCGTCCGTATGCGGCACCTCTCCTACGCCCTCTATCACGTTTGCGCCACAACTTACTAACAACACTGTCGCAGTCCTTCAAGGTATCGAACATGGCTACACCGAATCGACCGACTCGCCCGTTCCCTTCTTCCACCTGCTCGAGCGCCTCAAGACTACCAAGCGCGCAGGCTGGCGCCGCTTCGGCATCGAGAACTGCGAAAGTATCTCCGACCACATGTACCGCATGAGCATCCTCACCATGATGGCTCCGCAGTCGATAAGCTCCAAGCTGGACATTCTGAGGTGCTGTCGCATGGCGCTGATCCACGACATGGCTGAGTCGCTGGTCGGCGACATCACACCTGTGGACCCTGTCTCGAAGGAAGAGAAGAGCCGCCGCGAATCAGAGACCATGGATTACATCTGCACGAACCTGCTCGGCAAATTCAATGGCGGGCTGAACGGCAAGGATGTCAGGCAGATCTGGCAGGAGTACGAGGACAGCGAGACACCAGAGAGTCTGTTCGTGCACGATATCGACAAGATGGAGCTGCTGCTGCAGATGCTGGAATACGAGAGGAGCCAGAAGTGCGAGACAGATCTGGGCGAGTTCACTTGGGTCGCGCAGAAGATCAAGAGTCCCGAGATCAAGACATGGGCTACGGCTGTATTCCGCGAGAGGCAAGAGCTGTGGAAGAAGTCTGGCAAGACATGCAGCTGGCGCGCCGACACGGAGCCAAAGGATGAGGCATAAGCAATCACGAGGATTGCTTTACGATATCACGATACAGCATTGGGCGGAAAGAGCGAGTTTGGCGTTCAGGTACTCGTAGACCTAGATTCCTTAACTATCAACATACGAATTACGGCCAACTGCACACTATTCCGCCACAGCTGCTGAGTCCTTCCTACCCACCTTTCCCCCGCCCTCGCCCTTCCCTCTCATCATAAGTTCTTTTATCCTCCCTGCCGCACCGGAATCGACGATCTCAGTGCTCTTTCTCACTTTCCATCCTCCGTTCACCTCGTTCCCCTGCCCCACCTCACTCCCAGATGGTCTCTCCTCCAACTCCAGCCACCATACCACATCATTCTCGACCTCCTCGCCTTCAACACGCATAGTGTACATACTCCTCACCACCACCGACTCACCGACTTCATCCACCACCACACCCCTAACAGCGATGTCCCAGCCCTCCAAATGCGGTATTGTGCCCCCCAAATGCTTGATAAACATATCAATCGTAAAGCTACCCTGTAGTCGTGGTGCCTGCGAGACCGAAAACGTTGGGCCAAACGTATGTGAAAACAAAGGCGTGGTGAGGGCGCGCAGGGCGTCAAAGTCCATCTTGCTCTCGAGATTGGGGTTGTGTTTTTGCGCATTCATGAACGCTAGGGCTGTTTCCCTCAGAGCTGTATATTTGTTCGTTTTGTGGCCGTTGGCGGCGAGCCGGCGGTCTTGGAGGGTGGTTTCGCCCATTGCGCCTGTCTGCGAGTGGGTTCGAGCGATTGTGCTCTCTGCGACTGGCTGGGTTCGGTGGCTTCGTGGATGGGGTTTGGTTTGTGTATAGCTCGAGTGTATGATTCAAGTGATGCGATTTTAGGTGTCGAATACTAAGATTGAGTTTGTAGAGTAACAGATCTTAGTCGGTAGGCTAAGCTCTTACTCACTGTATCTGTCTTGCAACTAGCGGGGTTGGGGTCCCATTTCATCCTTGGCAACGTCCATCTTATATTCTCTGTGAGCAGTCCCGTCCATCGTATGATTTCGCCTCTTAATTATTTCCGTACCGTCGAACGCGTGGATGGTGGTGATGTACGGATCCCCACGGGTGTTCTGTCTGGGGTCGCCCTGTTGGACAGGGTTGAAGTTTGGGACCGAGCATCTAGTGCCCGTGCTGCCCGCCCGCTGTCACCACCTAATCATGACGTGTTTCGTTCTTCGCGATAGCCGTTAGGTGATGAGTAAGACGTTAGGGGTCAATCGAGGTCGAAGACATGCAGATGCTCCTTCCTGTTGTCAAGCGCGGGTGGTGTGCAATCGTGAATGAAGGAGTCGCTAAAGTCAAGCTTAGGCTTATCATCAGGCGCTTTCCGGGGGCTGTGTGCTTCGATAGAGGGCCCAGAATTGACGTAAGTCATTTGAGTTTGATTGCTCTATGTGTCCAGGTACACGATAGTCATATTTTGTACAGCCGAACGGTGATGAGCCTATGCATCGAAGCGGTCGACCGCTCCAGAGAACATTGCAGAACAGCCAGTCAGCACGCCTCTTTAGCGTTAGTATATTCGGCAGCTGTTTTTATAAGCGGATCAAAGCAGCTTGGAAGCAAGGAAAGACTACAGGCGTATCATCTATGATCTGGATCTTCAGAACGCAGGTTCGCAGGTCATTAGCCTGCGAAAAATGCTAAGAGGGCAGGTCGATGCAGGTGGCGTCATGAACAATGAGGAAGCAGGGCACGGTGATGTGACAGGTCCCACATCTGGAGCCCTTGACGGAGTCTTTTCCAGGCTGCTCGATAAGCGTGATGAAGACCAGATTGAGGCTTTCGCAGCCGTGCTGTCCGTCCGTGCAACATCGTCACCGCCATATGGTGTGTCACTCTTGCTTCCAGCAGCTGCGCATGTCTTACCCACCAAGTCAGCTTTCTCAAACGCCAAGCGAGCTGTTGTGCGACACAGCATCGACCGTTCGGCTGGGACCAGAATCTCTCCGATGCAGAGTCGTTGTCTATGCGCATTGCACAGCGCCTTAATCCGACACAATGGGCGGTGAAGCATGCGTCATTCGGGCCGCACCGAAGCCTTCTTCCTGGGATCGCGCAGTGGTTGGTGCTCGAAACAGCGACCGCATGTCGTGCAAAACCTAAACTGACTTTTTTGAGCTTGCGATGTCGCTGCTCGACTTGGGTCCAGTAATCACACCGCAGCTTGATGGCTTGTTGCAGGCACAATCGCGTGCCTGCCTGTGGTGTTGAAGTCTCTTGCCCTGCTTTGGCCAACCTTTGTGTGCGCCGTCTCTGATCTGATCAAGTTTGGTTGCGGTTCTGCAGCGTGCACTGGGTAGCGTAGCGGATCGAGGCTCGAACGAGACCATTGCATCGATGGTCTGTTCATGACAGCAATGTTTCAGTGACAACGGTCGAGCGTCATTTGCGTTCGAATCGTTATCGTTATGGATTCGGCGATTGTTCGTGTAAGACTACGAGTAATTTACTGCTTCGTGTGCCCTGTTTTCAGTCAAGTTTCGGCTTCGATCTCAGTCAGACTCCACTACCAGCCGTTTAGCGCACGCTCAGGCAAACCAGATGGCGGTCTGGCAGTGCACTCTTTCATGCCTGACTCTGGACCATACGGATGTTTGCTGGACATTTGGCATACAGTAGGTCTCTGTCGATACAAGAGTTGACTTCGTGCTGTTGCTTGTCAAGTACGTATGGAGATGGCGGGTGGCAGTGACGATGTGGAACTGGGCACGCACATTAGCGACCCGACTGCATGAACCGCTGATGCCCTAGCCGTGGCTTAGAGGTACTTATTCCGTACCTTCCTGTGCATTTCAAGTTCGGAGCGACGACCGAGTCACATACTGTGAGCCCTACGATTATGTCCAACCCCGTTACCATGCGTCTGAGGATTTCGTGTGCGATTTCGAACAATAGCAGTATCGCTCCTTCATATGAGAGTTCTCTCGACAGACTCGGCGCCAGACTTGGTAGCTAGGGCTGTTTGCGCGCGCGATCGGCATCGTGATGTATACGTACATATGCTTTCGGAACACGCGCTCTAGACGGCTGAGGCTGATGAAGAGCAGAGGCGTTTACTGGGGCTGGGTTCGCAGCTGCGCGCATCAAGGACAACGTAGGGTGACTAAGAAAGATCTGGAGTAGTTAGCAGGCCATGCAGCCGTCGTATTGTCTGTTGCACCTTGCGCCAGCCGAAGACCCTGAGCTGTGAGCAACCGTGTGCTGCAGTCAGATCTGGCTGCAGATTCATATCTAGGTGGCTGCGTTAAACACGGCAAGACCAGTCAAGTGTGCTCCTTATTGCACAGTGATGGAATGTTTGTGCTTGTGAGCTTCTAGTCCCAGTTCGAGTGGTGGTATAACCCACCGCGGCTTTGAGTCAAGCTACCGACGTGGTCGGACGAGTCGAAGCCTGGCTGTGAGCGTGCTGTGGTCCAGTCTTTGCTGCATGTGAGCAGACTTGCGTGTGTCGAAGTCGAGAACCGGAGTGTCACCATGTTGTCAGCTATCTCGATGGCTTGATGAAGGACAGAATCTTGGTGGGTATGAGGCGTGGCCTCTAGCGAGAAGACTGGATCTGACGGAGTGCCGGGCTGGCTCGGTAGATCCTCGTAATCATCTGAAGCCTGGAAGTGTCTCAGCCTCACCGCATACCACTGTGAATCGGTCAAGTTTCCTGTAAACTAGCGCTGTTGGGTAGCAATGCAGCACAATACCCTGCAAGTCCTTTCGAATGTGAGTAAATCCGGGTGCAGTCGTCATAGAGGTGTGCGCATTGCGGATGATGGACATGTCCTGGCACTGCACATCCAGCGGCTTTCTGCTTCCGGAGCTTAGATGATCCCAATTGAGAACGTGTGGTTGGAGTGCTCTCTTCTCAAACAGCCATTGATGAGCTTGAAGTTCGCATCTAATGCTCGACTGAACACGCTTGTCCAACAATTGAGCAGCTGGGAAAGTCGACATGCTAGCTGTACACAGTTGTTGGTCAGAAGCATGTTTGCAGCCAGCATGTTCGCGCGCAGGCATCTCCAACGCTCCCGCAAAACCCGCATCGTAGTGAGATTACTTACAGTCCACCTGTCTCAGTTCTTCTGCACAGAGCGAGTTCCGTGCGTTACAAGAAGAAAAATGTGACGATCCTTCCCGTCCCCTTCTTTTGAGCTTGCTGTCGATCCTCTAGCGGCGGAAACCTTTGTTGACTGCACCTCACCGAATTTGAGGGTAAAGTGTCTCACACTTTACTTGCAGCAGAAGTTTGATTCGGTTTGGCTCCCGTGCTTCAACCAGGCTGCATGCCAGTTCCGACCGAAGTTCGTCCACAGTAATCATCCTTCATGCGGTATATGCTCCACACCATGATCACGCGCCTGCCAGTCTCGGACTCAGCGCGCGTCTTGAGGCAGCCCGCCCACTTTCATGAGCGAGACCAGGTGGATCATGTCGGAAAAGTCATTGGTGGAGCGGAGTGGGTCTGAAAGTAGCAGACACCGCGACCGAACAATCCATAGAAGACTTCCATTTCCGCGAGAACAGACACCCGTGTGGGTGTGGTGACTGCGAACAGCGCCTTGATTTGCCCTGTGGCATTACTGGATCGTTCTTCCGCGGGAGGCAGGACCTGATCTTAACAATGTCATTGGAAGTAACAGAATGTCCCGCTGCACTGCCGGGCGGCAAGTGTGCCGTGTGGAGCATCTCAGTGAGCATTGGAAAGGGTTCCGGACAGGCGAACCATGCTCGACTGTAGTGCGTACTGATTACTTCGACTATACTAATTTCAGGTAGACTTACTCGAAATAGCTGGACAGTTCAATTGAATGTTGCATTCCCGGAAGACCCTTAGACTCGGAGCTGCTTGCTGATTGATCCACCATAGTAACGTAAGAGGAAGTACCACGCTAGTCTGTCATGACAAGTCGATACCATCGGCGGCCTTTGTCATTCGAACCTGTCAATACTCCGGTATACTGGTGAAGGCGTCATATGGCTGGTTTTGAAAAGACCCTGGTCCAGATAGCATGTGGAGGACTCTGCCAAAAGTCGCAAGGGGTGACTTGCATTGCATGTACCCCTCATCAGAGCAGTAAGGAGAAATTTGTGGGCTCTATCAAAATGTGATTGGAAGGATGGGCTGGCACTGGAGCGATAGCGGTCTGCCCAGCTGCTAGCAGCCAAGCTCAGGTTTGAAGGTCAGCTCCCTTGTGACCTTGACGAGGTGGTGTAACTTGATGATGGAGTGACTGCTATTACTGGGAAACCATGGTCGGAAGCCCAGGGTAAACAGCTTTGCTCTGGTGAGTACTTGCAAGTCTGGGTACTCTGCAGGAAAGGTTTCGCCTCCAGGGCAGGGCTGCCGATGCGCTCGCATCGCGCCACTGCATGGGCTGCAGCAGTTGAGGTGCATGTAATCTTGTGTTCGGTATAACATCCTGGTCCAGAAAGCGGTAGCACCATGGTTGAGCGCCTGGAGCGCCACGGGTGAATGTCTGCGTGGGGCACCGTAGGATTGAACCGGCGATGGCGCGATACTGCAATCAACTCGTGAGCTTAGAGATGAGACAGAGATGCAAGAACAGAGAGAAATTTGTGGAAAGAAGATACGTGAGGTTGTCGTGCGAAAAATAGCTTGTGGTTCCATGGTACACCAACGCACTAGCGCAAGTCAGGGTCTATGTAGCGTTGTGTACTCTCCGGTTGTGGAAGTAACAGCCTTACTCCCTTCCCTTACGAGAGCCGCATTGACAATCGGGAACACGAAAACCGTAGAAACGCCTTGCATTCTTTCCCGTACCCGGTGACTGACCCGATCATACCTAACTCCAGCGCGATGACTTCGTTTCATAAGGAGATAATGAAAGACAGTGTCGAAGAAATAAAGACTTGGAGTAGCGCCGCCGTACCGTTCCAGTGCTTCTACAGGTCTTAATTTGGTTGCGCCCAGTGCTGAACCGTTCTGACTCTGAGCCAAACGTTATGCGGCAAGCGGGCGTGAATACTGGCTTGCTGGTGGGGGCTGTGAGTTCTGGTCGGTACATCCAGTAAGCTTGCGCAAAGCGATTTCAGCAGCATCTTCCTTCGCCTGCTCGAGGAAAGCACCATCGTACCAAAAGCGCGCTGGATACCGTGCGCCATTCACGCAACAGATAGTAGACCATGCGGTGCGGCCGCCTGGATGCACTTCAGTATTCGATCTTGATCTTGAGGCAGAACAACGTACCTCGGCGGTCTGAGACATCTTGGTACACAATCTCTCCAAGCTGTCTGGCTTGACAGTGTTCTATATGCAGTCGAGTCAGTAAGCCAATCTATCGCAGAAAAGGGATCAAATTACCTTTTAGTCGATAAGTCCAAGGCTCACTGTGTGCCATATTGAAAACTGCTGCTGAGAAATTCAAGCTGAGAGAGCTGGATAGGTGACAATGGGAATAGAGACTAAAGAGGAACTGTTGAGGAGTGCTGTGAGTAACGGTCTGATGCGAAGCCACCGAGCTTTATATCGCTATGTTGACAAGTGGGTTGAACAAAGATGACTTGTCACGAATGAGAGCTGGACAGCGACGAACAAATGCGTGTACCCGTAGAACAAGTCATGCTCCCTCTAACATCAGTGTCAGATAGGATGTAATAAGATGCAGAAAGCCGCGCCCGCCTGTGAGGATCCGACGCTCCAATTATGTTTTTTGCATCAGACCCGATACTCTGGCACCAGAGTTGGGCGATTTTGTTCTAAGCGGGCCGAGAATAGGCCTCACGGCAAAGGCACGGATTGTTGACCCTACCGTATGAGGAACCTGTCATGGCGAGACATTGATGGACATTGATGAGGCTGAATTGTTGCAAGCACTATGATTCGTACCGTGATGTGCTACAAGTGTTCAATGGCTGTGCATAGCTCAATTAATGAATTGCAGGCTGAAACTTCCGCTGAAGAGCGTTTTCGTACCCACATGCTGCAAGACATCACCTAGTGCAAGCGAGCCAGCTCACCGTGCGCTTAGGCGTGCCTCTTGACCTTGCCTGGACCTTCAGCTTGAGAACTGTGGAATCAATAGCAGAAAACCCAGAGACAATCGAGAGCCTTGTTCTGGATCCTTGCTACGAATTGTGAGGCGGTGGGGAGGGCGTCAGCACGTATCACGTAGAAGGGGCAATTGAGCCCGATATTTGCTAGTGAATTAGTGCGCACTGTCATAGTGGAGTCACTCGTTTGCAGAGTTGTCTTGGCATGCATTTCCTGAAGTGGCGGTATCGCAATCACATGGTCAGAAACAAATGCACGGGTACCTACCGTCGTACTTCTTGTGTCACAACGATGCGGCCAAATATCAACAAAACATTTGTGAAGCAATTGTAGGGTTAATAGCAGGTGTAGGTCGGGATTGGGTACTCACCTTTGGGGACCAAAATATGAAATTAGGCATTTGACCAAACAAAGTGGTGATTGTGTTCATTGATGGAGAGTGCGGCTCTCTTCATTACTCGTACCAAATGGGGGAATCATGACATAAGCTGGGGTCCCAGCGTAGAGCGGTGAAGGCCGAATGTACCAAATGCTGTAACGTTTCAAGCTTCCAATGGGAAAGCATCCATCCAAAAGAGCAAACAGTGTGAGACCAGCATGCATGATGGAGCCTCAAAACTTCGGCCAAATGCATGACCAAGCTCACATGTGCCACTAACGGCACGAGGATAGCGGCAAGCTGTATCCCCACAAGCCCAACAGAACAGGTCTGACAGCGGAAGGAAAATCATGTACGATACTGTAGCTGCAGTTTACCGAACAAGCGGGTCTCCCGCCAGCGGGGCAGGCCCCAACAATCAAACATTATTCTCAGCGGGGAAATACTAAGCTTGTACGGAGGTACGGCGTAACGCTGACGGTTGTTTGCTTGGACTCCCGCCGCGAGTGTTCCGATTGAACATCTCATCGATGAGCCGTTTGGGACCAATGTACTCCATGTTCATCTTGAGTGAAGTGCTCCGGATGAGCGGGATGTGTAACTGTGCGTTCTGCTTGGAAGAGAACCGGCGCTTAATGCAGTCATCTACGAGTGCCATGAGACCAGTAGCAACAACGACACTGCATCCTTGTGAGTAGTAGTTCAGGCCAAGTCTGCTGTGTTTCACTTACTCTGCGAGATCGGAGTCAGCCTTCAAGACCTTGTCGTCGGTGATGCGCAAATAGCTAGGTGGCACCCATCCTCCACGTGCTGTCTCTTCCCGTGCCTCAGATTGTGTCAAACGAACTGGGCAGATGTGAGCTAGTGGCTCGCTGCCATTGTCATCGCGGACGAGGTAATAAGATATTGTCTCCCGGTCACGCTCCTTCTTGACTATACGTTTCCACGAGTAATTGTGGCCCCAGTGTTCGAAGGCATACTTCTTGTTCGACTTGGCGCCCCTTCTCTTGACCTCCATATGCGCATAGTTGGAAAACTCCAACTTCAGAGTGTTGGTAGGCAACAGCGCACGGCCCTTGAAGTAGCCTGCACTCTTCGGACGAGGATCTTCGTCCTCATCATCGTCCTCCTCCACATGACCCCGCACCGACTCGTAGCCAGAGTCCGAGCGCTTAAGACCAGTCGCAGTTGAGGGTCGAGCTTCAGGCTTATGGACTAAGCTGGCAAGAGCTGTACTCGCACGCTGCAGTATTGGCCGCGGTTCTTGAGGCGGCTTTTGGTACTTGCGTATTGAGTGGCAGACCTCCCTTCCAGACTCTCGACAGTATCGGCGCAGAGAGAAGTCACGAGTTCGTAAGTCTTGCATGCGCAGATGATACAGAGTGTAGTTTTGCTTCTTATGGTGTCGTTCCTCAACCTGCGTGTCCACCCTCAAGTTCATGTTCCCGTCTATTGTTGCATCATCGTGTCGTATTGATATGCGCTTAGTTGTGGGAAATAGTTCAGCGAAGTCGCGGGGTGTCGTGGGTATGGCGTCGGTGGGTAGCGGTTCGCGGTGATACTGTGGTACATCGTACTCTGGCATGTCATCATCGTCGTCGAAATCCTCATCATCGGTAGAGGCGTATGTATCAACAGAACTACGCGCTGGCTGCGAGTACTTGCTGCGATCATCTCTACTCGCGAAGTAGTCTCGTCGGTTTTCTACTCGTGCATAGCATGTCTCGCTATGCGGCAGAGATGGCCGTCTGTCGCTGTACTCAGTCGGTGCGGTTTCATACGAATGGTCGCTGTCTGCACTGCGGCCAGATTGCGTGCTATTGCTCGACTGATGCTGTCGCCAATGTACGTTTCGCGACATAGTGTGCTGGTGTGGGTATCCGCGAATGATAAAATGAACAGAAAGACTCCTTGTTAATGCAAGATGAGATGCTTATCGAACATACGCAGCCACGTATCGCACAGCGTATGTATATGTGGGACTGCCTAGAATAAAGCAGGCGCAGCGATCAGAGACAGCGCATGGAAGGGTGACCTGGCACGAGGCGGACGCAGGGACCGAATGGGATTAATAGGAATTCGAGACTTGTCGTAGGTATGCAACGAAAATAAAGGCGCAGCAATACGGGCGTGGGATGTTGTTGCGTGGTCGCCTGGAGGGACTTGCTGAAAGTCGTTGCGGGCGATCCTTCTTCTAGCATCTCGATCGCTGCCAACGAAGATGCCTGCAGCTTAATGCAATCACTGCAACCACCGTCCCCTTGGCCTGCACGACGATGCACACTGCAGCGAATCCGCAACGCAGAAGAACGCCGTCGTGGGAAGGCCAGACCCGCTGACTCGCCGGGCTCTCCAGCCTCCCTTGCGCCTAGCGAATCATTCGTAGCGCACCAGCCGCCAGATTCATCAGCTTGTCACCTCGCGCAACGCTCAGCACACCATTTTGCACGCTGTGGAAGCAGTATCATCTGGGGCTGCTAGAGCGTACAGGAGCTGTGCGGCTGCAACAAGTGCTCACTCAGCGACGTACAGCGAGCGGTGCCTCTGCGACACTGACTGCTTCAGCAGAGAACGACACCGCCTCGTCTGCCAGGCTCCCCAGTCAACGTCCGGTACGAACTGCGCAAGTGCAAGGCGGGACGCCAAACAGCGGGACGCTCCTCCCATGGCTGATCAGTCCCACGTGCCCGCGGTCCCTTTTCGTTTTCGACGGATTATCCCGGCAGTCAGCAGACAGTGGATAGACCGTCGTGAACTTCGTGGAGCGACATTCCAGCGCAGCACCCCACTGTGACGACATGTGCTGCTGGCGATCCCCCTCTGTGATAATCGGAAATATGCACCAAGCTCTACTGAGGGTAGGGCTGTTGCGGCTGCCTTCCAACACCAGGCCAGAAGCGGATATTCATGCTCTTACAGCAGTGTCATCCTCGCAGTGACTGGACGATACATTAACGGCTCGCACCCTGATGACACAAGCATCTGATGTTCACCAATTCGATCAGAAGCTGTCAAGTTTTCTGGAAACACCGGAGGCGCTGGCTCCACCTTGGGAGACTATCAATATGCACGTGATCAGTCACAACATCGAAGTCCAACGACTATAGCAACTGCACTATTCCAACAACTTGGAACTGCGAGTCATTTGCGAACGTATTTCCCCTGACGCTCAATCTGAGCTCGATCGTGATCCACATCTCCCCAGGAACTGCCTCATTGTGCATGTTGTTGGACCAATCAAGGGCAGGTACGTGGTGTCCCAGATGGAAGGTAGCCACGACAACACCGATGTGCAGCCTCAACTTTCGACTATCAGACTAACAGACTAGTATAAGCGCTTCGGTGGGAACACGTTCACCCAACACTATGGACTTGCAGTTCGGTTCGAAGCTGGAACTTCGTCATCCAATATGCTTGATCTTCCGCCTGCGGATCCTCTGTCTTTTCCCCGCCTCGACTGCCTCATCTTTGCCTCTTGGACCCATCCAGAGCGTGGGTCAAGAGCTTCGGACGCACAAGAGCGCATTGAAGTGCATGTTCTGCAGAGCTCACAAACGCCCTACACGATGACACCTTGCAGAAAAACACTGATTGATCGATATCCACCAAACGCAGCTTGACGATTAGGCACTGCATAGAATCCGACCAACTGGATGTATACCCGTTACTCAACAGCATCGCTCATCTTACCCCGCGCTCGCCCGCCTCATTGACTGCCACTGCACGGATGCCCAAGGCTAGTCATTGAGGTTGTGCACTGAATGGCTGTGCCTTGACGAGCTACAAGGCAAGGTAAGCTGTAGGCACCGATGAACGGCACATGCGGACGGCACAGAGCGTACGAAGAGCGACTGTAGGAGTACGATACTGTGGAGCAGACGCCTCCTCGAGCGGCTCCACGCTTTCCCTTACCGTTGGCTTATATCCACATCACTAACAACTTATGCCGGCTCAAAGTGGGACAAGAGCGCCGTTCGTCAGCTTGAACACATGGCTTGGACAGAACGTCCGTAATAAGTTATTTGGAAGGGGAGGATGGAATTGGTGAAAACTGCCGTGTGGCAGACGACCCGTTTGGCCTTGAAGAACCTTGAGGCGCCCCGCAACAGCCTTATTTTCCTGTCAAAGGTCTTCTTTGAGTCAGGCTGACTATGCTCCGCACGCTGAGTCCACTAATCGTTTGAGCCATATCAGCTATCTGTGGGACACTATCGTGTTTATATTGCGTGCGTGGCTGTACATTCTGTCCAGAGTATCTTTTGACATTGCCTCTTAAGAGACCATACTTTTAGCTCAGATATACCACACCGTACCTTTCGAGACGATCCCTTCAGGCACCGATCCTCAGCCTACTTGCTCTTGACCACTCGCTCACTCAACTATCGTGACCCTTGGTCTGACATGCAGGAACCCTCCGCCGTACAACGATCAGCCTGGCATGGAACCCAGTGGAAATGGACATGGATCCCTAATGAGGCTCAGCCTTATGCTTGTCACTGACTCAACTTCAGAGAGCCGTGTAGATCAATCGAGCAAGCAGACATACCGTGGCCGCGCATCGTCAAGAGCACTAGCAGCCTATAGCCGGCAACAATTTCAAGGCAGTCAGCTCAGTCGGTCTCAGTGCAATAGACAGACGCCACAAGAGCACAAAAAGAAGTTGCCTCGAAGTTGACAATCATCTGGGCCGCAGCAACGGGATCGTAGGAGTCGTCGACAACTTCTCTGGAGTGCTATGTTTGTCAATAGCATCGAAATAGCTACCTATGCTGGAACGATCGATCAATAGGGTGAAACTTGGGTCAATGTTACATCACGGCATCGGCATGCATCAACGGCGGAGCTCGCTTTTGGCAGAGTCATCAGTATCATTGTCTCGTTATGTAGACACAATGGCTTTACTCCGTCCCAGCCACTGTTATGTATCCTCGGGTCATTCTGGCACCGAAGCCATACTAGGTCCCGATTACTTTTGTGTTCCGAAACTTTTCAACCCATTGTCCGAATGCTTTTTATCCGCCTCGCGTCCGTGCAAGCATCTAAGCAAGCTGACCGCAGTCGGCAATGACGATCTTGGCCTTGGTGGCACCGGAGGAGGAACCGTAGGACTCGATCTTCTTGACAACGTCGATGCCGTCGACGACTTGGCCGAAGACGACGTGCTTGCCGTCCAGCCACGAAGTCTTCTCGGTACAGATGAAGAACTGGGAGCCGTTGCTAGGAGATATGTTAGGTTGATCAAGGCTTGTGGAGATGAGGTTGCTTACGTGTTGGGGCCGGCGTTGGCCATGGAGAGGATACCGGGACCGGTGTGCTTCAGAGTGAAGTTCTCGTCCCTGAATTTCTCGCCGTAGATGGACTCACCACCGGTACCCTGTCTGCTATCAGTTCGGTTCTCGACGCTTGAAGGAAGGCATTGAGGTACTCACGTTGCCAGCAGTGAAGTCACCACCCTGGAGCATAAACTGAGGGATCACACGGTGGAAGGAAGCGCCCTTGAAGTGGAGGGGCTTACCGCTACGGCCGGTACCCTTCTCACCAGTGCAGAGAGCGCGGAAGTTCTCGGCGGTCTGGCAAACACTCGTCAGCTATCGTTCAAGGCCAATTGCCAACTTTTCTTGATGGCGGGGTAACGGAAGGCAGCGAAAACTTACGTTAGGGACGACATCACCACGGAGCTCCATGACGATGCGGCCAAGAGGCTGGCCTCCGGCGGTGACATCGAAGAAAACCTGGGACTTGGACATCTTGATGTGTGGTGTGTTGTTGAGGTGTTGTGGATTGGTGAGAGAAAGATGGAGGGGCAACAAAGCTCAATATGAGGGGTAGGGTTTTATACCCTTACCGTTTGCTGATGCGCGAAACAGAGGCAAGAGCTTCGCCCACCATGTGGGGTACGTGTGCATCATTGGCTTCAGGTAAGTCCCGATTTTTCTCGAAGCTCTGCTGGAAGGAGCTATGCATTGGCCACTTCGCAAGGCATGGAGGGGCATGGAGGGGTAGGTCTCCTCACTGCAGCAACTCCACGCGCCAGAACTGACACTTCATGTCATTATGGCATAGTCTTTGGTTGCTGCGCGACTCTAGAAGCTAACAGACTTCTTTAACAGTTTGACACCTTCTGCATGTCGTGAACGCCCTCAATTGACAGTTGACAGAGCCCGCCGTGAGCCCGCACTAACCGAAAACGTAATGGTGGCGTTTCGGCTTACCTTCAGCTTCACTTGTGCAACCTCCATTAGCCGCCGAGCACCCACTTCTGCATCAAGAGAGGCACCGTCCTCGGGATATTTCTGTCTTGAAACAATGAAAACTGATAAGAGGGGTTATGATACAGGTATGCAGCGATGCACTGGAACAACAGCTTCAATTTCCCATCAGCAGCGCTGTGGCACGATTATATGCTATATACAGCTGCCACTAAGAGCGAAATACGCATCGAGCTTCTAAAGAACAGGCCACACCTGTAGCAAACGCCATGCAACTTATTACACAGGATCAGCACCGCTGTCCGGATTGACAAAAGAAACAGTATCCCTCACTTAAGCCAACACTTCGCTCACCTCTGCGGCTCTCTGGAACGCAGCACGCTCTGCTGTGTCCTTTGCCTCGGTGTCCTTCCACTGCTGGGCGATCTCAGCCTTTCTTGCCTCGCTTCTTGGCTCAAAGGCCATTTCGAAGTCGTCAGGCTTTATGATGAGGAGCGAGTTCGACTTGTCCAAGGGAACTTCGATCTCCCTCCTTGTGACGGGGTCAATCTTTCTCTTCAAGTTGAACGCCCACATCAGACCGCCGCAGCCAGTAATGGTCTCGTCCCGGGTGATGGACATCCCGAGACACTGACGCTGTCCCCAACCGAACGAAGACATACCGGTGATCATGGGGAACTTGGTGAGCGGTCCTTGGAACGTTGGCCAACCGGGTTCGAGCCACCTCTCGGGTCGGTAAGACGCTGGGTCAGGGTACTTGACAGGGTTGCGAAGGAAGGCGTAGTCAAGAGGCAAGATGCGCGTTCCCTTGGGAATGAAGTATCCACCATACCAGTCGTCAGCTTCACACTCATGGGCGACACCTGCGAGTATGGTTAGTTTGAGGTGGTCAACACGAATGAATCAACTCACCAGTTGGAACAGTGGGCTTCCAGCGCATAGTCTCCTTGATACAAGCGCGAAGGATGGGGAGGTTGGGCATGTCGGCGACTGTAGGGGGACCATCCTTACAGACGGCATCGATTTCCTCCTGACACTTGCGCTGCCACTCCGGGTGGTGTACCATGGCGATCAAGAAGTAGTAAATGGGACCAGTGACCGTGAAGATACCGACAAGAGCCATCATACCTAGCACACAGGATGCCTCATAGTCGCCGGAGATGTTGCTCTTCTCAGCTGTCTCGAGGTATGTCCTTGTGAAGCATGGTCGCTGCTTACCCTTCTTCATCTTGCTGCGGGTGTTAACAAGATTGTTCATGAAGAACTCTTGCTGTTCGTCGTGGCGCTTGCGCTCACGAATCTTCCAGGGGTTGATGAGCTCAGGAACCCAGTCCCAAAGGGGAGTCAAGACATTAGTGATTGGGCCAGCCGGCGACATCTGTGTGAGAAGACCCCATGCGCTCGGTGTCAGAGGAAGACTGACGGTGTGGTCGTCCCAGGTCAGGGTCGCCATGACCTTTGAGCACATGTCCTCAAGGGAGAAACAGAAGTCGTCTGGGTTTTCTACGAGTCTTTGCAGCCATCTCTTCTGTTCGTGTTCCATGATACCGTAGTATCTGTTGTTTGTCGACTCCATAAGATACGAATGGGTGAACTTGCGCTGACGAGCCCAGTATTCTATCAGACTGTTAGCGAGGTGATTGTTAGTGATCAAAAGCAACTCACGGTTTTTGCCCATGAGGGGCAGGTACTCCATCGATCCATAGGTACTCTTAGCGTCAAACAAGGACTTGATCTCAGGCCGGTCAGAGTAAACCTTGGCGCGCTTCACCAGGATCTCCTCAGCGATGCTCTCATCCGAGATGATCACAAAGTTCGCTCCCAGCATCTTAGTTCGGTAGATCGGCCCATACATGTCAGCCCATTCCTTAAACTTGAGCCACATGAAGTCGATGGGCAGATCGTGAATCCGTCCGATCCATGGTATCAGAGCTGGCCCCGGGAGTCCACGACAGTTGTACTTGGCGTTGTACTTTGAGACGACATCGACGAGAGCGTATACGAGGAAGCCAATGACGGCAACGCCAACGGCGTATGCTGTGAACGGATGCATCCTTCTGGTGTTGGATATCAGAACCAGAGAGCGTCAAAGGTACAGCAACGGTTGTTTCGAGCCACAAAGGCGGACAAGCAGCTAATTATCACATCTGAGCGCCTTGGTGAGCATGCAATCTTGTCCGGGTCCCCAAGTCCTGGAACGGTCAGATTCTGACAAGGCTGCATGGCGCAGTGATACCTAACATTACGCTAACAGGCTCGCCTGTGGCTTCAAAGTTTGGTTGATTGCCTGAATAGCATAAGTTCAGGAATGTTAATTGCTATCTGCCTATCACAACGTTAGAACAACAGCCGGTTTCTCGATAGCTGCCGCCGTTCCTGGAGATCGAGGCAAATGGGAAGGAGATCGATCAACAACACACGCCGACTGGCCGACTTGGAACCAGAAGTCGGGGTTTCCGGCGCCGACAATGACATGTGCAGACCGTCAAGACATGTTTCAGCGGATTGTAACGCAGGGCCAAGCGCGCATGCTGATCGTCATCACCTAAGGTAGACTGAGCCACCAATTACCGCCTCCTGTTCCTGAGTTGGCAAAGTTGTCAACTTCATTGACTTTGTGAAAGGCTAGAATGACCGACTAGTGACCAGATCAACCATATCATCATGGCCCAAGAGAAGGGTTCAAGCATTATTGACGTGGTACCAAGCTTTGAAAGCGGCAGTTGCACCACGACCGGTCCGTCACTATCTAAAGCTATAGTTGTAGTCACATCAGCAAACTCAAGCTCGAGCTCAGCGACACTCAGCATGAATATGAATAGCACACCCTTACTTGGTCACTCTCAACATAGGGCTTTACACTGTTCCCACCAATCGGCTCTTTGCATAAAGCATGATTCCAAGCACGGCTCTGGGGCTAGTGGTCTCCCATAGCACACCATCACTTGGAACATCGCGCCCTGGCTCGTTCTGCATAATTTCGTCGGAGGTTTCGATCACTGACATATGTTACGCACGAATACACGCGACTAGACGCCCAGGTGCTTGAATCCTCACACGTGGGGAAACGATCTGTCATACCGTTGCACCAGATGAGCTTGCCAAACGCATTCGCTGATGACTGTACGTTGCAGCATAAAGAACAACCTCAATTAGATGTGTAAGTTTAGCGTACCGTTGTGCATTCTTGGCCTCTCGGAGTTGGGTGTGGGGAACCATAGCGTGCGCATGGACCCTGTCAGGCCTCGGGAGCTAGCCTGGCGAAAGCTATCCCTGTCGACGACATCATGGACCTTTGCGTGCCTAGACATCTCCGTTAGGTGTGCCCATCATCGGCCGACTTTTGGATTTTGTCCCTCCGCGAGCGAAAACAAACAACACCTTCGCAACCGGGCTAGCCGGAAGTCCGATATCTTCGGCAACCCACACTGGGGTCCCCAAAGCCGAGCATTGCTCGCGCGACCCTTAAGATGGGTACAAAGGGCTCTGAGGCTGGTGCTGTTTGTTTGACTTCACGTCGTCACGCTACGCATCGAAAGAGTTGAATCTACAGATATGCCTCACGCACTCACATCCCGCGACTCCAACATGGAGGCTAAGCCTCTGGGGTCTTACGAGAAGACTGGCATCGATGTCCTGATCGTAGGCACTGGTTTGGCTGGTCTCGTTGCTGCGCTTGAATGCACGCGCAAAGGTCACAATGTCCGCGTTTTGGAGAGGAATGCCGACATCAACACTGCTGGTGAGTAGCGCTAGTACAGTCAGTGAGAACCATAGCTTACAATGTACACAGGTGACATGTACTTCATGGGCCTCAGCGCAACACGCTTCCTGAAGCACTGGCCAGAACTTCTTGAAGAGTACAAGAAGATTTCGCTTCATAATGCGTGGATCGAGACATTCAAGCACTCTGGCGAAGTTGTCATTCCTCCCAAGAAGGTCGCCGACCGTTTGCGAGCGCAAGGGCTGGACCCTGACACACCTCCTGGCGAGTTCCAAATGCGTCCACTCGTCTACCGCATGTTTGTCAGTGCTGTAGAGAAGCTTGGTGTCTCCGTTGAGTTCAACCGCAAGATCGTCGACTACTTCGAGGATGAGGCAGCTGGCAAGGGCGGATGCACAACAGATGATGGAAAGCGCTATGAGGCCGACATCATCATCGCAGCTGACGGTGTTGGATCAAAGAGTCAGAAGTTAGTCGGCGGACAAGTACGCGCACAACCGTCTGGACGTGCCATGTGGCGCGCTGCTTTCCCTATCCAAGAGCTCGACAAGAACCCCAAGGTCAAGGAGTTCTTCAAGATGATGCCCGGCAATGAGCCGATCGTGAGGACATGGCTGGGTCCTTCCACATACGCCTTAACATTGACTCGTGAGGATGTCATGGTTTGGATTATGAACCACGATGTAAGCATCGCCGATCGTTTTGCCTATCAAACTCTAACATTTGCAGGTCACCGGTACCGAGAAGGAGAGCTGGAACAATACTATTGAGAAAGACGAAGTCCTGGACGGTATGGACAAGATGCCCGGCATGGAGAAGGTTAAGTGGGCACCAATCTTCAAGGAACTTGTCGAAGTCACGCCACCCAACACCATCGTCAACTTCGAGCTTCTATGGAGAAACCCTCAGCCCAAGTGGGCTTCACCTGCCGCCCGCGTTATCCAGATTGGTGACTCCGCGCACTCGTACCTCCCAGCCTCCGGGAACGGAGCCACACAGGCCATTGAAGATGCTATCTCTATCGCATCATGCTTACAGATCGGCGGCAAGGAGAACGTTCCCCAGTCCGTCCGCGTCCACCTCCGCTTTCGATTTATTCGCAACTCGTGCGCGCAGAAGCTTGGTTTCTCCAACGCAGAGCTCCTCCAAGACACCGACTGGGACAAGGTCAAGCTCGACCCTCGCCGCGCTGCACCCAAGCTGCCGAAGTGGGTCTGGTCGCACGACCCCGAGGCATACGCGTACGAAAACTACCACAAGGCTGCAGAGAGCATCAAGAAGGGCATCGATATGGCAGATGAGGACAGCTATGAGCCCAACTACCCCAAGGGCTATAAGTATGAACCTTGGAACATTGAGAAGATTATGGACGACATGAGGGCTCACAAGCCTATTGATCTCGGTTCTGGTGACTGGGAGTAGATTTGATGACATAGACTCTTGTCTTTTACGAAGTTTGCATGCATTGGGAGTTACACAGCGATAGTTCAACATTAATAATGAGAAGTGACACAAACCATGATTCAAGTGTTTTCGTGAGATCTCGATGCATACTAGTCTTCACGACTTGTTCGATGTTTGCTTTGAATTCAGGCATCTGTAAATCTGCAATCACAGCATGCTGCAACCAAATTGTGCAACAACTTATTCTGGACTGTACCACTCCTCTCAGTTCCTGCTCTCTCCGCAAAGACTCTGCAAGACTGCAGACACTAACAGCATTTTCCTATTCAAGTCTCGCTGATGTAAGCCTTACAAGTCACTGCATCTCAGCTGAATTTGCTTGCATTCTCAGGAACAGCACAAGCTTACCTTCGAAAGCAGCACAATACCCGCCAATCAGAGTGTTGCGGACCAGCGAGCTCCCCTTTCGGTGCTTACGGAGCGCCGACCTGCAGAAGCAAGGGCACTTGCATACCCGAGACCTGGGCGTTTGATCCTGATCCTGCAGCCTGCTCCGGCTCTCCAACGGAGATGCAAGTGCGGGTCCCGAGGGCGAGGCTCATTAAGGTGTGGTGTAGGGGGTCGGTAGAGTCGATGACGTAAAGTTAGTGTGCTAGCGTGGTTTGGAGGCTCGATGTTGAGATGGCTGCTGCAAGGGGACACTCTTGTGATAATGGACATGTTTGCGCACGAGCGTGTCAGAGATGTTCTCGTGGAGACTCGAGGCAAGCACAGAGCATGCGCAGTTCGGAATGATTCTCGTCCAGCGACAGTCAAGACCAGTGATAGCAGAATCCGGCGAATACGGTTGTTGCTCCTTGTCCGAGCCGAATGTGTCCCTTCCATTTTACTAGAGCTCTCACATCAACTACACCTTGCTGTTAAATACCACAAAGGTGAAGAGCTATACACGTGACTGAAATTCGAGTGATGTTGCTGTACAATTTTCACAAAGCAGTGTGAACATCCTCAAGAATATCAAGCTGGAGTTCAGCCCCCGGTCCAAAACACTTACAACCTGGTTGTATACCACAAATGTAAGTATGTCAAACCTTAACTTCGGCGATTCAGAGTTCCGATTCGCAACGGACACGCTCGCAACAACTGTAGCTCTTGCACCTACGATCTACTTCCCCCTGCCAGCTAAAAAGCAAGATTCGACAGAACACGTCAAGACGTTCAACATACTCACCAAAAGCTAATTGACGCTCCGCCTAGAGGCTCTAGCTTCAACAGCAAGTCGTGACTTCGCACATACCATTCTTCCAGCTTCTCTGAACCTACCTTTACGGCCTCTCGCAGCGTTAAAAAGTTATGCCGAGAAAACTTTCTCGTTGTTTGAGAGTCTCGAAACGATACCAAAATCACATAGGAAGAGAGATGCTGTGCACTTGTCGTTGGTCACGAATACAGTTACGGCGCATTATAAGATGGGTGGGAAACTCGACAACGAGAGCGAGCCCGGCGAGAAGCCCGTTGCCAGTGGACTCACGTAATGTTGGACTGAGTGCGTGCTCTTCGTGCAAATGAGTCCCGACGTGAAGCAGATTGTCGAGGTCTGGGAGTTCGTGCACAGCGAGAAGGCGGAAGGGCTGCAGAAGAGGCTGTCCGAGGTACTGAACGAATGAACAGGGTAGAATGAGCTTGCAACTAGAACTTCATAGCAACCCTGATAAGTTCACGTGGGACAGTACTGTACGGAAGCATCTTGGTACATCATCAGCTGCAGCCACAGATGCTTGTTCGCGAGATGTCTGATCATTGTTCTTTTTAGCTCCGACCTTTAGCGTCATCCTTTCCCCAATTTGAGCAACTAGCAGCGAGCTCCTTCTTTCCGCCAATTGCGCATTCACCCACAAAACTCGCCTGAGTACTTCTGCTATCCTGTCGCTGTCGGACTTCCGACAGCTGATCACTGGCCGGTTCGCCGACGCGTTCGTCGCACATGCACTGGTGAGCACGCACCTTAGCGGGGATGACCGACTCAACAGCAAAACGGCCGACAATGGGGAGTGCGGAGCCGTATAACGCCTTCTCGTGATGTCTTCGAGGTATTCATATCCTTAACAGTGCCCAGAATTATTATTTGTTCTGCATTTCGACCCTGGTAGCTGGCACCAAACAAGCTCAATATACACTAAGGATCAATACTCCTATATTGCACCAAGCAAGCCTCACCGACAAGCACTCTGCCATGGCCGCCACCAAGGCCATCCTCATCACGGGTGCCACAGGCAAGCAGGGCGGCTCCGTCCTGAACCAGCTCGCTAGTCATACTACCGCCTCTGAGTTCACGCTTCTGGCCGTTACCCGTAATGCAGACAGCGCCTCAGCCAAGCGCATCGTAGAGCGCCATCCCAAGGTCCTGCTTGTTCAGGGTGACTTGAACGATGTACCTGCTCTTTTCGCTTCCGCCAAGTCCGCACTCACGGACGCGGGAAAGCCAGAACAGATCTGGGGTGTCTACTCGGTCCAGATCTCAATGGGACCCGGAGTTACCACCGAGTTCGAGGTCAAGCAAGGGTCCGATTTGATCGATGAGTCGATCAAGGAGGGCGTCACACACTTCGTCTACTCGAGTGTCGACCGCGGCGGCAACGAACACAGCTACGGCAACCCAACACCGATCCCGCACTTCCAGACGAAAGAAGAAATCGAGCAACACCTGCTCAAGAAGGCCGGCAAGAATGGCGAGAACATGGGCTGGACCATTCTAAGGCCTGTTGCCTTCATGGACAACCTCGAGCCGGGAATGAAGAGTAAGGTGTTCCTCACGGCACTGCGGGATACTCTTAAAGGCAAACCGAACCAATGGGTATCAGTCGAGGATATCGGCCTCTTCGGCGCAAGGGCTTTCAGGGAACCCAAGGAGTGGAACGCACGCGCGGAGGGTCTTGCTGGTAGCTCGCTGACAATGGACGAGATGAACGGATGTTTCGAAAGAGCCATTGGCCAGCCAGTGCCATATGCATTCAGCTTCATGGGTTCGGCACTGATGTGGGCAGTCGCCGAGGTCAACGTCATGATCAATTGGTTCGCTGATGAAGGCTACGGCGTCGACATTGCCAAGCTCAAGAAGACAGAGCCACAGTTGTGTGACTTCGAGAGGTGGCTGAAGGAGAGGAGCGGATGGAAGGACCAAGCCATCAAGAATTAGGTCTAGTATGTGGTATTTGGCGTTCGGTATATCTTCAAGTATCTAATGTGCATGAATGATAATGGCAATGACTTCATACACATTTCACACATCTGTGCAGAACCCATGTGATCAGCGACGCAAAAATTGCCTAGATCGGGGTCAGTCGGTGGACGGACTTTGCATAGCTCAAGAGAAAAAGAAGAAAAAGAAACGGCTGTCAGTAACGTGAAGAGCATCGTGTTGATTGCTATTGGAACTCCGTATGCGCCAGGCTGGACGTGAAAGATTCCACAAGCAGCCTTATGCATCACCAACTGTCATCCTTCGATTTCGACACCCATTCATGCAAGGAGCTGATACAGCGCCAAACTGCCGGCAATGACCGGTGTGACGAGCCTCAGTCTGTTCCAGTTGGCCCACTTCTTCGCAACAGTCTCCGCCTCCTTTAACTCGGTATCGCTGGCACGACCAGCAAGCGCCTCGAGCTTGTCGTTCAGAGGCTGCATGTTCTTCGCTGAGTGGATAATGGTCATCAGGTGCATGACAGCTGCGACACCAAAAAGTTTCCAGTCGTTGCGAGCTAGCACACCCTGCTTATACGTCGCATATCCAGCGTACGCGTAGCCCAAAAACCCAAGAGTTGAGATTGGGCGGAAGAATTGGTTGCCCACAGTCCAGCAGAGAGGCCATTGGCGACCAAGAAGGCGGGCGCGCTCCTTGTGCTCTGGTGAGCTCGGAGGTGGGAAATTGACAAGGAGCGCTGGGACTGTCATAAAAGACTGTGTGATCGCGTTTCCTGAAATGATGTTAACATTGTTCGCATTCGCATGCGATCGATTGCCTACCAGCGAGGATGAACGAGAACGTGATGCAGGTACCTGCTACGCCCTTGACGATAAGGTTGTCAGACATAGTTGCGATGTTCTTTATGTCAGAGCTTCAGAAGATGTGATTAAGCGGAACACGAAGGTTTGAGAAAGCGTGACGGTGGGAGCAAGCTGATCTTCAATTCTTCGTCAACAAGACTCTCAAACATAAACACTCGGAACCGCGACGCGACCGACAGGCATCTCCGTTCCGAAAGGCTAACATAGCTTTCCCGAGATGTCAGTCGACTGCCAGCCCAGAGGTGATGTGATCGACCCGTTCCTGGTCAGCCATCGGTTCCCCAACGTCCGCTGCGGAGCTTACGCGATGGTGATTGGACGTTACTAGATTACATCATGATTGGTGGTGTCACAGACTGCTTTCGACCTTGCAGCTTGTCAGGTCTTCTCAGGATGAACTTCACCTGTTTTTGGTAGCTGAGACATTTGTTGATGAGCAAAGTTCCCCGACCCGATTTTGGAACAACTGGGAGAAACTATTCCAAGACTGACGCTCAATTCGACAAGTTGTCTGACTTAATAGCGCTAACTGTAACTGGACTAGCTCCGGCTGCTTCCTGTTCCCGTTCTGTTTTTTGACTCTTACTCGTTTCTGCACCAAACATTTGAACCTGGATTGATGGCACTCAAGACTGCTCTTAAAATTCTTTGACTGCTTTATGATTTCCTCGTCACGAGTAGGTGCCCTCCAGACTGTCGTGCACAATCCTACAGACCTCGGTGGGCTCATACTGTACATACACGACTAACTGGGACAGATGTTAAGAGCTTGGATCTTCAGGAGACTGGATATCTGTATGCACCCTCGACTCATGCTGCCTCGAGTTCGCCCCTCTTCGACTCACAGAAGTAATTCACGGAAGTGATATACGCAGAGATCCCAGCTCGGCTTCTATAGTCCGTGTCTGGCACCTGACTTGATGCTATTGCGGCAGAATTCAGCCTGTGCTCGGTGTTGACATGGTTGTGCTTGAACCATGCCATTCTTTTTCGAGCGTTGATACTGCGAGGTTGCACGTGTGCATCTTCTGGCGGCGGCACCAAGTCACTTCCTTGTTCAGTACGTGAGGTGAACGGCCTCTCGTCTTTGAAGAGAGCCTCCTGGTTTTAAGTTGCTTACACATTCGGTATGCTTTGCTGAGGCGCAAGAGTAGTGATCAGCATGGCACAGCCACACGCTCTGGAAGATCGTTCAAATTTCGCATGATGTTTCCTCGGTTAGAGAGCCGAATGACGGTGAGGCTGGCTGCCTTGTTCCCCCAGCTTCTCCATGATCACTTGGCGCACGTCAACTCCACCAACGAACTGCTTTTTGCAAGGTAATACGAGGCCACATTGGCCTCTGTGCTTAAGGAACGATAACAGAACTGCTTCCACGAGTCTGCATCTGTCGAGACGCTAACCGGAAAGTCGGCCGCTCAACCCACGAGACAACCTTACTGCGCCACGGCACTGGAGGCCTTAGAGACCATGTGAGGCTACAAAGTTGCGATGCTCCTCGAGTTTTGACCACACCATATAAGCGCCAGACTATCCATCTCGACGACTACCATTGAAAGACCGAAATCGTCGACTTCAACACCATGGCTCGTCTTACTACGAGTTTACTCTTCGCAGCCACAGCAGCTGCTAAGGCCTCCAACATCACCACAACTGCATGGATGACCAAATTTGCTGGCTCTAACAAGTTCTGCTACGTCGCATCCGTCATACGCGCAGATGCGGAACACACGACTCTATCCCTGGACTTCGACGTAGACACCAATAAAACCGCGCTCCACATTGGCGGCGAAGGCGGCAACTACACTTTCGGTGCATCATCCTATACAGTTAACTGGCCAATGACTATGTTTGAGCCCACTCCTTCAGACGCCGATATAAACGTACAGATCCAGTGCACCCAGTCTGCACAATCAGACGATGAGGTGCAATGTACAGGAGTTCTGGGCAACGGGTATGCACGTTTCGCTCGATGCAATGAATATCAGACAACTCAAACAGGCCGTCCGCTGCTCCAGGACTCGTCAACAGTGTATCCACACACATAAGGTACCGGGCTGTGGGGCTCTGGTGGCGTCGAAACAGTCACAATGAACCTCACCTATCCGCTGCAGACGGAGACTACGACACCGGCTTGGTGCACAGACGACGAGGTACCGGCTTCAATACTGACGATTGATGCTCCAAGCCCTGTGGAGTCCTTCGCTGTTTACCAGATTGTCATCACGGCAGGTCAAGAAAAGTTAAGTACTTATTCCGGCACCGTTTCTGCTACTGGCACACCAAGCAAGTCGGCATCGGCAGGCTCGGGTGTTACTTCTGCAAGGCCGATAGTCACTGAGACACCTGAGAGTACTGGTGCGGCAGGCAAGATCAACTCTATAGTACCTGCGCTGGCCGGCATAGGTGTTGCAGCTGTGATGGGTATGCTTTAGATGTGTAGATATCAGCAGTGACCATGCGCAACGAATGGAGGCGCATTTCTAGAAATTGCGCTGTACTTCTCAGGCGTATACGATGCACGCTGTCGATGACCAAGTGCAGCTTCCCTTCATCTCTAGTCTCTCCCTACTTCCTCTTCAACCCATCACTCGAGGATGGTAAACAAGTCAACAAAGTGATCAGCGCACACAGCCAGGTAGTGCAACGAGACGGTCACATTGCCACCGATCATATGCAAGCACAGGGGCTCAGCGACAAGGAACAAAAATATGGGTTGTATGGTGGTCTCGATGGGACTGAGTCGCAGGTGTCACCCTATGAAGAACAGATACTACATTACGATCTAAGCCATTCAGCAAAGAGAAGATAGTGAGAAGAGGAGAGGGTGAGGTGAAGTGGGTTTATATAGTAATTTCGGATGTATACACGTGACATAGCTGCTTGTAGAGATTGGAGTATGCAGCGCTCGAAGAACAGGCAGAAGGGGAACACATGAACACGTAGGAGTTTCCACCTAAATCGCAGCACTATACCTCCATCTCCTAATATCACGTATCGAATGCTGCCTGTACATCCAGCAATCACGCTAGGCCTTCGCGCTTGGCTTCGAAGCCAACGCAAACCGCTGTCTTCGCCACTGCATTCCATTGTCAGCTCACACTTTACACTGTGAAAATACACCTGACTTACCTCACCACAAGATATCGGCCCATACTTGACCTGTTCGCCCTCCCTGACGCACGTCGGCACAACCTTACAAACTGCATCTGCGTTGAACCCAAAGAAGAACGGCATCGAATACCTGCTCTCCTGCGTGCGATTATATACTCGATGCACCGTCGACCGGAATCGATCATTGGACAAGCGTTGCAAGAAATCACCCACGTTGACGACCAGCGTACCCTGGATCGGTCGCGCGTCAAGCCATTCATCGGTATTGGATAGGACTTGTAGACCGCCGGAGAAGTCCTGCCAGAGGAGAGTAAAGAGCTGGATGTCGGTGTGGGAGCCGATGCCGACGTCGATGTCTTGGTCGGAGGCACTTGGTCGCGGAGAGGGTGGGTAGTGGATGTAGAGGGCATCTGAGCCAGGGTGGGTTGTGATGGCGTCGAAATAGTCTTCAGAAAGGTCTAGGGCAAGGGCGAAGATGCGGACTAATTTCCTGGCGAGTACGAGGCGAGCCTGCCAAAAGGAGATGGCTGTTTCCCGAAAACCTGGCAGATGCCGTGTGTGCTGCCAGATGATATCGTGGTTCTTCGATGTTTCTACGTCGACCAGAGTATTGCTCTCTGGATCGTAGCGCGTATCATACTGTATCCCGAACGTCTCTTTGTTGTCTACAGTTTCACAATCAACGAACATGACTTGTTGACTTGGTAGCAAGTAGCCTACCTCTAGTCTCAGTACGGTTGATCTGAGTCTCAGAAGGCCCTCTATAGCCCACGCCTGCGCCAACAAGTTCACGCCCAAGGTCGTTCTTCTTTTTGGGCGATTGCTCGAAAAATGCTTTAGTGTGCAGAAGTGCTTCATCAATGAGACCTTCCGAAATGCCATGGTCATAGACATAGAAGAACCCCGTGTTCTCGGCAGCCTTTCTTACGTTGGCCGCAATCGCGCGCCTGCCTTCCGGATGGCCATCAATATCTGCAAGACAGATAAGCGGTATCTCATCCCCGGTCGGCTGGCGCGGGGCAGCAGTAGAAACGCGCCGGAATTCAGGACCATTTGGAGTCAAGAGTTCGATGGTGGTGTAAGGGTGGGTAGTAGTACGTACGACCATCGTTCAGGGAGTTACGAAGATAACTGTAAGGTCGCAACAGAGCTAACCATCGAGGTTGCCTATCAAATGCACAGGGACTAACCTCGATTGGGCAAGCATTACGCAATATGTGATGAGGATGTCGTTATCAGATTTAAATTGCTGGACTACAGATGGATGCAGTCAAAATTCGTGAGTGTGGTGTATACTGCCTAACGCCCCAGGACAACGCCCGCTTGAATCCAGAATCGCTAAAACAAGGCAAATCCACATCACCTGAGCACCTCAGCAGTAACACCAACAACGTAGCACACCGCACTCGCCCAAATGGCAGTCTTGACCACGCCTCCAACACCGCCTTTCTTTTTCCTCGGCATATCATCGCTCGTGTGATGCTTGCTTTTGAGCTTGCTCCTCGCTGCCTCCGTAGCAGCAGCAGCCTGTCTCCTCTCCTCGAAGTCCTTCTCTAGCTGCTCGCGACTCTGCTCAACGCCGCTGTAGCCAGTTGGACTGAGGCGTGTGGTGCCGTCGATGGGGTTGACTTTGCTAGTGAAGGGTTCGGCAGTTGTCTCAGAGGAAGACTGTGTGCTGATAGTCTCAAAACCTCGTGTGGAGGAGGTGGAGTCAAGGGCATCACGCAGAACGAGCATGTGTCGCTTTGCAGTGACTACCTCGAGGCCAGAGGATATGTAGGGGATGAACTTTGCAGGAGCTTTCAATGTGGAAAGTGCTTGGTGGATGGGCAAGGCTGGTGAGGTATCGCGTGGTGGTCCGCTTGTGGATGTGGTGATGCTCAAGGAGTCGGTCTGTGGATCATGGACTAGAATGGTGTAGTGTGTTGGAAAGTTGACCGTCGAGGCTTCATCTGCTGCAGTTGACCGGGTAATGGGTGTGCTTGTCGCGTCAAAGTTGATCGAAGGAGCGCTTTGAGACGTTGTGGTAGCAGCTTCTGCTGTCACTGTCGCGGTTGTGGGAGGTTCTGGGCTTTCTGGCTCGACAGGCGAGGAAGCAATAGCGGTCTCAGGTATCGCATGGGCCTCTCCATTCGCAACTTCCACCGCTGTAGGCTCCGCAGGTGCTGTCTCTACGGGTACGGCCGTCGTTGCTTGACTGACAGAATCTTCTTCGAGCATCTCGAAGGCCTTTGCATCGCTGGCTACAGTGCTGATAGTCTCTTTCGTCTGGGGCACCTGACGGTGCTCAACCGTAATAGGCCCATAGGTGTCTTCATAAGCGCTGCGCACTTCTTGCACGAGCTTCCTATCACCTACCTTCTGCTTGAACGCTTCCTTGAGCTTCTCTTCCGCCTCCTCTCCTTCGGTCTTCTTGCCCAGACTTTCGAACAAGGGGTTGAATGGCCTGAAGAGACTGTGAGCAAGAGGATTTCTCTTCTCTTCGAACGATCTTCTGGGCATTTGCTTAGGCGCCCGCGCATAACCGTCGTCTGACAGTCCTTGCATCGCTGTCTTCTGAGATGCAACCTCGCTAGCAAGACTAGCTGTAGCAGCTGCATCAGCCTTGGACCTCGCCAATGCCTCTTCGGACTGCGCTGCATCAGTTGGCTCAAACTCGCTGGCAGGTGCTGATCTGGAAAGAGCTTCATCTGCCTGCTTATAGGAAACTCCGTAGGTTTGTACAGCGTGATCCATCAACCGGGCAAGAGCCAGCTGCGTGTCCCGCAAAGTAGCCAAGCGGGTCAAAATCTCGCTGTACAATTCCGCCTTGCTACGTTCAAGCTCTGGCTCATCAAGACGAGCCTGCGCGCTCCAAGTAAGCATTCGAGTCAGAGTATGATTCTTATGCAGTACTCTCGAGGCAATACCAAGTCGCCTTTTGAAGGCATTTGTAGCTTTCTGTACCAGTTCAGGGTCCAGATCGCGAAGAGTCTGACACGCTGCACCGAACTGCCTCTCGGTCCTTTCGTAAGTATTGCGCAGGCGGCGTTCCCTAATCGTCCGTATATTCGTTGTGATCTCTGTACCATGGACCGGCTTCCTGGGGGACTTGAGGAGATATACTGCATGTTCGACTCTATTCTCGTCGTTCTTCAGTCGTTCCAGAAGCGGCTTACACATTGGAAGGTCGTCTTCCAGATCATCAGACACGTGCTCTCGCAATCGGCGACCTTTGCCGAGGCCGGCCATCTGTTTGGCAAACTGCATGTCCGCTTCTGTCGGTGCACCTGCTTCGATCGGATCTTGCCAGAAATGCTTGGTGAGAGAAGCGCTACCCTCTTCAATCCACCTCCTCATGCGATCAATGCTGGACTCCAGCTGCACTGGCTCGGGCGCATGCTGTGGCCCAGACTTCGAAGTCTCAACGTTCTGGGCAGCTTCTACTTCAGGAGCCTCTGAAGCAATCCGTTCTCGTTCAAACTCTTGCTGGACTCGGCGCACGTAATAGTTGTTGATCACATGCGCTTCGACGGTCTCATCAAGCGCCTCCGGTTTCGCTGTCGCATAATCGGTTTCCAGCTTCTGTCGCTGCAGCTTTTGTTCTTCGCTAGACTTGTTATTATTCTTCTTCGTGCCCATCGCTGCTCTGATTTCCTCAGCAGTCAAGAAGTCGATGTCGTCTTTGGGTAGCTTCTCCAGCTTCTCAAAAGTTGATCGTACAGTAATTGGATCTGGGTTCGAAGAGCTGGCATCTTTATTAGTTTCAGCTGATTCTGGCACCGACCATCCTACTTCCTTGCGACTCGACTGTGGCGACTTTTCAACAAGCGTGCTGGCTACAGCAGGACTGGGTCTAGGGTATGGGTAGTTATCCACCAGCGCTTGCGAAGCCGGTATCATAATCGCCTCTCGTGTTGCTGGTGGCTCCGGCTTAGCAATTGGGAATGACCTTGCTGTCGGTCGCGCTACAACATTCGATGCACCTCGCCTTTGCAAAGCTGTTTGTCTCCAAGACTTGCTGTTGCCCAGATCACGATCGTAGACTTTCGGCTCGTCGGCTGCGAAGAAGGCATCGATGAACGAGGACTCTCGATCTGATGCCTCTTTCGCCGTCATGGTGCTGTTCTCAACTTTGATTGGGCTCGGTGTCGATCCTGCTGTGGCTGGGTCCTCTTTCTGCATGTGTGGCTCCACAACAACATGACCTGACACTGATGAAGTCTCCCTACTCTCAGGAACAACCTTCTCCGGCCCCTTGCTTGTTACCTTGACATGTAAGGCTTCTTTTGGTCGGCGTAGATCGGACGGCGATACGATACCGAACTCATCGCGTTCGTAGTGGGTGGTTCTGATCTCTGGCTGTGCGAATGTTGGCCTTCGTTCGGCCGAGGGCTGTTTGTCTCTTTGCACATCCGCTTGTGAACGATCCCCGTATCTTTGTCCTGATAGCTGTCAGTTCTGGTCTCAGGATACAGATAGTAGGAACATACCTTGACCGCCCTTCTTCGCGATGTTGTTCTGGTTCGTCACTTCCTGAGAATCCATTTCCTGAAGCATCCACTTGGGGAACGTTTTGTATACCCATTCCCAGTCAGTGAGTCCTTTGCCTCTCAGCATATCCTCACTAGCGCCAAACAAGCCTTTGTAGGGATGCTCCTGCAGTATCTTCCTCCATCTCCTGTAACGTTGTAGCTGTACCCACTCCTGATCTGTCATACCCTCTGGCCGGCCGTCACTGTCGTGCTCCTGATGCTGCGCGCTTTTCGACGGCGTTCGTGAGAAGCATCGTGTACGGAGTGCTGCTTCATGATCTCGGAGGATACGTTGAGCATAGCGGTGGGCCGGTGATCGTGCCCATAAGGAAGGATCGTGTCGCCACCACGCCATCGTGGATGCTCGAGAAGGTCGCAGTGGTGGTACAATATAGAGGACTGCAACGGTAATTCTGGGACCCTTATGTCAGCTCATATGCATAGTGTACTTGCAGAATGCCTGACTTTACTTCCAGCTGGATTCCTACAGCTGTTCGAACTCTATACGGCAACGAGCTCCTTGGAGTTGCCTGATTGATCAGTTCAAGCGGCTCAGCCAACGCCGGAGGAAGGCGCTCAACGCTAAGATACAGTTAAGAGATGCAGCAGGCGCTTCTAGCACGCCTAATGGCACATGCGAATAGATAGATACTGGCAAGGAGTACGAGGAGTATGAGACATCGCGCTTCATGAGCTGGTTGCGCCATTCACCCCCGCGCATAAGCTCCCACCTATCATCCTACGCGGGGTATATCAGCTGCCGCTTGACCGCGGCGTTCACGTCACGACTATCCCTGACATGTTCGGCGAATTCTGGGATCAACATCTCCTGTAGACGTAGATACAAGTGCCTTTTTTGATAATGTTAATGCTGTTCTGATGGTTGTCACGATGAACGCGTCGCCATCTTGTCGCGTGCACGATTGGGAGGCTGCGATAAGGCGATAAGGCGATAAGGCAACACGCTAGCCGCGTGGGTCCTGTGGGCCTTCACCCTCGATACTCACAACAAGCAGTTCGTAGCAGACAACAAAGCAAACGCCAAAATGAAGAGCTATAAACTCGGTCGCGCAGAACATCGCAATTAGCTTGCTAGCCAACATGGCTGAAACTTAATGCCCCATGTAGTAGGTGTTCGTTGTGCATGAGTGTTGCCCGAATGCTGTACGGATCCGTTCAAAACTTATAGCAAGACTAGCTGAAGCACCACCGATACTAGTGTCCAGGTTACGTTCACGTAGATCGTTTGATCGTCCCAGCCATCCAGGTTTTCCGCAGCACCTGAAGTGAAGTAAGCTCAACATGGATATTGAATCGGTCCCGACATGGGGAAAGACCGCAACGTCATTTTGTCATGATACGCATGAGACCACCTATAAGCACAGATCCTCCATCTAGCATTACAGACGAGATCTCTCTAGGTTCATCACGTTATTCAGGTTCTGTGTTCTTCCCTTCCAACTCCCTCTTCAACAGCCTCTTGTCTCGCTATTCAAGTGCGTGGTGCGTTCAGCATTCCAGTCTCCCCATGACACCCGATGTACTCAAAGAACTGCTGGTCTTCCTTCAATACATAAATCTCGTGAAACAGCCTCAGACTGAGCACATTGTTCAGCTTCTTTGCATACCTCAAAAACCCGCCAAAGATATCGATGTGCGTCTGATGGCTCTTGCTCCAGTATTCAAGTGAACTGAGATCGTCAAAGAAGCCCAGGCCGTACGTCTTCTCTAGATTCGCTCCGTACGTCGAGGAATCCACCACGTCCCAGAGATTATTCGCATAGCACCCTACGCTCTCTCCTTCATCCCGAAGAAAGGTCATTCCCTTAATGAGAACAGGATGCATGGTCTCCAGATATAGCTTCCTCTCGGCAGGCAATGTAGCAGACCAATCCTGCCCCGACCGAATGACGCAAAGGTTCCTCTTTCCTGAGACCCTCACCCTCTTGCTTCCCATGCCCTCGTTGGCACCATTAGTAGCCCCGTTCCCAGCATTGCACTTCTGGCCCTTCAACTCATCATCCTGCGCAGCAGCAAGTCGATCCCTCATACTTCCCCAATACGCATGTTCGCCCATCTCGCCACTAACCTTCTCGCGCATATTTGCCGCGCCCTCGGGGACTTCGCTGTTCGAAAAGACGGTCTCGAAGCGGTCGATGCTTGGAAGCAAAACTTCTTGGAACCAACCGTGGCCGTCCGACTGACGGTCAGGGCTCTGCCACCAGGCATCGAATCCGGATGATTGCTTCCAGGCGAGGAAATTAGAGACTGAGGGCCAGTAGGCAATGATAGCGATGTTGTAGTGGCCGAGGCGGTCGGTTGAGGATGTTGTTTCCCAGAATGAAGGAACGTCTGCGGAGGCGGTGGCAAAGGTCTTTATTGTCTCAATTGCGGTCTTATCGAATGCACCTTTAGACGGATACTGTGCGCCGATGATACCCATGACGAGGTGAGACATGCTAGTTGAGAAGCGTGCGCAGTAGCCGGGGAAGGGAGGGTTGTAATCGGGTGGCATGCTCATAGGACATGTTCGCGGCTTTTGGAGGTGCGGTGGTATCGCGGACTCGAGCATCTTGATTGTTCGTATTCTGTGTTTCTGTTCGTTCGCACGATATCGTGTTTGTCAACCGACTTCAAAAGCGAGGTCCTGTGAAGGTTAAGTAGTCATTGACGAGGATCCATTGGGTACTGCAATGTCCCTGTCAGATATTCAAAGCCATACAAGACGGCCATGTTGCCAAACAAAGGTCGTGGAAGAGCCTCCTTCGGCGATAGTGTGGGGAAGCAGATAGCCTAGAGGAGGAGAAGATCGTGGTGCGGAGCTGTTCCGCGATCGTCGCATTCCCAATCGGTAATTGGCAAATGGCGCTAGCGGCTCCTAGTCATCGATGTGACCTAGGAATGCGAACGTTAAGGCAGTGGCACGGAAGGAGATCACCTAGCAATCGAGGGTCGACATTTGGTTGGACGACCGAGTCCATTCAAGAGTATCATTTCCAGCATGAATATTTACAAGAAGATAAGCCCCACTCCGCTGCACGCCCGATGCTACGCTTAAGAAAGGTAGGTGGTGTCGACCCAGTCCTTGTAAGAGCTGCCAAGAACAGTGGAGATGCTGACAGCAGCGGACAACTTCTTGGAGAAGCTAGCCCTGGTACCGCTGGCACCATCGCCAGTGTTGCCGTATTCACCGAAGGTGACCTTGTCGGTGCGGGTGTCGCTGCTGCTCCACTGTGCCCAGCCTGCTGAGTTGATGACGTTCGAAAGAGCTGTGTTCTGGAAGACAACACGGGCATAGTTCCTCCAGGGACGGCCGAGGTAGTAGGCACCGGACTTGACGGTGTTTCCAGAAGCAGCAGAGACTTTGGACTTGTTGATGACGTAGTAGGATGGGTTGGAGGCAGAGTCGCGCCCGTTAGCCGTGATGTACCCAAGGGAAGCAGCGAGGACACGAATATCGACACCGTCGAACCAGGCGGTGGCCTGCTGTCCGAAGATGAAGTCTACAAATGCCTCTATTAGATGATGTTAGACGCACACCGGTGACTCGACTGACCTGTAGCTCCCTCAATATACGACTTGGCGTAGACCTGGTTGCCAGTCTGGGCAAGGATGGTGTCCTGGTACCCCTTGAACTGGCAGCCATAGTAGCCCTGCTTATCAGCGTTGGCGCTGAGAGCAAGAGCTTGAGAGCCCTGGCCGCGGGTGTTGACAATGTTGATGTTGTACACCTTCATGTTAGGTGACCAAGCCCTCAGAGTGGCAGTGAGATCGTTGGTGGAAGAGTCATCCTGGCTCTTGCCTTGGGTGATCGTGACAGTGTTTGAGGAGAAGCTGCTGGTATCGGTGGTCTCTCCGTAAATGGTAAGAGCGGACTTGAGAACAGGAACGTAGACCTGCTCCTTGTAGGTGCCTGTTGTACGGTATCAGCCTCTGAGCTTCACCTGGAAGCATCATACTACGTACCGCTGTAGATGAAGACGCACTGAGCAGTAGTGCTGGAGGTGCTGAGCTTAGCAACGGCAGCTGAAACTGTCTTGTATGTTCCTGAGCTGCCGACAGTGAGGCAGCCAGAGGGAGGAGAGGTGCGTCCAGCACGGGCTTGCAAAGAGGTAGGGGCGGCAACAGCAGCTGCTGCAAGCGAAACAACCAGCGCGAGCAAGTGAAGCATTTTGAAGAGAACGAATAAAATGGTGATTGAAGCGAACGAAAGATGCACTTACATCAGACAAGACCTACCGTATATATACAAACTCTACTATATCCATGCCGAGATCACGGAACTCGTAGAGATTGAGGATAGAGATGTGGATACTTTGTTTTTGCACCAAACACCATGAAACTATGTTTTGCTGGCTACTACGTAAATGAGTCCCCGCTTGGAAGGCCGCCAGAAAGCCATCGGGAGTTTTCTCCAGACTACATGCCGTGTTCGAGGATACGAAGAAGACTGCGTCGTTGCGCGGTTGGTGGAAACCATGATCGGTCCGTGCGGGGGCCTCGCTTTGATTAAGACATGTCACAGGAAGCAAATGAAGGACGGTCAATTTCTGCCCGAGCCTGAACAGTGCGCCAAGACTGGGGTGCTGATCCGCTTGTTCGTTCGAGGTGACGCGTGGCCGATGGCAGAAGCTTGTCTGACGTGAGGCGGAGAAAAGGAGTCGAAACCCAGAATTGGTCTTCCTCCGACAGTCGAGGCGTTGAAGTTCTCCGGTCACGTGAGACCCGCAGCAAACGATGGGTGAGAGACACGTTAAGCGGCGGCTTATGCCGCATGACAAACACCCGTCACCCATCACCATCCTTTTGGACGCGACAGCACTCTATTATTATCATTTCTATCGGCTTTGACAGCACAGAAGAGCGGACTCTTCAATCTATACAATGGGTCCGCAACAGGGCCAGAACAGTCGTGATGCGCATGCGGACGCTATTGACCTGACGCTCTCATCACCAGAACCGGAAGCCCAGCCTCAACACCACGCGAACAGACATCCGCAGCAACATCAATCCGCTAGAGTGGTCAAGCAAGAGCCAAGGAGTTCGTCCAAGAGTGCGCACAACGGCAATGAAGACTCTCAACGGCAAGGTTCCACCCGGAGCGGCAATGTTCCGCAGCAGCAGCCTCGCCGAATCAACCCCCAGCATGTGAAGCAAATCATTGATACCAGTAGCAGTCAAGCTCTTCGAAAAATTGTGCTTCAGCTATGCGAAACATCACCAGCGCTGTCAGGAGCGGTCGTGCGCGGTCTTACACCTTACTCTGCATATGCCCAGAAGTTAATACGCGGACAACAGACAGGCTCGCAATCGCAGAGCCACCACTCGCATTCTCAGAGTCAACGTTCGCAAGGGTATAGTCGTCACCAGAGCCATCACTACAGTCATCACTCGAGTCATCACCAGATCAAGACCGAACCCAGACCTAGTGGGCAAGATGCATACGAGCGCATGAAGAAACGTCTCGGATCCAGCAGTAGCACCCAAAGCCCGGCTGCAAGATCAAACACTCACCATTCACCTGCTGTTCAAGAGGACCGAGATGGGTTGCGCGTACCCAGCTCACACTCTGCCCCAAAAGTGAAGCATGAGTATCGAATTAGTGCCACAGACTCAGATGACAGCACTGATATTGTCGACTTCCCTGCGATGGAACATGACGCACGCAGGCATGAGTCTCACACTCGAGCTTCCTCGGGCCACAACTCCAGACAACCTCCCGGCGCTTGGCCTGAGCGCGAAGAGTTTGCTGTCCGCCATCGTCCCACCGCATATGATGTGCCTGATCAGATACCAAAGTCGTGTCTTCAGTGTGGTGAATTGCCTGAAGATGGGGGCCCCAATTGTGTGCACCACACCGGACGCACCGAACTTGTTGGGTATGATGATGTTCCAAAGCACACGTGCTGCGGACGTTTCAAGGGCGAACTTGGCTGCAACTTCGGCAGTCATGTTTACGAGAAACCTGGAACTATGACGAGCTTCAAACGTCCATCGCCATCGCCCTATGGTGGTTCGCAATGGTCCAAGAAGCCCAGGGTTCTGTGATCCGAGTCTGTACCACGCTGCAGCAACCGACCCTGGCACCCAGACTCCCTGCTTGGCAACGCTTTCGCATGAGCAAAGCAAGGGCGGGTGACATCTATCCTTGTGAACAACATCCAACATGGCTCCTTCACCTTGAGTATCCGCTGGCAATTGCAAGCCGCTTCAAATTTGTTCACCGCTAATGCGGTCGTGCGAAGAGCGAGATGATATGGCCATATTCCTACCGTCCACGACAGTGGATGGACAGACGTGGTGGCGGGTACTGCGAAGACACGTCAGCTCGTGGATCTTGTATTCACACGACGATCGGGTGAGATCAAGGAAGCCAGGGACCCGCGCGCTTTCGTTGAACTGAGTTTGCACCTCATGGTTACCTTACTTCGAGCCTCGATGATACCCAGACTGGCCCCTCTTCTTCTAGCCGCTTTCTGGATCACGTAGCTTTCCTGGCTAGTAAACAGTCATTTGGAAAGTGCAACTCCTCTCACCTACTGCTTCAAGAGTCAGTATCGCAACTGCCTTTGCCACTCCGTTAGGCTACCGATCAGGTCATTTCAAGATACCATGGTTGCTTACCTTCCACTCCCAACAAGCCACCGCAGCCTTCGCGTCTACATCTTCAACGATGGTGTGCACACCTGCAGCCTACACGGCATTTACTTTGCTGCTTGCATTCGCACTCCCGATGGTTGCTACACCGGTCTCACAGAACTGGATCTTGTGGGACTCACAACTCTACACCCTTCGCGCTAATTGGTACAAATATCCCCTGCGTTCATACAAGCTTACATGCTGACCACCTCCTGGCTCCAAAGAGCCGTGGCATGGCCGTTACCTCGTTACTTTGCCAGTCAGCCAGCGCCTAGGACTCGAGAATTTTACTGTAACCCCCGAAATGCCACTGCTGCAGTTTCTCCCCATCCGGATCCGCGAAGACGAGAACAGATACGCCTTGCAAGGCGTTTATGTCGGCGACGACCTCTCTCGGACGCCCTACCTTGCCGCTCTCGCCAACAACGCCACTCACACTGTCAGTATGAAGATTGTGTACCTTCCAAGTCCTCTGCAGGAGTCATTTGACACACACACTGATGCTTGCCCGGAAGGCTATGATTGCACTGCGGACCAATGGACGTTTGGTGACGACAACCCTATGGTTGGAGATACTCAGTCTATCCACTACGACTTCCGGTTCGGAGGCTTCAAAGGCAAGTGGAAGCCCTTCAAGGACGCTGGAAAGGAGGGCTGGCATGTCTATTGGAAGGGCAACGCTGGCATCCATCACCCCGTGCAATTTGATCTTATCCCTGTGCTCAAGAGCGACCAGCTTGTCGATTGAGCACAGTTATATCGACTCGACTACATGCGCGCATGGCTCTTTGTGGTCTACTCCATCATTTCACCGGTATATCAGTTTCTTCCAGGCTATGGCGGTCTCAAGCATACGAGTTGTGGCGACAGTACATCTCAGATACAGCAATTTGTACTTAGTATCCAGAGATTTATGTCAATCCTTCTCATACCAGCCAGCTCTGCTCACACTGCCTACTACGTCCTCAACAGATGTGGACATAGCTCAGATACTAAAGGCGCAAAGGAGAGGTGAAGCCATACCCTTCAGAACCCTAGTCTCAGCAGGTGGGTCTCAAATTCGCCTGCATACAGCCGATTGCAGTTACCATTCGGCCTCTCAACCCAAACGACGTATTCTCAACGGATTTTGGCACCTTGAAAGTGCGGAGAAGCAGTCACCAAAGTGCACGCATTGTAATATATAAGTATATTGTCTCGCGGTGAAGATACCCCGGGCGGTTACCTACTGACTATGCGGTTTCAGGCCCGGTAACGATCGCCGCCAACTCGTCTGCGATTGGCGGATGATTCAACCTCAAACAGACAACACTCGCTTCGAAATGAAAGGGCAAGCACAGCTGTCGTTCTTTACCAAGTTGATGTCGATGTTTCTGTCAGATGCAGTAATGATCCGAGTAGCGTCGAAACACATGGGATCACCACAAAGGGTCCTCATATGATCGATGCCTGGAAGTACATAGGGATCCCTTTCCCTGACAAAAGCATCAGTCTTTTGACCCACTCATTTCTTAACATGCACTTCCTTCCTTACCTCCCGCTGCTGGTCAGCACAGCATCAGCCCTTGCTTTCCCCGGTGCTGAAGGCTTTGGCAAAGACGCCATTGGTGGCCGCAATGGCAAAGTCTACATCGTCTCCAACTTGAACGACTCCGGGACCGGCTCACTTCGAGATGCAGTCTCACAATCCGACCGCGTTGTTGTCTTCCAAGTCGGCGGTCTCATCAAGATTAAGGAACGCATCGTTGTCTCCAAGCGCGTCAGTATCCTCGGCCAGACCGCTCCAGGCGACGGCATCACAGTCTACGGCAACGGCTGGTCTTTCTCGAACGCCGATGACGCCATCGTGCGCTACATCCGTATTCGCATGGGCAAAGGAGGATCGAGCGGCAAGGACGCGGCCGGTATTGCTGAAGGCAAGAACATGATCTTCGACCACATCAGCGTGTCGTGGGGTCGCGACGAGACATTCTCCATCAACGGCGCCGCCGCGAACATCACCATTCAAAACAGCATCATTGCGCAGGGTTTGGAGACGCACAGTTGCGGTGGCCTTGTGCAGACCGAGCTCGACAACGGCATCAGCCTTTTCAGAAACTTGTACATCGACAACAAGACACGCAACCCAAAGGTCAAGGGCACGAATGATTTCATCAATAATGTGGTGTACAACTGGGGTGGAGGTGGTGGATACATTGCCGGTGACTCTTCTGGCGAGTCGGAGGCCAATATCATTGGCAACTACTTCATCAGTGGACCGAGCACGAGCGTGACAGCTTTTACGCGCGGTAACGACAACTTCAACGGCTACGTTGAGAAGAACTTCTATGATTCCGACAAGAACGGTGCGCTCAATGGCACCGAGCTTGGTGCATCGAGCTCGAATTATGGCGGCATGAAAATCTCAACAACCAAGTTTGCCCACCCGGGGCCTGCGAAAGTGCTGTCAGCCGCCGACGCGTTGACTTACGTTCAGTCGTCTGTCGGAGCCAGCAAGGTTCGTGACACTGTCGATTCACGTCTCATTACGGAGCTCAAGAGCTACGGCAAGACCGGCCAATTGATCAGTGACGAGACTGCCAGTCCGATGAACTTCCCTGGTACCATCAATGCAGGTGTTCCGTGGACTGATGACAATAACAATGGCATTCCCGATGATGTCGAGAGCAAGTTCAGCAATGTGGAGGATTGGGCCAACTCACTTGTGCCGAGCACTTACTAGTTCATCTGTCAATCATTTCTCGCTTTCGATGTATATACTCACACAATTTGATTATACCGGTCTTCTTCAATGTTCTTCAGGATTGTCACCTTGCCTTCTGTACACGGTATTTAGGCCGATCTTCCAGTTCTACAATGAGCGGTAGTCTCGCACCACGCCGCCGTATCTGGTATGCTCACGCCGGGACTGCGATCAGCGCAAGATTATAACAACAATTTCGTAAGGTACACAGTAACTCTGATAACACCTGGATGTAGCGACTGCCTTCCTGGCACGTCAACAATGCCGTCTCGAGGGCTTGTATGTGTCAACGCAATATCCACGAAGACTGGGATGAGCTGTTCCAATCCTACACCAGCTGGTCAAACCCGATCCAACCAGTCAGCCAATTGACATTTGTACACCTCGGCACCGGTACACCTGCAGGAAAGGTGACTTTCAAGGCCAAATGCTACCTGCTCGAAGAAGCCAAAGAGTTTCCAAACGCGACATTCTGGCCTAACTGGAAAAGTCCTTGCACCCGTTTGGTACGAAGCAGGCTCCGAGATGGCAAGACTGAGCTAGGGATTCTACGAAGAATTGTGCGTTAGAGGAAAAAACCTTTGAAGGGACCACATATGTATAAGCAACACTCGCACCGGCTGGATGTAGTACCAAGCTGATCTAACTATGTGTTAAGTCGGCGAATTTGCGTGAGTCGACTCGGTATACCGTAGCTCGCCGGCATCCCAGATGATCGTTGACTATGAGCCGCAGAGAGTAGACGCCAGTTTTCTTGGGCACTGTGACGCCGCCATACCTGATGCAGATGAAGAAAGGATTGATGCATCTCTGGGGCCTAATTGGTCCGGGCATGGAAAAGCATTGCGTATGGCGTATCTCGTATCTCGTACTCAGACCGCTAACGTTAGCGCATCCGTTATGAGCTCAAGACGCTGTGATGCAATAAGATCCATAACACAAGAAGCTATCGCAACTTGGCTTAAAGGGCAGTGGTCTCCATCACATTAGGCAACTGCTGCGAACTTGTCGAAAGAACTCGAGATGAAATGTCTTGCTAGAGGCTTGTACGAGGAGATCTACCTCATGGCAAGCCTACGGCCTGCTTCGGCCAGTCGATCCACGAGCTCCAGTATGGTCCTAGACATCCATCGACAGTATTGACGATACTCTGCCCGCAACCCTCCGCCCACCAGTAATTGTTCAAGCTGTGTAGCAAGGCCCCATAGTACGCAAAGATGATCAATGCGTGTGGCTGTCGCTGCTGTTGCAGAACAAGGTACTTCTCTGATACACTGAACAGCCAGATGAAAGGTCCGGAGTAGAACCTGTTATACCCATCAAATACGTTCACTTCATCATGCGAACTGTCGAACTGTGCCATATATGCGCTGCACTTCCGTAGAATATACAATGTTTCATTGTACAACTCAGCGTTCTCGTCACCATCCCAGAGGCTCTGGATGATGATACACTGATCATTGAAAGCGCTGATGTGGAATTCGCTATTAGGATCCAAGTCCATATAGTTGTGGAGGTCGAGAAAGGATCTGAGAGGTCCTCTGCGGACATGATCGTAGACAGGCTCAAGGACAGCAGCAGTGCCGCGGACCAATGGTATCCATTCGCTTCCAAGTACCCGTGATGTTCGAGCTTTTGAGTCTATGCATTCGAGGTCAAACGTTCTACTGAACGAAATAAATGCGTAAAAGAATGTTAGTGTAGCGTTTGCGAAAAGAGCGCAGCTGTTATCGGGACCGACATTTTCTAGGTCTACTGCAAACCCATCCAATGCTCGGCTACGATGTTCTGCCGCGGCAGCCAGAGAGTGCACTCTGTTGTTAGAGCTCGTGTATGCGATGTGCAAAGCTGAGAGACTGAGAATGCTGTGTATGACATATCGGTATTTGAATCCAATCAACGGTATGACTGAATGCCAGTAATGGTCGAGTTCGTGCGTATTAAGGATGCTATGGCCAGCGACGGTGATCCAGTGGTGCAGAAGGGCCATGTCGCTCATCTCGAAGAGGTGTCTCGGTACATCTTCAGCTACACTGGCATTGTTTAGCGAGATGTGAGTAGAATCGTCTGGTCCAATGGACTGCCATGAGAAGGCTGATCGCGGTGATCCCTGTCCGATGGGAAGCAACTCATTAGCAACACTCAGTGTCTGACGGTAAATGCAAGGTATCGTATGGCGTATGCAATGCAGACACTGAGGCTTCTGTTCGTCACACTATACGGTGAAGGTCAGCTCCAGTCACCCACCACTTGAGAACACCTACTTTGATATGGCGGCGTTTGCACTCAGCACATCCACCTCGTGATTTTCGGTGCGCACGCCGTTTACTCATAGCTAGCTGCAACTGAGGCTGGTAATCGCTGCCGGAGACTTTTCGACTGTACACGGAAGGCACAGGCTTGTTGCGACGAGTGCCAACTTATGTACGGGATACGCGAAGCTAGCCTTCATACGCGGGGTAAAAATAGCGTCTGCCGGCATCTTCGTCCACAGCCCAGATGGTGACGAAGCGAAGGAAAGCTGTACACGAAATACGCACATTAGCTCCTTCATCGGGCCGGGCTTAGCGTGAGAGTTAGCGTAGAGCTAGACCCATTGAATATTCTTCCAACATGACCAAAACAACAAATATCAAAACGCGCCACGACAGACATCGCAAGAGTTTCCGTCTCTGATACTAAGATCCACGGTGGTCCTCCTTCCGATGCATCAGCATTAGGCGTACACTGTAGAGGATTGCCAGCACTAGTATTGCAGATCTCCAATTATGAAGTCGTGATCCTCAAGTATAGTACCTCTCAGAGGACGCGCAGCTTCTTCATTTGCATACAGTCCTCTTCTTTGCGCACGGATGGATATCCGTGCCTATGTGGCCTGCATGTATTGTAATAACCAGGACCCACTTATGGTGCGTATTTCGTAGGCAAGCATGTCCGAGTTCAGCATGGATCGATAGGGAGGACCTTTTCAATCCTCAAGAAGCTGATCTCGTTCTTTATATATTCTCGTGGTCGTTGCTGCGACGTGTATGAGCCAACTCGCACCTACTTTAAATCGACACTGAACGCCATGGCTGAGCAGTATCGATCATCGTTAAAGGATCCCGATGTCTGGTTCCCATGTCGCTATCACCCTTCTCGGACTGCAGCACTCATCTTTGTTGCTGCCTTAGCTCTGACGACGTTCTTCCATGACTTTCAAGTATGCAAGAGAAGGATGTGATAATTCGTACTTCATACCGCGTACGCAACCCCATCGACCACATATATCATGACTGGCAAAGCACAACTGGAGCCGTGAGCTGCTTCAGCTGTATCCTGTCAACCAAAGATCTATGGGCGTTAGGCCCGTTCATTATGCAGTCGCTGCTACTCAGTAGCTTATTGTGCCAACATTGTTCACTGCGTCCATACACATCATCCTCGGTCGCATGAACCTCCTGATCAATGGTAAAAAATACCACTTGATGTGTCGGAAACGATTTATGAAGATGTTCGTGACTGGCGACGTACCCAGCTTCCTTGTCCAAGCTGGGGGCGGCAGGCTCCCTCACGCTGCTGCATGCTGGTGAGAAAGTTATCGTAGTTGGCTTGTTTCTGTAGCTCACGTTCTTCAGCTTTCTTATCATGGTTTCAAGACTCTCTCATTACCGCTTGACAAGAGCCAACGCTCATCGAGGCCACTAGATACCTTGAGGAGTCGGCTACGGAGCTTGTCTCCAAGCGCCATACATATCGCCTTTCTCCAAGAGGGACAAGAGATCACAGAGACACGCAGCATCCAGAAGCTGCCATGGACGAGACAGATGCACATCTTGTATATTGCATCCGGGTGGATCATGGTCCGAAACGCTTTTCGTGTTGTGGAGTACCTCCAGGGCAACAATTATTACCTGCTGCGACACGAAGTATACCTCTACAACTTCGATGGCCTCTTGATGCTGGTCGTCATATGTTTGTTCAACCGGGTGCATCCGGCGGAAGTGACGGACCTCTATCAGAAGCGAATCCCGGAAAACGATATGTATGTGATGGACACCCACAACAGCTATATGCAACACGAAGCTGTTCGATCATGATCAGCCGGGCCATGACAAGAATTCTGATGTCAAAATGAAGCCAGAGACCTCACACATGCTCACAAATTCTGTGCTTCTAGCCGGACAAAAGTACAATAGGTACCGCCCAAAATTCAGTCACATCTAAGCCGTACAAACATACTTCAACAATAATCGGAGTACAGCAGCGCAATACGAAATGCATACTCGGAGGTAGTAAGCTAACTACTAAGCCTACTACAAGACTCAAAAAGTTGCTCGCACATTTGCGATCTTTTGTTTGTACAAACCGAGATGTGGGGTGTAATTGGAATATGAACCGGACCAACTGTACCGAGATTCATTCCAGTACAACGGCTTCATCATACATGCGGTGAATTATACTGACGGCATATAGACAGCTCAACTTGCTAGATCGACCGCGCTGGAATTGAGACACATTATGTAACCTCTGCCGCTCGAGGCGCTACTACATAGTATGTCCCGGAGCTGGCACGTGCTTCAGCCACCATCGAGGATGGGGGCGATGGGCTGCTCACTGGAAAGTCCCGTCTTACGTTCCAACAGAAGCATTTCCTTCCGCTGAGGGCATAATGTGCACTGAATTTTGGATCAAAGGTTATTGATCGTGATGGCATTGCGTTTGCGATGATGGTATCACGATCTTTTTCCAGCAGCTTGCGAAGGTATTCACCTTGTCTCGAGTGCGTTCATCGTGAAAGCCACACTATTTGGCAGATATGGGCATGTTGCTTTAGCAGTGTATATATTGACACCTTGATAATAACACCCAGACAACGGTAGAGAACATGGAGATGACAAATCGCTTTGCGTCGGGGAGTGACTTCGATTCGAGCTGTATACTCTACCACGGCCTCAAGCACTGAACAGATCCAAATGTTACCTATGGTAACTAAATCACATCTTTGCGATCCTCACTATCCAGGTGTCCTCACTGCCGGGGTGACAGGGTCTCTTGTCCCGTGCTTCTCGTCTATCGAGTCGACCCTCCACTCGTGCAGCTGAGGGACCATGGCTTCCTGCGACTCCTTCGGGCGCAACGAGCCGGGTGTTGGCGCACGCATGGACTCCAGTGCTGAGCGAGTAAGCTCCTTCTCGGCCTCCACAGATCCCAAGGTGAGCCAGTGGATGACAACAGCGTCCCAGCTAACGTCCGCTACACACAATGACAGGCAGATCAACGCCAGCTCGCGACCACCAGTAATGTAGAACTGGACCATGTTGGCAACGGTTGGTAGCATGATGAGCATGCTTCCGATCAGACTCTTCCACAGCAAGATTCGGATGTTTCGCTGAACTGCTGTCTCCTTCCTTGCTTGCGATGCATTTGAATCCTTCGCGGTATTCTTTCCAAAGACGCCAGAGATCGTGTTCAAGCCATGGAGTTTGACCACAGGTCGAAGCAAGTAGAAGAAGACACCGGTCAGTGCGGCGTTGACACCGATATCGACGACCATGAAGGGAATTGACGCTCCTCCAGGAATACCCATGTGGCAGCGCCCGTCATCCTGCATCTCGATAATGGGTTTCAGATAGGCATTAATCGCAACGCCCAGGAACGATGCGACGACCATGACCATGCAAGACCAGTACAGCCAATCCCGACTTCGGCGGACGAAAGGTGCGCGAACGACGTGGATTCGCTCAACGATAAAGATGTAGCTGTCACTTTGTCAGTGTCCGATCAAGCTCACATATATATAGACTTACATAGTGCCCTTGCAGGCGGTGTAGAGAATCAGGCAGATCCAGGTTGCTGAGAAGCAGAGACTATGGTTGAACAGGCCTTGTCCTGCAAGCATGATTGCCGAGGAGAAGATGAACGCAATGACGAGGGAGTACAGAATCAGTACGATCATCGAGGTGATATTGCGTGACATCATGGCGCTCCTTCGGAGTCTGTCGAATCGTGCTCCTGTCATGAGTGTCAGCAATTGCATCTTCGATTTGTGACTCGATACGTACCTAGCAACAACGACAGGACCATCGTGAAGAACAATGATATAACAACGAATATCGTCCTATCCGTAGGTGGTTCACCAGCATACGTCTTGTGCATGTCGTCTCGCTTCCCCAGAGTCTGCCCCACAGCCACATTCGGGTACGGCATTGCGTCAACTGAAACGAGTCGAGTGAGCAGCAGAAAGCACGCCAGCAGCCGCATCCCTTCACTGAGGTTTGAGTAACAGAGGGACCTGAGCGAAGAAATCGTACGATGGCTGCAGCAGAAGTGGAGATCGCCGCCATTTTGACATGTCGTCTCGAGGCAGGGCCAGCCAACGTCAGTCTGTTGCGTTGTTACGCCCCGAGTGCACAGGCTTACCGGTAGAGTTTATTCCCAAGATCGACGCCGTTGTTTTGCGCAAGCCTGGGCGAATTCAGCCTCAATGGAGCTAACGGAACCTGCAGGCGTCGGATGTGAACGTGCGGCGGAGCTTTCGATCGACGCTAGGGTTATACGGTTTCCAGATTCGAGATGTGGATGAAGGAGGTTCGCCGAGGCCGGAGGTTTAGGTTGTGGCTAGACACACTATGACCGCCACTTTGCTGCAGGGTGAAAATCTTCCTTAAGACATGTCGGCACCGCGCAGTGAGGCCCACCTGGTTTTAGTGACAGCTTCGCTCAGAACGGTCAAGGCCTGAACTCTGCGCCGCAAGAATTTTCTTAAATATGACATCTCTGCTGCAGCCGGCAACTTGCATCCGCAAGGCTACATGGAGTACCGGTCGGGATTTTTGGAATCGAGAGGACCATCGTGATGGCTGCAGTGGTGGCTGGCAGGAAGGTTGATCTCCGGGAGGCAGCAGATCCTGCGGGGGCTTGCGCAGGGCACGGAAGGTACGATCCGAAACCCTTCGACCCACACGTTCCAACACCACTCATGGGCAGCGACAGCAATGGATGACCCATGTAGCCTTAGCTATATCCCCGAGTCTTCGGTACCGATATGGACCAGGGGCCGACTCTATGAATGCATGCCATCAGGTACATAAAGGGTCGTTCAGGTCGCTGGGAATAGATGCAGCCGCAAAGATCGAGGTGACGGATGTACCCTTCAAGGGATTAGTTCAAAAATATCTTCAGATATTCCAGTTGTTTCTATGGGGCAGGAGAAGCTTGGCCATACAGTGCATTTTTCGAGAGTATTTGCATGGATGGTAACTTGCCATCGACAATACTCGGAAACACAGCAGAAAATATCAACCACTGCTAACACGCCGCCAGACACAGGCCTGCATACTAAACCATTTGTGATTGAAACGAAAAGCCAAAGGGCTTGATCATCTCCCTGTTGCGGTATGAAGCTTGAAAGGGATGTCCTCTTCACATGCCGCCATCTTGTCGTTATTTGGTAGATAAGAGAGGACAGGCATTGCAGTCTTCCTCATATGTCTCGAAGTTGAGACAAAAAGCATAGCGCTGGAGAGGAAAGTTAGCAAAAGGACAGTGTTAAATCTTAACTCTGGTGATCAAGCGGGGAATGCCACCTGGACTAAAGATAGAGTTGCAGAGAGCGAGTCTCATTGTACGCGTAAAGACGTTTTCGATGCAAATAGTGTGTAGTGAGGTTTGGTCAATAAGGATTAAAGACCAAGATCGTAGATCACATAGTATAAATTACGGGCGCTGACAAAGCTATACGATGGCTCTCATCTCCTTTGACATCTTCAAACGCAGTTGGAGAAGACAGAACAAAACATTCCCCAAGCCCAATTTGTGTTGGTCGAAATAGCAAAAGTTAGGTCCGGACATGTCGGAACTGTTTCTCGCCAGACCAACATGATTTTGTATACACGCATCAGAACGGCGCTGACGTGTACGATCCCCAATGCCCTAAAGGCAGCCAGGACGTGAAGCTATCGAAGCGAGCAAAACATCAGATGCAGAAGAATCTTTTTTGACCAGGACATGAAATGGTCACGGACGAGTTTGTAGTGCAAAGGCGCAACGCACACCAACAGAAATTCAAATGTGGGATTCCTGTACAGTAGAGATTTTGGCCGGCAGCGGGCGCTACTACGTAGGTGTGGCCTGAAGGCCTTTGTAGAGATCAAACATCATCGTTGAGGTCGAGAGTTCTCGGAACATGTAGTAGTATCTGAGGTGGAGGAGAGACTGAGGAGCAGCTCGTAAGTAATCCCGTATACTTGGATCCTAGTCAGTATTTGTGTCGCTAATTATTTGGAAGAAGTAATACGACATCACACGTTGACTTGTCAATTGCAGAAAGGAAATGATGTTGCTTCCATTCCCGTGCGCCGCGCAATGCGATGCTACCCATTCAACACATTTACGCCTCACTGCTCCCCTTACCCATCCTGAATCCGATCTCCGTCCTTTTATCGTCCGTCAAGCGTCCCCACTCAAGCAGAAGCCTGAACATATAGACTTCCATGTCCTCTTTTCTAAGAACCTTCTCCGTCCAGACCTTGCCCTGCCGCGCAATAGCTTCTGCCTCTTTCAGCCTGCCCTCCATCATCCTTTTATTCCTCTCTTCGACTCCGTAGCCACCGAAGTATGCAAGGATCGAGAACAGATCGTGCAGACGTAGGTCAACGGGCACGAAATGTTTCCAGGCGACGAGGCGGCCATCATACCATTCGCGGAAGATGCCGGTTTTGAGGACCACAGAGTTTGATTGTAGGAAGGGAAGGAAATGGCTAGAGAGGCCTGCGCTATCGGCGTCGAGAAGGTACCTGTATCGCCAATGCCTCTTGAGATTGATGGCATCGGCGGGCTTGAACTCGCGAGACTGGTCGATACAGTCTTGACCAGTGCAGTGATTGAGCTCAGTGAACTGAGCGTCAACTTTGGGCTCCAGGAGTCTCTTAACGTCAGACCTGCGCTTCATGATGTACTCAAGCCTGTCGCTGTGATCGCCCTTGGGGAGGAACATAGGTACACGAGAAGTCGTGTTGAAGTTCAGATAGTGCACAAGACGTTGGCGTAGCATGCCTTTCCAAGTACCAGTCGTGCTGATTCCCTCCTCGGTAGCGCCGCGCCAAAACAAAACATCCTCCTTTTGCTGGAAGGGAGGGTCGGGGTGCTTCTCATCGAAGTCGTACCTGGACTTTCCCAAATAGTTTACGGGGGATGGATAGCGAATGTCGACGTAGCCAGCTGCGCGGCTCTGACTGAAAATTGGCACGATCCCGTGAGTTCCAGAGAGATTAGCAGGGCTGAGGTATACACCATGGAGGTTAGCAATATCAGGCTGGTGACATGGATCAGCAGCCTTAGTCCAGTTCGAAACAAAGGCACCCATAGCATGTGGCATACTGCACGTGGAGCAGGGGGTCTTCGTGCTCCAGTGACGCTCCTTGCGTGCACGGGCCTCTGGCGAACAGGCTATAGATCCATACGTCTGGAAAGAAGGTTTTAGTCGAGCTTCCTCGAAGAAGTCAGGATCTGAACGTATGGCATCGATGTTGGGCCATCTATCAGCGCGGTCGATGCCAAAATCGAGCCGTGCCCGCGATGGCTCAGGCATTGGATACCGTTGTGGATTGCTTAGGGCGTTCTGCAGACGTTCGAAAGGCACAGCAACACGAGGCTCGCTGCCAAAATTGAAGGCCAGATCCATATCAGGAAGAAATTCTGCGAATTGCTTGATCATAGTGGTCACCCCATCAATGATCCACTTATCTTCCTCACGTACACCGCTCAGCGCATCAGCCGATCCGTCGCGGATGCGTACACCACCGACTCCTTCACGTGTTGCTAATACTGTTGCTGTACGTAGACGAAGATCGTCTGGAGTGTAGGATGAGAATGGTGCGAGATCTTCTTCGATGTTGTCGTAATCGTCAATAATGATAGAGTTCCGCGCAACAGCGAATTGGTACCACTTATCGAAGTACGGCGGCGGATCTCGACGGTAGCGCTGCTGGTAGTGCACGACGGCCTGTGCAAGAGATTGGCTGCGGTGTGCTTGTGATGCCCATCGTTCGTGCTCGATATTCGCAGTTTCCATCAAAACTGTGATAGGGTGTTCAAAGATAGGATCTTGGCGACGGTAGACTACAACGCCGACGGAGAAGGCGACAAGGACAAGGACAAAAGTTGCCGACTGGTTCCTGCCCAGTCGGACGGGTACGGTGGAGCGAATATGGGACTCGATATTCGTAGCTGTGACGAGGTGGAGGATGAGTGCAATGGTGAGCAAAGTCAAGCAGAGCACAAGGCTTACTGTCGACTTTGGTGGAAAGGAATGGGACGCGCCGGTCCCCAGTGCTCGAAGAACGCCGATGTATGCAGTTGAAAATGCAACAGTGAGCACCGCGCTCAGAACGCCGTACAGTCGTGCCTGTATAATCAGTCTTTGCCCGAGTATGCGAAGGTGTATTGACTTACCGACTTTAGAAAACACAATGTCATAAAGGGTATCATCAACGATAAACGCAACAAACCAAGCAGATACTCAGAAGGAAATAAGAGCATCCACTCGCGGTGCTCGGGCATGGCAGGGTATACAATAATGCCAGTGACAACGAGAACTAATGATGAGGCCTGTGGAAGGTCAGTCGTTGTTGTTCAAACGCAAGTGTAATACGTGCAGTAAAGGTTAAACCAATCAAAAGGTTGTTCGACGTGCCGTCCTGAAGCTGGATGGTCCATTCGTTGACTGGAGAAACGCCATCATCGATCAAACGGTACAACAACTGGACGATGATGGTGTCCAACGCGAATCCCACAAACTGCAAGGTAGGAATGAGTGCTGCTGTCGAGTTGGAGACTGGGCATATGTAGGTGGAGCGCAGCGCGCTAGTCTTGATCAGAACGAGGAAGCTACTGATCGACAGCAGGATGGAGGGCACGATGTAGCGCGTTGAGTCGCCATATGTGAAGCTCACGACGCGTTCGAGCAGTGTCTTTGGGCGTGAGTCAGCGCTCCAGGCGGGGTACTGGCGCTGAGAGGGATGGCGGATGCTGTGGTAGAGGGCGAGGATGACCGGTAGGAAGGTCTTTGGAACAGTTAGTAAGTTGCATGTTAGCCATGTCGACTCGTGCTCACCACAGCAGAAGGACCACTGCACTCGACATCCTTCATGACGCGGTAGAAGATGCCTATGCGACCGCATATCGCGAACAAGAGCACCGCAAGAAGTGCACCGACAGCCCTGACGCTCCATGATCTTCTCCGGCCAACAAGTCCTGCTTCCGTCCAAAGTTGCTCGGCATGTTGTCTGCCATGGCTGTCGCTGAGAGGTATCGCGACATATCGCGCTGGTAGCTGTGGCTGGTGCGGTCGGCCAGGCCAGGCTTCCACTGCAACAATGAGCAGGCCGGTGAGCAGCAGCACGACGCAGGTAGTGTGTAAAGGCTTATCGAGAGCGAAGGAATATTCTATGGGCGTCGCAGTGGATAGGTAGCTGCTTGCTAGTATCAGGCCGCTGTGGGAGCACCATCGTGGTCAGCAATTGTCGTCTCACTGCACACTCACATCGCACTAGGCACCTACCACGGAAAGAAGAGCGCCTTCTTGTCCATGACCGCCGCATTGCTCGTGGGCGTACTCTATGGCTGCGGTACGGCGCAGCAGAAATAGCGAGAGACACTGTACATCATCTGGGGGTGGAAGAGACAGACGTTGCTGCGCTGAGGCGTGCGCTGCTGCGGCTTGGTCCTGCGCCTCAGACACCTACACGCTAGAAGGCGCATGGGCGGGGAACATGGGCCTTATAGAGGCTAGCGGCTCGTTCGGCAACTGTTTCGAAAACGCACGAATACGCGGATAGCAAAGGCGTAATTCTTTCAAGCAACTGTGCATCGGTACGTTTGGTGCATTGCCGAAATTCTTTGTTTGCGGGTGTGCATGTCAAGCTTGTTGAACGTTGTTGATCCAGCGGCGATCTCCAGGAACGCGCATTCCCTCCATGACACCGCACGGCAATCGCGGCACGAGGTCATAGGGGTACGGGCCCTAACGGAGAACCCTGTGCTACCAAAGAACGAGAATTTGTGGGGGAGGCGAATGTCAAGCAATCCTTCGAGCTAATTGTAGACGCTGTCTTCTTTTGGGGTGCTTGTTGCGAGGCCCGATCACCCCTTAAGCCGACGATGGGATACCTAGGTATAGCTTTCCTTTGACCTGACACCCGAAACTGAGAAAACAAAGTGAGGAGTTGCAAGTGAGCAGCAATCCTCGAGTTGCTGTGCGCCCTTTCGTAACTAACAGACCGTTGCATACTTTGGACTGACGAAAACACCTCAATTGAGATTCCTCATAGACAACCTCATATCGCCTCCTAATTCACGATTTACTCCAAATTCCTCGAAACCTTGAAAGTCTAGGAGTCTTCCCGGAAGATCTCATGTTTTCTTTTGAATAGCCCAAAGAACATATCTGCGAGGGGTTGCGACCTAGTCTCTTCTGCAGCTGCATACTGCCAAACCAACCAAATGCCAGCAAGTCTTGGAAACCAACTACGGTTCGTCGAGTATGCTTGACAAAAGAAGTGATGTTTGTTGATCAAGAACCCTGCATGCGCATGCACGATGCGTCGACCATCATCACTCCTGCCGCTTGCTTCCAGCATCCAACTAAATCACAACCATGAAAATAGCCCTTCGCGGACAGCTTTGAGCAAGAGGTCCAGGTATCATGCAAGCGCATATGCGAGTATGTACAACGCCTTTAGAAAGGACCATCAACGTTAACTCTTTCAATGCCAACCATGGGGTGCGTGCAGCGCCGTTGAGAAACGGTTCAAACTGTAGCCACGGGTGTCTTGGTCTGACTGTGGTGTAACGGCAGCCACAAAGCAAGTCACCTCGACGCTAGCTTTTCGTGTGACATTTGCGAACTCGTACGAAGTGTCGTTGCTGTAGCCAATATTGCTACGTTGAGATCACATGCAACGGACACAGTCATGGATGTGACTCGCGGTGCCCTGAACCGATGATCCGCGGACAGGATGGCCCCACGTTGTGCGCTGATTGGCTGCAATGACGTGCATGACTACACGCTACACCCTCCTATCGCGGCGTGCATCGCGTCCTCCACCTTGACACCTCTTCACAGTCGTTATTGCCTCGGTCATTCTCTGTTCGAGTCTCATTCACATTGCAAGGCATTTGCTTCTGTCTTTGTCCCTTTCCTTACCGTCTGCTCCTTCCTCAACGGCCTTATCGCACAATCGCACCTGCAACGCCACCATGGCTATCGATGACTTGACCGTACCTGCGGCCCCGCAGCCCATTGACATTGAGGCATGGACCGAGCAGGCGACTGCTGCTATGGGCTCTGTCACTATCGCGCCGCCCACTGCAATCGTCCAGGAGACCTCGGTTGCCTTCGACATCCCACTCGATGAGCATGATGCGCCGGCTCGCCCTGTGCCTGCTTCAACAAGCCAGGTACATACTGTGTACAAGCGCAAGGAGCCTATCCGCCGTGACAGCCTTAAAAGGCGCGAAGCTCTTCTCAAGGGCAAGGAGGGCAGCCGGCGCAGGCAGAGGTGGGAGAACGGTACGCTACCCTGACTGACCTCCCCAGAACGAATATCAACCTTGCGAACACCGCTTGAACTGTTCAAACGAGGCATGAGCTGACACAGCAAAGACCGCCTCTTGAACAACCCCCATGCCGAACCACCCACGTCCAAAGACTGGGAAGTCCACCCTACCTACCGCGTGCGCAACGTTCCTTATTATCTCGCACCCCTCTGGGACGCTGGCCTCAAGCGCCAGTCGACAAAGCGTCACGATGCTGCCGTCGCCGAGAAGAACGCAACTCGCACCGTAGCCAACAAGCCCACGGCGCCTGGAGTAGTGCCCAAGGAACTGCGCGAGAAGCTCAAGCGCAGCCGCGGCGCAAAGGGCCTACTCATGGATCTTGAAGGCGAAGTACGCAAGTTCGTCAGCGAGTGGGAGGCCAGCGCTAGAGCAGCTGAGGAGGATGGATTGCCCGCAGATCCTGACTCTGAGGATGAGGAGATTGTGTTTGTTGGACGCAATGGGCAGACACACGATCATGATGGTGCGAGTGCGCAGCTGAAGCGTGAGCTCATGCTATTTGAGACACCGGAGGGCGACAACGGCGGTACATTTGGCAGGTGGCTTGTGCATCACATTGGTGTGTACTATGGCCTTACGACCTGGTCTGTGACTGTTGGAACCCCGGCAAGGCGAGAAGCGTATATTGGGATCAAGGAGATGCGGAGTGGTGGGCGGCCGGTTCGTAGCCCTATGCCTACTCCGTTGTGGGGCATGGTTTAGGTGACCACGGCTACACTGCTCTTCATTCTCTCCTTCGTCTTATTTCTCTGGACGAGGTTCTCGTCGTGTGCATATTGTGCATATAGACACGTATATAGCACATGAGTGTGCTAGCATATAGACTATACATTGGTCATGTCTGCGTGAGTTCTTCTTCGCATATGCTGTAGTCTTCTGTGCTCGAGCATCGATGTGTAGCGCGTGTAATCTTGACCATTTAAGGCCGGTGCTTATGACCTATCTCATCACTGTTTGATCATGAGGTGAGCTGAGAAATCTTGTATTACGAACGAGCTGGCTCATGCTTTTCGAAAGATGATACCTTGAACTTGCTTCGCCCCGTTTTGAACGATTTGTTATCAGATCCGCGATTCCCTTGCTTTAGCAGCCTGTCGATGTCTCAGTGGATTTACAAGATGCGCAGTAAGATGGCGGGGTTCAGTCCGAGATTGAAAGCGTCCATGATGAGGGGATTTCTGAACTTCGTCGGCGTTCGTGCGCCGAAAGCTTCGCTGAATGTGAGGAACATGCCACACACGTACAATCTCCTCCCGGGTCTGGTCTCGTGAAAGGACCTCCAACGTCATTTCTGTACCGACGTAATTTGAGTCTACAATGTAGGGCTTTCCTAGATGTCTGATACAATGATCAAACAAGCCCTCATCAACACCGCCTATCAAGCGGTCTATGGTGACGACTAGACTAGTTAGTGTCAAATCTTCTGACCACAATTGTGCGTTGACCATGTCTCATATCTCGCGTGGTAGGCGGATAAGAAGTTTCTTAGAGAAGCTTCGGCTCCACACCCTCGAGGAGGAGACAACGGCATCTTCTTGAGGCTTCTCAAGCTGCTTCCTCGTTCGAACGCTCGCGCATACTTAGCCAGCAGCTTGCGAGTCCTGATGGGTTTCATCAGCAATCCATCGTTGACAGTATCTTTCGATGAGACACAATGCCTGTAGGTTGCGAGCTGATACTAAGCGAGATTGTCAACCAGGTCAGGAGTAGTCCAAGGAGACTTCTTGCTTTTGGAGATTCTAAGTGAATCCTCCACCTGCTCTTCGCCATTAGAAATGCGCAGGCGTTTCTGGTGATATGGCCTGCTAATCCCGCCCACATCAGCATAGGTAAGTGTGTTGCTGTGTGTCATCTACACACTCGATCTGCTCTATAGAAAGAGAGGTTGTGCTATACAAGCTATTTGCCCGTAGCCTTTTCACGACCTGGTGACTGGTCGCGATTGTAAACAACGATTACTGCCAGCAAGAGCAACGGTGATGTTGGTTGACGCGTCGCGACCGCACCTGCCTGGCCCCACAAAACAATCCAGCCATTCCACCATACACTTTGTCCACTTCGAGCCACGCTCCACATCACGACACCCTAATCTCCAGCAATTGAATGCGATACAAGTACAACAACAACCTCCTTTTGTCACGCTGTGGGGCCAAATGTGAGCCCCACCAGGTCGAATAGATGCTCACATTTCGATGTTCTGGCATCCCGTCCCACCTTGGCGGCACGTCATTGAATCTGGTGATAGTTAACAATTCCAGAATAGCTCGTAAGCCGGCAATTGCTGCTCATCGATCACGATGGCCAAGCTGAACATACGCAGTTCATCAAGATGTGGGGTTTCAGCTATATATCCAGCCGATGCCTGGCTGGATAATTAGCAACCATCACCCCAAGAGGCCAAATTCAATTTTTTGAAACATGATACTGCTTTCAGTACTGCTGAGCGTCGCTGTATCAAGAATGGTTCAAGCCGCAACCCTGCTATCAGGTGGCACTGTGATCGCCTGGGATGGAAAAGGTCTTGAGGTTGTGCGCAATGGATCAGTCTTGGTCGAAGATGGCACAATCACCTCTGTCTTCTCCGGCTTCTACAATGGCACCCTGCCTACCGACTTGGAGGTGGTAGATACCACCAACGATATCATATCCACCGGTTTCATAGACACGCACCGCCACAGCTGGCAAACAGGCTTCAAGACTCTGGGCTCCGATACGACACTTCTCTCGTACCTGACTCGCTACGGTTCCACTTCCGCAGCTGGGACCACATTGACACCTGAAGATGTGTATGTGGGACAACTAGCGGGGCTGTACGAAGCCATGAACGGTGGAGTGACCACGATCGTAGACTTTGCACATTGCACCTGGTCTGCAGCACATGGAAGAGCGGCCCTGAACGCCAACATCGAAAGTGGTATCCGTGCTGTCCATGCTTACAATTTCGGCAACTACATCTTCACAAACTTCACCTTCGATGAGCAGGTGGAATTGTTCAAGGAGCTTTTGGGCGATTCGCGCCTTCCGAACTCCACCGTGGAGATCGGTATCTCCTACGACGGCTTCAGTGGCGACGATGCTATAAGCATGAACCGAACACAGACAGTTCTTGATCTTGCAACGTAAGTCTTGATTAACGACCATGCTCTGAATCTTAAAAACAATATCACTTATACCCACCAGCACACACCACACCTCCCTCCTCACCACCCACGCCAACGGCGGCGTCTACGGCTCCCCCAACTTCCCCTCAACCCTCCAACCCCTCAGCTTCCTCAACACTACCATCCCTTTAATCTTTGCGCACGCATCCTACCTCTCCGTAACCGACGTACGACTCCTCCGCCAACACAACCACTACATCTCCATTACGCCCGAATCCGAAATGCACTACGGCCATCTGCACCCCTATTCACATTTGATCCTCGACCAAGCCGCGCTAGGTGTAGACACGCACTTCACATTCTCATCCGACATCTTGACGCAAGCGCGGATCTGGCTGCAGGATGTGCGCAAGACGCTGTACGGGGAAGTAGTAGAAAGACGGAGGGCGCCTGCGAGTAACCCGATGAGTGTGAATCAGGCATTTTTGCTTGCGACGAGGAGTGGTGGGTTGGCGATGAGGAGGTCGGATCTGGGCGTTTTGGAGGCGGGTGCGAAGGCGGATTTGGTGATTTGGAATGGAAGGAGTCCAAGTTTGTTGGGCTGGCGGGATCCTATCGCGGCGATTTTGCTGCATGCAAGTGTGGGTGATATTAAGCATGTGTTGGTGAATGGAGAGTTCGTGAAGAGGGATGGAAGGTTGACGGCTGAGAATTACGAGGTGCTACAGGAGAGGTTTTTGCAGAGTGCAAAGAGGATACAAGATGCATGGGCAGGAATGCCGATGCCCGTGCAAGGAGGCGCAACGAGCAGTGGAGTGGCGTATGAACAACCTTTGGAAGCAGATGTTGAGAGGGGCGACGGAACTGGATATGGGTCACTGTTCGTATGAAGGATAAGGAGACGGTTCGGTCATGGGTGTCATTAGGAACAAATCAGGATCAACGCACTTAAACGCCATGCTAATAACATCAAGGATTACTCAAGCTCTCCAACCGCCTCTTTTTCTTCTCGTCCTTTGGGCTCCCCGTCTTGCCCGTATCCCAACCAGCACTGTTTCCACCACCGACTTGCACAGGATGACTGACGTAGTCTCTGCCCGGCTCGACTCCCCAGCCGTTACTCTTCCTTCCATGCCAGTAGCAGAGACCCCTGCTGGGGCCTATATACTTGGGATGTAGAGGGCAGATCGGGCTGTTGGGAAGGTGCTCAGGAACAAGCCACTCGAACTTTCTCCTTTCGTCTGCTTCTTTCAGCGCAGCCACTGTGAGAAGTTCTTCGTCAGGTGTGTGGTCGCCATAGTGCATACGGAACCAGGAGTCGTGCATTGTGCCTGGTGTTAAAGGTGTACCACCCGGCCCAGTTCCTACGCCTTTGACGGCCAGGTAGCCATCCGGACCTGTGTACAGACCTGGAGATGTCATCGGCCCAAGCGTGTCGTTGACTGGGCCGAAGTGGAAGGCAGCCCTTGGGCGACCCTCAGGCCCTTCTTCGTCATCTTCGTTATCAGTGAGGTCGAGATCGGTGTGCATGCTCATTAAGACTGCATTAGAGTCCCAATAGCCGCCTGGGCTGGCTTTTACCTTCCGCTTGTTGCCCGAGGGGAAGCCACCCTCAAAGAAGAAGTCCGCAAGCTTGCCTCTGACCTCTCCTGCCGGGTCAAACGTGGGCGGTGTTGGGACCTTGACGGTACCTGGGGGTATGAAGACTGGCGGGACGGGCATATTGGCAAGAGATGCCGATGGCAGGGGAGGCTTGTTGACGGTTTTCTCCCTTCGCCAAGGCAGCTCTATACCTCTGGATGGCTTCTTCTCCTTCTCATCTTTCTCGAGGATCTCTGGAAACCGGTTGGAGCGCTTGAAGATATTGACAGAAATGCTTTTGCGACCATCGTTGCGCTCATCTTTTGTATGCTCGTCCGAGCCAGATGCTTTCGACTTGTTCCAAGGCCAACGACGGGACCGAGCTGTCTTCGCTGTCTTCGCGAGTTCCACAAGTTCACTCTGTGCGCGTGCTTCTTGTTCAGTCGTGCCTTCCTTGACTTCTGGTGTCCAGTGACCATCCGGTGTGCTTCCAAAATCCGACTCGCTGGTGCTGGGTCCTCCACTCTTGTTGCGCTTGGGTCCTGGAGGACGACTGATGTAGCACCGATCGCGCACTCTCTGAGGTGGACGTACGAACGCTGGGGTCGAGACAAGAGGAGGAATTATTACCGGTGATAGTATGGGTTCTGCTCCAGGCGCCAGACCAGCATCTTCCAATGTGATCATGCCCATAGTGCCAACGTAAGCTTGGTCCTCTTCCACGATTGGTGCAGTCTTTGCACCTTTTGACTTCGAGTCCCGGTCCCAATTGTGCTCTTTCTTACGAATCCAAGGTGTCTTGGGGCTTCGCGGCCGCGATAGAGTGATGCTGCTCAGGATCCCGGGAGGCGTATCCTTATGATTGGTGCGGCCCGACAGATTATGCATCGTCAGTGGCAGTGTAAGGTCCATCTTGACCTTTCTGCGTTCTGCTAAACCACTGCACTTCGATGGCGTGCCCGGTGAAGTGGCTTTAGCGGGAGACTCATTGGCCGGCGACTCCTCAGTGACTGGCGAAGGCTTCTGTGGCATATCGTGGTGATTCTTCACCTTCAGACTGGATGGGAGCTGGAAGGATAGTTTGCGAGACTTCTTGCAGCCAGCTTCTGTCGGTGCATCGTCTATCAAGTCTTCGTTCTGCACAATCACCCTCTCTGAGCCTTGCTCAACAGGAGGATGGTGCGATTTGATGTCTGGAATGTGCCTTGTCATACTTCTCGCAAGCGCACCCATAGACTTCCCAGTACCAGTCCGGGTGAGCGTATCGACTTCGGTGCCAGCAGTGGACGAGCGAGGACTAGACGGACGACTGAAGATGGCATCGCTCTGCATACTACTGGACCTGCGGGTACTTGAAGAATCATCACCGTCGTCGGCTGTCGTCCTGCGTACGAGCTCTGCCATGGTCGGCGGGGTCGAATTGTCGCTCCGCTGGGGCATCATAGGGTTGCGACTGTGTATGGGCGGTGTCACCTCGTACCCTGTTCGCAGGCCCCAAGCAAAGCTCTCGCGCCGGATCTCATGGCGAGGTGTCGGAGCGTCAGTGTCGACGTGATCTCCTCGAGTCACAGAATCGGCGTGTTCCTGGAGTGTTGCAAAGTGCCGAGATAATGGCGGTGGTTGTTGCGGTTGTTGTGGCTTTGGGTGATGAAGATAATCTCTTGTTTTGTTCACATAGCTGTAGGGTGTAGTTACACGCGATCCACTCGGAGTAAGACCGGTGCGCCTTGATCCAATGTCGATAGTAGAGGCGGTGTCAGTTGAAGCAACCGAGTCCGATCGCGACATCGAAGGTAGGCCAAGGAAGCAGATAGCAGGCGCTCGCGTCAGTGTGCGTGCGCATGAATACAGTGATCAGCAAAACTGCCGTCAAACTGGTCACAAAGGGTCGTACTATGAATAGGATATTGTGAAGGCGGTAGAGGTGGATGACGATCGTTGTAAGAGAGGGAATGAGGCGTTGTTGTGGTAAGAGGCAGCCCAAGGAAGCCTGCGCCTTCGGCATCCCAATCAGGAAGGAGAGATAGACAGAAAGAGATTCGAGAAAGCAGCAACCACTCACGGCGCAGACAGACATACTCAACTTCCAAACCAGACTTTAGCCCCGAATACAACCCGCGAACGCCAAGCTATGCAAAGTAAATCCGTCCAAACCAGCCCATATGCACCGGGTATTCCGAACCCACGCTTCGTGACACATTATACATCGTCAAAACAGTCTGCGCGCTACCTCATGTCCGCTCCGGTCAGCGCCGCGACAGTACTTGTACCATCGACGAACTTCGTCCTGAAGATTCGGTTCGCATTGTTGAACATGCCGTCCTTCAGACTGACAACGATGAATTGTGAGCCCTTGAACCTTGTCCTGATCAAGTGACCGATATTCTGTGTATGCGAGATATCGAGCGCCGCATCGACTTCGTCCAGAATGTACATCGGCGCTGGTTTGAATTGCAGCAGCGCCATGATGAGTGAGAGAGCGATCAGAGATCTGTGCATTTGTGTTAGTGACTGCTTAAGAGGTAAATGTGGTTGGGAACGTGCCGTTGGCCTCCAGATAGTTCAGTGAGCGACTGCTTCCAAACCTTGCCGAGCATGACCTTGACTTCTAGGCCATCGGCAATCGTCTTGCCTTCAGGTGGATCCAACTTCGCGAAGCTGCCAGGCAAGATCTCGTTGAAAATCGAACCAAAGTCGCCATTGACTTTCGTCCAGGTCTTATGCATGGCTTCCTTCTTGTACTCGTCAAGCTTCAGGATTGTGTCCTCGATCTTCTTCTTGTCTTTGATAACGGTCGCCATGTTCTGCTTGAGGCTGGCCTCCTTCTTCTCGACGCTGTCGATCATAGCCATGACCTTGGGGTTGATCTTGTTCTTGCGCTGCTGGAAGCGCTCTTCAAGAGCTTTGCGCTTGGGCTTACAGTCTGCCATGTTGACGCCGTGGAAATCATAGACAGTCCCTTGACGACCGAAGAGCTCAGCGTCGCTAGCGATGAAGTCATGCTCCTTCTCGAGCGCTGCAATGTGGGCTGCTGCGCCTTCTGATTCTTTGCCGAACTTCTCGATCTCGTGGGCAAGTTTCTGCTGTTCCAAGCCGCCTTCTGTGATTGCCGAGTTCTTTGCGCGGATGGTTTCTTCGAGCGACCTCAGCTCCTCATCAAAACCGGTCAGCTTCGCTTGCTCATCTGCAAGCTGGGCTTGTGCGATGTCGTGTGCGTCCTGAGCCTGCTTCTGCTCGGCTAGAAGCTCGTCAATCTCCTCTTGTTGCGTCTTGAGGGTCGTCTGAACCTCCTCTAGCTGCTCCTGTGCCGCTGCAAGGTCGCTGCCACACTGCTCAGACTCGACCATAGCCTCGCGCATCTCCGACTGCAACGGCTTGATGGCTGCGCTAGTCTTAGTCAAAGCCTTCTTCAACTTCTCGAGCGACGACTGCAGCTCTGCTAGCTTGCTGTCTTTGTTGTTGTTGAACTCGCTCATGTCGCGTTCGATTCGCTTGATGTCTGCCTTCGCCTCATCCTGTCGTGCTTTGGCAGCCTTGACATCCTCTTTCAGCTGGGCGACACTCTGCTTCATCTCCTCAATAGCTTGAATAATCTGGGGAAGTGTTAGCATGAACGTCGAAAATGTTGATGTTGATACTCACAGACGACGAAGAGTTGCCGCTGATTTGCTCCTCTGTAAGCTTGATTTCGTGCTTCTTGAGATCCAGTTCCTGCTTGGTCTTACGTGCAGCGTCCAGCTTCTTCTTTTCGCGGGCCATGGTCTCCTGTAGTTGTCGAAGCTGCTTCTCTTGCGACCGCAGCTCTGTTGTGATCTCATTGAGCTTCTGCATGGTGACCAGCACACCGCTCGATTGAGGCGCGCTACCACCAGACAGGGTACCTGCAGGATCATATGTATCACCCTGAAAGGTGACGCTCCTCATGCGCACTGCTTGATCGAAGGTCACGCGCTTAGCGGTCTCTGCATCCTCAGCGACCAGAGTCGAACCAAACACATATTCCATCGCAGCTGTGACTTCGTCATCGTAACCAACAAGCGACAAAGCGAGGTCGACTTTGCCAGGCGCAATCTTCTGTGCAGCACCAATCTTCTGCGCAGTTGCCCGGAACGCTGCAATCTTGTTGAGAGGGATGATGGTGACTCGCTTCTTGAGCCTACCGTTCTCCAGAAGTTGTTTACCAGTAGCAGCAGTGTCGACTACAACGTTGTACAAGCGACCTCCAGCAGCAACTTCCAACGCCGTACCAGCCGCAGTGTGCTCCTTCTTCAAGGTAAAAAGCTGAGCAACGAGACCCTTGACCTTTGAACGGTCGAAATTTGGAGAGGGATCGCTGTAGCTGAAGTCAATGCTTGAGACCTTCCTCCTGAGCTCGTCTGCTTGCTGCCTGAGCTCTCGGATGCGGGCTTGCAAGTGTGACTCTTGCTGGTACATGTCCGACTCTTTGCCCTCGTCAAACCCCATCTTCGTAAGATCGGCCTCGAGTTTCTGCGCCTGCGACTTCAGCGCTTCCAGATCGTTTAGCAAGCCGGAGTTTTGCTGTTTAGCCTTCTTCGCTTTCGGCTCATCTTCCTTGATCTGCTTCTCGAGATGCGAGATCTTGAGCTTCGCCTGCTCTTGTTCGGTCGCTGCGGCGCTTACTCGATTTCTGGCGTCCTGCAGCTGGCCTTGATAACCGCTCTCTTGGCCTTCCTTCGAAGCAACACCGGTCTGCAACGTCTGAAGCAGCTCCTCTTTCTTCTCCACTTCCTCTGTCTGCTTTGCCAGCTCATCGCGCGCAGTCTGGTACTTCTCCTGAAGCTTCTCGTGCACCTTCTTCTTGTCCTGCAGTTGCTTCTCAAGCTCTTTGACGCTCTTCTCGATGCTCTTCTTTCTCTCCACTTCCTCAGACATGCTCGTCCTCTTCAGGTCGAGGGATGTGTCCAAGCGCACAACCTCGTGTGAGTTGGCCTTAACCTCCTCTTCCAAGGCCTGGAATTTGCCTCCCTTGCGCAGCTCCTTCTCTCTCGTAGCCTTGACCTTCTTGATGTCTTCCTGAAGAAACTCAATCTCCTTCTTCATGCGCACGGCCGCCTCCTCAAGGTCTGTTGTCCGCTGCTTCTTTGCCTCCAGATCATCTCCAGATTGCTGCAGCTTCTCTTGTAATCGTGTGTAGTCGTACGCAATGACGAGCTTCGTGAGCTTCTCAAGTTCGCTCTGTGTCTGTTGGAAGTCGAGAAACGCGCGCTTTTCCTGTCGTAGCTTCTCAAGCTTGGGATCGATTTCGTCGCGCAACAGCTCCGCGATCTCTTGCACCTTGCCCTCCTTCTTAGCCATGGTCTTGTACGCCTTATCTCGCCTATCCTCGAACATGCGAGTTCCTGCGGCTTCTTCCAGCATCGACAAGATCTCGACCGGCTTCATGTTCAGCACCTTTGTGACTCGTCCCTGCATGATCAGGAAGTTGGGATTGTTGATGTTGAGCTGAACAGACTGGAATAGGTTCTGAACTGTATTTTGCTGCGCGCGGTTTCCGTTGATGAGGTATTTGCTGGCTCCACCGAGCACGATCGTTCTTGTCACAGCAATTGAGGCCATGTTTTCGAAGCCAACGGGGCTGTTCTTCGTGTCGCGGTTGTCGAATGTGATCGTCACACTGGCTTTCGTAACGCCTGCTTGGCCGCGCTTGTAGATGAGATCCTGCAGAGACTGTCAGCGCCTGCACTATGCGCACCCTCCTGATCCACCGACCTGTAAGTTTTGCGCTCGCACAACGCCCAAGTTTGTGATACCGAGGACGAAACATATTGCATCGAGGATGTTGGACTTCCCAGATCCGTTCAGACCGGTGATTGAGTTGAAGCTGTCGTCCCTGCCTATCGTGAGCGCTGGTACAGTTTGCGACTCTTGGGTAAACAAACCAGCCGGTAATGACTGTACGGACAGCGTACGACTTGTAGCCCTAGAAAAAGTGTCAGATGTTGTCGCACACCCTTTTAATTGTACTGACGTCTATGACCAGCTCTATGATCTTCATGGTGGCCGCATGTGCTGTTGTTGTCAGTCGCTGGTCGCTGTTTTGTTTGGGGCTCCGCAATCAGTTCGCTGCGCTCGCCTACAAAACCGCGCTAGACAGGGATCCACGTTCGACGCGTCTCGCGTCTGGCCCGTCACTCCTCAGCACCATCATTGTGACTTGAGGAGGGGTAAACTCTTGCTTGGATTATGCCGTTTGGTACAAGTCCAGTATAGATTGGAAGCCAGATCTTGTAAATACAGTAGGTGTTCCAGCCCAGAGCCTTTCTACGAGGCAGGAAGGATGCTAAGTGTATCTCAGGAATAGTCCACCCCCACTCGAGGTTTCCAAGGGAGACCGTCCCATGAGAACCCAAGCCCCCGCAAGAACTGCTCCATGGCCTTGTCAGGAGGATTTCCAAAGACAGCCTTCATCCAAGGTTCTGCAAACCTCTCCTTGACTACAATGTCCACAAACACCATCTCCCTGTCCATGTGAACCAACGTATCCACGCCGAGTCGCAGTTGGCTGATTTTACCTGAGATGATTGCCTTCCTCCAGGCTGCGTTGTCGTGGTTCATGACCTGCTCGAGCTGCCGCAGTGTCCTGTCCTCCATATGTGGCAGCGACTGACATGTGATTGCGCAGCTTGGGAAGCGTGCCTTGTGCTTGAAGAGTTTGGTTGCGTCGCCACAATTGCCGGCAGTGCCCAAGTCTTCTTTCCGAACCCAGACTCGGAGGTTGGATTCAGCCACACTATGCGCCTTGAAGCGAGCAAGGCTCTTTGGCGTGCGCTGCGGGAAGAAAGTCTTGAAGTATGTATCCATGAGGTTGAGAGGAATTTTGTTTGTCGATAACCACATTGGTCGGAACTCAGCTCTGATCTGCATGCATGTTTGTGTCAATGCAAGATGAGGCAGAGTCCTTGACTCAGATGTCGAAGATCCAGGAGCCGAGGGGAGACACAACTTGCCGACCCTGTTGGGTGTCTTCTGCAATATGGGGAAGCATCTGCGTGCATGCTCTACAGTGTATTCGTATACCCGGTTCCGAAGTTCTGGAAGGTGTCAGCTTGACTGTCGTTGGTCTTCAAGATATGTATGAGGTACGAACCTGCAGGAAGTTTTAGAAAGTCGAAGACTCCCTGGGGCTCGAATGCTTTTGCTTCGTTCGGGCCTGCATCGATCCTCGGGCGTAGCTTAGGGCGCTTCCGGGAGATCGTCAGATCATTATTGTCGGCAGTCCGCTTAACAGAGGTACTCTTGTCGTTTGCTGCAGCGACAACCTGGACAACGCGTGATGCTGGCCTATTTCATATATGTTAGGACTCAGAAGCGATGGCTCGATATTTGCGGGTGGTGGCAATACATACATAGCGAATTCGGGACTACCGCGATCTTGACCAAAATATAGAGTCGTGTTGCTTTGATAGCGCTGCAGAGAGAGTGTGTCCGGGCGTGATTTGGGGTGGCTTTTTAGCGTAAGCGCTACCCACGTTTCCCATGCGGGGGCTGATGCCTGACAACATTGCCGTTTGCTCTTGCCTTTCTGGGCCAGCTTGTACTCTCATACGAAACGGTGCGCACCGCTGTTGCTTGTCTACCAATCTGATCTATCGCTGTTGACGTGTTGCTTTGAACAAATCCCTAATTTCATCTTCCAAGGGCGCTGTAATCGCCAGGACCTTTGAAAGGTGTTAGACAGCTCGCCAGAAGCTCTAAGTACCTCCCATAACTTCTGGCTTCAATTGACACAGACGTATCAAGTAGCCCATGTACCGTTGGCTAAGAGTGTCCCACTCTTGGAATAGTCCAGCGTGCGTCCACTCCTGATGAAGGCGAAGCGGAAGTACTCGTTCAAAGCAAGATCAGTTGAGTGCGTCCACTCAAACGTATCGCCATCCGGTTTCTCGTCTGTGAAAGCGCGGTAGCGCTCCACATCGTTCACAAGGATACTTATGCCATCCATGTTGGGCGGCAGATACTTCCACGAAAACGAAGCGAGGAAGCCCTCGGTACCGCTAGCATTGACAATCGGCTCAATGAGTGAAGGTACGATGGATTCGAACTTGCCATCTTCCCGTAGTGCTGTTGTCGTCTGTAGAACCGAGTCGAAATCCCATCGCGCTATACCATTTACGAATAGACCGAGCAATATACCCTGATATAGCAGCGACGGTCGGGTCTGCAGACTTGTACCTGGGAGCAACAACAGACCAATGATGTAGTGGTGGATTCTCAGGTTGATCCCTGGTATAGCGAGACAAAACATGATGCCAAAAACGAACAGCCCGTACAGACCAAGGTATTTCGGGAGTCGACTTTCCAGCCAGAAATAATAGACTTGACATACTGTAATGACTATAAGGATGCCAATGATAACGGCCAACGCCACTTTAGCACCTGGTTGTTGCTCCAAGTCATGTCCGGTGAGCCTTGAAATGGGGATCCACTCGAATGTGTAGTTTGATAAAGCTCCTATCCAGAAACCCCCGAGCCAGATCACGGTCTTCTCAATAGGTGCATTAATTCCAGACAAGGTACGCTTGACCACTGTCATCCAAAGGATCACAGCGACGAAGAACGCGGGAAGTAATCTCTTGGCAAACATGGAAAGGTGGTCGGGCAGTATGGTGACATTCCGGTACGATGCTTGCGGTGGATCCGAGACGAAGCTGACGTGTGCGAACACAATGACAAATATAGGGAAGAAAATCTTCGACTGCGTCGACAGCAGAGACAGTATGACTGTAGTCACCAAAGAGACTACCAGCAAAGCAGTACGAGGCTCGGTGCTGCACTTGTAGTCTTCGTTGCGATCTCCAGATTGGAAAACAAACGATAACGGAAAGTTGGACTCAAATGGGATGGATTCGATACCATGGCTTTGAGTGCTTGCAAAATTGCTGTGTTCACCAATAAGGCTAACACGACCGCAACCACCATTGTAATTGTCGACTACCCCGGCATGTATGGCTGAGCCACAAATAAAGCTATCCCCTCGGTATGTATCGCTGCCGACTACAAGAGGGCGGTAGTTCGCATCGTATGCCCCGACAGCATGTGGGTTCAATAGCTGCACGTCTGCGCATTTCGATGGGCATCGAAAGAGGAACGAGGAGTTGTTGAAGGGATGACAATTCACGCCGTCAATGCCACACCCGTTCTTGCGCTTCCAGAGCGAGTCGGTACAGTCGAGATTGATGACATGCTCGCCGTCGCCGTCAGTCGTGGGCAGCTCCGTAGTCAAGAACCCTACGAAGACCAGAAGCCAAACGACGAGGACTGCGTTGAGAAAGAAGTTTTGGTGATGGTTACTGGGCAGCAGCCACTTCAGCAGTCTGGCCGGGCTTTCCTGGATGGATGGGAAGAAAGGCCGGATCTTCTGCGGGCGTGGTGGCTGCGGGCCACTCAGAAAGCCTAAGCAACCGGAGACTCTCTTTGTTGGCAGTTGTTTCGCTTCGTCATTGTCCTCAAATTCCAGCTCTTCTCGTAGCAGTAATTGCGCTTCTTCGTCCGTATCAGCGGAAGCTCGGACTGTTGCGTCATTGACCTCATCTTTAAAATGGGGGTGTGCATCAGCACGCGCAGAGTCTGACATGCTTTATTGGTAAGTCTCGCTCTCTAGGAAGATAAAGATATTGGAGGAGAGACATTGCAGCAGCTGAGGTTGGGATGAGACGGGTACGTGGTCGGCGGATCCTTCCTCGAGACCAACGCTAGTCCAGTTTCGGTATAGTTAGCTTTTGTAGGGGCTGTCTTTGAGGGCTTTGAGGTCGTCATGCAGACACATCTCATTATTCTAGATAATCCTTTATCGAGTTTTGGTATATCATTTTGCGTTGATGCTAAAGTGTGAAGCTACTCGTTGTTCGTTGACATCACCTATCAGCTAAAGGAGCTTCTATCTTTCTAGGGCCCTTTGAGTCTCCATAGATTCCCAATAAAACGTAGTTTAGTGCACCACAAACGAGCGATCCGATACTTTGGGCTGCGTAAGTACATTGCTTGGAGCGAGTTCCTTCATTGTACCCAGGAAAGCCAAGAAGAGGCACCGATGTCCACCTGAACTGACTGATTGGGTGCTTATAAGGCACAGTAGGCCATTGTAGCGCGGGGACTAGTGAGCTCCTCGAAGAGGAGTAAAACTCGTATGCCTTTGCAAGCGAGAACTCACAGGCCACTAACAGCAGTACTATCCGCAGAAGTGTAGATCTGCATCTGGGAGAGCACCAGCCGTCCGATAGCTCAACTCGTAGATGTTCGAGGAGAGATCGCTTCTCCTCCTCACCACTGAACTCGTTGATGATCTTGACGAAGTGTCGCAGGCTTACTCGGATACAATAGGCTATAGGCTCCTTGTTGCGAGAATTTGAAACGTCCGTGTTAGTCTTGAGGCAGTTGGTTTCCATGTCTCGCACCACAGGTGACTGCAACGAGGCACATACAAAGTCGCCGTGCGCGACAGTGCCATTGGGACCATCTACAGTGAACACGGACTCATCATTGCCGTAGAAGATTGCTACAGTTGATAGTATTGGTCAAGATATTGCTGAACAATGTACGTACCTCGAGCCTTCATAAACAAGTCCATGCTGGCATAGAAGAGCGATGGATCCAAACCAGCTTTGAGCCAGCCGCGCTTGGTCTGCTTGCATTGCCTACTAGAACTTGAGAGTCGCGTGAAGTTTCTGTCAATGCCATAATGTACAGGTTGACGTGGGACTTCCGTCGAGTATTGTAGGCTAAGTACGAATTCGAAACGCAGGTCATGCGGAACAACGTATTTGAGGTCCTCGCGCTTTAGCTCTGTAGGCAGACACTGTAATGTTGACCATGCCAATGGTGAAGAAGGCGTGGAGGTTGACTCAGGCTGCGAGGGCATAGTAACGGTAGATGACGAGCCAGCGAGGCGTAGCATTCCTATTGTCGAATAGACCCAGCGAGGCCGTTTGCTGGCGGTCTGATGCGACAGAAGGAGTAGAGCCGTGGGGATTAGGCTAGCAGCTGAGACCATTTATGCACAATCAGGGCTCTGTGTATGAGTGAAAATGATAACGGTGAAGTGGGAGCGGGTCTTGTAAGAGTTTAGGTGGATTGGGCGCATCAATGGCCTACAGAGTGGCATGTTACGTGTGCGTTCTGCCATTAACGAACTGGTTTACTATGCCCAACCCAAGGTCTGTGGGCCTAGACTTTGTGTAGCCCCCAAATGTATCCTTGCTTGACTTGTTGGCGGTATTGTGCGTCCTGAATAACGTCAGCATATGCTCCGGTATTTCAATTCTGTTGCGCTCAGCGAATCCGCCCCAATCTAGCGAAGGAGCATCAATCGGATGCTCCAACCAGTTTGAGGCTGTCTACCTTTGTTCTCAATCCTACGATTTCGCCAACGAAGAGGGTATACCGAGCCACCGTCACCACTGATGCAGAGCGCCAAACACCGGGAAAACCAACTGTACATTGCAGCTATTCTGGTCTCACCAAATTGGTTGCCTTGTAATTTGGATGGTATACCTCGAACGTCTAGCGAAACAGGCCTAGACGTACGATTGGCGGTCAATGAATATGGCGGGCATGTCTACGCTTGCTCATCCTTCGCCATCTCTGCTGCGAGCCATTGCGCCTCCTTCTGCATCTCTTCATCACTCCTGGCCTTGCGGCTGTCATTGTCGACCGCCGGGAACTTGCCCCTCTTCTCGTCCTCAGCAAGACCAGTTTGAGCAGCTCTTTCCTGCTCCTTCATCTGGTTCCCAAGGTGTGCCTCCTCACTCTCCATCATCTCGTATATGGCATCAGTGCCGCCTCTATGCTCTAGGTCGGCCTTCTTTCGAGGGATGATGTGGGCATGTACGTGGGGCACGCTCTGCCCTGCGTCTACACCATCTTGTATGGCAATGTTCAGCGACGAGGCAGCAAAGACGCGCTCCACCATGCGCGACACGCGCTGCACGGTCAGGAAGAGGTCCTGCACCTCAGCCGCCGAAAGGTCGTTGAAGCGCGGCACGATCCGGCGGGGTGAAACCAGCACATGGCCCGGGAGCAGCGGTTTGAGATTGACAATTGCGAATGACAGACGTGTCAGATGGAAGACCTGCAAGTGACAGTTGTAAGCAGATACATCAACAGCAAGCCATGTCCGCTGTGTTATTCACTCCATCACGTCACAGCTATGCACTGCGCCGCCAATGGGACAGCCTTGCGGCAAAAGCACACACACCTGACTTGTCACCACAAAGGTGCCAAACTTGACCACATCTTTCGTGATCGGCATGCCTCTTGCTACGTGTATGTTGTCGCGCGTCGCAGAGCTGCCTTCGATACTTCCAAGCGTACAGCCAAGATGTTGTGCTAGCGCTGTTTGATGCGGGTGCGGCGCGCAGCACTTCCGTGAAACCAATTGCCCTTCCATGCAGGGACAATAGCACCTGTGCGCACCTGGGCAGCTCTAGGCGACCGGACTGAGGCGGACTCGGTGGAATTGGGAGGCGCACCCGTGTCACATGCCAGGAACGCGTGGTGGGTTTCACGCAATTCATTCGTTTGATCTTCTTTGTCTATGCGGGCGCACCAGTTAGCATTCTCCACGGATGATCGTGGGGACAATGACGGCCCTCGTTGACCGTGTCGTGGGGTTAGCAGCTAGCCGTCGCTCGCCCAAGACCTGCGCAATAACGCCCTGCGTATAAAGCGCTGCCCACCACACAGCGGCCACCGTGGGCATCTCACCACATCGCACTCGGCCGTCTTATCCCTTGCAAGCCGCTTCTGTGGACCTTCGTGTGGAGCCTGCCGTCGAACTTTTTGCCGATTTCTTGCTAGGCTTTGCTTAGCTCTGTTGCCTGCTCCCACCAAGAACGGCCGAGGGGTATCAGAGTGGCTACCAGGCTTGGCTGTGGCATACCGTTTCACGCAGCGACGGCGCCTCGTACGTGTTGCGACTCCACTTGGCCTTTGAGCCTCATTGTAACACACGCACTCGCACAGGCAACCACAGAGAATATCTTGGCTGCCCACTTGGAACAGGAGCCCGCCCGGACCCTCACTGCCTCAGCGCTTGATCTTCTGCTTGTCAGCGTTAAGCGTATCGAAGTTCTGTTTCAACCCAATCCGGACGGACATAAAGTGGTCGGATTTCCTCGCCGGACTGCATCATCATCAGCACACTTCCACGACATTCTGCACTCAGGCCGACTTCTTCCCGAACGACCTCACACGCCAGCCACATACGAGACTCTGGGTACTGCCAGCTGTACCGTGGTTCGACACTCACGTTAATCTTACGGCGCCCATATAAACCTCCAGGCGTTGCGCCCCACTTCCCGCGACACCCACTCCCACAACGCGAACCCGCACAACTTCTTCACCTTCGAAATCAACACTCGATACACGTTCGCCTACCATGGATATCGTTCAGTCTTCGCGCGCCTACTTCGCCATGCCGTCGCCCACGCCTGAAGAGAAGATAACCCTTCAAGCCTCCAACACAGTCTACACCTACCACTGCCTGTGCAGCCACCTTCTCCTTGCAACGACCACACCTCTGCCCGCTCTTCCCACACGGCAGAACTCGCAGGACAAGGCTCACATCATGCCGCTCCCTCCCGCGAACAAGTCCGAATCGAACAGCCACTACGGGCTCCTCCTGTCCACCCACCAGGAGCGCACCGCCGAGATCATGACCAGCGACAACGGCTTCGAGAAGCGCTACCTGCAACGCTGCGGCCGCTGCAACCTCGCCGTGGGCTACCAGCTGGACTGGGCGCAGTTCGGGGGCGACCGCACCGGGCGCCGCAATGATGTCGTGTTTTTGATTCCCGGTGGCTTCATGACCACATCCGAGATGATCAACTACAAGAAGAGCACAAGCGCTGCGGCGAACAGTGGTGGTGGTGTCGCTGGCATGTCGTCTGCGACAGTTGTGGCTGCGTAGGCTCCCCACTGCCAGGGTCTCTGCCTCACGTCCCCACTATCCGTACTCTTCTTCCCGCGGCATTCCCGCGGCACCCTCTTCTCACCACGATCTCGCACCACCTTCACGGCATTATGATCTTCTTTTTATACACATACATGACGTTAGATATCGGTTGGCGTTACGGCAAAGCAAGCACAGCATGGCGATCTCATTGTTTCATTTTCCTGTTTATTTATACCATCATATGCGATACCCACTGGCGAACGCGCAAGGCTTCTCATGCTACGTAGAAGCCTACAACGATATAGACGTGGCCCATTGGACCAAAAACATATACACATGTCGAGATCAATACATTGATATCAAACTATCCTATCTGTACCTGTGCACTTTGATTCCCTCAAGGGTTGGCTTTACCTGTTGGCTCGGACGTAATAGAATGTTGTGGTACATGCCGGTATACTTTGAGCTTGGATACTCTGATGCTCTGTTTCGTGCATGATCGTCTGTCTGCTCGACCAAACGTCCTGGGTGCGATTAGCTGTGTGGCGAGTGGGTCGCCCTTGCAGCCTTGCTCTCAACTCTTGGTCCTGAGTTCACTCCAGTGCCATTGCTGTAATACGTGTACGTGCATGAATCGTATGTCATTTCGGCCGTCGTAGGCTAAAGCCAAGCAGCCTGGCTACATAACTCCGCTCTTCTCGGTCCAAAGATGAAGAAGACCAGTGCCCTCCAATATCCCAACGCCAGTATCCGCATGCTGAAACCATAAACATGAAGCTCCCCGCCCGTCCCTGGGGCGCAGGATCATAAGAACATAACTCCTGCCCTCGCAACGTCTAGTTCTCCGCAATCGTCTTGACGAATTCTGCTTCGTGTTAGCCTCGGTCCACTCTCACACAGTATTTGCGTGTTTGGTAATATCGTGGGGTAGTGCAACTCACCCCTGTAGTCCACCTCGTCGTTGCTTGCATCAATCGTGCTCTTGAAAAGCTCATCGACCTCCTCCTCGCTCATCTTCTCGCCAAGGTTTGTGAGGATGTACTTGATCTGGCCCTTGCCGACGAATCCGCTCCGGTCTTTGTCAAACACTTGGAAGCCGCGGATGTACTCTTCGATGTCGAAGGGCTCGCGGAAGCCGCCGGGGCGGTTGAGGATCTTGGAGAAGGTGTCGAAGTCGACTGCATGAACGTCAGCGGATGAGGCTAGATTGAAAGTGTGGTATGGAACGTACAGTCAGCGCCTACTCCGCGCTCGAGATCCGTAATCTCAGCCAGCGTAGGGTTCTGTCCGCAAGCGCGCAGCAGATCGCCCAGGGCGCCGCGGTCAACGCGCCCATTGCCGCGCTTGTCGAAGAGCTGGAACGCTTCGCGGTAGTTGGTGGAGGCCTGGTGGTCGTTATTCATTGTGTCCTTGGGGGAACGCTTTGTTGATTCTTTGTGTGTATTTGGGGAGAGAGAAGTCGCGAGAAGCGTGCGCCGAGTGTGTCGCTGCCGTGCAACGGTAACAAGTCGTGCTGTGCAACGAGGTGAAAGGAGCCAGCTACCGCAAAAGGGTCTGTTTGTGCCTTGCTTTGTTGACCGGCAACGGCAGGCGCACGCAGCCAACCATCAACCGCGGAGAGACCCTTATTCCCCGCTCCCTTCAGTAAACACATCTCGAGTTTTGCTTACCATTGTTTATGTATATGTGTACGTCGTGGAGTATGTACAACAGAGGGGTATCGTAAAGGGCCAAAATTGGGTCTGTATGGGGAAAGCGGTGTTGAATGCAGTGTCGAAGGGGTTCAAACAGACGTGCGTGAGCGAGGACCAGGGAGCGCATCAAGCGCAACAGAACAGCGCCAAGCATGCGTTGCTAGGGAACGCCTTAGTGGGGAATACGGTGTGCTGCTGTCGCTACACCTGCTTTCACTTTATCGTCCAGGCCTTCTGACGTCTGGATGCGTCACAGTTTGAGGACATGGTGAGGGCGCGATAGAGTTGTGCGCTGGTGTTGGCAAGCTGCGTGATTCGCCTACCTTTCTTTCTCCCACCTTGCGATCGACCCGCGCAAACCTACTACAACATGTCTTATGATCCTACCGTCTTGCTAAGTTCTCTGATTGGGCTTACACATAATGAGAGGTTGAAAGTCCTTTAAAAGGCTTTCCTAAGTCGTGGGATGTGTCGTTACAGTATTATCAAATGCAGTCCAGCCTCACCTTGTTGTCACAGTTGAGAGTTGGGGGCCATCCAGTTTCAGCCCTCTACACGCAATACCCAACCAACTTCGCTCTTGTATGCAGCGGGAATGCCCGAGCGAGGTTTTTTCAACCTCGTTAACGATTTTCCGCACTGAGACTTCTGTACAATGCGCACGTCGACTGTCATGGCAGTACAGCTGCTGGCTAAAACGAGCTCAATCTACAAAGACTACGAACATGAAAGAGGTAGGAAGAGCAAGTCTGGTACGCTATATGTTGGTCTCGATCTTAATGAAGGTTTGAAGGATTGGACAGGCAACATTGATAATGTATCAAAGGTAGTCAAAGGGTGAGGTATGTTCATAATTCTTTGTCAATTACCGTCGTCACTCCCACAAAGTCACATTTGCTTTGTCTCTTTCGATGCCGTACCAGACGTCGAGTCGAGTATGCCTATCTTTACGGCCAGCGTCGTGTCCTTTGTTCGAGTAGTTCCAAAGTGTATAGGTACAATGTCTCCAAGTACTCGCCTACAGAAAACACACAACATTACTCAACAGCATCTTCTTCTATTCTGAGCGATGAGGATACCCACTATACAGCACTATTCAGGATGACCACGAACGACGCCAACTCAGATGGTCGGCAAACCACCGGCGAGGGTACCACACCTTCTGTACCAACTGCTTCTCTGCCTCGCTCTGATAGAGAACTTTTAGACGAATGGCTCAACAACACCTACCGAAGATATCCTCTCGAAGATGGTACAGAAGCGATAATAACAGTTCAAGAGCTGCTAGACATCGTCTGCACTGAAGTGCCAGAATGTCTAATCCCTGATCAGACCTTAACTCTTTCGCTTGAACTAGCGAGGAAGAAATGGAACCGCTCAAACACTGTCATCATCTCCGACATCAACGCTCAAAGCTTGTATCATCTCGGGACAGGAAGGGACATGCGTGCAGAAGTATTGGCGAGTTGCCCTGCGCTGCTTCCGACATTATCAAAGTCAGAAAAGCGTTGGACCATAATACCATGTAATGACGGTTTCCAACAAGCAGCGGGCATCGGCGAAGCTTACAAGGAAGCTGCCTTAGCGAATGATGAAGCTGCTGCAGCATCAGCTCACGCTCAAGCAGACGAGCCAACTCGTGAACGAGGAAGGACTGCTGTCCCTGAAGAGGTCCAGTCAAACACCCGTGTTCTAAGGAGTTCGACCCAAGCAAGAGACAACGAAAGTCAGAGACAACTAAATGATGCAAACAAAGAGCAGACTACCGGCACGAGACTTCATGGCGCTCACTGGGGCCTTCTTATCATTGACAAGACAGAGAAGGTTGCATGCTGGGTCGACAGCTACATCAAACTGGAGCGTAGATCGGGTTATCACAACAGGTTCAAGATGACTATGCTGCCTGCAGCTATCGTGGCGGGCAAGGTTCTCTGCGGCTTCGACACTCTACTTGGAGAGAAGAACGGGTTTCCTACAGGTGGCTTTACCACGAGTACCCTTGAGTACGTCCCTCAGCAATGGGACAATAACAACTACATCGGTGTCGACGGCGGTCCATGCGGTCCATTCACGTTCGCGTTCCTAGAACACATCTTCGAACGTGCAACTTTACTGGATCGAGTCGGTCTTCGCAAGATGTTCCCAAGAAGCAAACAGAATCGATTGAAGTTCAATTCCATGCATGCTCGTCAGGAGATGCGCAGGCTTATCCAGCAGGAGAGCGAACAGCCTGACGCAATGCCACTCCAACTCTCTCTGGACTTGCTTCGCATTCTCAATATCCTGTCCGTGGACAATGTCCAACGGGCCGTGGATGCGTACAGAAATAAAGAAGTCACACCTGCTATGCCAACTTCCAGTAAACGGACGGCCTTGCCAGCCAGTTTCAAGCCAGACCCGACTTTCTTAGCTGCGTTTGAACAAGACAAGGTCGACAACCCAGAGGCTTACGAGGACTGTGCAGAAGATGATGAAGCCCTGATGGTCTTCTACACGCTGCAACGATCCATGGATGCACATGCCAACAGTGCCAACGGTAAGAACAAGGAGTCCAACATAACAGACATCTACCTAGGCCGGCATCTATACCGCAACGTACCCTTGGATAACCCCACCGTTTGGCCAGCGCCCGAAACAGACCAATCGATTTGGCCTAGAACTTTCAGGCAACTACCGGACTTTGCTACCCTCAAGTCACTACCATTAGCATCATGGGTCAACAAGAACAAGGAAGTCCGGGACCACATGGACACGGACAAAAAGCATTCTAATACTACAACTCGCGCTATGCTACACGTCAAGTTTAAGAAGACGTTCCTAGCTGAACCAGACAACAATTTCAAGGCTGTCTGGATACACGACCAGACTGTTTTTAATCCTCATGATCCAAATTACGTAACTATCACAGAGCTCGAAGATAACAACATCAAGTATGGCAAGTTGAGACTCATGATGATGCGTCATTACGAGTCTGACAGACTATCCAATGTTCTGAAAGAACTCAGGAAGTACAGGGTCGAGACGGCTGCTCCGGATGTTAACAACAGCGACAGCGGCGGTGATGACAGCGGTTCAGCGGATGACGGTGAGAACAACCAAGGTGGTATGGACAATGAGATCGGAGATGATCTTGGTCAAGGTGGGAACCAGAACGGTGAGCCTACCGATGGCGACACCTTCCATTACGAATATCAGAACAGGACTGAGTCTCACAACAACCAAGCTGATTCAGCAGAGGGCAGTGATTCTGGCGATAACAACTCTGGCAGCAAGAACAACGTCAGTGGCAACAACAATGCTGACGGAAGTGACGACAATGGCAAAGAGAACAGCGGTAGAGAGAAGACCAACGATGTTTCCTTGACCACTCCTATACCTAGGGGATTATTGGACTTCCGCACCATGCCCGAGGGTGAACTCATGACATACGTCACGTCCGAGATGAGGGACGACCCACGCGTCGATATCAGGCATGGTGACACTCGCATCGAACCCAACCATGTATCTTGGCGAGCTCTATGTTTCGTCGACATCGGAAAGCGACGCTTCGATAACGAGAGCGATCATGACTGTCAAAGTCTTTGGTTCCATGACCCTCTTGTATTCAGTGAATTTCAGCAACAGATGGTGTTCACCGGTGCAGAGATCATGAACTTTATGGGAAACTACTATCACCCAGAGAAGCCAACCGAGAAAGAAGAGCCGCAGAGGCGAGAGGGCCTGAGTTTCCAACCGGATTTTAATGACAATGCCACCAAGGACTTCGACGGTCTGGGAAGCGAAACAGAGGAAGACCCAGATCTGCATGAATCAACGGCTGATAAACAGCAGGATTCGACAAACGCTTCCACCTCCGCTGGCACCAAACGTAAGCACGGTACGGGCGAAGTGTCTCGCGCAAAGAGGCCCAGGATATCCGACAACTTCCTCACGATGAGCGAAGGCGCTCTCGCCAGCCGGGTACGTGACATGCCGCCCATATTCGGCAACGAGCTGTTAGACGGACGCCGTGAGCTTCTGGAAGCGAAACACGTCGGCCATGCGCGTGTATGGCTTGAACGCATGTACGGAGATGGCTTCGAGTACATGCGTAACGAAGACCCGCTGTCAGATACTAGTATGACGGAACTGAACAAGTGGAAGTTCATGCTGAAGAAGAGCTACCGGAAAGACCAGAGGGGCATGAGGCAATTCTTGGAAAAGATTTTGTTGAAGGATCCAACGATCGATGGGGAGGTTAGATTGCTCGGGAAGCAGGAACAGGCAGAAAGCACTGAAGGTACGTTGCCTTAGCATCCCCTTATAATTCTGATTACGTACGTTGATGTTGTTTTCCATCATTTTCAAACGAAGAGTGACAAGTTGCAATAATAACCGCAATGCGCAGGTATTTCCGCAGCACCGAAAGAAACAACAGAAGGCGCCGCCGGCTCCCGAAAGCAACCGCCTAGCGACAGCTCAACACAGCAAGTAACATCCACTAATGGCGACCCTGTCACATCTGCCGTTGGCGACAATGAGAATAGCCTTGATGCGTCATCCCCATTGTCCAGCGTACCTGACTCAGAAGACGAGTCCGATCAGGAAAGCCCGTCCGAGGACGAGAGCTCGTCTGAGTCGGATGGTTCGGAATCTGACGACAACAGTGGTAGACCAGACAACTCCGACAAACGACGCCGCGACTCGGAAGACAGCTCAAGAGACGAAGCCCACACGTCAAAGAAGCGCAGGACAAATGATACATCTCTATCGAACCACTCTGAGGTAGAAAGTGATACCGATAGCAACATCGACTTGAACCCGCCGGTGCCAACGGAAGGTGTCGAGGAAGCAACACCGACTGACCTTCCTGTCTCCGGCACCAACACTAGCCCATCATCAGACAGTCAAGCCACGTTAGCCGACTCGGCAGTAGAGACCTACGTTGGTCGAGATGTATACTTCCTCGACTCCTCTGACAGTTCCATCTTCCTGCCCTGGGACGACACTCGCACAGGATGGCCTGATGGTGTCACCTCACTACCCGACTTCGCTACAATGGGCGGCATAGATGGCCGCCTATGGCAGATTGCGAATCCCGATATCGTCTTCAAGTCAATCGGAAACTTCACCACTTACCTCGCGCAGCTGCATATGCGGTTCAAGCGCACCTGGCTGCACGAATCTAACACGAATCTGGTCGCAGTGTGGGTTCGAGATCAGAGTGTCTTCTCTCCTGCTCTGAGGGGCGAGCTGAGCTCGATCGGTGATCTGAACATTAGGAGCGGTGAGATTAGGCGTCGTATGATGGAGGCGTATGAGCCTGAGATGCTCAGGAGGATCGAAAGCATGCCGAAGCCGAGACCAGCGAACCCCAATATCACGGCCCATACGGGTGCGTTCGATGATCCTGAGTCGTTCAACTCAAATGTGCATATTGGAAGGACAGGAAGACCCGGTAGATCAATACAAGTGGATGATAGCAGACTAGCTCCTGCTCCTGCTGGGAGGTATGCGTTGAGGAAGGATCGGAAGCCGAGTTGGAAGCAGCTGGAGAACGCTGAGGTAGTATGAGGTAGGGAATGAAAAGGAAAGGATGTGGTGAAGACTGGGCCAGAGACTGCGTATGATATTGTATTATTTGACTAGGCTGTTTTACGTAGCGTAGTTTCATTCCATCAGTATTGGCCATCACAAAGAGATAGTTTGATCATTTGACTTTGTGCTTGGGCCTCTTTGGTGGATGGCCTAGTCGTTGGTGAAGTCACTGCTTTTTGGTAGGTTAAAGCAAGTACCGTCCCCATTGGGAAGACTACTTTCACATTTGTAGCTCGAGGAGCAGCCATCGTCATCAATCGTATTACGGGCATCGCACTCTTCGCCATACATCTCGTCCCAGAGACCATCGCTGCACGCTACAGGTGTAGCGCCGTGCGAGATGATGTACGGTAGGCCAACAGATCCATCGCCGAATGTTTGTGAGCCTTCGCCGAGCACGTCCTGTGCAACAGCTAAAGTCTGGAAGCCTCTGAGGCCGGTAGTTTGGAAGGCGGAGAAAGCTTCGTGGATACTGCATCCCCAATTAGGCAGTGCTGTGTCGTTCAAGGAGTGAAGTGCAGGACTGGATGCGACTAGGTGCGCTTTATTGTAGCAGTCGAGGTTGCCGCGGGCGGTGAAGTTGCCGAAGTAGGTGAGCTACGGTTGTCAGTGATGATCCTAGTGCGTTGAAGTACCCCCCCCCGCACAGCTTCGATGGTGGCACTGTCTATGTCGTTGAAGCAGCGCGATAGAGCGAGGTGCAAGCCTGTCATCTCTTGCGACGGATGGCCTTCAGCTGCGAACCGTACTGCATTGCTAATGAGTATTCCCGCTCCATTATTGGAGAGACGGTTTACAGGATCACCACCTAATTTCATTAGTTTATCTTCCCCCTTCGAAAGCTTTTGAACGACTAAGACTACCATACTAATAACGATGATGCTGCCAGTAATGGCCAGACTCCACACCTCTTTCGAAGCCTCAAGAAACTTGAGGCTGATGATATAGTCGGTATTGAGATCAGGCACAACGACAGCATCCTAGCGTGCAAAGTCGAGAGTGGTCATACTTGCCCATTCGCTCTTCGTAACGATGGTCGTGCTATAGCCAGGCGCGGTCGCTGCTTGATCTTCCTTACTGCCAGCCCAGCCAAAGATGAGGACATTAAGCACATCTTGGGATATGGCAGAGGTTATGAGGCAAGGCAAAAGGCTGAACATAGAGGATCGCATGTCGAGGGAGTGGACGGTGGGGAGAAAGACGTCAATGGTAGGGGATGAAGGTGAGTTGTATCGGTTTACCGTGTCTCGACGTACTTAGACAAAGCCCTCGATTCACCCAGCTGAAGGTATTTAAAGACCGTGAGAAACCGATTTGTGAGAAAGAGCAGCACTGTATTCAGACCGTACGCTCATAGAAGAGCCATCTGGGGCACAAACGATCTCGACTGCCTTCAGTGACACACAAAAAGGATAAAGGGACTGTCGTATCTCCCATTTTAGCTGACTTCGATCCGGGAGATCGTCTGGACGAGGCTGGATCTCGTCGAGTGCTTGTAGTGAAGCCACGCATCAAAAAGTCCGTGGTGTTAGATGTTAGTGAGGGCGTTCTGCAATTTACCCTATGGCGGAATTTGATTGCGCTTGGGTCGTCTGCTGAACGTATAATCAAGCTGATGTTGCCCTGATCTGGGTTTTGTGCTACTCATGTCGATGGTATCTGTTGAGTGTAACGAAGGGCTTGCGCTGAGGTCCACACTCCGCACAATCAATGCCCTGCTTAGCAGTGACCTATGTAGACGTGAATGCATAGATCGAGAGCCTGCGTTGTACTTCAAGGTCCATTCATCCGAATTGTTTGTGTACACAGAATCGTTCAGCATCGATCAATCGATCAAGACGGAAAGAATGAAATTGCAATACTCATGCGAGATTACACTGAGGAGCGATCGAGGCCGCAGCGTGGATGTTAGAAGCTCAATCTGACGCTGTCACGACATGGATGGAGTTGGAGTGAGTGAACACTGCAGTCGTCGGCGTCAAGGGCACCTCCGAGGCTTGGCAGGCGCGACTTTTGGGAAGTCGCGAAGTCGCAGCTTCACGCATCACCAAATCGCACAGAGGCCAACCACGGTACACGTTCCATTAGACTCCTTTCTCCTCATTCCATTGAGTGGGCAAGACACATCATGGCGACACAAACACAAGCAGCGCAGACGGAGGTGGACGATCCGCTCTACAACCTGCGCCTGTCCATCAAAGCTTCAGCGACACCCATTCTGAGCACCAGCGCCGAACCCGCACCAGCCGACTACATCGATGACCTGGCGCGAGCTACACACATCACATTCAACGTCGACGACGCGCACCGCACATTCGAGCTCACACTAGAAACGCGCTTTGCGCCGGACGGCAAGCCAGTCGACCTGCGGAGCTGCTACTTCGCTTGGGTGAACAAAGATGCCTCTGTTACCGACTACTTTGCGGCGGTGACGACTCTGAACGAGGAGCTGCCGGGCGGCGCAGGTGGGAGTGTACAGAACTTGACCTTCGCGCAGAAGATCGAGCTGATCGCGTGGCTGAGTGGGGAGACGGAAAGCAGTGACAGCATCGCGCCAATCGACAGCGGCGCCGCAACGGCAGCAGCGGGCGATGCGGCCGCGATTGCTGGCGGGAAGGGTGTACCGGTTGACCGCAACATGAAGAGCACACAAGGCGGCATGGTAGACGCGCGACTCCTCCAAATCTACGACGGCGAGCGGAATATGGGCGACCACAATACCATCCTGCGCGGCCACAAGCCAGTCGTAAGGAGCCCTGATCCTTTCCCTTACCCACCAAGCTAACAAGCCCAGGACTTCTCTCCTTACCGCAAGACCGCCGCCCAGTTCTTCCGCTCGCGCCCCGACTCCCACAAGCCCTCCGCACCACAACCCGCCCTCGTCTCGAACCTCACCAAGAAGCCTCACCAGAAGGTGCAGCCCATCATCCTGCTCTCTCCCTCCGCCTCCTCCCTCCTGCGCACATCGAACATAAAATCCTTCCTCGACGACGGCATATTCATCCCCCCCAATGCCGCCGACACCACCAGCGCCAACATGATCCAAATCCGCCGCCCAATGCCATCCATCTCCTCACAACCCATCACATTCATCCTCGTCGACAGCACGACCAGCTTCAAGCCCACATACTGGTCGCGCGTTGTCGCCGTCTTTACTACGGGCCAGACGTGGCAGTTCAAGAGCTACAAATACCCCAATCCTGCCGAGCTGTTTAGTCACTACCCGGGTGTGTATGTCGGGTGGCAGGGCGAGGATACGCCGAAGCCAATTCAGGACCTGGGACGTGGTGTGCTCAGCGCAAAGGTGGACAAGTGGACGGGTAGCGAGAAGGGGCGGTGGAGGGATAGGGAGGTTGTCGAGAGAATCTGGGGGAGAATTGAGGAGGGCATGAGGAGGGCTGGATGGACGAGGGAGGGGCCTGGGTTGGCGGGGCAGCAACCAAGTCGATAGTATCGCAAAGGTCGATGACGATGATGAGGGTATCCGAGTGCAGCTGTACTGATATAAGGCGTTGGGCGTTTGGCAGGTCAGGCTGCATAGCATGCATGGTATATATCACGAAAAGCTGGCGTTGGGCAAGCAGATTGAACTCAAAGTCGACAGACAAATCAGGCACAGACAGAAGCAGAAGAATATGATAAGCTCTTTAGAGTAATGCGTGCATTGATATCGCATTGCGCGTTCATATCATCATAGCTAGTTTGAACAGCAAAGAAACCCGGCCATAAATTATCATAAGATCTCCACGAGACCAAGATCAGAAACATCGAAACTTTTCCACCACAACAACCATCTACCAATCAAGCGGCTCATTCAGCTCCTCACCCCTATTTGTCTTCGGTACCTTCGCAGCCTGCACCTTCACCGGGCCCTTGCGATGCCTGGCAAGGTATCCACTACCATCGAGCCAAGGCCAGACGGTTGTGCGCTTCTTCTCATGCTTCTGGATCGCCTCCTCGCTCGCCATGGTAAGACCAATATCGTCGAGGCCATTGACAAGGCAGTGTTTCCTGAACTCCTCGACATCGAACTTGCTGAGCTCCTTGCCGTCGGCAGACCGAATGACCTGGTTGACGAGATCGACTTCGAGCTCCTTGCCAGCCTTCGCCTCGGCAGCGATGGCGTTCAGCGCGGCCTGGTCAGTGATGCGGAGAGGCAGCATGCCGTTCTTGAAGGTGTTGTTGAAGAAAATGTCACCGAACGAGGGCGCGATGATGCACTTGATGCCAAAGTCGAGGAGAGCCCACGGCGCGTGTTCACGGGACGAGCCGCAGCCAAAGTTTGGTCCTGTACACACGAGGATCTTGGCCTGGCGGTAGGGCTCCTGGTTTAGCACGAACGAATCATCTTCCTTGTCGGATCCGGCTTCGTAGCGCCACGCGTGGAAGAGGGCGCTGCCGAGGCCGGAGCGCTTGATTGTCTTGAGGAATTGCTTGGGGATGATGGCGTCGGTGTCGATGTTTGCAATGTCCATGGGGGCGGCGTAGCCACGGAGGGTCTCGAACTTGGGCATGCCAGCGCTGGCACCCTTTGTGGACGTCGATGCGGTGTGGGACTGCTGGTTTTCCTCGGGCAGATCCATGATCTTGTCGAGGTCCTCATCGCTCTCGGCGTCGTGGATGTGTGCGACCTCAATCTTGGGCGAGCCCTTGGCTGCGGAGGATGTGGAGGGGGCGAGCTTGCGGACGTCTGCGAGGTTGCCAACAATGGCAGCGGCGGCAGCCATAACGGGCGACATCAGGTGGGTGCGGCCACCAGCTCCCTGGCGACCTTCGAAGTTTCGGTTCGATGTGGATGCGCAGCGTTCGCCGGGGGAGAGGATATCGGGGTTCATGCCTAAGCACATGGAGCACCCAGCTTCTCTCCAGTCGAAGCCGGCTTCAATGAAGATCTTGTCAAGACCCTCCTGCTCAGCTCTTTGCTTGACGAGACCGGAACCGGGGACGATCATAGCGTGCTTAATGTTAGGTGCGACCTTCTTGCCCTCAACAATGCTTGCAGCCGCCCTCAGATCCTCGATACGAGCATTTGTGCACGATCCAATGAAGACCTTGTCGAGCTTGACCTCCTGCATGGGTGTGCCAGCTGTCAGACCCATGTATTTCAGAGCACGCTTGCAGGCCTCCTTCTTGACGTCGTCGTCGAAGTCGTCAGGGCCGGGAACAACGCCGGTAATGGGAACGACGTCCTGAGGCGATGTTCCCCACGAGACGGTCGGCGCGATGTCTTTCGAGTCGATGAAGATCTCGTAGTCGAACTTGGCGTCCTCGTCGGACTTCAGGCTCAGCCAGTAGTTACAGGCCTTCTTCCACTCGGGGCTGTCGACCTTGGGTGCCAGTGGGCGTCCCTTCAAGTAGTCGATTGTGATCTGGTCGGGCGCGACCATTCCTGCTCTTGCACCACCCTCGATGGACATGTTGCAAATCGACATACGAGCCTCCATGCTGAGGCTGCGGATGGCTGAACCACAGAACTCAATAACTGCTCCGGTTCCTCCAGCTGTGCCAATCTTGCCGATTACGTACAGGATGATGTCCTTGCTGCTGACACCGGGAGCCAGCTCTCCGTCAACCTGGACCTTCATGTTCTTGCTGCGTTTTGTGAGAAGGGTCTGCGTAGCCAAGACGTGCTCGACTTCACTGGTACCGATACCGAATGCGAGGGCACCGAACGCGCCATGTGTGGAGGTGTGGCTGTCACCGCAGACCACTGTTGTGCCGGGGAGGGTGAAGCCCTGCTCAGGGCCGATGATGTGGACGATACCCTGCCTCTTGTCGTCCATGCCAAAGTATGTGAGATCGAATGCCTTGACATTGTCCTCGAGGGTCATGACCTGTGTCCGCGAGTCGGCCTCATCGATGAACTTCTCGGTGGTTGTGAGGTTTTTCCGCGAGGCGGTGGGGATGTTCTAGCAGCTGTTAGGCTTCGGCCACACGCAGACTCGGTGCGCAAAAACATACGTGATCAACTGTGGCAAGAGTGCAGTCCGGTCTTCGCACTTTGCGGTCGGCATTGCGGAGGCCCTCGAAAGCTTGCTGCAGCAACTGTTAGCTGTTGCGCCTCAAGGTGCGTGTTCCGACGGTAGCCTTACTGGTGATGTCACTTCGTGAACAAGATGCCTGTCTGCAAGCTGTCAGTTCAACCCTCACAAAATAAATGTCGCAAGCACCTTACCGATGTAGAGCAGGACTGTGCCATCTTCCTTCTCTTCGACAATATGGTCCTCGAAGACCTTGTCGTACAGGGTCTGCGGGGGTTTCACTGCAGACGGCATGGCGGAAGTATGGAATATGAGGGTATCTGAGAGGCAATTCGGGGTACAACGGTGCAGAAACAAGGTGCAGCCTTAGTGGGAGGGTGTAAGGTGCAAGCAAGGGCAGTGTCTGGGCTATTAAAGGCGCAGGTCGTTACACTCAAATAGCTGATGGCAAAGTAGGATTCAGAAATGTCCCGCCGATGCCGGAGGCGAGGGCGGCCACGGCCGAGTATCGAATCACAGCGCCGCTGATTGATGGCTTTCGCGGTCCGTTCTCGGCAGATGCGCGCAGTCACAGCAAGATGAGGCACAACGCGGTCGCGATAGGCGTCCGGTATCTGGCAATGCCTGCTCAATCTTGCAGGCCGAGGCTGGATGACTTTGCTGCGATCTGTCCTCCTGCAGCAAACGCGCGCTCGCGCCCAGGAGTTTCGTGGTTATTTCCGAATGCGATGACGATGTTCGCGAGCTGCGTTATGACAGCTGAAAGTGCGGGGCTCTTCTCGAAGACTGCCCCGCTGCACCGCCTCGTCGTCAGTCATCAACTCCATCCAGCCTCCGATTCGCCATCCGCAACATGGCAATGCTCGAGCATCTCACCGCTCGCATGCACATTTGGATGTCGACCGCGCCTGTGGATCAATCCATGGTTCGCGCATTGTGTGAAATTTGATGTCTTCTACAGAGGATGTCGACTGTCCTTCTCATTTTCCGCCATCAACGCAGAATGTGACGCTATGCAGATACTCTCATATGCTTTGGTTCACCAGTTGTCCGCCGTGAAGATAAGCAGCGCCATGCGATGTCGAACAAACAGCCCCAAAACTCCCACTGCGAACTGAAACGCCAATAAACCTAACGCCAGCCGATCCTCCCGCATGGGGCCGAACCACACCAACCACAGATTGATTAGTGTGAAGTTGGAGGATGAGAGCACCTGCCCCTTCTCATCGACCTCGAGATCAAGCAGCCGAAGCCGGTGCAGTACCTTGAGAGCCTCCGCTATCGGTCGTCGTAGAGGCCTCTGAAATTGTACTCGCGAGGGCTCTAGTAAGCCTGTCCGTGCATTGAAGTGCGGAAGCCGATGTCGGGGACACGGTATAATGTGGAACAACTGAGGAGCCGAATACACAAAGTTGAACGCTTGCGGCAGAAGCAATAGGATCAGCGTCTTGCTAAAGTGACCCAAAATAGCAACTACTGCAAAGACCATGCCAGCAAAGTAGCAGTAGGTATCGCCCACGAATACCTTGGCAGGGTACCAATTGTGCATCAAGAGCGCTAGTGATACTCCAATGAATGGTAGCAGAAAATACAACGAGAAGAGATGCGAGTCCGTTGCTGGATGTGGGTAGCTTGTAAAAGGCGACAGGTAGAGCATATCGTTGCCAGCGATGAGCACTGCAATGACGATCGATTGAGCCACTTCAATACCGTTGATGCCTGCTAGGATGTTGATGCTGTTCGACGAAAATATGGATAACAGTGCCATGTAGATGTAGTATAGCGAGCCTGCGCATGGTCAGAACCGTCTGAGCAGAACCAAGTGCTTCAAATCTACTCACCAAGATCAAACAGCTCTCCAAGGTATGGTCGAAGAGGAAGTGGGACGACCATCTGCGTAACGCCAAAGTCTACAAAGTAGACGACAAGCATCGGTATTGAAGCAACAGCCGGTATGAGTACCTTGTGGCGCCATCTGATATCGAAAAGATCGTCACCAATTCCGAGAAGCACGATGCATTGCAACGAAAGAATTGCTCCGAGGAATGACGCAAGTTTGTTATGAGGGAATCTGTGAAGGAGTCGTCCTGTCTCAACTTCCTCTAGCTCTCTGATGACGTCGCGGTTACCACCGCCTGATGTTGCAACGACGATGTCTTTGTAGAACGGCCAAGGGATGAAAAAGATCACGATGAAAAGATACACCATGGCACACACTGCGCCCATAGTCTCAGGACTATCGTCGTTAGTTGGGTATGCACGACGTGTGTGGTGGCACTCACATCTCAGTCTTCTTGGTCTTACATAGGTCCTTCCCTTTGAAACCACGTCGGATGAATGCATCCCCAAGCCATCGTATCAGTGCATAGCATGCTGCAAAAGCAAGCGCACTGAATGCTATCGATGCAATGAGTGGTTCACCCTCACCTCGAAAGGTGTTTGCCAAGACCGCAATGCTTGCCCATGAGAGCGCTACAAGTGAGATGGTCTCAGTTGTAGTCAGCGCTGTCGATGTTGACATCTTGTTCCAGACTCTTATCTTGGGTTGGCGATGGGGAAGCTAAACGCCCGGATGAGGTAGTTGTTACGGGGCTCACCGTCCCGTAGCATCCGCTGAGGTGAACGTGAATTGACACAAATGCGGTAAGGCTCAGCCCAACAACGGCGCCCTTGTAGTCGTTGCGTAGTGAAGTCTTCGTTTGCTTTTATTTGACTCTGCAGGGTGCAGCAAAGACGTGCATAAACTTTGAAGATCGACGGCGGGCAGACGCCCCACGAAAGCGGGAGGAAGCAGGAACAACAAAGGAAGGAGCGGCGAGCGACGAATTGCGCGTGTTGCTTATGAACCGAGGACTTGGAGTCTTTGTGTTGTTGAAAGGCCACGTTCAAGAGTCGTGCCTGCCCCGGCTGATTCCTGCTCTAGCCCCAAACGAGAGAAGGCTCATTCGAGACGCGCAGCCTCCATGGACCTCAACGCCCCAGCACAGCATTCACGATCCGATACTGTTCAGCTCCTAGACGCTGTGACACGTCGTCTTGCGCGTCCGGCTTTTCTCTCTAGCATCACACCGTCGCGGCTGCCATCGCAGGCTGCGAGCGATGCATCGCTGAGCCCCACACGCGACGAAGCACGGTTGCACTCTGGCCCGCTATCAAATCATCGCCACTCGCATCTCAACCTCGCAGTGACAGTCGAGGATGCACTTGAACAGGCTGACCTTGTCGCACCGCTGATTCAGGAGCCTTGTGCTGACGGGACCTCTCCGAGTGTTGATCAACGCGTGCTCCAGTACTTGGAACAGGACTTTCTTGGAGCGCGTCACGCGTACGCAAAGATGGCCTCAGAGCGCAACTTCACAACTTTCTCACACGGTCACCAAGATCTCGTGCTTGCTGTTGACTTCAACTACTTTGGTACACGTATGGTGACTGCAAGCTCAGATCATCGCTTGAAAGTATGGGATAAGAAGGACGAGTCATGGTCGCTTGTCGAGAGCTGGAAAGCACATGATGCTGAAATCACTGATGTGAGTGCTTAAGGGCGCAGCGGAACGGCTGGCGTCAAAGACCGCCCAATTCCGACTCAACACGTGCGTGCATGATTGCTGAGCTCAATGCTAACCGTGGCCAGGCCAAATGGAACGGCCCCTTTATGGGAGAAGTCGTAGGCAGCATCGGCGAAGACGGACGTTGTAAGCTTTGGCAAGAGGATGCTACTGAGGTGCCATTGTCAGGCAATCGATTCAAGCTCATTGCGAATCTGGTCTCCACCGGCCACGCTCCGTTCATGTCTCTGGACTTCAAGAACGTTATGCAAGAAACCTGGCTTGCGCTGATTACACGTGACGGCCGTTTGAATGTCTACGAACCTGCGGATCAGAGTAGTCTGAATGACTGGACAATACTGGCAGAGCGTTCTGTTTCCGAAGACAATCCTCCGGATCGCCAGGACGAAGTAGGCTTCAAGGTTGTGTTTCACAAGGAGAAGTTACCGTGTTGGACAGCGATCACGGCTGGTCTGGATCGCAAATCCCTTTCGCTTGCTGTTGCTGCCATGAAAGACGTCTTGGTCTTCAGGACAGACAAAGCCAAGCGCTTCTTCCAAGTTGCAAAGCTGGAAGGTTCTCGGCAGATCATCCGTGACCTAGCTTGGGCTAATGGGTCCATGCGAGGATATGACATACTTGCAACGGCGAGCAAAGACGGCGCTATCCGCATCTATGAATTGTCTACACCCAGCTCGGCCAAGGGGTCTACTACCGGGTCATCGGTAGCTGCTGCAACATTCACACCTACCGAGTCACCACGCACAGATCCGCGCAGAAATGCACCCTCCGGCATAGGAGCTGGGCTGGCTGGCGCATCGAAAGGCGCTGATATGCCACGGGAGAACGAACAGCATCCAGGGCGGATCACGCAGCTAGCTAAGCTAACAGACGAACTAACAAACCATCATGGAGCCGTTTGGAGGGTGGCGTTCTCGCAGATGGGTAAGCTGTTCCCCACTGTGCTGACTACAAGTTGTTAACTTGCTTCGTAGGTGACCTCCTTGTCTCTACTGGTGACGACGCCTCAATTCGCACCTGGAAGAAAGCTGTGAACGGACGTTGGGCAGAATACGCAGAGATCGAGACTGCACGTGAGAACTAGGACTCTTCTATGCAAGAACATCCTGCACAAGCGTCTCCAGCTTCTAAAACTGTTGCGCATGTTCACTTTGCTCGTAGAGACAATAGATGGGAGTATCAGTGCTTTGACACTGGGTCGTGGCCTCATATACGGGCAAACACGCGCCCAGGAGACGCGCATTTTGAACGTCGCACGATACATCAGATGGCTACACGTCACCGATAGGACTCGAGAACTTTATGCGTCACTCACGATAGATCTATGAACTCATGGTATATGCAGGTCGCATGCCTGTGTGCTGGTACGCGTTCATCATGGTGGTCGTCATTGCGTGATGGTCGTGAACGTCCGGCGTCACGACACATTCCTCGCTTTAGCCACCGCAACGCCAGCCACGATACATTCCGTTCCGGCCTTCCGCAACCTCTGACCTCACATCGTCTCCTAAAAGTTGCGATGAGCCCCGTCTAACATGCTGAACCACGCTGTATTCGAGAAGTCCGGTGGGCGCTCACTGTGGACTTACCTCCTGCTGACTGGAAAGAGCCACGACCAATCCCGTCGTTTGTCAAATCTTCTCACAGCTGCTTGGAACCATCATATTGCATAGCCTGGACCAAACGCACCTACCACAACACGCCTACAGTCATGATATTCCAAAGGCGTTTCCACTCTCATACACCGACGACCATCGACTCTCCACCAACACCTCCTCCGAAAGATGGGCCAAAGACACTCGAAGAAATACTGGCGATAACAGTAAGCCCACGGGCCCCAAAGCCGCCTCCACACGCACCCGGAACCGTCGCCAGTAATTCTAGAATCTTCAAGAACACACCCCTTAGATCGGCGTCAAGTCCTCTGAAGAGCACCCTGCCAAGGCGAGCACCCAGCAGCAGGAAGACCGGGCATGCCACTATACAGACGGATGCAGTTGATGGTCACGAAGCTTTTGAGAGCGATGCATTTGCAGTGCATATGCCAACGACACGTATACCCATCATCGACACCCCAGTGTCGCGGCCGAAAGCAGCCTCACCAGCCGCTCAGGCGGAAGCGGTTGAAACGTATAAAGAGAAGGCGAAGCAGGCGCGAGCACGGAACAACAGTGTTGGCGTACGCGTGCCACACAATATCGCCTCATACGATTACGCCTATGCTAGCAGTTCAAGGAACGAACCTCCGATCCCAGCTGTTTTGAAACCGTCCAGTAGCCCTCCCGCACCGGCAGGTGCATTTCCAGTCAGCCCTCCAGCGTCGCAGGAGACATGGACTCAGACACCGCCGAAGCGAGATCCCGTCATTAAGAAGAGAAACATCTCCAGCAACACATCCGTGTATCGCAAACCCACCGTGTTGGCTGTTACGACTGCAGCAACTGTCATCAAAGAGAGCGTGCAATACGTGCGTCCTGATGCTAATGGTGGAGCTTCAAGATCAATAACGCCACCCAAATCGACAACAGTCAAGATCAGCATGAAGCCGCGAACCCCAGTTGTGCCAAAGGCCGCAACTCCTTCAGCAATTAAGACGGAGGTGTGTGAAGCCGGCTCCTGTCAGGCGCACACATGTACCGTCGAGCACTGCCGCGGCATATACTACCGCCCAGCACATATGAAAACCATAGCCACATCGCGCTCACCCAGTCCAACGAAGACAATGCCCAATTTTGCGCGCCAGTACTCGGTCGAAGGCGACTCGATATTTGGTTACAAAGTTAAAGATCCGCTAGGCACAGTCGCTGGTGCAGACAAATCAGCCTCCAGCTCCAGCGAAGACGAGAAACCCAGTGCAACCACAAACAAGACGGATGACGCGACAAGACGTTTACCGTCAAAACGCACACTTACTAATCGCTGGCCATGGATCAAGAGAGGAGGTGCTACGAACATAGGCGTACCACCAAGTGCACCAGCACCAGATCCGCCTATCAAGGCACCCGTATCGAGGAGGCCGGTAAGCGTGTATGTCAGTCCGTTCGACGGGACTGCAAGCCCACCAAGTTCTCTTCTACCCGTAAAGCCAGTTCCACTCAGAGCTGCGACGGCGGCGGCGGCGAAAACAACCACTGCAGCAACCTCTAACGACAGACCAGCAAGTCCCAAATGGATACCTGCTGAACAAAGAACGTCGGCCGCGTCTTCATCTCCAGCGATCGTCACCGCCTTCGACACCGGCTTCGCCCAGGTTCAGGCTTTGTTCCTGCTGGCACTCAAAACGCTTCTCTTCCTCTACATTGTGGTGGCTGTCTGGTTCGTACTGGACGCAGTCAGAGAAGCGCTCTTTGTGGTATTTGTACCCCTTCGTATTGTTATTGGACTTGCATTGGCGGTTATGAGTTTGTTTGGCAGGGCCTTGGGTGGGGTTGCAAAGGGCATGGGTGGAAGAGTCAGAGTGTTGGGGAGGTGACGACCTTCACAGGAAAGCGGAGCGATAGGCGCATTGTTTTATCTTTCCTTTGTATCTGACGATCAATGACGTATAAACATTCCACGAGCGATTGCATGTTTGGATGTGTGGGTTCGGGAGAACGTCGCGTGCGCAGGTTTCAATGTGCATGTGTGTGGTGGCATGCATACAGGCGAGGTAAAGATGCGAGAAATATCCGTGACGTCTACAATTGAAAACATCGGCCATCAGACATACAAAACACTGTTGGTGATTCATAGTTCGCGGTGAGATGAATTGCATACGACCAGCGTGATAGTGAGCCTAACGTATACACGGAAGGGTGTACTGGGTATGCCGCGATAGTGACGCCGGAAGGACATGTTGCGTTTGGGATTATAATTTATTAGTCCCCCAAATTTGCATCAGTCAAATCAGACACAAGCGCGTTCTTCATAGACGCATAACTCCGCTTGGTGTAGTTGGTTTATCACGTTCGACTGTAATAGCAATTGTTATCGAAAGGTCCCTAGTTCGATTCTGGGAGCGGAGATAGTTTTTTGTCTTGCCATCTCATCAAAAGCTTCTTGAAATGAGCTCCGAAGTTGTCTTTTTGGCCAGGCAATTACTTCGTTAGTACACATGCATGTCATGTTTAGGCGAAGTGGCACTCATTGCTACGAGCCCTTTGAGTGGCCAGGCTGCTGCTCTGTCAGATAAGTGAATCGGCCTACGTTGTACTTGTACGCGCATTGGTTCTGCCTGCATCTAGACAAGCTCGTTGTTGCTGTGCCGCGGTCCAGATTATTGTTTTTGCTGGGCAATGTGGGGTGGTGGGGTTGAAGGTCACGGCCACATGTCCGCATCGAGTGCTGAATATCTCAGTTTGCACTGCATAACCACCAGAATTGCAGCGACTTTGTGTGCTGATTCGCACAAGTGTGAACTTGGATTTAATCCATGGCACTGAGATCTGCTGCCAGTAGTTGCTTGATATATAGAGCACCGCCGTTTGAAAATCTTCATCGAATCGAATGACACGGTTTTGCCCGGCCCGATGGCGCAATGGTAGCGCGTCAGATTCCAGTTAAGGTGTCTCCTGAAGGTTAGGCGTTCAAATCGCCTTCGGGTCATTCTCTTTTTGCTTTCATCTGAGTCCGGGTGAGAAGCGCTGTTTTTGCTGGCATCGACACAATGTTATGCACATCAGAAGTCGCAGTGCGTCGTGGCTGCTATGCGTATTATTGTTTCCCATTTTGGTCGACTTACGCACTATCCAAACGATCCGAAGACGATAGCTTTGCCTGACGAATTGTCTTGTTGTACCCTTGACTGCTCGAGTGCGAGGAGGAGGTGCGATGTTCGTATCAGGAGCTCTGCCATGCAAGTTAGTATTTGATCATACGAGCGTGCTGTGGGCATATCCTACCATCGTACTCCAGTTCGTAGCTGACTGGTAAGTCTTCGTCGTTCCTGATAAGAATTGGGGCGTCTCTGCGTAGCTTCCTTTCTCTTACATTGAAGCGTATACCGGTGTTCTTCGCTGTGCTGACCCATAGTATGCGCTTGTCGTCCGGATCGAATCTTGCTTCTGCGGCTTCGCGTACCGCCTCCTTCCCTTGTCCAACCTCTTCGACGACTTCCTTCTGTACGTTCGCACTAAAATTGTCGGCAGCCGTTTCTCCCAGCCATTTCCTCCAGACTCTTAATACACCTTCTTCGACGTCCACAAAGGCGACAGGAAGACCATGAGGACCAATCTTGGCCAGATTGGTCTGAGCAACTAACTGCGAGAACAATTCATGACCCTCAAGGCTGACGGCTTGCTTGACAAGCTCCCCCTCGTACTTGTCTTGGGCGGTACCAGGAAAGGTACGACTACCAGGTATATCTCCCGGCCGGCGAGCGACCCTGCGCCCACCCTCTTCAAGTTCTCGTCGATGAGGTCGGAATCGCGAATACATTCGATGCATCTCGCCTAACCGGGCGGTACTGGCTCGAGCGGGCTCGGAAGGATTCTCGTACAGTGACAGACCATCTGTGCCTCGATACGCGCAGAAATAGTAAGGTTGTGTCACTTTCGCTGCAGGATGGTAGCACTCCAGTAACAGTGAGTGCGAGTCAAGCTCGGCAGCGGCAACGAGACGATTGTGCAATATGCGGAGGATGATGGTGTAGATACGATGCGAAAGGATGGTCAGGGGAAGCAGCTCAGGTGTTGGTAGCGGCACGAATAAGTGCAAGAGCAGCTGTGTAACAGAATCATTAGCAGGTGTCGAGTGGAAAGTTAGGCTATAAACATGCCTCGTTCGGGAGCTTATACAAGTGACACTGCGACATGGTTATTTTCTTCGTCGAGTCTACAACACAAGCTGTGCGACCGTATGTGCTGACTGACTGTTCATATGAAATGCATGGGCGAAGGGAAGCCAACGGAGATAAGCGTCATCGCTCATCGCGACTTCTGACTGAATGACGCCCAAGGCGATACTGCATGCAGTTAGTGCCAAACACGAACGCACTTGCCTGTCTGTGCTCCACCTCACCTTTCGTCTCTCATCTCTTGACATTACAGACGTGAAATCGACCAGACTCTGCTTGCGACGTGCGAAATACGCGTCGAGCTGCATACGCGATACCAGCAATGCAGAAGTTTGTCCAAAGTAAAAGTAATGGTCGACCAGGCAGTCCACATAATGGACAGCAGCCAGTCAACGCTCAGCGACAGGCCCAGGCAGCGAACTTGAAAGTGTCGATGAAAGCTGGCATCGCTCGACCACCTACGGCTCAGGGGATTCTGGCCCGCGGTGAGGGTGGCGCTCAGCACCAGTCGGCAACGTTGCAACAGCACCCGCAGCGACGACTATCAGATGAAGGTCGAAAAGGTGATCTTTACGATACTGATCATGGTTCAAGTCTTGACACAACGAATGATCGGTCGGTATTTCAGGTCGAGAACACTCAACAAATTGACCAGCAGCAAGTGCAGCCTGTTCACGCGCACGCCGAGGATGGAGACGAGGAAGAAGCTTCACAAGAAGATGGTGACGATGAGGAAAGTCAATTCGAATTCGACGAAAACATCATAAACTTACTCGCTGAGAATGACTTGGCTGATGCGAGCTATGAACAACGAATGCAGTTTGTGCACGGTCACCCTCATCTCTTTCGCCAGATCGACGGTGATTCCTACCCTCCAACGACTGACGGCAACCCTACCGAGTGGGGTGAGCAGCAGGAGCAGCATGTCGAGGACCTTGGGTCGCCATCGCCTTCTCCTCAGCGTCTTCATCAGTTAAATCCACGTGTTTCCACCCACTACACGCAGCCTTTGAGGCAGATGCACGCGTCCAATGTACAGCAGGCCAATTCTGCCATGCGTCAGAACCCTACGCTTTGGCAACAGAGTGCGCAGCTCCGTGGACAACAACGTGCTGATGGTACTGTACATACTCGCGGACAACTAGGCCAACAGCACAACGCAGGCCAATTACCATCAAGTCAACCTCCCACGTACAGCCAGGCCAATGGACAACAGCAAGGCTTGGTCGCCCCTCCAGCCCCTCAGGCTCGATCTATACCTGTATCACAGGGCGGCCATGGTCGCATGCCACAGCAAGCCCCGAGGCTCCCAGCAGAACAAAGACGTACTCAGAACCCAGCCCTCAGGGTAACGGAGCCGGCTGTTCCCGCAAACCATGCTTCGGCGACTCGTGCCAAAATAGTGCCCATTGTCAAACAACATCTCGAACCTGCTCTGGCCGAGGAGTCTCCTGTTGAAGAGCCTCCGGTTCCGCCCGAGGGTGACTATGATGCTGAAGTACTCTTTGATATGGACTATAACGAGCTGAGAGACGAAAGCTTCGACAAAAGCCCGCGTGGAAATGAACCCCTCTTGCCCGAAGACGTGCGTGAGAAGTCGTTGGAGGATCGTCTGAAGTACTCGCGAGAACATCTCGACCCTACCGCTCAAAGTCAATTCTTCAGCGCGCTTCCGACCAACGAGTGGGAGGACGCTGGTGACTGGTTTTTGGACCAATTCAGCGCAATCATCAAGCATACCAGAGAAGCACGACAAAAGAAGCGAAAGAAGGCTCAAGGCTTTGAGAAGGAGATCGAAGAGCGCCACACCCACGTCGCGAAGAAGCAGCGGCTTGTCGAGGGTGCCATGGCCAAGATGAAGACGCAGGGCGAAGGCCTCGTGCCGAAGAGTCCAAGGGCATCAAAGAGCCCACGACCGAAGAGGGCTTGAATCACGTTGTCGGTATCAGCTCTCAACTACGTCAAGGCGAAACGGTCTAGACGGGAAGCGGAGCATGAGAGATAGAGAGTGTTACCGTCAGTCCAAATGTAGTTATCTTTCTCAGGCTATATCAGTTCTATACCCATATATCTATCAATACGTTCTTGGCTGGAACAAGAAGGCCTTGCGACTTTGTCACCGCTTGTTCTGTGTCCTTGTCATGCATCTTCCGCTTTCAAGGGTGGGAGGTCGTGTCTGCTCTACAGGTAGTGAGTTCTGCCACTGATACGAACGCTTGCAACGATTCCATCACGGCCATCGGTCTCACTCCCGACGTTCCTGTCAACCAAACAGCCTGCTATGTACTTCTCGACAGCTCTTGTTATGCAGCTGCAGAAGTCATATTTAGAGGGACGAAGGAAAAGTTGAGACATTTGTCGGGCTTCCTTGACAAAGACTTCGGGGTAATCTCTAACCTGTTCTCTTTCCCTTCAGCTATTCGTTGTCTTCCTAAAGGTAGTTCTGTGTCGGATGAGTGACTCTCAAGGACTACATGTAGTGGATAGAGAACAGCTGTAGAAGTCAGACGCATGACAGGTTTCGCCTCATCTTTATCTCTTCTCCAGATATCATCCATGGTTGTGGTTGAAGGTTCGGGGAGGCCGGGAGATTAATGTTGAGTATCCATACCATCTGTCCATGGGGAAAATTTGCAAGTCGTTTATATTGACCCATGTACGGGGATCTTTCGATTCCTTGTAACTATCTAGCTGGAGCATGTACAGATTCCCGGTCCTTCTCGTAGCATCGGAGAAAACCGTAGAGTTACCTATCCTGAAAAGCAAACAATACGTTGATTCTCGTATATGGTGCTCATGTCTGGCAATAATCCTCTTGTTATCGGAAGCCGACTGTGGCTTTTGTGTATACACTTTGACTGCTTTCACTTTTTTGGAAGATAGCTGTGGTTAATCTGTGGTTTACGAAGTCGATAAAATCTACATGGTCCAGAGGTGGCCTGTTGGACGGATTAGAGATACCGCTCTTTTTCTGGCTGTGTTGTTTACCAGGCCACTCACGCCTCGGACGAGTGGTGCCAGCAACAAAATAAGCATCTGTAATGTTCTGCCTTGCTGTGACGTTCTTGAGCTCGAACTGAGCCAAGCGAACACAAATGTTTACTTTACCCGGTGTCGCCACTCTCTCCTTTTTCAGGAAAGGGACATATCACTTCAATTGGCTTAACTGGTGAGTTCCGTCGCCTCACAAGTCCAAGAGCTCAACACCGACCTAACGTAATTTGCAAGAATGTCCAGTCTTATGTCCTGAGAGAGTCGAACGTAGTCCTTACGGATGTGCATACTCTGCAACCCTCAGACTTTACGATGTGCAGTTTGTGACGCTGCTTGATTGTTCAAGATAGAATATCTCGGCGTACTGGAAGCATTGACAGTCTTGCAAGGTCACACAGCAAGATCCTGGTGAAACAAGGTTGAGGCAGGATACACCCACCGATACCCGAAGCTCTTTCAAGGTCGTCATGTATGAACAACATATCACCATGCAAGAAGCATAACAGATCTCAATGTTAGTGGGGCCTTCGCACCTCTCCAAGAACTCAGCGCTCAAATGAAGACGTTCAACAATGGACTTTCTCGCTTGTATACATCTGCATATGCGCGCGACGGATGATGGATCACCTAAAGCATGCTGAATTTGGAAGACTTCCCTGCGTCTGGTTATGCTGTCTCCTACAGCTTATGCGTAGAGGGTGGTGCTGTTTCTCAAAGTGCCAATGAATAAATCTATGGCCCGTTGAATGATGCCCTAACATGTTCGCATGATCTGCTGCAGACTTGCAGTGATACCTACATTTCCTATCTAGCATGCAATATGTATGCTTCACTAAGTGATACAAAGACTACATCGGTCTTCTCATCCTGGATCTGCCGTCTGCGGGACAGTAAAAGCAATATCCGTAATGGAATGTCACGGAGAACCACATGGCGCGGGTCACAACGCTGCCGATGCATCTCGAAAAGCAAAGCATGCATTGAGCCTCTTAGCTAGCCGCAACGTTGCGTGTGGAAGCACATGAGGAGAGTGCTCAGTCGTGGCAACACTTCGACACGTTCGCGCAGTTAGGGAGAAATACTTGACGTGCTATTACTTTATATGCATTTTGAAGTGACGTTATGATGTTGGCAGTGGTATTGGCATGTCAAGTAGTTAGTGAAGCGCCTGGTGTTTCGTGTGACAACACCGACTATCTTAAGGCCTGACAACCAGAAGAAGGATCAAAGAGCAGCAATAACTATAAGCTTCAAGCGAGGAACGAAGCCCCAACATTCCTTCCATGTTGATCTGCAAGCAAAAGGGATGCACTGCGCGCATGCGACGTTAGGAAACTGGGGGCAGTATTGACAATGGAGATCAGAAAATAAGATGAGCGATATAGTTGCTACTTGTGCACAAGCGAGTCGATAGCTGATGTTTCGAAACTTACGTGCAGATCCTGCAATGTAGAACTTGTCAGTGCATAACGTTGCCAACGACTAAGTTGCTTTTTGTGTCGTGCAGTGCGTGATGATCATCGAAGTACATACGATTTGCTTTGATGCAAGTAAGATCTGTAACATGCGGCCATCGAGAACACGAACGTGATCATGATGTCAACCTCGTGGCTTTTGCGAGGAATGCCAGCGAGGCTTAGCGGCTTCGGCCGAGCGTGTGTTTCAGGTGTTAATGGAGCAGATGCAAGGGGCTGAATCTTGCAAATCGATGTTGTCGACTCGTGGCCAGAATTTTGGATCGACCGAACGGGATTGCATCTGGGCCACGTCCAGGAAGCCCATGCAAGAGGATTTTCCAACCTCTGAGGACTGCAGCCAAACAGCGGACTGGTGTACTAGCGGATGGCACTATCGAAGGTAAGATTACCCCAACACGTGATCAATGTTGGTGGCAGCCATCAGCAGCCTCGTTCGTACCGCTCACACTCGAAAAGAGTAGGTTGCGAGCATGTAGTATACGATGCCAGTTGGAGCTTCTGCGTCTGAATCAAGACAACACTTTCACATGGAAGGTCGAAGCCAAGAATAGCCGTAGAACGATGACAGTTGTCGTTTGTGGTGAAGCTGCCGAGGCGTGAAACGCGCTGCGCTCAGGGGACCCGAATGTGGTGGAAAACAGTTGATCTTTCGATAGAAGCGAGCAGACAGCGTACCAAAGTAGAATCGTCTTCACAGGGACTGCCGGTGTTTAACAAGAGATATCTACATTCGGATCAATCGACACAGCGAGGCGAGAATAGTACTGGCTGAGGCACAGACAGGAGGCTGTTTCGGTGGTGTGGTTGAGGCACAAGCGTGGAGGTACACACCGAAGATAGCAAGGGCGGACAGTTGTCGAAACTGCCGTCAGCGTTAGGTACAAACCTTACCAGATTGTCAGAAATGAAGGAGTCGAGCGGAATGTACGCCGTGCCAAAGTTGGATGTGCTCTCGCGAAAATCGATAGTCTCGTTCGCAGCAGCTCGATGGAGGGCGGCCAAACGCCTGGAGGATACGGGCGCCCATGGCAAGGCGCTCGGCAGCACAATACCTACTCAGCGCACGCGTAGCTGCAGCTCGATAAAGTGGCCTGCCGTGGTAGGATTGTCAGCAGAGAAACGGTGCAACCACGGCGCAGCAGGCGGTGACGACGCGCAGCTTATCTGCGCGCTCTGGGATGACTTTATTGCAGCAGAGTGGAGGCAATCAAAGCGACATTTGGTAGGCAGCCAGCGTGTGGGACGAGAGGCGCGAGTGCTGGTGAAGTTGAGGCGTTCATTCGAGCAGCCACAGCACCCTGGTTCCACCTTCCAGTTCCGAAATGAATGGAAGCTTGGCAGGGCAGGGGCGGCTGGAGCTGGCGTGCGCTGATTGGGCGGGCGTTTGTTGGATGACAGCGCTGTCACAAAAGAGCCACGGGCTGTTCGACGCTGGAAACGCAGCCGATGCGCGATCTGCGAACAGGTGCCAGCGGAAGTGCATCAGGTGCACATACGAGAAGCGCTGCTGCACCAGGCGGCCGTTGCAGGAAGCAAAAAGCACGTTGCAGTGGTGATTTCGTGCTTGGGCAGGTGCCGAGGGCAGGGGGTGAATTGATTGTTCACCCCATTACCCTTGCTTAGCGCGTGAGAGATGCTGCGCAACCAGGCCTCGCGGCGAAGAAGTAATCTACTGGGGCCACTCAGGCCCATGGAGACACACGGCAGATTAGAGGGCGCTTGTGCGCAAGAGTCAAGAAGAATCAGCTTCCACGGTCGTGCTCTATCCATTGCATCTGCTGTTCGATACCGTTCACCCATCACTCGTGTCCACCGTGTATCGTAGCTACATGGTCGTTCGTGCCTGGCGCCGAACCTCACCCTCGTCATAGGCTATTTTTGCGGACGCTATTGATTGAATGCAAACACGCCGCCCGCGCCCCAGCAGACTGCCGGCCTAGCCCGTTCAGGACACACTCCCAGCAAGCTCGCGGGCACAGCTCCCCTGCAGCCTGAGCCGGGCGTTTTGCGCCTGGAGCGGCCCTTGTGCGACTGAGTCGCTGACAGAGTGCGCTGCTGCTCCCCTTCTCCACCTGCCACTCCGCCGTTCTCGACACCAAACCCTCTCTCCACCCGCCGACAAGCTTTCGAACGTAGTGCGCACTAACAGTCTCGACTACAAGTGTGCATCACCCGCCCGTGGCTGCCCGTGGAGATCCCCTCGCGCCCTCACGACAACAACCCGCACCGCTTCTCCGCCGCCGCCCTTGGGCCTACGCTCCCTTTGCACGATTCCCCGAATCACGACCGCTCCTTCTGAACGCCTTGCCTTCGCCTTGTAGCAGCAGCCCTGCAGTAATCCGACCGTAGCCTCGCGCACACGTCGCCGACACTCGTTTGCCTTGAACCACCTTGGAACGCTCTTCGTCGTTGCTCACCCAGCCTTCGCCGCGCCCCTGCACGACACGCAAGCTTCACGCCGATCAGGAACACCGACTCCACCGCCCACGCGAACATCGACGGTCGAGTCTTTGTTGCGAACATCTGTCGACCTGTGCGCCATACGGTCTTTGAGCGCCCGCCACATCGACAGCTTCTTTGTTGTCGACGTGCATCGCCTGTTGACAGCTGGGCGTGTATCAGATCTGGTTGACAGACGCTGAACCACTGGAACGACTGTTTCTTGCGCTTCTCTGGAATTGGTTCATGTCAAACATGACGGCATAGACCCACCACGGAAACGGATCCCACTGCGACTGCTACGCCTACTCTTACCAAGGCATCAGTCCCATCTCTAGCTGCATCGACAGTCTAGTGAGTCTGCACTTGAACAATGTTGGGATGCAGCCTCCTAACGTACGCCAGGTCCATTCTTTATCCATCTTTGACTCTTGTCAAGTACACTCGTTTGACCTAGTACATACTGTAAGCTGTCCATGCGCACTTGCAAACGTCCATGTCTCACATCTGCAGGTGCACCGACTTTGCTCGCGCTCTATACCCTCGACATATTAATTACGATCTAGTGCTTGAGAATAATCGCAAACATGACGCGCTCGACAGCAGTATGGGCCGCTACCCTGGCCATTGCCAGCATGTCTGGACCCATCGGCACAGTAGCAGAGGCCATGCCAGCACCGCAGCCACGGCAGACACAGGAAAAGCCTCGATACTACTTCCCCCGTCACGTAAAGCGCGAGATCCAAACGGAGACGGCGAATGTCACGGCATCAGCAACCCCCTCGTCGTCCTCGATTTCGTCGTCCTCGATTTCGTCGTCCTCAAGCAGCTCCGGGGTGGAGTCGCGCCAGATACCGGACCTATTCTCGTCATGGTTCAAGACCTTGAAATCGGAGTCTGAGTCTTCAACCGGGTCGTCATCGTCGTCCTTCTTCTCCACCCAAAGTGAGCAGGAGTCTTCTTCAAGCTCAGCAGTCGAACCTTCGTCGATCATCGTTACTTCGACACCGCAACAGACTCCAGTTCAACCTCCGGCCGGCACAGCTACGACGCCGCGTTCATCCTCAGCGGCAGCCCCGATCATTCCTTCGGAGTCGGTCTCATCAAGCTCATCCGTTAAGATCACCCCAGAGATCGTTTCGTCGAGCCCTTCTTCTGCACCCACCTCGACACCTGAGGAGCCAACGACGACCAGTGTTGTTGTCGCAACATCATTTGCACCAAGCACGACGCCTGTGGAGCAGACTTCCACCGTAGTCGTCGTGCCATCGTCTACGCCAGAGGAACCCTCCTCCACCCAGATCCAAAATACCCCTGCTGAGGAGAGCCCTGCTGGAACTGGTTCTCTTCCTCCAGCTTCGGCGATTGTTCTCCCAACAACTTCTTCGCCCTCCCCCCCAGCAGCTCCCAGCTCCCAGACCCCTTCTGACACTGAGACCGAAGAACCCAGCAGCTCTCAGGCCGCCCAGCAGCCTTCAGCTGGCTTCCCTCCGTCTTCATCGATTGTGCTGCCCACTACATCTTCGGCTGCCTCCGAGCCTGAGACAGCCAGCAGCACTCAGGTAGCCCAGCAGCCCTCGGTTGGTTTCCCTGCGTCTTCTGAGATTGTTCTGCCTACCACCTCGAGCACTCCTGAGCCCATTGTCAGCTCCCAAGCCCCTACCGAAACCGACGATGCGACTAGCAGCCCTGTTGCGCAGCGCCCCACTGGTACCCTGCCTCCATCTTCAGAGATTGTTCGCCCTACAACCTCAAGCGCTGCAGCAACTGGTATTCTTCCTCCTCTTTCGGAAATTCTGCCGCCTACCGCGTCGTCTTCCAAGACTCCACCGGCACAGTCCATCGCCGAGGAGGAGCCAACCCAGACTTCAGGTGGCCTTCTCTCGTCTCTGCTCGGAAGTCTTCTTCCCTCCAGCGGTCGCCAACCCACTTCTGAGGTTCAGCCAACTCCGCCAGCTGCTTCATCTGCGCCTACCGGAACCTTGCCCGATGTGATCCTTTCTGGCACGTCGTCCGCAGCTCAGACTTCCGATGCCCCCTCTTCTCAAACTTCGCAGGCATCCAGCTTTCTTGGTCCCTTCATCGTCCCTGGTACTTCGGGCTCGCAGACTATCTTGACTACCTCAGACTCAGTCGAGCGACCTACATCTGTTGCTTCCACGGGCCTCTTGCCTCCCGCTTCCGAGATCGTACTGCCGACTCAGTCTGCTCAGAGCCCAGATGAGGTTGCCTCAACCGGCAGGTTACCTCCATCGTCTGAGATTGTGCGCCCAAGTACATCTGCTGGTCTCGTTGGTGGTCTACTCTCTTCGCTTCTCCCCGAGGCTACGCCCACATCGCAGGTTGGCTCTACTGGTCTCTTGCCCCCAGCTTCTGAGATTGTCACGCCTACTGGCGGTCTTTTGTCTTCCCTGCTGAATGGCCCTGAGGCTACACCCACATCGCAGGTCGGCTCTACTGGTCTCTTGCCTCCAGCTTCTGAGATTGTCACGCCTACTGGCGGTCTTCTGTCGTCCTTGCTAAACAGCCCTGACGCTGAGCCTACCTCTCAGGTTGCATCAACGGGCCTTCTGCCTCCTGCGTCTGAGATCGTCACGCCGACTGGCGGTCTCTCTTCGCTCCAGAGCCCTGAGGCAATTCCTACATCGGTCGCATCCACTGGTCTCCTGCCTGCATCATCTGACATTGTCCGACCCACATCATCTGCTGGCCTTGTTGGCTCTCTTTTGTCATCCCTTCTCGGCAGTGCGGACCCCACTCCTACTTCAACCGTCGAATCTGGCATTCTTCCCAGCAGTGGCGTCGTTCCTACCGGCGTTGTTCCCTCCGTTGGCATCCCATCAGGTGGGATCACCATTGGCATCACCACCGCGCTTGGCACGGAGGCCGCTTCGGCATCGGCAACCCCTACCAGCGAGGCTTCAGCTTCTCTCGCCATTCCCACCTCGGAGGGAGCTTCTGCTAGCTCTGGACTCGTGAACTTGCCTTCGTTCCTTTCTTCGGTCGTTTCTGAGGTCACAAGTGGACTGCCAACTGGCATCATCCCCAGCTCTGGATCAACTAACCCTACCGCACCTGTCTCGGCTACTATCACTCCCTCTCCTTCGGCTTCTGGCATTCTTCCCTCCCTCCTTCCGTCGGTGGTCTCGGATCTTTCCAGTCTTCTGTCGTCGGCGGTCCCTGTTGTGCCCACTGGCTCGGCCCTGCCCAGCGTGATCTCCAGCCTTGTGTCTAGCGCTGAGTCCGCTCTCTCTTCTGCGATTACTGCCTCCAACCTGCCGAGTGCATCGGTGCCCCTGCCAATCCCCACTTCTGATATCAGCAGCATAGCGTCCAGTATCGCATCTGACTTCTCGTCTGGCCTTGTATCATCCGGTATTCTGCCTTCTTCTACACTCTCCGGTTCAGTCAGCCTGTCTATTCTACCCACTGGCACAGAGAGCGTCACACCTTCAGCAAGCGCATCGCTGTCCTCGGGCACCCTGCCTACCTTCACCCTCTCAGGCACGGATGTTTCCTCTGGTATTGTTCCCTCATCGACTTCGGTCTCTATTGGAACTGGTATTTCCTCCAGCGCTATCTCAGCTAGCGAGACTCTCAGCATCCCATCGTCCATCCCAGCTTCTGAGTCTCAGACCTCCTCTGGCTCGATCTTTAGCAGCGCAACTGTCTCCGTTTCTGCTACTGAGACTGCTTCGGTCGTCCCATCAGCATCGGTTTCTGCTTCCGCCTCAGGAACTGGTTCATCTGCCTCTGAGACCCTCTCTGTGGCACCTTCTGCAACTCTTTCAGCATCGGAGTCTTTGTCGGTGTCGCCGTCTGCTCCCGCCTCGCCCAGTGTTTCTGCCACTGCAAGCCTCACTTCCGCCAGTGACTCGGCTACTATCCCAATTCCCATAATCCCGACCAGCTCGCAGACTCCTATCCGCACCATTCAGCCAACCGCAACTGACAGCGAGACGACCTTCGTCATCCCTACCAGCATTGTCCAGGAACCTTCCACCATGGCTTCGCCTACTGCTACGAGCAGCGGTATCCCATCTAGCTTGCCAAGGATGATTGCTCCTCCCGGTGGTGTTCCCAGTGAAGTCTCACAGGACAGCTTCATGGGACAAGTCTGCTTCAAGTGGCCGCTGAACTACCCCTTCGTCTCTGCCAACGACGGTGGTAACCAGATCTTCCACTACCTGCCAAAGGCTATTGCTGACGGTCTTAACATCTCGACCTCTGATGTCAAGAACTACGGATTGAAGCCTCTCGACACCACACAGTACCAAGGTTTCATCACCACTCTGGCCATGTTCACCATCCCTAAGGACTTGCAGACAACGCTTGCAGCTCAGCTCCGCAACCCTGCTGATCCCTTCTGGCACAACAAGGACAGCACTGTCAACGCACTCACCGACTTGATCAACACTGCTTGCCCTCTTCCTGCTGGCAAGCTTCCTGGTGATGGTTCAGGCTCAAATGTTGCCGCTGGTGACCCAGCTGCTACCTCGACCGGCGGTGCCGGCGATGGCGGTGCGATTGGTGGCGATGCTAGTGCTAGTCGCAAGATCAACCCTACCAGCGCAGGTATTGCGACCGGAGCTATCGTAGGAGCCATCGCCTACGGTGCGGCTATGTTCTTCGTTGCTCGCAGGTACCGCAACAAGCGCATCGCTCACCAGCGCTCCAGCTCCGTTCCCAGCACCAGCCGCATGACCTACGGCTCTATCCCTGGTGGTGCAGCTGCTTGGATGCGCGGTGCTCGTGATGGCCGTATGACGCCGGGCAGTCGCGGCAGCCGAGGCAGCGATAGCAGTCAGGGACGCAGCATCCGCACGCAGCAGATCTCGGCTCCAGTCATGGCAGAGAACTCGCTAGGCTGGAACTGATCTTCTGCTCGCATGCACTTTCCACCACAACGACTTCGACTGGTCTTGTGTTGTACGATATACCAGTCATCAGCGCATGCGCACACCCACGCTACGGCTCTCATGACATCTGTGTTTCGATCTCAGCATCTATCTCGCGAACCGACCTCATCCATGCTAGCATTTGCATCTAGCTGCACTCAGCTCTCTCACATATCGCCGCTTCTTTCGGACACTCTCATTAAACCCCATCCCTAACTCTTATACTATACTTTAACATATTTGAAATCTTTCTGTATATTCACTTCTTAGATACCAGTCTTTGCTTGATAGCAGCAAGACCGTTTTTTTTCCTCTTGTTGATGCACGGAATGGCAGTTTGCCATGGAAGACGGAAGGCTTGGAGCATGATTCAGAGTATCTACTATGCAGTTGCAGGAGAGCCGGTAGAGAAGTGCAGTTGGCACTTGTGGGGAGGTTATCTCGAGTAAATAGTTGTAGAGGAGAATTGAGAAAAGTTCACTATAACGCTGTTGCCTCCGGTACTGTGCTTCGAATGACATGCTGTGCTGTTGGCGGTACCACATGAGAATCACCAGTCCCGGGACGTGCCGCCTTCCCAGTCAATGAATTTGCGCCAGCCATAGTCAATCCATGCCCGTATAAGCGCAATGCGTCCGACTCTGATGTTGGATTGAGCGACATCGAGTTCGCCACCTTCGCACAACCCTGGAGACATCAGACCACTTCTGTCTCCGTGGCGCAGTGAACCAGGGCTGAACGGTGATGTTGCGCATGTCGTCTGTGATCGATGGCTTTTCAAAGTTGCCGAATCGGGAAAGCATGAACCCTGGCCGTGCCAAGAGTAACAGCGGACACAGATGGCAGCATCGCGGAGGTGTCTACGGAGCGGGCCCCTTCTAATTCCATACGCGATCGTTCTGTCCAGCGGTCTTTTGGCATTTCCGTTCCCTTCAGACCTACGTTTCGTAACACGTGGTATCTGCTCGCGCTCCCACAGACTGGCTGCGTTAAGCCACGTCTCCCCCATCCCACCCCTCCACAACGGTACACATAAGCTGCGAAGATGCGTCTCGACGTGAAGGTACGCAGAGAAGTTACAGCACGTCCGGCAGCTACTTACCAGGTTACAGAGGCAGCTCTTTGCGCGCTCGGAGAGAGTCAAGGGTAAGCAAGCTGTGCGCCAAAAGTACTCGAGGGCCCATACTAACATCAGCCAGGCATTGGTATGCATTGCGCCTCTGCAAGTTGACTGCGATACTAAACAACCTCGAAGACTTTCACCCCACCGAACCATGGATCCTCACAACATTGTACAGCGGTACGGATAGCTGCGAGACTACAATGGCGGTGGGAAGCTGACGGCGGCAGGACACGTTCACATCTGGTCATACATAACGCAGTCGATCGTCAAGACATTCGAGCTCACCGATGTCCCCGTTCGCGCCGGTCGCTTTATCGCGAGGAAGAACTGGATTGTTGCAGGTGCGACTTGTGCGGTTCGAGGACTGCGGAACTATGTTGACACGACTCGAACACAGGCTCCGATGACTTCCAGATGCGCGTATACAACTACAACACCTCCGAGAAGGTCACATCATTCGAAGCACACCCAGACTATATCCGCGCAATTGCCGTGCATCCAACACAACCCTTTGTGCTCACTGCCAGTGTGAGTTGCGACAGCGAGGAGTGGAGGAGCTAGGCTGATCGACTCTAGGATGACATGACAATAAAGCTGTGGGACTGGGAGAAGGGCTGGAAGTGTGCGTATAGGAACTTCTGCTGGAACACACACGAGTGTAGGCTAACGTCCAACAGGCGTGCAAGAGTTCGCCGGCCACCAGCACTACGTTATGGGTATTGCCATTAACCCCAAGGACCCCAACACATTCGCATCCGCCTGTCTCGACCGCACGGTCAAGATCTGGTCGCTCGGAAGCTCCACACCCAACTTCACACTCGAGGCGCACGAGACTAAGGGTGTCAACTTTGTCGACTACTACCCGCAATCCGACAAGCCCTACCTCCTCACAACGTCCGACGACCGAACCGTAAAGGTCTGGGATTACACTACAAAGGCGCTCATTGCGACGCTTGAAGGCCACACATCAAACGTCAGCTTTGCTGTCTACCACCCCGAGCTCCCTGTAATCATCTCCGGATCTGAGGATGGCACGATCAAGATCTGGCACTCGTCAACATATCGCTTGGAGCAGTCGCTGAACTACGGGCTGGAGCGATCATGGTGTGTGGCATCTCAGAAGAGCAAGAACGGCATTGCGCTCGGTTTCGACGATGGCGCTGTTGTTATCTCTATGGGCCGCGAGGAGCCGGCAGTCAGCATGGATGCCGGTGGTAAGGTTCTGTGGGCCAAGCACAACGACATCCTCGCAGCTACGATTAAGGGCAATGATTCGCTGAAAGATGCTGAGCGACTTACACTACCCTCCAAGGACCTTGGTTCGACTGAAATCTACCCCCAATCACTCCTCCACTCGCCGAACGGCCGTTTCGTTGCTGTCTGCGGTGACGGCGAATACATCATCTACACTGCTCTTGCGCTTCGTAATCAGGCTTTCGGTTCCGCGCTGGACTTCTGCTGGGCATCGAAAGATCACGACAAGGACTACGCCATCCGCGAGTCTGCTACTAGCGTCAAGATCTTCCGCAACTTCAAGGAGCGAAGTGTCCTGAATGTTGGCTTTTCTGCTGATGGTCTCAGCGGTGGCGTTCTTCTGGGCGTCAAGGGTCAGGGCGGCATTGGCTTCTACGACTGGGACTCCGGTGCGCTTGTCCGAAGGATTGAAGTTGAGCCCAAGAGCGTGTACTGGTCAGAAAGCGGCGAGCTAGTCACCTTGGCTACAGATGACACGTACTATGTTCTGCGGTACTCCCGTGAGAACTACCTCGAGGCTCTTCAAAATGGCGAGATTGATGAGGACGGTGCTGAGTCCGCTTTTGAGGTCGTCTGCGACATCAATGAGACGTAAGTGTAGGATCACTCAGATTTGAGACCGCACAGCTGACATCAGAATAGCGTACGCACAGGTTGCTGGGTTGGCGACTGCTTCATCTACACTAACAGCACAAACCGCCTCAACTACCTGGTGGGTGACCAAACCTACACCATTTCCCACTTCGACTCGCCACACTACGTCCTCGGATACCTTGCCCGTGACTCGAGAATCTACATCGCCGACAAGGATGTCAACGTTGTGTCGTTCGCTCTTTCGCTGGCTGTTGTCGAGTACCAGACTTTGATTCTCCGAGGAGAGCTTGAAGCTGCAGAGGAAACATTACCTTCGGTACCAAAAGATCAGAACAACAAGATCGCTCGATTCTTGGAGGGCCAAGGGTACAAGGACATGGCACTCAAGGTTGCTACCGACCCCGAGCACCGCTTCGACCTCGCCCTGTCTTTGGGTGACCTACAGCAAGCTACCGAGATTGCACGTGAGCAGGACACAGAGCACAAGTGGAAGACTGTGGGTGACGCTGCTCTGACTGGCTGGGACATCAAGCTTGCGCAAGAGTGCTTTGTCAAGGCCAAGGATCTAGGCTCGTTGCTCCTGCTCTACTCTGCCACCTCGGACGAGTCTGGTCTTCGCGAACTAGCCTCCCTCGCCGAGACAGCAACAGCGAACAACGTCGCTTTCTCCGCGCTATGGCAGGTCGGAGACATCCAGGCTTGCATCGACTTGCTCATCAAGACCAACCGCTACGCCGAGGCCGTCCTCTTCTCGCAGACATACAAGCCCAGTGCGACAGCAACACTTGTCAAGCAGTGGAAGGCCAACTTGGAGAAGGAGAACAAGAGCAAGGTCTCTAAGTTGATCGGCGTACCCCCGCAAGATGGCGAGGGCGATGAAGACATGTTCCCCGAGTGGGATGAGTACCTGCGGATTGAGCGTGAAGGCGGTGTCGTTGAGGACCTTTTGGTTCAAGATGACGAGGTTGATGCTGAGGCGGAAGAGGAGGTTGCTGAGGCAGCTGAAGCTGTTGAAGAAGAAGAGGAAGAGGAAGAGGATGACGACGATGACGAGGAGGAGGAGGACGAGGAGTAGTCGGATACGTCCACACATAGACATGTGTTCAAGAAGTCATGTTGAAAGACCGATTTTGATGACTGGAGAGCGTTTGGCATTGTTACAGTAGGGCGAAGACAAAATCATGCACACTGACTGATACGTTTGGATGACTTCTGACTGACTTTATGTGTGTTATTCCATGTTCGATGCCGCTGACTGAATCCTTCGAGGAGTTGAATACACGCACACGCACACGCACCCCGTCAGCCTTCTCACCATGGCTAGTTTCTTTCAATCGACCATGCGTAAACAGCACCTCTCAACTCTCAATCAATCAATCAATCAATCAATCAATCAATCAATCAATCAATCAATCAATCAATCAATCAATCAATCAATCAATCAATCAATCAATCAATCAATCAATCAATCAATCAATCAATCAAGCGCCCGCGCCGTCCGGATGCGTAGGATCAATCCATTTCACACTCTCGGGATGTTCGACAGGCTCCAAGCCCGGCAGATTGATCGCCACAGCCTCGCTATCACTCCGCATAAGCACACACTCCAGCTTCTCATCATCGCTCGCATTGATCTCCTGATGCGGCACATAGGGCGGCACGAAGATGAAATCGCCGGGACCTGCTTCGGCTGTAAACTCGAGCGCTTCGCCCCACCGCATGCGGGCGCGTCCTTTCAAGACGAAGATGACGCTTTCCAGGTGCCCGTGGTGGTGTGCGCCGGTTTTGGCGCCCGCGTGGATGTGCACTGTGCCTGCCCATAGTTTTTGTGCGCCGACGCGCGCAAAGTTTATCGCGGCGCTGCGGTCCATGCCTGGTGTCATGTGGGCGCCTCCTACGGGTTCTAAGGAGTCTGCTGGGATGACGCGGACGCCGGTTGATTTCCAGGCGTCTTCTGGTGCGGGGGGAGGGTGCTCATGGTCATGGTCATGGTCATGGTCGTGGGAGTGAGAATGGCTGTGGTCGTGAGAGTGGCTATGGTCGTGGGCGTTGTCTTGCTTCTGGTTGCCAGCGTTGGCTTCCTCGATTGATGATGGGGCTGGGTGTTCGGAAGTTGGAGGGACAGATGTTGAGCCGCTTAGGGAAGCCATGTTGTTTGCAGTGCAAGTGAACTCTCGGGGAATCTAATGCCGATCTTGATATATCTAGGCCTTGAATGTATTCAGGTGTCGTAGGTGTTCTCGTATCTGATGAGAGATGTACGGTTGTTCAATGTCGATGCCGCAATTGAAGACTTCGAGCGGTCCGAAACGCGTCGAGACTTTTGCTCCGCTCTCGGAATGATAAGCAGATATCTGTCAATGACAACAGTCCTTGGATCTGTTGCGTGCTTGAGGTGTGGATCTATGTCAGGCGTTCAGTAGCTTCAAGTGGGGTGGATGCGGGGACAAGAGCCAGCCTCGGTTGCGATTGCCTTACCAACAAGTGGCGCCCGTTCCTTTCTCAAGAGCATGCTTCGTGAGGTGAACTATATGCTGGGAGTGTACGTATGCATGAGATTGTTTGTACAGCAGTCGAGATCTAGAGTCTAGCCGCAGCTCTTGAGAACGCCGTCCATGTAGTGAAGATGTTTCCGGGGCGCCGTTCCAATATGTACGTCGAAACAGATGATGGTTATGGGCAGCAGCATCTACCTGATCGCAGATGGCTCAGGATCGTCGTACTGTCTTAACTTCTCATCAGCACTTGTGCTGTCGTCGGTGCTGACTTCCTCTGACGACTCAGAAGTGGTGTGTATCCTCCTACTCCTTGCGTTCATTTCCTCGGCTGTCTCGTCAAGAGCCTCCATTTCTCTCAAACCTTTCCCTCGCCCGAAGAAATCCTCAGTTCGGAGTCCGCGCACGTCTTCGTCTCGAACGCCTCTGTTGCTCCTCAGAGAGCCGTCTGCCTTCTTGCGCCTGATGTACTCTCTTACCGGCCCCATGGCCGCATCTCTGCATGCTTCCTTGATGTCTGAGCCGGACATGCCTGCGGAGACGCGTACAAGGTAGTCTTGGTCAAAGTCCTTGGTGTCGATCTTTGTGCCGCGGAGGATAAGGGAGAAGATGTTGTGTCGTTGTGAGGCGTTCGGTAAAGCAACAGGGAATTTCTTAGGCATGCGGCGGAGGATCGCTTCGTCAATGTCTTGGATTCGGTTCGTTGCGCCGAGGATGCATATCCGTTGTGGTGTGTTGCTGCCAGAGGCTGTGGAGGAGGCAAGACCGTCCCAATGTGTCATGAACCTGGAGAGGGATGTCAGTTATACGTACATGCAGTGTGAGGTGCAGTTTAGCATACTCAGCCTTGACCATGCCGCTCGCTTCGTGCTCGCCGCTGCGTCTCTGACCGAGAACGGCGTCAATCTCGTCTATGAAGACAATCGTGGGCTGCAGCTTCCGTGCCAGACTGAAGACTGCGTTGACCAGCTTGTTGCTGTCGCCGTACCACTTCTCGGTGAGCGTCGAGATGTGGAGGTTGATGAAGCAGGCGCCCGACTCGTGGGCCAGCGCCTTCGCCAGCATCGTCTTTCCGCAGCCTGGCGGACCATACAGCAGCACGCCGCTGGGCGCGCTCAGCAATGACGACGAGTGCGAGTAGAGGTGTGGCATTGTGAGCGGGTAGATGACCGACTCCTTCAGTTCCTCGATGATCGAGTCCAGGCCGCCAATGTCTTCGAAGGTTACGGGAATCTCCTCGGGCGCAACCACCTCCATGGCGATGCTCTGCTCGTAGCTGTTGAGCTGCAGCTCCGACATGCGCGGCCGTCGGTTGTACGAGTCGTCCTCATCGCTGTCGTATTCGCCGTAGCTTTTCCGTCGCTTGCTGGTTAGGATGGCGTCGAGTTTGCGGGTTGCGGCGGCGGATTTGGCGCGTGCCTCTTCTTTCTGCTGGGCATCTGGGTCGAGTCGCGCGAGGAGGTTGCGTATGACGAAGTAGGCTATCAAGGGCTGGGCCAGTCGTTAGCAGGCGTGTATTGTGTGAGTGGAAGGCGAACGTGCTGCTGCTGCCGCCATCAGGATGTCGGGCAGATAGCCAGTGAGGCTGCTCTTCTTGTTCGAGGCCATGTTGTCGCGCTCCTCTTGTGTGTCTGGTAGACAGGATCAAAGGCGCGCGCGAAGAAGGGGGAAAGGCGCGAGGAACCAGTCTTGTTGAACCGCTGCCGTGCAATGCGTTGGCCATCCATGGATCCCAAAGTTCAGGAACGCCGACGGCTTCGCACGTGCCTCGGTTTCCCGCACTTCGAAGCTCCACTTCCGCTCCGCGCGCGCTCCATCAGACTTCACTCGCAGCACTACGAACACCAGCAAACGCACAATGACAGCCCTGTACAAGCCCACCGAAGCCATCTCGCTCCTGCGACCGTCGTTGCTGCTCCCGCGCATCCAGCCGTCCTCGACTCGACGCATGCGCGCCGCCTTCTCTACCACCCGACCTGCTCGAGACACGATCCCCGGCAGCCCTATACCTGGCCCACCACGGAAATCCATCACCTTGACCGGCGACACCGGACGGGTGCGATGGAACGAGCTGTCGCCAGGAGAGAAGGTTGTACGGACAACGCAGCAGTCGTTCAACTTGGTCGTTGTAGCCATTGGCGTCATCGCAACAGTACGAGTTGCCCGTGATGCTTCCGCAAACCCTGTACTAACACAAGCAGGGTGGTGTCGCCTACTTCCTCTTCAGCGACGTCTTCTCTCCAAACTCGAAAACCGCACACTTCAATCACGCCACCGACATGATACGGCAAGACCCTCGCTGCCAGAAACTGCTCGGCGACGGGTCCAAGATTGCAGCGTTCGGCGAAGCATCCTGGTCGCGATGGGCGCGGAATCGATACATTAGCAGCACCGAGGAGACAGACAAGTGGGGTACAGAGCATTTGCGCTTTAGGTTTTATGTTGAAGGCGAGAATGGCCGACAGGGTGTGGTGAACGCACATCTGTTCAAGAAGCCGAGTATGAATACCTTCGAGTATGCAGAGCTGGCTGTGGATGTCAAGGGCCACCCCAGGATCGACCTAGCCGCCAAGGAAAAGCAGGACCACCTCGCCCCAAAGATTTTTGGCGCGCGATGGTGGTAGAGGAAGGATACCGACTGCAAAATAGGTGACTGCGGGCAAGGAATCTGTTCATGTATGCTTGTTGCCGCATGGGACTGATATCAGTATCAAGACACTGACGAAGGATACCTTCAAGGACTAGTATGAAGGTCACCTTTCAGCGTTAATCACCCACCCAACATGAGATGTGTGGGGAACTGACTGGGTAACGTTCTAAAAGAAATACGACGGCCAGCCAAAAGATCAAAGGTTGATGGGCGACATGTTACTTGTGATGTTCTAGCCTGGTGCAACATCCAATCGCGTATGCACCAGCCACTTCCATCCATGCGGAAAGCTTGCGCGAATGACGTCCAGCTGAGCGGCGCCTCAACCATGAAACAGTGCTCACCTGTCCCTCCCAAACGGCCCGTTGTACATGGCACTAATGCTTCCCCTCTTTGGCTGAGCAGCAGCCCTCGTGAGACCAGACGTCTCATGCACAAAGGGAACCTCTAAATTTGTGCCTCAGGCATCGAAGCTTACCACTCCACGATATGTCAGTAACTACAGCGTCTTACACATCGGAGCGTTCGGACACGCACGAAGTTGAAGGAGAGCACGCGACATGTTACAACATACCCATCATTGTCGAACCAGCTGCAGAGACAGAAGCAGAAGAACGTGGTCGTCTCAAACGACGTCGTTTATCCTCACACTCTCCTCCTCGAGCTGCCTCTCCTTCTCGAGGCCACGACCGTGATAGCGGCTCTCGACACCGACACCACCACCGTAACCACCATCGAGATTCAGAATCAGCAAGCATGACACCACCGCCGACGGTGCAAAAGAGGCAAAGGCGGCGCAGTGATGCTGAGCCTGACCATACGTTTCGCGGTCGAGCACGAAACCGCAGCGGCCGCAGGGAGCGAACAGACAGTCCCATCTTCGAAGATGACCATGTCAGCGGAGAAGCAAATCCGAGCGAAGCAGAGGTGAGAGAGTTGAGGAAGAGAGCTCAACCGCCGAGTCGACCCAGAGCGGAAGCCGAAGAGAATGAGGGCGAGCTGCGTAGACAGAGAAGCTACCCCAATTTGTATAGGAAAGACTCGAAGGGTGAAACAGAGAAGGTCGAATCCAAGCATCCACACCCGCTCAGACAGGAGCTCTGAGTGCTACGATGATTAGTTTGATGTCACGAAGGTATTTTAGGTTTGTCTTGAATCGTCTGGCGCGTAAATCGATACCCATACAGAAAGTCCTACGCATTAAAGCGTGGAACATAATATCAAGACATGTTCTCGATAATATGCATTTTACATTTCATTGCCCTATCTAGTGTGGTGCAAAGCACGCGACAGGTGCCGGACCCTGATTGCCTTCCAAATGACACGGCAAGCACCACCCACCCTACTCCAACAACTCATCCGGTCATTTTCAAACGTACAATACCATTCAAAATGCAACATCACTATAGCCAGTTCTCTCGCTCCGACACATCCGTCTTGCTCACATCAGCAGCCATCTGGAAAGTTCTACGCCGCCGAGGCTCATAACGGTGCCCCACCCCCGCCAACTGTGCCAATCACACCTTCTCAACTCCGCCGTCTCTCCCGGGGCACAACATCCCCCCCCCTCCAACCTCGTCAGCCCGTTGGAGGCGACAACCCTTCAAATTTCTCGTCAATATGCCGCCGGCCGGCAACGAGTATGCTGCTGAACAGCTCAAGCAGCAGGGCAACACATGCTTTAAGAATGGCGACTACGAGGGCGCTGAAGGGTACTACTCTCAGGCCATACAGAAGAACCCGAGCAATCCTCTGTTCTTCACAAATCGCGCTCAGGCACGAAACAAGCTAGAGAAATGGGAAGGCGTCATGGACGACTGTATTCGGAGTATCGAACAGCTACCGGAGAATATGAAGGCATTCCATCTGTTGTGTACGTTCAACACACTTTCATATGCACGGGTTTAGACTCAGGGATGAGGCTGATGATCTCTAGCGCAAGCTCAACTGGCTGTGAACCACCCGAACGAAGCTTTGTCAAGCGCCCTCAAAGCCTACGAACTCTGCACAAAGTCCACGACACAAACTACCTTCTCCAATGCCGCCCTGATATCACAACACGTCCTCAAATGCAAGAAGCGCAAGTGGGAGATTCGTGAACGTGAACGGATACGACGGCGCGGTAACCTTCTCTCTGACCTCGAAGAAATGCTCGAGCGCGACCACAAGAAAGAGCTTGATGACATCGACGCACGCATCGAGACCGGCGAAACAAGCCGCACAGAAGGCCAGGAAGAGAAGCAAGAGCGCATTCTCGAATTCGAAAAGAAGCGCGACGACCTCCGCACCGCATTTGCCATCTCCGACCCTGATCATCAGCAAAAGCGCGAGGTGCCTGATCACCTCGTTGATGGAATTACATTTGAGATCATGCATGATCCCGTGGTTACCAACAATGGCAGGAGCTATGAAAGGGCGACATTGATTGAGCATCTGAAGAGGAGCCCGACAGATCCATTGACGAGAGAGCCATTGAAAATCAGCGAGCTTAGGCCAAACCTGGCACTCAAGGAAGCCTGTCAGGAGTTTATGGAAAGTAACAGTGGGTGGATATATGATTGGTAAGGCAAGCCTCTTATTAGGCGCGCGGAGAGGTAGGTCAGAGATGAGGAAGGCAAAATGACGGACACTTTCGAGCGACTGCTGACAAGTATCTAGTGGGGAGGGCGAGGTAGATTCTGACAGTCGCTGGGCACATCTCTCGCACATATGAGCCCAGACTAGGCCTCAAGCTGTTGACAAACGCTTTTGCATACATGGGAGTTTCGGGTTTGGCTTCTGTAAAGCGCTGCAGTAAATCTTTTATTGGCTAAGCGGCTATATACCCTTGCAATTCTTATCACTGATCTGTTTCTTTCTGCGGCTCTCTTGAGACTGCTTCGCTCACACAGCTGTTTAATTCTTCTCTGACGAGACCTTCGACATAACTGCCTAGTCCGCTCCGCTTCCTAGACGTTCAAAGCGTACGCCTGTCACGCCAATTTGCCCAGCTCCTACAATATCCTTTCCAAACTTGAAGCCACCATGTAGATCGTCGCACCGTTACGTATGGCCTCGAGAAACATTGTACACATCTTACTTGTTGGCTTTGAAGCAGACAAGGGCCTGAACGTCGGCTGCATGGACCAGTGTAGCACGCGACAAGATCATCAACTCCGACACAGTATGACATCAAATAACAAATGTGCAGAATGCACAATTCTTACTATGGGACATCTACACGACATGTCTCGCACTGAACCCAGATCCGTCTACAGTGGACTCTCTACACTCCATGAGCGTATCCAAAAGCTTGAGCAGTCAATGGCAGAAGGCTACGATTTTTGAGGTTTGATCTCCGAGTGTTTGACTCGCCACTTTTGCTTCAAGAACGACTTGAGGAACAGGAGTCGGGACCAAAAGCCTGGGGAGGCTGGGAAGAGCAGAACCAAAAGTCTCAACGTTTAATGTTCGCTGCTGCTAACAGGTTGCCACAATCCGCGGTCAGACTATGCGTCACGACTTACCACGTGGACCATCGTGGCGAAGATGAATGTGGAAGCGTCCAGCTCTGCGCTTCCCGACAAAGGCCATATCCCCTACATCGTTATCAGCGCAGTTGCAGCATACATATGTTTCAACTCACATCTGCTTGTAGTGATACTGGAATTTCGTACGATAATACTGCCCTTCGATAACGGCCCAATGTGCAGGGTAATGTTATCAATCACACCCCTACCAGGATCAGGACTGCTTGGCTTCAGACGGTCACATCAATGTCGCTCTTGAACGGTTGCGCAGATATGAAGATACGCACAAAGCGTGTCGCACTGGCAGTCTACCACTCTTGCCTACTCGAGTTGTCAAGATCGTTTCTGGCGAGGACTGAGATCACCTGTGTGTGGTCGAAACACATACCCTCAAAGACAAATATATTGCGCTGAGCCCTTATTGGGGCGGCCGCATCACACCAACGCTGAATATGCAAACGGTAGAGGCTTTCCAGAAACACCTTCCTTTTGCGTTCTTGCAGGCTAACTTCCAAGATGTACTTAGTATCGCGAAACGCCTCGGAGCTGACTATGTGTGGGTCGACTCACTCTGCATCTTGCAAGATTCTCGAGTAGACTGGGCGACTGAATCAAGGAAGATGGGTGACATATATCGCGACTCGACCATTACGATATCGGCAATGGCCTCAGTAGGGGGCAAGCATGGTATTCTACCACGCAACAGCAAATTCGATGTTCAACCTACAACTAGTAATCTGGAAGTGGCGGACACCGGGGATGTGGTAGTTATTGTTGCACTTGCGGAGTTCGCATAGGAAAGTCTGACCGACTTATACCGCTCGGCACCTTTGGTATAAACAAGCTGGACCATGCAAGAACTTCTTCGTCTACCTCGTCAGCCTTCTATGGACAGTCCCAGGTCTTCTGGCATTGTCGTGCAGGCTTTGAAGCTGCTGAGGGAGCAGCTGATGTAGACCACATCCCGGAGAGCTACCTTCCGACCTCGAGATTATCCACTACTCTACAGTCCTGATCAACTGGAGAGCTCATTCGCACACTCCTGCTTTGAGGCTACTATAGGTTGCTGGAGCTCTACTCTCAACGCAGCCTTACTGTCAGCACCCCCGTGCTTCCGGCGTTCTCAGGTATCAGCCTACGCTTACAAAGTCTCGTACAAGGCGAACTTCTAGCAAGGTTATGGAGTATCGACCCCACAAAAGGACTACTTTGGAGATCCGACTCCACTTTCGCTCGGGACGTCGTTCCATATCGTGCTCCATCCTGGTCTTGGGCAGTCACATTTGAGGTTATCATACTCCCGGATGAATAAGGATATCTAAGAACGGATTGGGAATTCTCAATCTGCAAGACCGGACAATTTACGGCTTGACGTCTTTCGATATCTGACCTTGATGCTGGTTTGAGGTGCCTCTAGGGCTGATGGCGAGAGCATAACACGCTGTACAATGATGAGATGGGAGACCTCAGGTGTCGAGTGTAGTTGTTAAAACATGCTTGGACTCGGTCTTCCTAACTCCAATGCTATCACATCATGGGTCGAGGCAATGCAGTCTCAACAAGTCCAGGCTTCAAGATGCCTCTCCAACAAAATCATAGACCATTCTGACCCTCAACTCATCGCCCTTGCTGTTTCTCACAAGTACCCTCCTCGTATGCATTCTCTCTCCATCCACGATCTCGAAACCCCAAAGATGCGCCGCCTCCCACTCTCCGTCAGGCTTCTTTCCCTCCGCCTGAACCAATTTCCCTTCGCTATCACCCTCAATCCATTCGCCCTCACCCTGCCCTACAATTCCCGACTGACGTCCCTCCGCAACACTTATCAATCGACTCCTGCCCTCTACGGTACCGAAGAAAGAGTCCTCATTGCTGCGCCAATCCCAGTCCAGAGTGTAATCCTCGGTCGTGCCGGGAATCTTGCCCGCTGTGACGGACTGAGCCATCTTGATGTTGTCTGGAGAGGGTTGGGTGATGGTCAGGTGGATGGAGGCCGCTGTTGCTGCGTTGCGAATCAGGGCGTTGACGCCTTGGAGGGCGAGGACTTTACTGAAATCGTCCGAGTAAGACTTGTTGAGAGTGTATTTCCCGGACAGGTTTTGCAGGGTGATGTTGGGCGGTGCTGCCATGTTTGGTGATTCTGCTGGTGGACTGAATGGTGTTATGATGCCTAATGTTAATGCAATGGCGGTCTGCAATGGCTTGATCAGGGGTATGGAAATGTGGTTTGGAGGTCACTACTCCCCGTATGTACGCCGAAAGAAGTACACAGAAACAACGATGCTCTATGTAGTGTCGTCATCACTACACGTTTGGGACTGAACAAATGCTCGTAACGGAGATGTCCCTTCGTGCAGATCAATCATATGAACGACTTATGTGTCCTTAGTCTTGCATCGTGGCCTCTCCTCGAATGAGATATTGGTATTAGAAATTTTGCTGCTGGTGCTCGAGGAAGGGAAGGTACGACTCTGGAGAGCTTTGCTCTGACGTCATGCCTTGCACCTGTTCGTTTCATGTCGCTTCAGCCATCATCGCTGCAAAACCATCTTTGCCAAACACCGAGTCACATCACAGCCCAGAAAGCGAGGTCATAAGACGCTTGATGATGCAGTGCTCGATTCGATTGACGTCACACCTCATCGGTGGTCACAGTCCCTTGATTATAACGAATCAAGGTGCAACTCGAACGATGGAATGCGATACGGCTGAATTGTTAAGGTGGCAAGAATCTGCATATCATTTGTTCATCACTGGTCAGTCGAGGTTGTACATATATACGGCTGAAAGGGTTCGTGCAACATCGAGACTCCGGCTACTTGACTTGAACACTACATAAGAGACGCGCCAGACCTCGATTATCCAATATTTATCATCACTCAGACATCGAAGACAACCTCAAAACGATATGCTCTACACATCAACTTTCTTCGGAATGCTTCTCACAGTAGGCATGCTAGCTTCCGCCAGTGCGCTACCTACAGTACCGCGAAGTATATTCGCTGGTGGACCAGCAGCAGAACCAATCCCCACAAACTGCACAATCACCAATCTCGCCCCAACACTAGGGCAAATGCGCAATGAATCATACATACCCACGGCAGCCACCAACAACGATGTCCTCTATTCAGCGTACTACCCTTCTCCTTCTACCAACACGACAACGATGTCCCTACAATGTCTTCAGCAATGTCATGGGTACGGCGACGGCAGCCAATGTAAGACGGCGTTTTGGGCGGAGAACATGCCGGTTCCAGAAGGATACTATGGGACTTCTGGCGGACAGCTGGAGACGGCCTGCTTATTCTTCACGCGGGCGCTAGAAGATGAGGACTTCGAGATTGCACCTGAAGGTCAAGCGTCGACTGCCTTCGCTTGGAGTCTGCAGTGCTAATGACAACAATGGAGCTAGAGATGTGTGACGGACTTCATTGAGGCGAGTATTCAAGGACATCGATATACTTGGTTGTATATAAGTGACCATCGGACTATTGACAATTGTCTTAATATTGAACCCTCGGAAATCTTAAAACCAGTTTATCAATATTTTATCTCGCTTTCGTATTCCAAGTGCTCGCCTCCATGCTCGTTTCCCTCCCAGACTAAGTGTGCTGCGCCGAACAACCTGATACGGACGACTCACGGACTTTGCTTTTTTTCATTATGTTTCCATTTTGAAAGTCAGCGACAAGTCTTGCGACAAATCACCCTTCGAAGTCCGTTTCCTTCCACAACAGTTTCATTGCGTACAGGACACTCGCCCAATACTGTCTGTCTCGTTAAGCAGCTTGGTCCAGGTTAGCTACAAAGTCAGGCGGATGTTCCTGCAGGTCAATGCGAACTTAGCACATCGTATCTGTGTCGAATACGTGACCCACCCTGGGATCTATTTGGAGATCAAGAAGCCGGTCCGCTATGTATAGTTCACCCTATACTTCGACCCAGAGCGGGCTTTAATAGTAGGGATCACCTGCCAGGCCCCAGACTCCGACATCGTGCTAGACGTTGCAAACGGTCTTTGCACCTCAACGGGCAGAACTTCTCAGCCGAAACTGCGACCTAGTCTTCCTAGTGGATGTATCGTAGCGCCCTAATGCATTGACTGAAAGGCACGATAGGTCTACTACAAATGGAAGTCCAAGCGACAAGGGTCCTCAGCTTGCCATCGGCTGTTGCCCGAGTTTTCACGAAGTAGCTAAATTTAGGCACAACTGGCGCGCACAAGGCGGAAGCGGTGACGAATGGTCCAGCATCCAGTATGTTTGTAGATGACGGATCACGTTTGGCTGGACGTTGTTGGACTTGAGCTAAAAGGGTCATCTTTAACTTGAGGAGTCTCTATGGGTTATAATTTCGATGCTGCTCTACCGGCCGTAAGCGACACCACTATGCAATCTCATTCATTGTCACCGAACTTCAGACATGAAGTGAGGTCATTCAAACGCTGCCACAAATTCTTTGCATGGGTTGATACAAGCGACTGACGGACATCGTATCCGTCATGCATCCATACAACGCAACTCTCTGTGCGCCTTATCAGATCGCCTAAACCTGCCTTCCTTATGCAGGCTCAGCACGAACCAGACAGCGGCGGGCAGCTTGTATCAACGATTCGACTCAGTCTGCGCGACTCGAATCGCGTGCGTATGCCTGTTAGGCTAAGCTTTATCTAATGGACCGTTCACCTGTCAATTCGTGGCTCGGTTCCTGCTGTAGGTCAGACGGCTGCTTACTTCCACGTGTTCGTGCTAATGCCGCAATCTCGAGTGTTCGGATAAACAAGCAGATTGTCAGAGCTAAACCGTCCATGGGACTGTCTCGACTAATCGATGTCATTGGTGGACTCGGAGGAACTGCAGATGCATGTGCTTAAAAGATCTAATCGATTCCGTATCAGTGACAGTCGGGTACAGTTCCCGACCATTCCCATATGAATCTCCAAGCAACAGTACAAAGCATCAGTATGGTTGTGAGCATCCACTGTGCGATGAGCCAGCGGCCCAGTCCCAGCGGCTTGCCTCAAAACTTTCAATTAAACGGTCTTCTACCACAAGTCCAGACAAAGTGAGGAGATGAGAGGATATCGGAAACATATTACCACCAGTCGTAGCTCGTAATTCGTTTGGATCGCCGTCTATAAGGCCGCATCGCAGCTTGGCCGGTGAATAACGCCGTAAGAACAACCTGGGCCCGAAACCAAAAGGATAAGAAGAGCAGCCACGCCGAGCCACTCGAGTTCCCTAAGGCTTGACCGGCGCCGCACCTTTCATCTCCCCATGTAGTATTTCAAGCAGCTTCCGAAGTGTATCTGAGCTGCTACTCTTACGTCGGATCGTCTTGCCGTCTTCGTCTTCGCCCCCAGCACCATCGTCTTGCGTCAGGAGTTCGATGGTCTTTCTGAGCTTCTCGTACGCGGCATGGAGCTCCGTGTGTGTTACTTCAAGCTTGTTGTATTTCTCGGTCAGCACCGAGAGCTGGACTTCGAGGTCGCGAGCATGCTTTTCTTTTCTCTCACGGAAGGCTCGTTGAGCGGCTCGATTCTGTGCTCGTCGACGCTGCACATGATTAGTCTTTCGTCGCAATGGCGGGCTCAGGATCAACCCACTCCTGAAGTGGTGTGTGTCTTCGCAGTCGCTAATGGCGCTGCACCAGGCATATAGACTGACTCTGCGTGTGGTATCAGGCGTGGGCTGCAGTAGGGGCTGTCGTGGTCTGATCCGAACTCTGAGGGAGTCATAGGCATATGATACGACCCGAATGACATTGGATCATCGACGATATGAGGATAGTAGGTCTGATGTAGAGGAGCAGGGAACTGGTCGTACGTCGAAGATACCTATGCAGATCAGCAACAGCGACAATGAGTAGCTCACCAAATGCACTCACGGGTGATCCACTCAGACTTGGTACTTTCGACATCTCTGGTGGCATGTCGTACAGAGGTGTGTGCTGTTGTGGGGGCACGTAATGCCCTTGCGACATCCAGTAATCGAACGATTGAGAATCCATCCCAGCAGTCCTATACGCGGTTGCAGGAGGACTTGGCTTTGGTCGTGATTACAGTGTGTTTTGCTGTTGACAGGAAATTTACAGAGTGGGCTAGTTAGTGAATACTGGTATCTGCTAGGTAGTATAACCACAGTAAGGGTCGATTATGATTTGCAAGAAAGATGTCTGTTGAGGTCCTCTGTGTGGCAGGGCAAGCTTACACATGTGGGCAAGCTGAGATCTTATACAGCGCACGGAGTGCGGGAAGAGAGCACGACCGCATCGGCATCGTTCCTGTGCTTTCGACGCAATAATGCCTGCGCAAACGGTCGCCATACCCTGGTCGCTGTGGCTTTCTGCGAGAAGGTATGCATACCGCTGTCACAAGAGTAATAGTCCAGCCTTTTTTTCGGCTCACGCGCCGGGGACACGGTCTGGGATGCAGGAAGCTCCCTCAAAACGTTATTCTCGTCCTCGAATGGCTCGTGGGAAGAGCGTCACCGGCAGCCGGGTGCAAGGGCCTGCATGAAGGCTTACGCTAGTCCAGATCGGGTCTTTGATAATAATGCAGCTAAGGTCGCAGGCTAACCGCGATGAGCCCCACGAGGTGGGCGTGGAGCTCGCAACTCATTCACTTGTCGTCCCCTCAAAGATTGTGGAGAAGATGGCTGGTATTCTTCTTACGAAGCTTGTTCGATTATCGAGTTGCTTGTACTGTAGTGGGGGCCGCGTTGCTAATTGTGCATCATTAGGAAGATTACCAATCTGTACGCGCCTTTGATGCAGATCTAACGGAAACCTTCAAAGGGCGACATTATTTTGAATAGGCAGCGACTGTCCGATGGTCAGTGCAACAGCAATGCATGTGTGGCTTGTGCGAGAGAGAGCGAGGGTACTGTGGCTCACGTACCCACGACGTCACGGTAGTAAAGAACTCGAGCCTAGGGTTACGTCTGAAAATGTGAGTAACACTGCGTCGCGTGTGCTTGCTGGGTGGGATCTCCGAGTTTCGGCTGGCGTGTTCTCACATGTTGTCAGCTGGTTGCGCATGGCAGCATACGTAAAGCTACCTCTAGTGGACAACTATTCCTTTGTCAACCTCCGTCTAAGGCCGTCGCGAAACGGAATTGATGAGAGCTCGTCACAGAGGGGCGATGGTTCTGATGAGAGGTCACGGACAAGGCGGATGGCTCCTGCCGGTGTGCAGAAGTCAAACATTACGAAGTCCGCCGGCGGCGGAAAAGTAAATTGACCATGTTTCGGTACAACTGGCCCGGGCGATCTAATCGACACATTTCGAGGCTTTGGATCTGTGTGGTGGTGTGGGAGGGTATATGAGCCAACTCTTGCCGAAACTTGTCTGGATGTCGACTAGCTTGGGCACCAGCAGCTCCACGCAGTTGACCTGCGTCGCTCTGACTTGTCAACTTCTTCAGCTACTTAGAAGTCTCGTTTGTACAATAAAAATACCAACCACCGCAGAACATGTGGTTGCGCAATCGATCCCCATGTGTCCAGGGAAGCGGGCTCTCCAGCTATCATCGATCTTCTCCTGCAGGGTTGAACATCCTTCGACGCTTTACGGATATTGGCAACACAACGAGAGACCAAACGCGGCAACTTCCGTCGACCTAGTTTGTGGTATTTCCGTCCGTTGGTGCAGATGGGAATGCTCCGCGGTGGGCTAGCTGCCTTCCGGCAATCGCCAAACGCGTACCAGGCCATATCAGCTATAGGACACTGCTGGTCGGCCCATACGTGCAGAAGCGAGTGAACCCTGCTACCGGACTGCCGTGCTGCATGGTACTCTTTCCACCATTGAGCCGCCGTCTGGGTGATGCACAACAGGTCTTGTCACTCCATTTTACAGCACAGCGGTTCGCACATGACCATGAACGTTTACGTGAGTCTGCCCTATGGCTGACACATATTGCTGCTGCAGTTAGATTCGTATTCCGGGGTCGACCGTGCCTATTATGGTGTATATCAAATGCTATTCCCAGTGACGAGCGAGCCCTTTCCACTCGAGTCACTGACGAGAAGAGCGGCACCTTACTTTCGCAGGCTGTTCTGTAGGAACGCCTGGATGCTAACTTCGTGATCTTTGATAAGTCTGAGTGCAACACCGGCTGCGTTGTAGTTTGAAAAAATCTCGATATTGCCAGCTACGTCGATTAATTAAAACCTTTGTCAAACGATTCATGGAACACTTGCCCGGCGTGCTGCACAAAGGGCTATCAGGAGCATTGAACCAACGTTGCGCGATCATGCAGTCGCCTGCCTGTTGACATGGGCACGGCATAGGGCTGCGCCAACTTCTTCATTCTGTGCGTTACCAAGAACCCAAGATGTTTAGCGGCATAGGGCTATGCAGGGTCCAACGATCGTTCAGGAACTAGTAGCCCTATCTAAATCCTGTAATGTCTCTGGCTCGCTCGTTTGAATAATCTGTCCTGTGGTACGATATGATACGAGTCATCCTTGCTCCTTTGGTCACTGAGCACTGACAAGCATTCGGGAATAGTAGAGCCCTGTACCCAAGCCTTTTGTAGACCACGCATTTGTACGTTAAACCTTTTGGGTATAACCAAGCTTGTTCATCAGGTATTATCGCGCATCGCGCGTGATGCGCGACACGTGCTGCGGACATACCACAATACATACTGCCCGACACACCCATCCTACGATACTTACTCACGAATGTTGCTCGCCAGCCTATAATGCAGGTGTTCAGATATTAGCAATACCGAAGCATTTCTCAAGGTGTCTGCAATAAGTTGGAATACCCTTTGTAGCTGCGCAGTTTTGGATTGAATTTGTATGAAAGTAAAGTCAAGCTCAACGTTTTCGAGCTGGGCTTCCTCCGTAACGAAAAGAGAAACAAGCGTATGACAACTAGTGCATGAGAGCTGGGCCTGCCCGATGTGCGTATGGAGCTTGAAAGATATCCGGACCAGTCAATGCTCATTTAATCTGATTTAATATTTGGATGTAATTAACTGGGTCCATAAGTTGAACTAGGATATCGGTGCCAATATCGACTGGACGTGACGAGTAATTCGTAGCTCTCTAGTATGTTGAGTAATTCTAGCCATAGCTACAGCATATGATCGTTCTCCGGATCGACCCAGTCGAACTTTCCTTAATTGAAAAAATGTCGTTCTGTCACGCGTTTTCTCCATATTGTAAGGGAACTTGGGTTCAGGATTTCCTCGAATATGTGCAAGTACGATTGCCATGCTATATCCTGGGGTTTGGCCTCAGGGTTGAGCTACCTAGCTGGAGACGGCAGCCACAAGGGATCTACGGGAGTCGAATGTACGGCTGGTTTACTGTAAGCATGTGATGCCCCATAGCACCCTGACCCCAATTACGACCCACACTGGACCGACTCGATGACCTCAAAGTATGGCAGTCTAGTCGACTCCATCCCTTCCTCGAACTGCCAGCTAGCTCAAGCACAACTGTTTCCAAAGATCCTCTATCGTTTAACCTCCAACAGTTCAGAGCCAAACTAATGCTAGACTTGTTAAGACCGAGGAAATTCTTGCCATCGCCATAGCCCGTTGTGACGCCGATACCCTGTGGCATCCGATGGAATCCGCCATTGATCCTCTGCTTGACTTTCCGCTGATCAACGACCACGTTCCAAGAGTAAGCAAAGCAGTCCGGAGACGGTGCCAGAAGACCCCACTGATGTTCCGAAAACTTAGGATGTGGCCTGCGGTCACCCCGGAAGCATCTAAGCTCTCGATCTGGTGGCCATTGCCAGGCGAAAAGACTCTCATCCATCGTTCCATAGTCGTACATGATCGCATCCTGCAGCCTCAGAAAAGCTTTTACCCCCTCGCCATATTGAGGTGTGAGGCTAACACCGAAAATACCGAGAAGGCTGTATGCAATATCCTCAACCTCTTGCGTCCTTCGACCCGCCATCCAGCTCATCTTGACCGCATTACAGGCCGTCCGGAAGTCTGCTTTGCCATTCAGGTATGTTGGGTGTATCTTCGCCGCTTTGCCCACCAGAGATGCTAGCTCATTTCTTGTGCCTATTGGCTGCCAGTGAACATCATAAAATTCCATCTTGCGTGGTGCAATAAGCTCTTGCAATGTCCAGCCTCTTTCGAACCACTCCGAACGCTGCCCTTGTCTATCCTCACGGAAGCTGTTGAACATGTCCGGTCCGTGGGAGGAGAAAAGTACGTCATTGAAGAAGGTGTAGCAGATGGCTGCCTCGTGATACCACTTGAACATCGAATTGAGCGCAGTGCTGAGCTCTTCGCTGCTAGACTTGTCGATGCAGACGGTGTCGATCCAGATGTAGTCGAAACCTTGTTTCCGAGCTATGGCACACGAGCCCCGGATCTTCCTAGCGCTGACTTGCAGACCTTTGCCAAAGGAAGACAAATTGGCATCTTGCAACGCTCTGGAGTTCAAGGTTTTGAAAGTGATCTCTTCATGCTCCCATCGGTGAGAGAGGATCGCGTACGGAGGTGTTCTGCCGACCTCAACAACCTCGTATGTATCTGTCCTTAGGAGACGCATGACAGCCGTCGTTGCGCGTAGAGAAGTCTACAGTCCCGAAGTTATGCCGATGTAGTGACCGAAACTTGTGGAAAGAAGCACTCAGGAAATGTAGCTTAGTCGCTTCAGAGAATGCCTGGTTATCTATAGAATCGAACCGCTGTCGACAGGCTAGTATGCTAGTATGCTAGTATCAGCGCGTAGCGATCCAGATTGCTGGGTTTGGGGGCTAGACCACCACGAGAGGAGGTCCGGTCAATCTCATAACAGCTTTCGGTGATGAACAAGGCCTCTTTCGCTAAGTTGGTAGTGGACACTCATCATGACGGTATTTTACCGATCGATTCCTAGCTGTGGGATGTGACTTTCACGAGTAGAAGAGTGTGTTGTTCTGGTGGTGCGACCCACCCACGTCCCGTCCCGCCCGGAAATTATGGTACCGGCGTGTCAGGCCTAGGCGATACGCCTACAGACACAAGCTTCCGATTCGCAGTGGTTTCGACCTCATGCATAGCCGATGCACAACAAATATATGTTCAAAGAAACGTTGGTTGCAGGTTCATCAAAAGCCTTACTCGACTCTAGTTACTACATACTAGGCCAGCCAGCCGCCTTCAAGCTGCGTCTCCATTGCTTACCGAAAGTGAATCTACACCTAGGCTAACCCGAAGTCTCTTTCGCAGATCGTCTAAACCACAGCGGCAACATGTCTCATGTTGTGTCGTCATCTGCGGGTGGTTTTGAGCAATTGCGAATGGCCCATTAGGTCGGCGCTTCGTATGGGTTGAACGTCACTCAGAAAGATGGGTTGCGATAAGTAAACCTTGACAACAGAAAAACGTTCGTCTACTTCGAGACAAAATCGCGAGCAGAAGGCAATCGGAGGCTTCGTAAGGAAAAGGGTTTTCTCGCAGTGTGGGGGTTTGTTGAACGTGAAGGACATCGATATGATATGGGGAGGGGGGGCGGGCTCCATCATTTGCGTATGGAGCAGTGGCGATACGAGTACGAAGCCGATTCTCATACCATGAGGGTGAACCATGGTGGGACTTGCTGAACTTTGGATCGTTGGCGGGGATTGCTTTTGGGTTATTTCTGGTGTGGCAAGGTCCAGGACTAAACAGTGATGTCGCTCCTGGCAATGATAAGGGTGGAACTGCGGTTGAATCTGTTGCGAGGCTGACTCGATCCATGAAAATGACTGGTATAGATGGGCGGTTTCCGAGGCACAGCAGGCTTACCTTTTGTCACACTTCACCATGACACCACATCGTTCATCCATGGCAGTGCCAATCTCGACAAGACATATGGTCTTTAGAACTACAGGTAATTAGCATGGACATTCCAAACGCCTCCTCTTTTTTGAGTACAAAACGCCAGATAGCTATGCAAGAAAATGGGGAAATACTCTATAGCGTCCAGAGACCGCTACGCTTCTTACCCATTGGATAGACAAGAAGCGCTGCCATGAACAAGCCGACGGTAATACCGATGGCAATCTGGATCATGGATGCTGCGACATTGAAGACAATGGAATTTAAACCGTCAGTGGTTGTCTGTTATCGATCAGCTAAGGGTTACTGAGGGGTGACATTGTGCACTTACATCAGCATCAGCAGAGCCTCGAATAAGAGCGGACGCGGTCGTCAACGCAGACTCGATGGCTCCACTGGACGCAAGACTGCCTGGAACCTGTACGTACACAGCAGGCAGGAGCACAGCAGCAGCCACGCCGTGCCTGAGTCGGCTGTAGAGGTTGGCAAGGACACCAACAGTAAATGCACCAAAGGTGTAGGCAATGGGTGCCGAGGACGTGAACTTCATGTTGGCGAAGAAGTTGACGGTATATCCTGCTGTCGCGATGATGATCATGACGGGCATCTGCTTGTATTTCGCCTGCACTGTAAACGTGACGAAGAAAACGTAGAGTGGAACGAAGAGGAAATTCCAGTGCTTGTTCAATGGATTGGTACAGGTCTGTGCGTTCGTGGCGTTCGGGTCGATAGCGCCGTAGATGGCTGTGCCGACAGTAATGCCGTATCCAAGAAACAGCGAGTAGATGATAGCAAAGACGAGGCGAATTGATCCAGGGACGATGGCTCGCGACTGCAGCTCCAGCGCGGAACTAAGCACAAGCCAACCAGGAAGAATCATAGCGATGGCGCTCTGTGCAATGGCGGAGAAGCAGAACAAACTCCCGCCATTGATACTGCCAAAGGCCCGGGCCAAAGCACTCATCAGGATCGTGGCGGAGATCTCGAAAACGGTGCTGTATGTCTTGGAAAGTGGCGAAACGACTAACTGCAGGAAACCCAGCAAGCAACCTAGCGCGAATATGATGGGCATATCAATCAGGCGAGCCGAGAAAAACACACTGACTGCGGTGGAAGCTGCGCCATACATGAACACACACAACCATACGTTGTGGCGATCCTTAGCGTTAATGACCGCATCGAGTCTTGAAAGTGCTTCGTCCAGATCGATTATATCGTGCAAGACTTCTTTGTAGATCTCGTGAGTGTCTTTTAACTTGCCGAGGTTGACACCCTGGGCAGTACGAACGATCTTGACTTCCGCTGTGTGCCTGGCGACTGTTAGCAACTATGTACATCTGTATCGAACGGAGTGGTGAACCTACGTCATCGCGTCATCAAAAGAGATAAGCATACAGCCGGGGATATAAAGGAACTGACTGTTGATCTCGAGGACTTTGGCGGTAGTCGCGAGGTACTCTTCCAGACGGTGAGTGGGTGCACCAAACAACATAAGCGCACGGCACATGCGAATGATGTACTGCTGACGCTTGAGGATGTTTGCAACATGGATCTTGATGCGAACGTCCTGATCCTCTTTGGCCTTGATGACCTTGGCAAGTATGCCACCTCCGCTGCTGTTGCGCTTGTGATGAGGGCGAGATAGGGTCTCCTTCTTATCGTTAGGGTTCGCCAGTTTAGCGGAGGCACCGATCAACGTGGCAAGTGTCTCCTGTGACTGGGCGGCCTTCTCTTGATGGTACCACTTCTTGCGCGATGGTGTTGCCGCGCCTGAGGATGAGCCAGGCCGCTGAGCGGTCGGCGGCGAGCTGTTACTGGGCTCAGACGGCGTGATGATGTCACTGTGTGCAGGTAGAGGATTCTTGTAGGCTTGGAGCAGCTGATAGAAGACACCGCCTTGAGTATTGCCAGTAAACGCATAGCCCTCGTCGATGGACTCGCCAAAAGGATCTCCCTGGTGGAAATGTTCTGCGTCGACGTTGCCGGCGGTGTGTGCTCTGAGCAGCTGCTCGGCAGCAGCTACAGTCTGGTCGTCGGCGCTCTCGAGCGACTCTGCTTCGCTGATGTGGCTGAAGCTGTGGCGTCCTTGGACAGGCGGTGGTGGAATCTCAGCAGCGACACTGCTGATTCTCACACGTGCTCTGCCTGGAGTCGCATTGCCGGGCTGCAGCGACTGCGATGGTTGTGAGGACGGGTATTGCTCGAGTTCGTGAGAATCGAAGTGGGTGCGGTTGGAGGAGTTGGTAGACAAGTGTTCCATGGTGAGCGCAATGCTACTGCAGGTGCAAGAAGCAGGCGTCTACAACGACAGGCGCGATGGATGCGGGTGTTATTCTTTTCATGCTGGGCAGCGCAGTGGTTTTAACAATTGCAGCCCCAAGTTCTAAGCTCTTGCGAACCCTTTGGACTTTCGGGAGGGTTCCCGAGGTGCGTTGCACGGAGTTAACGTTAGTCATAACAACGCTCGACCGTCCACAAATAGAAAAAACGTGACTTCGTGACTGGATGTACAGGGGAGCTTTGCACACCAGTTGTCCCGATCCGGGTACTGGGAACGAGGACGCGACCGATGCGGCCGTGATGGTGCTGGAAGAGCCGCGTGTCATGACGAAAATTGTGGCCAAGGCGCAACGTTTGGCGCACCTTCTCTTTGCGCAACGTCAAAATACTGGAGAATTGCATCAGAAGCTGGAGCACACGCGGATCCCCATCTCAACGCGTTCCCCGCGTGGGTCAATACCGCAGCAACTATCGTGGGATCGTGCAACGCGTCGAGTTTGCTACAAAACGATGTTCTGATTGCACACTAAAGGGGTACCGGGATGGTCCAGCAAGAGAAGGACCTTTGCCAAAGCATCGACAGTTCTAGACTAGAGAGCGTGACTCTGAACGTTCGTTACCGGATCGCGGAAAGCTACCAGCGCCATGGTCAACTCCGTTGCTCCTCCGCTCGAGGCTGGACCCTGGATCCACTCTCGCGATAGGAGTTCCGCTCATACCAACGTCACGAGCATCATAAAATCCAGCGCTCCTCATCTCCTGACCGCTTGTCAAGTACGCTTCTGAGCCGGAGCGTCCGGATTACCAGTCGGACAGGAGGCGTGGCTTGCTCTCAGCTGAGGATACTATCAGTTCAAGCGGTGGTAATGGCAGACTGGTGGAGCTGCTGGTCTACGTTCGGACCACTGCGGAGGTGGTTGACGTAGCGCATCCACCTCTTCAGTGAGGAGTCGTAAGCGAACAACATCGTCGTCAACAACTACATGAATGACCCAACAGTACGACGTGCACAAACAATGGAGCCGACGACATGCGTTATTTCTTTGAATCGGCTCCAACAGAGATCAACCGTCACTGCGACCAGCATCACATTCGGCCTCTGAGTTCAAGCGAAACATTACATTCGACAAATTTATGGCAACTCGAATAACAACACATTAACAGACTACAAGCTCATTGGCTGGGCGTCCTCCGGCTTTGCTGTGTAGCTGATCCTTCCCGCAGGTAAGAAGAACAAGGCAATCAGCGCACCACCACGTACTTGAGGATAGCTATAATTGTCAGCATCTCAATTGCAAACACCATAAGGAGTAGACCCACTGATGCGTGCCTGGACCAGGTGACGTCCAACCGGCTCCCTGCCAACCCTGCATCCCCTTCAGCTCCGCGGTCTCGTCGATCTGCACGACACAGTTCAGTTCACCGTAAGGATGTGAATGATACTGCCCTGAGAACACATCCTGCGAGTTCATGTACACTGTCGTAATCGAGAAGAACCGCGTCGTTTCCTTTGGAAGAGCGATCTTGGATCGTCGATAGTTGCGATTATCTTGGATATTAATGTTGGCCACCCAACCCTCTTGGAAACCTTGCCGGGTCAACCTGCAAAGATCTTCGTAAATAGGATCTCCGGGGCCATAGTTGGTGTTCAAGTAGGCTTCTAGATCCTTTCCTGGGGTTCTCAATTGAGGTCAGCAAGGCTGTCGTGCTCGTTCCCTGGTACATACAAAGTTTCGACCTCAGCGAAGAGATCTTGACATCGCTGAAGCAATTTCTGGGCTGTGGGATTGTTGCTAGTGTCTACTTCGGCTCCGGCGGAGTAGCTTTGCTGGGCGTGTGCCGCTGTCGGTGTTGCCATTATATAATATTCGACGGTCGTTGAACGTCGATCCTGTCAGTGGGGAAGGAATCAGAGTCGCCAACATCGTAAGACCCTTTTGCACCTGAAGTATTTGAAGCTGCTTGGTCGTGGGTATCTAGCTCGCTGGCCGATGGAGCTAAACCTACCCCGCATTCTTACAGTCGGTTCGGCACGCAGGGTCGGTCAGTAAATACCACAATACAGTTCGTAAAAAGGTTTGGTGATCTAAGTTTAATATGACATCTGACAAAGAAAGGTGTCTTACGCTATAATTATGTGGACGCCAAAGACATCGCAAGACAACACATCGTGGGTATCTCATGCCTCCATGCCCGTACGCTTTCTCTTGGATGGACTCTGCTTACCATCTTCGTCAGCATCCTCAGCATGGCTTCTCTTACGACATGGAGCTTCAGTTACGAACAATCTCGATGCTGTCTCGTGTACAGTCGCCGAAGGATTCGGCGTGCTGCTCCTGTCTGAGCTGTTCCTGTGGGCGACATGCTCATTGTCCGGATGCTTCAACGCCTCTTGTATTTTCTCCAAACCCTGTTCATCACCCTCGATGGAATCACTAAGCTCTGGATCGACCCAACCCTCCGTGTAACTGCCACCAAAGTCGATAATCCACAGCTCGTTATTCTTGTCCACTATGAAGTTGTCCGCTTTGGCATCACCCCATACGATCTTGTATCGGTGCAGCGTGTCCACGTACTCCTTGCTCTTCTTGCTCCAAACATCCCTCATTTCCTCTGGCACGCTGGACTTGAGCAACTCGGTAAGCGGTACCGGCCCTTCGATATGACTAAGCAGAAAGCCCATAGCTTCCATCTTGCTGTTTTCGAAGGCCACAAAGCCTACCAATTTCGGCACTTTGATGTCGAGATTCAGCTCCTTGATTCGCTGCAGGATGCTGATCTCGCGCTTGATGGGCCCTGGTTCAGCCGCAACGACCGGCTTGAAAAAGAAGACTTCCCCGTCCTTGTTGGTGACTTTGCCTGGATGCGCAGGCTCAGGAAAGTCGACCTCGGAGTGTACAGTCAGGTCCTTCGCGTTGATCCAAGGTACATCTATCTTCTGGATATATTGCGGCATCTTCATCTTCGGCGACAGCTTCTCGATTCGTGCGTTCAGCTCATCTGATTCTTCAATCGGCTCAGACACGAGCTCACCGCTCTTGACCGTCAACCTGTAGAAGTATGTTGGTCCATGATACCAGTCGTACAAGCTCGAGGACTCAGGTGCGCGATTCGGAGGTGCGTATTCGGCGATGACATCGGTCAGCCCGGCGAGAAGCCATTTTCGCAGGTCGACTTCTGCGCTTAATGAGTCTTGGTCTTCATCTTCCTCGTCCTCGTCGGCGGTTACATCGACGGCGCTGTCGCAATCTTCGCTCTTCATGCGTTGCTTGTCTTTCGGAGAGTTCGACTTTCTTTTTTGCGCTGCATCATACTCTCTTTGCTCTGCATCGCGGAGGCCATAGACCTTGTCCAGGTATTCATAATACAAGGTCTTATCGCTCGACTTCTGGAGATCTTTCGGGTCTGCAATGACATGGAAGCGTACATCGTTCGCCAGCATTGTGAGAGCGGAGCGATCATCGTTATCGTAAGAGAGGTGGAGGATATGGATGGTGTCCTTTGTCTTGCTGCCATCGACCTGCGCCATTGTGGAATTCCGCGAGCACGACCTAAGGAAAATACAAGAGATGAAAGTCGACTTGGACCAGATTTGTACAGGGAGGTGTCAATTAGTATCAAGAAGGCTCAGAAATACTCCCGTATGCGCTCACTGCCGCAGCGACCTTTTGACTGGAGGCTCCTCTGTCAATCGCATGGCATTTCGCCGATTGTGCCTTTTCAGCATACATCATAGATGCTGAAGTGATCGCCAGGTACGATCGCAGCGGACTCGTGTAGAAGCTTCTTGATTGGGTGACACTATTAGTTCAACTCTCGATTGGGCAGCGCTAGTGCGACGATACTGATGGCGCGACAGAAGGCTGGGAGAAAGACCCTGCGCCAGTCGCGTCAGTCGCGTGACACGGTCGCGCGGTCGCACGGGTCATGCTGTCATCGATCGGTAGTGTCAAAATCGAGCTCTTTATCAAACTCAGTTCTTTCGTACTATTGCAGCGACGTCATATGCTACGCTTTACCAGCCATGCAGCGCGTAGAGTCGGTTCGGCAAGCGCTTTTCCACTGCGCACATCAGTATGCTGCGCGAAGCATTTACGCGTCCAAACCTGTGGCACCACGAAGAAGGAAACGCACTGGGAAAAGCTCACAATAAATGCCGCTATTTGTTGCTGATAGATCTCCGATGCGATAGCTTGCATCGAGTCCAAGCGAAGTCGTCTTTTTACGGTACGGTCGTTTACATCTGAAGCTTTCTTCCTGACCTGAAATGTCGATCTGGCTGCAGAGAATCCGGGCTTACCTCAAGATCTGCTCTTGGTGATATCGGCAGCTTTTTCCAGCAATCACATACGTCGTTGCTTGGAGATGCGCAGCGAGAATGAGTGGAATGGTGCTGGCATCCACGACGCTGAGCTGCTCGACACCGTACAGCAACAGCTCCTTGCTAACACAACCACCCAACTCCTCCGGCATCATGCTGCAACCCCCACTGGGATGCGCGAATGTTGGCTGCAAAGATCCTGATTCAATGCCGCCGCGTATGATGCCCTCGTCGCTTTGGTACTGTGGTCCCGGTGATGTCTCAACCGGCCAGTATCTCGCAAGCGCTGCACTCGCCCAATGCTTCCGATTGAAGCGGGTCAGCGCAATCATGATATCAGCATCGACAGGATTCTGGAAGGTATTCTACCAGATAATGGGATAGGCTGAGGGATGGGTGTTGTTTAGCATAATGGTGCTTCGTGGCAGCGGCTTATTGTTCGCGATGCCCGAGAAACCCCAGGGTTGAATGACAATCTCGCCGACCGCTGCAGCAGTCTCGGAGAACTTTTTAGCTAAGATATCGCGTTGTTTCCTGAAGCCAGCCTATAGAGCACTGTTCTGAGCGTACCGCGGTGGCAAATGTTGAGAAACAACCTGAGATCGTACCTTCGATACGGTCTTGTTGAAAGCACTGTCAAAGTGCTGCAAAGCCATGAAGACAAGGCCGTTTGCCTTGCCAGCTGAGAAAGGGCCGGTCTTGTATCTGACATACTGGTCATACGAGGTCTGGTTGAACATCGCGTTCGTGTTGAAAGCGGGAATACTTTCACCTGAAAGACCTTGGAGATCGAAGCGCACGTAATTGGCAACATGATCTTGGAAGCTTGAACCTACGCCTGGGCTGTCCTGCTGTCGGTCAAAATCAGCTTAGGGTCATGCTACTTCAAAACCTACCTTCTTGACGGCAACACCAGCGGCTCCGAGCACGTCCTTGTGCCCAATGCCGGAGTACATAAGTAAGTGTGGTGTAAACACTCCGCCTGCAGTGAGTATAACCTCCTTACGAGCGAAAGCAAGCGCTTGCTTCTTGCTATGCCTGGACGTGAACTTGACACCCGTGGCAATCAGCGAAGCAAATGTGTTCTTTTCAACAATGACCTGTCTACATGGATGTTGGTCAACAGCCTCAAGTTCCTGCGCGCCACAACGGGGTCCCAGTACGCAGAGCGGGCTGTACTGCGGGTTGCTGTGGCTCTGTCGATGCTGTTGGGACTCCAATAAACACCAACTGGATCTGCAAATCCTTTGTTTGGATGTGGAACGATACGTTGTCTCATGCATGAAAGATCGTCTTCATGTCCGGAAACTGATAGTCTGAGATGGAGGTCTTTTAGGGGCCGTCGCCATAGGCCTTCTCCTTGTAACTGATCCCAAAGTCTTGGGTGGTCTCTGCAGAAGGCGGAGCGAAGTGATTGCTCTTCGCGAAGTATGGCTTCAACCCGGCCCAGTCCCAACCTTCATTGCTGAGTTCAGCCCACGCGTCGCAGTCAGCATTGGTCCCACGGTCGAATTGCATGCCGTTGACATATGGGCCACCTCCAACCACGTTACCGACAGTTATTAGGAAGATTTGGTTCCCAAGGTTAGGTACAGGTGCGCTGTGGAGGTCATACATTGCGGCAGTGTTGAGGCTCCCGGAGTTTCCAGGTATGCTAGAAGTGGTGCTGTTGTCAAGAACATCATTTTCGATGACCAGAACAGTCCCTGGACTGATGCCAACGCTTTGAAGGGATGGGTAACAGGTAGCCTCAACAAACTCACTGTTCGAGTTATCACTCAGTCGATTGGCAATAACAAACCCTGTAGTACCGCCTCCTACGATTATGTAATCATAGATGAGTCCTTGTGCCGCATCACTCGCTACTGCCGCGACAGAGATGAAAAACGAAACCAGCAGTGCTTGCATACTGCGAAGCTCCAGTACAGATGGCTGATGAGAAGCAAGCGTGGCGCAAAAATGTACGTCGAGTCACGGAAAAATCATCTCAGGCTTCAATGCACGGAGCAGTTACTTGCGTCCTCAACAAGGATTGAGTACCGGGGGTTAGATTGAGGTAGTGGTCGGCAATTGGCAACCCGTTCGAAAGTCGTATATTTCAATCACGATCTGCAGTAGCGCGCCCTCAGATCAAACCATGGTAAGGTATAGTAACGATGCTAGAAGGATCAATCAGAATAGAGGAGCAGAACTGCAACACCGTACCCAATTGTGCTCTGCTGATTAGGTGTACGTTGTTGCACAGGCCGATCACCGCTGATTTGGGGCAAGTCCAACCTCAGCAATGTTCGGTCTAGTCCACTGTAGGGCTTGGATCATTGACCACTTCGAGCTCACGAACCGTTGTGGCGACAGAAAACGCGAACAATGAAGTCTTTGCACACAATTAGATCAACCAGCATATGGTGAGACCCAGTGCCCTCACTAACTTAAGGTGCAACAGTAGTTCTTACAGTTCAGGGCTTCCAAAGGTCCCCGATACACGGAGCGGTGAGCAGTGATCAAGGGTCGAGATGGAGATATACTCTTGCGCACTTTTGCCAGTACAATAGTACCATCGTCTATGAAAGGTCATATGCCGATAATCCTAGAGAAACACCCCGATACCGGAGTCGCTGTCATTTCATGGGAGAAGAGCCCACGGAGAGACTAGATACTTGAGCAGCTGAGTTCGTCGTTGAGTTCGTTGAAACCGCTTTAAACACCAAGTGCATTCTCTTCCGCTTCCACGACTTGTGAATTATGACAGTGCCCATAAAGTGATCAAGGAGCATGTGCTATCATACTTCTCCGGTCTCGCAAAAGTCGTACGAGGCTGATCGTCGACCGCAATCTCAATCAGGCTCGTGCCGAATTGAGGCCAGCCAAAATTTGTCAAAGCCAGTTTTTAGGATTTTCCGCGAAAGCAGTAACGGCCCTCTGAAAGAGCCTTGAAGTATCCTTCTGTGCTTGTGTTGCTGGTAGTCCACTCGCATCCTCTGAGCTTCCGAGGATCATGTGTAGCTCTGTGCCATGGTACGCGCCGCTCGTAGGATAGAGGCGGGTGTTGCTCCAATCGCCAAAGTAGCGGTATACCCATGCCTGCACTTCGGCTTTGCCACGCTGTGTCGCCTCGTAGGAATGTGGACAGACAAACGATTCCAATGGAAACTGATCAGTCTGTGCAGCTGTAACATTGCGCCCTTGAGCGAACGCTGGAATGACATGGTATCCTTGCTCATGATTGTTGTATCCAGATAAGTAGGTAAGCTTTGCAAAACTGCCAGACGAAGCGAGTGACAGATAGTCACCGAAGATCGTCTGGTTATTGACCATTGGATAAAATGGGATTGACCGTTCGCGAAAGGGGTGTTTGTGCTTCCGTCCGCGAATCCTGTTGAAGTCAGTATAGCACAAAGAGCATAGGAGTATGAGCCGGTCACTAACGCCCACCATGGAACAAAATAAACACAGGCTTCTCCGGTGTTGACGACCTCTGAGTCGCTTTGGACCAGATGTTCAAAGTCAGACAATCTTCGCTTCGTTGTCTGCCCGCAGCACCTGTGAAGTACGCGAGAACGCGCGGAGCTTGAGGGGTAAATCCAGGAAACGCCGGCTGCACGGCGGCCTATTGGGAGCAGTCGCTGCAACTGTTAGATTGAACGTGCCTTACAGGGCCGTTCCAGGCCTTACTTTCCCTATATATCGGCGTGAGTCAAAACGTACCGTGGGTGACTGACGAAGGTAGATTTACAAAACTTGTTGCGTTGTGCGTGCCTTTGCCCTTGTAATTCTGCGGTGTTGCGAAACGTAGGTTGCCTACTGGAGTTTGCGCATATGGAATCCCCAAATACTCCCAGACAGTGTCAGCGTTTGGCGACCAATGGCCGATAATTGGTCCATTCTCAGTGTAGATTGTCTTGGTGTCTGGAGCTGCCGGTGAAGGGGCAAGGCACTTAACCATACGGCTATAGTATGAAGGCTCTGCATCTTGAGGTTGTTGTAGGCGAGGAACCACAGACGAAAGGCAAAGAGGAACCATGCTCGGGGCCTAAGGGCCGCGGCCTTCAGCAAGGTTGGGATGCTCGCTACGGCTAGGTCCTGGCAGCTGGACGAAAGCCAAATCAGGTTCGATCGACTGCGGGTTGCGATTGTTCTCAGCTTTAGCGATGCCTGCTGTGTGGGGGCCGTTGTTCCCGCCTGCCATGGATATAGCGCCCTGCGTGCGCAAACTCCCGCCAATTGCATCCCTGCGTGGCATGAACACCGGAATAATGTCTAGACCCTAACAGACAGGTATCACCTTAGAAGTGAAGATGTACTAAGCTTCAAGTGTTTTGGAGTTTTCATTTCTAGCCTCATAGATATAATAAAGTATTGGGATACCTATACTTATGAGATTCCCTTACCTAATAGGCTTTGGGTGCTAGATAGAAGACCCTCGCCTTTCGCTTACGAGGAATTAACTACTCGTGACTGACTGCATAGCGCAAGAGCCTCTCCTACTAAGCCTCGAGTTCGCTATTGTGTAGATAGACTTGTCCTCTAGCGGACTGTACTTATGGATGATATCTAGTCATTATTGTTGTACAGATTTTCAAACCCAGCACGCTGTGATTAGGGTTCAAAGGAACTCAAGTAGCTTTTGTAATTCCTTCATAGCAGCGAACCTACGATTCAGTCTCCCAAGCCTCAGGAGCACCTTGATAATACGGCTTGCCCTTCCGGTAACTACCCTGTTGCCGCTGTGATGTGACCTTTGCGTTGTCGATACTCAGGAGCGGGACTAACCCCTTTCCTGTACCACAAAGCCCGCTCCCCCCGTTCGCTACCATCTCCGAGACCAAACTTTCGATCCTTACCAGCATCTTCTTCGACCCACTGACAGTCCCGAAAGGAAGTCTTCAAATCGCTATAGGTGAAAGTCGCTCGGCCATGGTAGTGAGTGCCAAGAAGTGGAATGATAGCATTGCTTGCAGTGCGACTGTAGTAATGAGGGATCGACGGAAATATATGATGTACTTGATGATCGCTGGAGATGTGATGGAAGAAATGTGTGCCGATAATTCCAAAGTCACGATCGATAGTTGCAGTTGCCCCTCGAAGAAAGGTCCAGCTTTTGGCCGAGTACTTGGGAACATCTGGGTGAGTGTGGTGCAGGAAAGTGATCATGACAATGAAGTGGTTGACGATACACCAAGGAACGATATAAATCCAGAACAGCATCTCGAAACTCTTTAGGTACCGGTAGATGATGTAGAGGCCAATGGTGGTCGTCAAACAGCCGATGTCGCTCAAGAGGACGGCCGAGACTTCTGACTGCCTGAACATTCCACCCCAGGGGTCAAAGTGAGAGTATCGCCAGACCGGTAGACCCCTTTTGACGACTGAGGACTCTGGAGCTGTAATGTTGGACAAGATGTACCAGTTCCAACCGATGAGCTGTTGGAGTACAATCCTCAGGAATAAAACAACGGGCGCATCCTCTCCAACCTCCTCGACTTTATCCAAGGCCACGCCAATTCTGCGAGCGTATTCATGGCGCTGAGGCGGAACGTAATTCAAATCCTTCTCGATGTGGTTTGCGTAAATGTGATGGCGACGATGGCTTGACTTCCAGCTGAAGTACGGTGCAAGCAAGAATGAGTGGAGAATGAATCCAACAGCATCATTCAATATGGGAGACTTCGAGAAACCGCTGTGGCCAGCATCATGGGCAATGATCCACAGACCTGTCCAGACAATTCCCTGGCATAGACCATAAACGCAGACAAGGCTATAATATAGCAAAGAAGATTGCTGGACTCCAGATATAGTAAGACAATACCAAAGGGCGACGAGAAGTAGGGTAGAGTACGCAAGGTCGCGAATCAGGTAAAAGAACGACCAGAAAAGCGACGGTTCAAAGCAGTAGCTTGGGATGGCAGCTCGTAGTTCCTTAATACTGATCTTATTGCTGCTGACCATCTGTGACCAATTTCAGTAAGTATTGAGGCAAGTGTGGTCCTTGGAAGATACTCACGCTAGCATCAAGCAATTCAGAAGGATGAGGCTCTTCGTGAGTATTGAAGCCGGTGCGCTCACGTTCCATCTTCTGATTAGTTTTTTTTGATCTTTTGGAGCGTCCTATTGTAAGTACAATCACTTTCGCGGTATTTTCTTTCCAGGAGAGATTCATGCGAAGGCAGAAGGCAATTTAATCTATTGGTGTGTTCGAACTCACCATCACAATGGCACACGGATAAAAGGCGCGCAAGATAGCCCGTTTCAGTACATTGTCTACTGCAAGTGAGATGCGGTCAAAGCGTCCATACGTGTCCCTGGTCTGTTGTTGATCGAACTAAGCCTGGTTCGTGGCGTAACTCGACTCCTTACATTGGGTTGGGCTTCGTTGCAATCCGCCGAGATAAGCGCCGATGATCTCATATCTCACCTCATTGATTATCCCGCATGTCATGTATTCGAGTGGCACGGTTGTGTTGGCCTTATTCACTAGCGCTAAAGACTACATACACGAGAATTAAGCGAGGGCTGCGAAGATCTTGGTAGAAACTTTTCTTATCGTGCGAGATATGAACGATGCGTACGCCATCGATGATTGACTGACACATCTGAAGATCAAGGGCCGGCATTTGTCATATGCACACATCTTTCCGTGGCTGCCAAAGCTGGTTCCTCTAATCCGTGTAAGGCTGCGGCAAAAGTCGCTGGACCAATTTGAACAGTTTCGCTTCGATGCTCACTAACGCCCGTCTCACACCGTCATCATCGTCCGCAGTCTCAAGGAAACTGGTCGGCAATGTGACGATCAGTCTTGTCCTTCCTTCATCCAGCTCTTCGATGAAACAGCAATCCAATGGGATATGCAGCGCCACCTCGATATCCTGTTGCAGTACTGGTAAGGCATACAAGGGATTTCCAAAAGTGAACCGGTGAGCACGCTTTGAGGATCCCCCTTGATTAGAGAAGTGGCGCATCCAACCTGCATGGTTGTATTCGGCGAAGGAGACAAAGCCAGAAGGTGAGCTGGCATTCTCGAGTACGTGCGTAACATCCTGGGCGCTAATCGCGGCCCGAATGCGAAGTATGTCGACCTGAGGTACTTCGATTCGAAACCGTTGAATGATTGAATCGTAGGCGTCATTGTAATAGCAGGTTAACTTGGTGGCGGTGGTCGATGTGGTTGTGAATTCACAGCCTGGTTGAGACGTTGCTGTAGATTGCGATGACATGGCAGCTGTAGGTGCTTGAGGCCGGGATCGACGGAAAACAGAATTAGGATGCCTCTCAGTGTTGGCCGAGGCAGAACACAGGAACGACCGATCGGTTTTCTAAAGTATCCGCTGTGCTAGCGGCACGCCTCTGCGGAAGAGAGATCTGTTATATGCTAGCTCGTTCAAGTCTGAACTAATTTGGACTAGTCGATTACGCGGTCTCACTAGATGTCCCTGCTACAAGCATGGAGGACAACATGAGGACCTTGAGCTTGACCTACGTAACAGTCTTTGATAAAGTAATCATTGGCATCTGCATCCAGGTCGGCCAAAGTCACATCAAAGCGGTTTATGAGCATAGCAACAACGATGTTCATCTCCATATATGCAAGCTGTTTCCCAGGACATCCAAGCGGTCCGGAACTGAAAGCAACCAGCCCTGGAGCGTGGCTTTTTAGACGTGTGCTGTCGTTTTGAAGCCATCTTTCGGGACGGAATTCATCGGGATCTGTCCATATCAGAGGGTTTCGTTGTAACGCGTACGCGGAGATCCCTAGATTAGTACCTGCTGGGTACCAGTGTCCGTCAACTTCAGCGCCCCCACTCAAAGCCTCCCTTTGCAGATGACCTGCTGTGGGAGGACATAAGCGTAAAGATTCATTGATGCAAGCTTGAAGGAATGGAAGAGTTGCGAGCTGTCGGTAACCCACGTCTTCGGTAGAGCATAACGCATCCCGAACCTCCGCCGTGGCCCGTTCCAGCTTCTCTTTGTTCTTCGCCAAATAGAAGATAGTCGCTGCAATGGCTACGGAAGTGGTGTGCGTTCCAGCGATCAAAAGCAGAACGCTCTCTGCACCGAGATCACCCATGGAGAAGCCCTCTCCTGTCTCTGGATCCCTTGCGTTCAGGAGGTGATGGAACATATCATGCGAGACCGAGTTCATCTTCTTGGGCATCTTCTCCACTTTGACTCGCTCAATCATAGATGCAACGCAGAACTCGCGGAATTTCGAATTATCGCGGGTAACGGTGCGACCCAGGCTCGATCTCAGGGCAGTCTTGAAAAGCAAGTATCGCAGCAAGTGGGTCCACGGATGGTACCCCAGCATATACCAACTGTGGGTTGTGCATGGAAGTAGTTTTGTAACGTAACGATCTTTTTCCGAGTGAACCAGTCCGAAGTCTTGTCCGTAGCAGAGATCGCCAAGGATGTCGAATATGATATAGTTTGCCCATGCTGAAAAGTCGATTTTGCCATCATCAGTGCTCACGGCTGCCAGACGATGCAACCAGTTTCCCGTCAAGAGCTTGATTCTTGGCTCGTATTCCCGGAGAGCTTTCTCAGAGAAAGCATGGGCCAATATTCGTCGTTTCAAGGCGTGTCGGCCCTTCTCACGGGCGGTGAATGTACTCTCAAAGCCTCCTGCGGAGTCTTTTACGCATTGATACCAGTCCCCTTTGCGGACGTTGGCGTCTCGAGATGTGTAAATAGAGTCCACGGCCGATAACGTGTTAAAAGATACCGAATTTGGACTGAAACGTACAACTGGTCCATACTGGGTGTGGAGTCGCAGAAGCCAGATATGGCGATCACCTTTAGCAGCGTGGTACCAGCTTGGCCATGAAGAGAACTGAGCAAGCAGAGGCCCTTTATGTGCTGCGAGCGGGTGAAACAGGGTTCTGTGTACAATGACGAATGTTATCTACGATGTATGAGATCAGCAGATTCTTGCTGTTCGATGCTTCAGTCTTACAGTGATAGCGACCACGAATGCGACAGTGATTGAGACATGATGGGTCATGATCGTATCTTGCAAAATGTCTCGATTTGAGTTGAGTCCGATTGCGTAAGAACCGAGGACCTCTACATAGCGCCGGACATCCTACTTGTGCCAGGACGCTAGTGATGCATAGCCCTGTAAGCGTGACTTTCGGGCCCTGTCTATACAATCACTGGCGACGAGTAACTTAGGACGCCTGACGCACACGTCAGCAGCCACAAATTCCGAATCGTCACTAGGTTACTGTTGACATTCCTTTGCGAGGGATATTTGTCGCCCCTCTGCGGCCTAGGCTTATCTCCAGGCACTCTATCAGCTCTTTCCAGAGAGCTCGACACTCGAGGCAACCATGGATTTATCAGTGCAAACCTTGAGCTATGCGCTCACTGCAATCGCAATCCTAGTCTGTTCCATCTGCGTTCGACGCATCTATTTTCACGCTTTTTCTCACGTTCCTGGCCCTTTTTGGGCTAAGATTACCAATGCCTACAGCGCCTACCATGCTGCAAGACGCGATACCCACGTCGTGATTCATCGTCTGCACGAGAAATATGGTACGAGGTTTTAGTCCTGGAAGTGCAAACAGACCAACGTCCTGACAGTGTCCAGGCCCCGTAGTGCGTTATGGACCGGATAGGATCCTGTTCAATACCCGAGAGTCAATGGAAGGTAAGGTCATTCGTGTAATATTCCTTGCATGGATCGTGACTAATTATGCTTGAAGATATCTACAGCCGCAAGAATAATCTATTCAAAGGCAGAGCCTACAACGCCATGAGAGTACGACATTGCATGGTTCCAGGTAGATTTGACTGATAGCAAGATCAGGTACAGCCACTACCAAGTGTCTTCAATGCGGCGAGCAACGAACTGCACTCTACGAGGAGAAAAATCATCTCACAAGGGTTTTCCGAGCAGGCGATGCGAGCATCGGAGCCGAAGATACTCAAGCATGTGACCAATTACTGCGATGTTCTTTTCGGACAAACGACTTCAGATGAGTGGAGCGAGCCACGCGAATCAACCCAGTGGAGCGCCTTCTTTGCTATCGACCTTATCGCGGATCTTACTGTAGGACGGTCCACTGCCATGCTGACAAGCCACGAGAACAGAATCTACAATCCGGCACGGAAAGCGAACTTCGCTCGCATGGGGCTTGCTATACAATGGCCTGAAGCGTTTTGCAGTGGGGTTGTTAATTCTGTCAAGGTTGGGGAACTTCTTTTCCCCCGAATTGCTAGGCTGGGGAAAAAGTGGCATGAATTATTAAGCTCGTGGATCGCGTCCCGCTTAGAAGCACTCAGATCAGAAGAGGCATCAGTAAACGAGAACGATATGATCGTTGCAATCTCCCGCTACAGAGACCCAGAAACTGGTCGAGGCTTGAGCGACGGAGATCTCACGGCAGAGATGACGACTTTACTGATCGCCGGAAGCGGAACCATCACCACTGGAATGACAAGTCTGTTGTGGTGTCTCTCTCGTTGGCCAGAAACGTATCGAAAAGCCGTAAGGGAAGTGCGTACCACCTTTGAAACACCACAAAGCATCGGCATGAACAGCTTGTTAGGTAAGTGTACTTATCTCAAAGCATGCTTATACGAGTCAATGAGGGTCTCACCAGCTCCAACTACGCCACTCTACCGGGAGGCTGGCCCAGGAGGAGCTCTTATCTGCGGTATCCACGTTCCTGAAGGCTATGAAGTCGCCACAACAATATATGCCTTGCATCATAACGAGTCCTACCATCCGGACTCGTTCACCTTCGATCCAGACCGATGGCTGCAAGAAAAAGGAAGTCTTCAGGCGACGAAGTCGGCCTGGGCGCCGTTCTCTGTCGGAGACAGAAATTGCGTGGGCATGACACTGGCGACCAACGAAATCTTGATCGCAATAGCTACCATTCTCTGGCACGGTGATTTTCGCATTGCGGATGATCCGGTGTTGGCTAGTATTGGTGCCGGCTCCGAAAGGTTAGGGTTAGGAAGGTACAGGGAGAGAGAGTTCCAGCTGTACGATACGTTCGGGGCCTCGACCGAGGGGCCTTATCTCCAGTTCAAGCGTAGAGCTTTTGGATAGGTGTGGTCTCTCAGACAACAGACTTGGTACTGCAGCCAGATGCGAAGCACATCCAAGTGATACTATAACCGCCCCTGTTCAAATCGCAACTGTTCCAATCGCTGTTTACATATGTCGTCGAAAATGCTGGCAGAACTAGCGGATATCAATTGTCGATTATGATGTGCCAGTGTGTTTACTTGCTCACCATGCTTAGTCGTGTATGGCACTTTTGTATACAGACTTGTCCAGCACAGTCGTAAGACAAGCGTTCGCTGAGGATGCCGACCCCTAGCGTGAGACCATAACGAATGCGCAGATTTCTTCGCCTTTCGACGAGCCATAGTCGCGATGCGCACATAAACATCTCAGCTTTAGTAAGCGCTGATTGCAGCTTGCTCGTGTTTGGTGTTGCAGTGTTCTTGGGAGCGCACCCTGTCCTCGACCGTGCTCGTACCATAACGTCACTTCTTCTCTGTCGTCACGCCACTGCCTCCCAGCGCACTCTCTTACGTCTCATTTTACCTCCTGTATATATCACGTGATGAAACGCTACCGAGCGCATACCAATCACACAGATCTTAGAATGTTCCTGTGTTGTGGCTCTTCAGTACTAGGCCCGGCATCAAATTGCTGCTGGCGCAGGAACGAGGTCGGTAGATCCTTAATCAGCCTCTTCGTACGCAGCTTACAGCCTCTGGATCATCATCAAGCTCACCAACCGGATAGATTGCACTCGCAATCGATGAACAGCCGCTGCGGCCCCAAGCGCGAACACCGCATTGCACCTCAGTTGCGCAGGTCCTCCTGCATATAGACAAAGATTTATTATACTTACACGAACGAAGCCTCTTCTTACTATTAAATTTTTAACTGCCCTTCTAAGATTAAGATCCAGGTAGAAATAGGTCTCTCTAACTCTAATATAAAGTCTTAAACTTAACTACTATTAGAAGATTATGTAAGGGCACTATAGGCAGGCGATGCAATATAGGACAAATAGGCGTATATTTAGGATATTAGATAAATTCTTAAGGGTCTAAGCCTTAGGGTATTTATAAGGATTATATACGTATAGCTTGTAAGCCTCCTACCTAGCCCTATAGCCTCTCTAAGGGTTAGCTAATACACTTAATAAGGAAATACTTATAATAAAGCTCTCCCTCTTTCTTATAGTTTATCTTAAACTATAAAGTATTAAGAAGAGGATAAGTGTTTCCTTAGTAGTAGTAGATATAAATTAGACTTTAGAATTACTTCTATAAGGGAGTAATAGATTATAACATTTAGTTAAAGTAAGCTTTTTATGTAATAGCTTAACTTAACTAGTAGTTTAAAGTACCTACTAGTTTCTAGGGGAAGTCTAATACCTGTACAGGCTAGCTTAGAATTTACATATATATAAAAGGATTATTATATTATAGCTTCTTGCGTTTTTAAAATCAACCTCTTCTTTGTTATTTATGAGTCTAATTATTAGAGTAGCTAAGTTTAATAAGGTTATAGGATAGGTGCGTGGTATTATTCTAATTACTACGTTTAAAGAGGTGCTGTTAGATATAAAGGCTTAAAGCTTTATAACTATTTATTTAGTATAGTAAGTAACCTCGTTAAGGTGTACGTATTTCCCTACTAGCCTGTAAATATTTAAGCAGTAAGTAAGTAAAAGGGTAGTAAGGTATTAGAGTTTTATTAGTAGCTACCTAAACTTCTACTTATAAGTATATATACCCTTATACCTAGTACCTTAACTTCTTACTCCTTATACTTATACACTTTATTCTTCCTACTCTACCTTATTATTATAACTCCACTACTTTTATATATTAGTAATAGGCCTCTAACTAACTTTATATACGCTTTACTTAATAATATAGCTCTTTAGCTTTTACATTCTTAATACTTCTATTGTAGTAGTATTAAGCGTTTAACTACTAAGTTCTTAAAGCACCCTAATAGTACTACTAAGTCCTTTATTTATATCTTCTACTACCCCTAAGGTTATATAACTTATAAAAATAACTTTAGCATTTATAGCAGCTGCACTAACGTAAAGGAAAGTAGTTCTAAAGAAGTAATTCCTTTATCTACTTGGTATATTTCTAGTGCTAACTTAAGGTAGCTTAAGCCTTATTTTACTATGCTACTAATATGCTGAACTTTCTTATTAATTGCGCTCTTTATAAGACCAATAAAGAGACTACTTAGCGTAGTAATAATGTTTTCTAATTTAGAAGTAGTTATAGCTACTTATTTATACTAGTAGATAGCCTTTAACTATACTTAAGGTTATTACTTAGCCTTTATTGATTACAATGCTATCCTGCAGCACAAGATTAAAGGTTCTAGCTTATTTAAGCTAAAGTACTTTCAGGCTTAGTAGGCTTCTTATAAGTATAACCTTAAGTACTTTAACATAGGTTGCAAGTCGTTTCCTTTATTATTATAATATTGATAATAGTAGGCTGCTTTTGGTATAGTTAGTTAGAAGGCTCTATTATAATCTCTTTATAACTAGCTAACCAGATACTAACCTTCTATAATTACTAAGGCACCTAGCATAGTAATTATACAGGCTCTTCTATACGGTATAGTTATAGTATAGTAAGTTATAAAGTTATGTCACTAGCTTAGCCCTTAGTAGTTAAGCTAGTAGTTTATACGTAATAAGCTTATGCAGCTTATATTAAGCTTAGTAAGCTTAGCTTATAAAGCTTACGTTAAGCCTAGTAAGCCCTTATATTTACTATAGTATATAGTTTAGTAGTAATACAACCCTTATAGTTTATATTTAACTTTAGTAATTAAGTTTGTTATTAGAATCTTAACCTAATAGATATTTAAGCTGTATAGCATGTTACTCTTCTATTAACCTGAGCTACTATATTAGACTTTATCTAGGTATCTTACCCTACCTAATCCTAACGTACTTATCCCTAAGACCTAACCTAAACTAGTATATTTTTAGACTTTGTCTAGTACAACTTTAACACTTTAAACACTCTTTAAGATAAGTACTCTTTTAGGATCTTATGCTAATCCTAGTAGCTCTAAGGTATTACGCAACTAAGCTAATAGCAACTATAATATAAATAAAGAAATATTAGTACTTACTGTTATAAGCATCTATCTAGTAGCTAAACCTAAGTCCTTTAATAGAACTTGTAAGAAGCTAGAAGACTAGCTTTTAAAGTTTGTTCTATTCTTTATGTTTTAGTGAGAACGTATCCTATAGGATAAGTATGTAACTTTTATTACTTCTTTTATAAAGGATTAAGCCTTTTTCTAGGTTAAGCGATTTATTAATTACTATTATAGTAAACCTTTATCTACTAATATTAACCTATAGATATAGAACTTTAACTTATTAAAGGAACAAATTTATTAAGTATTTAAGGTACATAATAAACCAACTATTATACGTTATAAAATTCAATATATCTAATAGACTATGTTTACTACTAACTACGCTACTAAGTTTTAAGAAGTAGCTACGTTTATAGGTTTAGATAATAACGTGTTAATAACTATATTTAGACAAAGGCTAAAGCCTAAGGTTTAAGAAGAACTAATATAGACTACTACTTCTATAAATACCTTTAACTCCCTAGTTAACGAGGCTATTAGTATTATTATCAAATTATATAAACTCTAGCAGGAATTGTAAGAAAATCTATACGCGTAAGCTATAGTTATAGTTCCTTACCTACTACTTTAAGGTAACTTATAGAAGAATAATAACCTTTAATAAAGATAATAAGGTAACTATTCCTAGTTAAACACTAGCTAACGTATCTATAATTATTCTTAAAGCAGATACTATAGACCTAAGGCTATAAACCTATTAAACCTTAATAAGGGACTAATATGATACAATATAGGTAGCAAAGGGAAGGAAAAGTCTTTACTAACCTGTTATAACTATAGTAAGTAAAACTACTTTACTAGGGACTATTAATAGAAGAATAAAGTATTCTAATAGTTATATGTACTAACTAGTAGTTGTTAGAATAACAACGCTAATACTAGTAAAGAATAGGAGGTTCTTACTAAAGAAAATAGGCGTCTGATAGATGACCCTAATTCTAGAGCTAATAATACTTATATCAGGAACTCTAATAAGGATAAACTAGATGTTTAAAGCTAGGCACTAACACTATACTATAAGATAGATAGGTAATAGGCACATATCTGTAACATCTTAGAACGTTTAAGTAATAAACTAGGAGAGGCGTATAGTAAAATCCTTATATAATAAGAAGAATAGGAATAACTAGACTAACTTTATAACTAGCGTGAATAAATGCAGTAAACCTATTTTATTTCTAATATAATACTACCTGATTATAGAAGAACTCCTCTAGTAAGAAGTATTAAGTTAATAGAAACCTAAAGAACTACTAAAATAGCTGTAAAGGTGCCCTCATAGCTATTAATCAAGAATTACAAGACGCACTGCAAGAAACAGCTAAACAAGACTAGTAATTATAATAGTCAATAAGCTTAGCTACTAAACTAATAATAGTAACTAGCTTACTAGTATAATAAAACCTAGACTATTATTATCTAAAGTATAGGTAGCTTTTATAGACTATATACACTCACAACTATTATACCATTTACTACTAAGAGAAGATAGGCGCTTTAAAGTTTCCTTATAGCTCTAGAAAATATAAGGGAAAATAGTATAACTGCCTTAGTTATTACTATAAAGAATATCTATTCAATAAACGCTAGAAGAAGTAATTCCTTAGTATTAATAACTTCTTAGCAATTATATAGATATAGTTAGTTATTAATAGAAAATGATAAAATAATATATAGCTATTCTGCCTAAATAATAAATGCATAAAGCGAAAACGCGCAAAGGCGTAGAACAGATTTAGTAATAAGAAGTCTTTTTTAGGTACAGGCTAGATAAGAGCTATAGGATATAGTCCTTTCATAATATTAGGACTAATCTTCTCATTAAACTACCTATTTAATTAGGTAGGATATATATAATAGTAATATTAGACTTTAGAGTATAATTTAAATATATCTCTTCCTAAGCTATATAGTAAGCTGGACTTAAGCTATAGTATAAGTAAAACTTATACCTACTTATAGTAGCTAATAGGAAACTAATGCTAGTAGAATTAGAAATTACCTATAAGGTATTATTTACTTTATTATAAATATAGAACTATCTAGAGCACTTAATTCTAAACGCGTTTAAGATAGCTATTTATAATGTTATTTTAGGCCTGCCATAGCTACACAAGTATAATTAATAAATTAATTAGAAAAAGGGACAGCTTTTATTTAATAGGTATAGATATATCACTACTGTATACTAACTTACGTAACCTACGCTAGTGTTAGTCAATAAGAAGGAGATTAATAATATCTCTTTAATATATAAGACGTGCTAATAGAATAGAGTGTTACGATCCCTTTATAACTAGCTAACTAGATGCTAACCCTCCACGATTGCTGACGTACCTAGCGTAGTAATTACACGGGCTCTTCCGTGCAGCACGATTACAGCACAGTAAATTACAAGTTATATAACTAGCTTACTCCTTAGTAGTTAAGCTAGTAGGTTATATGTGATAAGCTTACGCAGCTTATATTAAGCCTAGTAAGCCTAGCTTACGTAGCTTACGTTAAGCTTAGTGAGCCCTTACACTTACTATAGTATATAGCATGTAGGAACACAACCCTTATAGTTTATATTTAACTTTAGTAATTAAGTTTATTATTAGAATCTTAACTTTATAGATAACGAGTTGTAAAGCATGTTACTCTTCTATTACCTATTAATACTATATTAGACTTTATCTAGGTATCTTACCCTTACCTAATCCTAATGTACTTATCCCTAAGAACTAACTTAAACTAGTACACTTTTAGACTTTGTCTAGTACGACTTCAACACTTTAAACACCCTTTAAGATAAGTACTACCTTAGGATTCTATGTTACCCCTAGCAACTCCAACGCATCGCGCAACCAAGCTAATAGCAACTATAATATAGATAAAGAAATATTAGTGCCTACTATTATAAGCATCTATCTAGTAGCTAAACCTAAGACCTTTAACAGTACTCGCAAGAAGCTAGAGAATCAGCTTATAAAGTTTAACCTATTCTTTATATTCTAGGGAGAGCGTATCCCTAAGGACAAGCATATCACCTTCACATCTACATTTATAAAGGATTAAGCTTTTACGTAGATTAAGCCGTCTATCCACTGTTACTATAGAGAACCTTCGTCTACTAATATTAACCTATAGATTAAAGACTTTAATCTATTTAAAGAATAGATTCATTAAGTATTTAAAGTATATAATAAACCTACTATTGTACGTCGCAAAATCTAACGTATTTAATAAACTATATCTACTACTAACTACGCTGCTAAGTTCTAAGAAGTAGCTACATTTATAGGCTAGGATAATAACGCGTTAATTACTATGTTCTAACAGAGGCTAAAGCCTAAGGTTAAGGAAGGATTAATATAAACTACTACTTCTATAGACACCTTTAACTCTTTAGTTAATAAAGCTATTAGTATTAACATTAAGTTATATAAACTCTAGTAGGAATTGCGAGAGGATTGACGCGCGTAAGCTATAGTTATAGTTCCTTGCCTACTACCTTAAGGTAACTAATAGAGAAATAATAACTTTTAATAAGAATAATAAGGTAACTATTATTAGTTAAACACTAGTTAGCGTATCTATAACAACACTTAGAATAGATACTATAGACTAGAAGCTATAAACCTCTTAAACCTTAATAAAGGACTAGCACGACGCGACATAGGTAGTAAAAGGAAGGATAAGTCTTTACTAACTTGTTACAACTATAGTAAGCAAGGCCACTTTGCTAAGGACTATTATTAGAAGAATAAAGTATTCTAACAGTTAAACGTACTAACTAGTAGTTATACAAATAACAACGCTAATGCTAGTAAAGAATAGGAAATTCTTACTAAGGAAGACGGGCGTCTTATAGAAGATCCTAATTCTAGAGCTAATAACGATTATATTAAGGACTCTAATAAGGACAAATATAATATCTAAAGCTAAGTACTAACGCTATACTACAATATAGATAAATAGTAGAAGCACATTTACAATATCTTAGGAAGATTCAGTAATAAGCTAGGTTAGGCTTATATTAAGCCCCTTATGCAAGCAGAAAAGCAAGAACAACTCTAGTAACTTTAATATAAATATAACTAAATGTAATAAAAGTATCTCTCTTCCTAACGCTTAGACTAATCTAGGATAAATTCCTTAGGAGAAGAACACTAGGTTAATAGAAACCTAAAAGACTATTAAGATAGTTGTAAGGGAGCCCTTTTAGCTACTAAATAAAACCTACAGGCTTACATATAAGAAACACGAGAATAAGGATAATAACTTAACTTAATAGTAAACTTAACTACTAGACTAACAATAATAACTAGCCTACTAGTATGGTATAACCTAGACTGTCGCAATCTAAAGCATAGATAGCTTTTATAGACTATATACACTTACAACTATTGTACTATTTACTACTTAGAAAAGATAGGCACCTTATAGACTCCCTATAGACCTAGACAATGCAAGAGGAAATAGTACAACTACCTTAACTATTACTGTAGAGAATATCTATTTAATAAACACTAGAAGAAGTACTTCCCTAGTATTAATAACCTGTAGGTAATTATACAAATGTAGTTAGTAGTTAATAGAGAGTGCTATAATAATGTATAGCTACTTTACCTAAATAACATATGCATAAAGCACTAACGCGCAAAGACATAGAATAGATTTAGTAATAAAGAGTCTTTTTTAGGCATAGACTAAATAGGAGCTCTAGGATATAGTCCCTTAATAACATTAAGACTAATCTACTTATTAAACTCCCTATTAAATTAGGTAAAGTATAGATAATGATATTATTAGACTCTAGAGCGCAATTAAATCATATCTCTTCCTAAGCTATACAGCAAGCTAGATTTTAGCTATAGTAGAAGTAGAACTTATATCTACTTATAGTAGCTAATAGAGAACTAATACTAGTAGAATTAGGAATTACTTATAAAGTAGTATCTATTCTATTACAAATACAGAACTATATAGAGTAGTTAAACCTAGACGTGTTTAGGATAGCTACTTACAACATTATTATAGGCCTACTATAGTTAAAAAAGCATAATCTATAGATTAACTAGAAGAATTAATAGCTTTTATTTGATAGGTATAGATATAGTACTACTATACGCTAGCCTACGCAGCCTACGCTAAAGTTAGTAGATAAGAAGGAGTTTAAAATCTCTTTTTTATATATAAGACGTGCTAATAGCATAAAGTAGTTAACTATATAAATTAAGAACGCCCCTCTATAATAGTTAAAAGGACTAAAAGTGCACCTCTTACTATACTAAACGTATACTAATAGTATACCTAGATGGTTAAAGAAGAGTTATCTATAAAAGCGCTACCTAAGCATTAACCTCAGAATTATAAGATTAAACTTAAGGAAGGGAAAGAACTACCTTCTAGGCTAATATACTAGCTATATAAAGATAAACTAGAAGTACTCTATAAGTATATTAAAGAAAACCTTATGAAAGGAACTATTAGATAATCTAAATTTTTAGTAGAATTCCTTATCATCTCTATTGTAAAAAAAGACGGCAGCTTAAGACTTTACGTTAATTACTGGAAGCTTAATAAGATTATAATAAAAAACTAGTACCTGCTACCTAATATTAAGAGGTTATAGAATAGACTTTAAAAAGTAAAGTTCTTTACTACACTTAATTTACGCAGAGCATACAGCCTTATATATATAAAAAAAGGCAAAGAATAAAAGACAGCGTTTAGAACCTATTATAGTTATCATAAATATATAGTTATGCTATTTAGGCTAACTAATGTACTAGGAGTATGCTAGGCGTTAATTAGTAACATGCTCTAGAAGCATCTAGATATTACTATAGTAGTATACCTTAATAATATGCTAGTATATAGTTAAACACTAGAAGAACACAAGGTCTATATAAGATAAGTATTAGACTACTTAGTAAAAGCAGACCTTAGGCTAAAGCTAAAGAAGTATAAATAGTATAAAGAAGAAGTAGAGTTCCTTAGCTACATTATAAGAAAATATAAAGTAAAGATAAGTAAGAAAAAGATTTAGGTTATAAAGGATTAGCTAATACCTACATTAGTTAAGGGAATCCAAGAACTCCTAAAGTTTATTAACTTTAACTAACGCTTTATTAAAGACTACTCCCTAAAAGCCTTACTACTTATAAAGCTTACGTAAAAGGATATACTATTTAAGTAGGAATAAGCGTAAGAAACTACTTTCTAATTACTTAAGTAAGTATGTATTAAGCTACCTGTATTAATTACGTTTAAGAGTAGCAAACTAATATGCCTTAAAATAGATGCCTTAGACTTAGTATTAGGGGCTTATATTACATAAAAATAAGATAGGTAATAGTACCTAATTACTTACTATTTAAGAAAGTTTACAGCACTTAAGGAACGCTATAACATGTATAACAAGGAACTTATAGCTATTATTAACGTATTATAACATTAAATAGTCTACGCGGAAAGCTGCTTTAAACTTACTATTTATATAGATTATAAGAACTTGGTATATTTTATAATGACTAAGATTCTAAACTAAAGGCAAGTTCGCTAGTTAATAATACTAAGTTAATATAAGTTTAAGATCCTATATATACCTAGAAAAGACAATAGTAGAGTAGACACGCTTAGCTAATACTATAACCTTGTAGGTTAAAAGACAATTAGCAAATTTGCTATTCTTAGAAAAAACAAGGATAAGTCTTTAGGATCATTATAGCAGCTTAATCTTATAATAGTAATCTAGTAGGAACACTATACGCTAGAATAAGTACTAGAGGAATTAGAAGAATATATTATAAGTAGTTTTTATAACAACCCACTTTATCGACATTCTAGTATTATAAGAATAATAGAGCTTATAAAGAGACACTATAAGTGCTTGAATATGCGTAATAAAGTTAGTAAGTTTATTAAAAACTATATAAGCTACTAATAGGATAAAAATAGTACGCACGCTAAGTATAGAGAAGTATAAGTAATAAAGCTACTAACAGCTTTATAAATAGACATTATAACAAATCTTATTATATAACTGCCTATCTCTAAAGACCTTATTATAGGCTACAACTATAACTTAATCTCCGTTATAGTAGATAGATTTACTAAATACGCTAAGATAATACTGTTTAGATATAGCTACACTATAGAATAACTAGCACATGTCTTTAAGAACTAGTTTATCTGCTATTATAGAATACCTAAATTAATTATTAGTAATAGAGATAAGCTCTTTACGTTAAATTATTAGACTACGCTTTTAGTAGTAATAGGTACTAAGAAGAAGCTCTTAATAGCTTGTTATCTATAAACAGATAGATAGACTTAATAAGTAAACTAAATAATAAAGACGTATTTCTAAATCTAAGGACGCGGTACTAAGTACCTAGTTAAATAGCTAAGGTATCCTAACTTAGGAAATATATAAGAACTAACTACGCACCTTACAAACTACTAGTAGTTATTAAAGGAATTTAAGGCTAATTAAGTAACAGCTTAGTAAGATCTACCTAGTAATTTAAGGGCAACCCTTTAAAGGCGCCCTAAGTACTAGGCAACAAGCTTAGAGCAAGACCTTCTAAAGAACTATTAAACATGATAGTTCCCTTATATAACTTTTACTCTACGATGTTTTACTTTTCTATAGCAATCACCTCCTTTATGTAATAATCTAGTAAATCTATCTACTACTATAACTACTCTTTTTACGTATACGCAATCTATAATTCTTCTAATACCTTTTTTGAAGCCTTAAATGCTTTATTTTACACTTTATAGCTTTCCTTATTAGAACTCTGCAACTTTTCTCTTTTAGATGTAAGTTAGTAGAACTTAGATTAAGTTACCTTTATATTACAATATTATTTATAATATAAACATTTACTATACTTCCTTGAATAAATATAGACCTTGTACATTTAATTTTACTTTATATAAGTTAAACATTTCTTAACTATAGTTTCTCTAAAGGACTTAACAAATTCGTATAGATAGTAACAGCATATACTACTTAACTTAGATAGTTATCCAAGTATTATTAAGACCTACCTAATAATGAAGTGCAGGCCCCGCGTTTTATGAATTAGCTTAAGAGACTAAGCTAAGATAGAAGGGGGATAGTATTATAATATTAAATAATTAGAACCCTTGTTAAGAATTATAAACTAATGCGGCATAGTAATTGCAAACACTAAAAAGAAAATATAAGTAAGTAAACAAGTAAAGTTAGTAATTAGCATTTAGTAGTAGATTGCACGAGGTTACATAACATGATTAGTCTTAGCATAATTAGTCTAATTAGTGCTTAGTGTAATTAGTAATTAGTTTAATTAGTGCTTAGTATAATTAGTATAATTAACACTACTAAGTAGACTACATTACTCTTTAGTATATAGCACGTAGAAACACAACCCTTATAGTTTATATTCAACTTTAGTAATTAAGTTTATTATTAGAATCTCAACCTTATAAATAATAAGTTATAAAGCACGTTACTTCTCTGTTACCCTAAGCTACTATATTAGACTTCGTCTAGGTATCTTATCCCTACCTAATCCTAACGTACTTATCCCTAAGACCTAACTTAAACTAGTACACTTTTAGACTTCGTCTAGTATAACTTTGACAAATGCATGCAATTTCTTACTCCTTAAAGTTAGTCGAGTTATTCTTGTTCCTTTGCTTAGGTGCGAGGTTTTTTATTTTCTTATTATAATTGAACTTTATAGTCCTGTTTAAATTTAGCGATGTCTTCCCTACTAATGTAACGTTTATTAGGGTAGTATATAGCACCTAGGTTTTCCTTCTTCCTCTTAAAGTAGGTAGCGCATAGCTAATTTTACAAGCTAAGATATAGTAGACTATTTATCTTTTAGTCTTATCCTTGTAGTCATTCTATAGTTAGTAAAGGCTATCTATTAAGAATATATAGTTCCTTACCTTTAGAAGTAAACTATTAATCTCCCTATTATACTAATTCCTTATAGTATCTTTTACTAAAGATAACTTATTTATTCTTATGATAACATTCTACTACGTAATAGCAATTATAGTTACTAATAGGTTAATTAAACTTTTAATATAGCGTAGGTGTATAATTATAGCTTTCCCCTATATCTATGTTAGTGATGTTCCTTTTAGATTTTAACTATAAGTTCTTTGTTAGTTATCTAAGGTTATTAGTAATTATTCCTTAATTACTAGTATTAGCATCTCTATCCTTAGTATTGCTAGATAATACATTCAACTATTAAGTTACGTTATTCTTTATTGAATAGTCCTTAGTAATACGGCCTTGCTTGCTATAAGTATAATAAGTTAGCAAAGTCTTATTCTTTCTATAACTACTCTTATTCTTTTTCTTATTAGGGCCGTTGTTAAGGTTTAAAAGATCTATAGTCTCTAGTCTATAGTAACTACTTTAGGTATTATTATAGGTACGTTGTCTTATATTAGATTAATAGCGGCCTCTATAGTTACTATAGTTAAATAAGTTATTACGCTATAGGTTACGTAGTAGTAGACGTTTTTTCATAATAAAACGCGCTTATAAATCTTCTTATAACTCTTAATAGAGCTTATAGAGTTTAACGTTAATATTAATTACTATATTAATATAGTTATTAAGAGTATTAGTACTAGTGCTAGTACGTATTAGCTCTTCTTTAACTTTAAGCTTAAGGCTTTAATAAAACATAGTAGTTAGCGCTGTGTTATCCTAGTTAGTATTAGTAGTAAGTTATTAGAACCTTATAGTGTAGTTAGTAGCTAGCTTAGTTTAATAAATACGCTAAATGTCTTATCTAGTAATAGTTAGTTTATTAAAGACTTTAAAGATAGGCTTAATCTTATCCTAAAACTAGTTAAAGTCCTTTATCTATTAATTAACTTTATCTAGAGCCTTATCTTTACTAAACTGCTAAAGGAAGGGCTTAAACTACCCAAAGGCGTTTTTACGCATATAGCTTACTACTAGAGTAACTTACTTTTCTATAGGTACCTTATCTCCCTAAAATATAAAGCAGAGGTCCTATTAGAGTAGCTAGTTATCTAGCTTAGTATATTTTTTATAGTATAGGTTAGGCTTATTAGCGTTTATAACATTATAGTTCGTAGTACTAGCGTAAGTTATGCCTATATTAGTAGAGTAAGAGCTACTAGGGGTAGCACAAGGTCCTAAAGTAGTACTTATCTTAAAGTATTGAAAATATTAAAGTCTATACTTTGAGTAAAGCTTATAAGCACTAATAAGGTTAGTTCTTATAGAAGAGTATAGTAATAGGAGGTTGCAGGGGCTAGGTATAGATACCTAGTAAGATACTATAATAACTATAAGTAATAATAAGTAGTATAGAGTAGACTATTTAGCTTAAGAGTAAGGTTAAGAAATAATGTATTATCTAAAGAAAACTCAAGGTAAATATAATGCCTTAAGGGTAGTATTCTTACTAAACTATATACTAAGGTATAATGTAGTCGACTTAGTAGTATTCATTATACTAATTAACCTTAGCACTAATTAAACTAACTACTAATTATACTAAGCACTAATTACACTAAGCACTTATTATACTAATTATACTAAGACTAATTACGTTACATAACCTTGTATAATCTATTACTATATACTAATTACTAACTTAACTTATATACTTACTTGTAATTTTCCCTTAGTGTTTATAATTACTGTGCCGTATTAGTCTGTAATTCTTAACATAGGTTCTAAATATTTAGAATCGTAATAGATAGTAGAGGTATAATAAGCATAGGAACTCTAGGCTAACTACTATTATTAAGAAGTACTATAACTCTATATTAGTAATATAGTCTAGCTAAAGTTAGGAAACTACTTCTTAAATAATATAGCTAGCTAGAAGCTAGACTAGAAGAGCTAGAAGTTTATAGTCTTTAAAGTAATCTCCTCCTATAATATTAAGCTGAATATGCTAGGGAAAGTTTACCTAGTATTTTATATAGATAGACTCTGTTTATGTCCCTAGAACCTGCTAAGGGGCTAGACTAATAACATCTTCTAACCTAGACTACTTATAGTTATAAATAACAATAGATAAATAGTAAAGGAATAGACGATTTATAGTATTCTTATAAGATAGTTAGTAGGGGTTAAAGAAAGGAATAAAAAGTACTATATTACGTAGCGTAGTTATGCTAGTAGGACTTAGGAACTAAGTAAGGACTATAAAGAATCAGAAGCCCTAGACAAGTAGTTAGCTTTTATAACTACTAAGTAAGATAGGGATAGAAACTTACCTCTAGGCTTTTATTATAAACCCCTATTATTAGAGGCTTATATTCTTTAACTACTACTAGCACTACTAGCGCTAGGAAAGTAGAGGAGTAAAAAGAGTAAGAGTTAAAAAAGAAATATAAGATAAGGAAAAAAAAAATGTAGAAGTAAGTAGAATGTAATTATATTGTATTAAGAGCTAGCTATGCGCTAGCACCTCTAAGAAAGGAGGGAAGAAGTCTAAAAGCTCTAGAATAGAGTAAGTTATAGAAAGGCAGCTTATAGGCTAGGTATTTCTAACTACTAGAACACTAGAACACTAAGATATAAAAGAAAAGAAAACCTACTTTAATATACTAGCAGCCTTATTATTATTATTTTTTGGATTTCTACTTTATCTCCCTTAAGCGTTAAGCTTAAACTATTTAAGAAGCTCCTAATGCTACTTTAGAATACCCTTATAGGCCCTGTCTTAACTAGCAGTGTACGTAGAATAAGAAAGGTTAAATAACTACACGTATACACTACTAATAGTACTAACTATACTATAAGTTTAAATATTAAGGTTATACTATTAAGATTAGAGAAAGGTAAGGTTATACTATTAAGATTAGAGAAAGGATTGCATCTTAAGATATAACTAACTTATAATAAGCTTAATCTAGTAAAGCGTCTCTTAGGTATTCTTAGCTATCTACTTAAGAATATTAATTAAGTAGTAGGTAAGACTAATAGTAGAGTTAGGATTGTTTAACTTGGCCTTGATTTCTTCCTTATAGTTAGATATTTTAGTATTATAGGCAACCTATTTACTAAAAGGCTAAGATAGGAGATTGCGTATAGCAGGTAAATTATAGTAGTAAATAAAGTAACTGTAAATAGGATTAATAAGTTAAGTATACTAGCTAGAGCGCTAGTTAATGAGGATAGTTAGCTTAAAGATAAAGTAAACACTAGTAAGTGCCTTCTAAGTCTTATAAAGCGCCTATTCAAAAGTTAGCAGATACTAGAAGGAATATATTAATCATAAATTACCTTATAATACTTCTTATAACTAGTCTAATACTTCTTATAAGTGCTAGAGTTGCCCTTAAATAAACACTACTTGCTATTATTTCAGTGTATAGTTAAATACGAGAGGAATACAAGGTCTATATAAGATAAGTATTAGAGTACTTAGTAAAAGTAAACCTTAAGTTAAAGCTAGAGAAGTGCAAGTAGTATAAGGAAGAAGTAGAATCCCTTAGCTACGTTATAGGAAGATATAGGGTAAAGATAAGTAAGAAAAAAATCCAAGTTATAAAAGATCAGCTAACACCTATATTCGTTAAGGGGGTTTTAAGAATTTCTAAGGTTTATTAACTTTAACTAACGCTTTATTAAAAACTACTCCTTAAAGGCTTTACTACTAATAAAACTCTCGTAGAAGGATATACTATTTAAGTAAGAATAAGCGTAAGAAGACGCTGTTTAGTTACTTAAGTAAGTGTATATTAAGCTACCTATATTAATTATGTTTAAGAGTAGTAAACTAATACGCTTTAGAATAGATACCTTAGACTTAGTATTAGGAGGTTATATTACACAAGAACAAGATAGATAGTAGCACTTAATTACCTACTATTTAAGGAAGTTTATAGCACCTAGAGAACGCTATAATATACATAATAAAGAACTTATAGCTATTATTAACGCGTTATAACACTAGAGAATTTACGTAAAAAGCTGCTCTAAACCTACTATTTATATAGATTATAGGAACTTAGTACACTTTATAATAACTAAGTTTTGAAACTAATAACAAGTTTCCTAGTTAGATATGCTGGCTAGTATAAGTTTAAGATCCTATATATACCTAAAAAAGATAATAGTAGAGTAGATATAGTTAGCTAATGCTATAACCTTATAGGTAAAAAGATAATTAGTTAATTTGCTATTATTAGGAAAAGTAAGGATAGGTCCTTAGGACTATTATAGTAGCTTAATCTTATAATAGTAATCTAGCAGGAACACTATACGCTAGAACAAGTACTAGAGGAACGAGAAGAACATATTATAAGTAGTTAATATCATAACTCGCTTTATAGACATCCTAGTATTATAAGGACATTAGAACTTATTAAGAGATATTATAAGTTCCTAAACATACGCAACAAAGTTAGTAAATTTATTAAGAATTGTATAAGCTACTAGCAGAATAAACATAGTATATACGCTAAATATAGAGAAGTATAAGTTATCAAGCTACTAATAGCAATTCAGATAAATATTATAATAGGTTTTATTATATAGTTACCTACCTCTAAAGACCCTATTATAGACTATAACTATAACTTAATTTTTGCTCTAGTAGATAGATTTACTAAATACGCTAAGATAATACTATTTAGATATAGCTACACTATAGAATAACTAGTATACGTCTTTAAGGTTTAGATTATCTGCTGTTATAGAATACTTGAATGAATTATTAATAATAAAGATAAAATCTTTATGTTAAACTACTAGACTACGCTACTAGCAGCAATAGGAACTAAGAAGAAGCTCTCTACAGCCTATTATCTATAGATAGATAGAAAGACTAAATAAGTAAACTTAATAATAGAGATATATATCTAGATCTAGCATAACTAGAAGTAGAATAACTAGGTTTTACTATTGCCTATAGCATAAATCACTTATAATAATGAATTACTAGAAGCAATAGGCTATTCACTATTCTTTACAAATTATAGTAGATTACTAAATTTCTTTAAAAAATTATTTAATAGTAATATCTGAATGGAATTAGCAATAACTTTAGTTAAAGCACTAAAAAAGTACACTAGAAATTGCTTGAAAACATTACTAAAGCTTGGTTAAAAAGTATCTATTCTATTAACAACAAGAAAAAAACAGCGCCTCTGCTAAAGGAGGGGGATAAAGTATATTTTCTTACAAAAAATCCACGCACACTACAACTAATAAAGAAACTAGATAAGGTTAAGGTAAAACTATTTCTTAATTTTAAACAAACTAGCTTAGTTAACTATTCACTTATAAGACTTATAGATATAAAGATCTATTTTATGTTCTATATCTTGCTACTAGAACTAGCTAACCTTTAAATACTAATCTAGAAAGACTTTTACTACTAAGCTTATAGTAAAGATAAGTAAGATATTAAAACTATATTAAAACATAGAAATAAGGGTAAAGGCAATAAATATCTAGTTAAATAGTTAGAGTACCCTAGCTTGTAAAATACATAGGAATCAATTACGTACCTTATAAACTATTAATAACTACTAAAGAAGTTTTAAAATTCATAGTAAAATTAACAAAGCTAAGTATTAACTATATAATAAGAGAATACGCAGTTAGCATATTTACTATAGAATAATTAATCTTTATAGCTTGAATATCCTTGCCTTCCCCCTTAGACTTATTTATAAAGTATTTAGCCTTCTTTACAGCCTTATCCATTACTTAGGCTGGAATTTTCTTATTTTAGAATAGACGCGTAATTACTTCTATAAGGAGTTTCTTATCTTCTTTTATATTCCTTTTATATTTTATGCAAGTCTTGTCTAAGGACTTCTAAGATGATTTAATATATAGACAACTAATATATATATACTTTACGTACTTTAAGTAGTTTCTAAAAGGTATGGTAAGATAATTTTAACTAGAAGTAAAGTAATAATTATAAGAAATAGGTGTAACAGTATTATAATAATAGATGTTAATACTAAGATAAAGATGTTTCTAGGATATAGAAGATATAATAAGCTTATAGGAACTAAGCATAGTAGGGCAACGCTTATAAAGAATAGCTAATAAAAAATAAAATAAATCTTTGGAAGGGGAGGGATAGTATTATAATCCCTTTAGAACTAGCTAACTAGATACTAACCCTTTATAATTACTAACGCACTTAGTATAGTAATTATATAGGCTTTCCTATATAGTATAGTTATAGTATAGTAAATGATAAGTTATGTAACTAGCTTACTATTTAGTAGTTAAGCTAGTAGGTTATACGTAATAAGCTTACGCAGCTTACGTTAAGCCTAGTAAGCCTTAAAACTTATTAAAGTATATAGTATATAAGAATACAACCCTTATATTTTATATTTAACTTTAGTAACTAAGTTTTTGATTAGAATTTTAACCTTATACATAATAGGTTATAAAGCATATTACTCTTTTATTACCTTAAGCTACTATATTAGACTTGGTCTAGGTATCTTACCCCTACCTAATCTTAACGTACTTATCCCTAAGACCTAACTTAAACTAGTACACTTTTAGACTCCGTCTAGTATAACTTTAATAAATAGCTTAGCTAGTAGTATAGATACCTTAGATAATTATAACCTTATTATTATTACCTAGCTATATCTTCTTAGGGTTACTTTATATATAAGAGCCTATTAAGACTATCTAAGTATTAATTATACCTATTATAAAGCTAGTCTTATTAAAGTTATTAGTATCTTTATCTAGATTACTATATCCCTTTTCTTATTTTTCTTATAATCTTGAACTAGAGTATTATAACATATATATCTTTATCTAGAGCTTACTAATAATTATTTAGATAACTATGTTAAAGCTTAACTCCCTTAGTATATATATTAATTCTATCTACCTGGTACCTACTAAGAGGTTTTTTACTATATATTATTAGGCACTATAGTATAGTAGAGGCACGAGTAGAGATAGTTAAGGTAGAAGGATATATTATAGGTATTAGATAGATAAATTACTACTAATACTTAGAATAATTATTGCCTCTCTTATACTAGAGGTTCTTAGCTAAAGTTCTAAGAAGTGCTTCTAGCCTAGTTAGGCAGAGAGCGCTTAATAATATCCCCCTTTTAAGGTTATTCGCCTTAAACAACTATAGAGAATCTAAGTTAGGCTCCTATAGCTTATAACAGAGTACTATAGCTTAAAGTAGTTTACTATATAGTAGGTAGCTTAAGGCGTAGCCTATAGCTCGTTCTACCTTTACTTAGGTGCTATAGGTAAAGGTAGGATAGAGAAACCTGCTTTTACCCTTACTTTACTTAAATAATAATAGCGTACTAGTAGGGCCTAGGCAGCCTACACACTTATACCTTATATAAGCTATTCCCCTTATTATTTTAACTCTTTTCCCCTCTACCCTACTACTACAACTTTTATAAGTCTTTATGTTTTTTATATTCTTTAATAGTTTTAGTGCTATACTAATACGAGACTATAATAGTATCTTATAGGCTAGTATAGGGTGTAACAGGGCTAATAATGCTAAGTAGAACTATTAACAACTATATTAACTAATACCTTTATAATCCTACCTACTTTTACTTACTATAGACTCTACTGCTATTAGTAATAACATAGTAGAGAATAGCATCCCTATTTACTATATTTATACCTACTATATTACCTTTTACGCTAAAGAAAAGGTCAAGTTCCTAGGCAAGATTAGCTATATCTATCCCCCTTTTACTAATACTAACTGCTATTTATATAATACCTAGCTAGTTAAGGTTAAAGACGGCTCTAAGCACTAATTTATAAGGTACTTTTAGTGCTTTCTAGCTTAGTAAGAGTATATAGCAGTATATTAACTTCTTATAAACTATTATAGCCTCTTCTAACTCTTAATTAGCTTTCTATAGAACTTAGAGAAAACTTTAATAATATTAATAATCTCCTTTAGTAGCTTTACTATACTACTATTACTAACCCTACTACTAACCCCCCTACTAACAACCCTACTACTAAGCCCTGCTATACCTTAACTAAGGGTAAGCTCTTTTAGAAGAGTATATACCTAGCTTAGCTCTATAAGCCTATTAAGAAGGACTTAGGTAGGTAAAAGTGTTTTATAAGTTATTATAGGCTATACTAAACTATTACAGGAAGTTTATTCTATATAGTAAATGCCTCTATTTATATTTTAGTATTATTAATAAGGAAGGTAATCTATGCACGAAAGTCCGCCCTAATAGTTATAATAGGAGTAAAAAGGCTACTCTTAGTAAGGCCAAGGCTAACAAGAGGTCTTTTAAGGAGGTAACTTTAGCTAAAATAGCTTATAAGACCTCTATACCTACTAAAAAAGTTAGTTAACCTTATTATAAGCTATAATAGCATATGCTAACATGCTATAGGTAAAGCGTAGAGTATTTAGTGCTAATAAGGAGATTAAGAGGAAGATTAAGGAGTTAGTAGTTTAGATCTTAAGCTAGGAGATAGCAAGGGCATTAGCTAAGTCTAAGATAAAGGGTTCCTTTACTAAGAAGATTAAAACTGCTAAAGCAGAGCTTTAGAAGCTTTAAGATATATAATAAGTAGTAGTTCTAGATTATTATAGCCTATTATAGGCTATTATACCTCTAGAGTTTTAGTAATATAATTTTAGATTAGCTATAGTAGACTTTAAAGTTCTTAGGTTTTTTGTTTAGTATACCCTAAGCCTTAGGCTTACTTATAAATGCATCTTCTCCTAGTCCTATTAAATTTCTAACTTATTATATTCTTATATATTAGTTCTTTATATCTACGTTACATCTCCTACGTTGTTATAGCCTATTATAGGCCTAAATAGACTATAGTATACCTAGATTATTCTAAAGACACTAGTATTAGCCCTTAGCACTAGTAAATACCCTAAAAACCCTATAAGAAAACTAGTAAAGGTTTGCTAGGTTGTACTAAACTTTTTATCGTTATTCCTTATCCCCCTTCTTTTTTAGAGGTTACCTTTAACGCTTTATAACCTTTATTATCTGCGTTTTTCTTTAAGGTTAGATGCCTTAACTACTCTAGAATTACTATAGTACTCTACTTAATATATTCAGGCCTAGTTTCTAGGAATTTTCTTCTTTTAGATAACTTATCTATTTAACTAGATACTCTTAACTCCTATCTTCTCTACGCCTTCTTTTAGGTATTTTATTTATATTATATGTATTATTACTATATTCGCGTGATATATCTACTATAGGGATATCTGAGTATAGTATAAGCCCTTTTTAAATAAATAGTTCTAGTAATAATGTATAAAAAACTAGGTAGGCTTTATTAAGACTAAAGAGGTCTACTCTATATGCTAATAGTCTATACTAGGCTACAATACGCCCTAGTCTAATATATTTCTAGTCTAGTTTTCGCTTTAGCCTTGTAGATTTTATATGTTAATTCAAGACTATTACTTAGTTCCCTACTTTAAAGTCTACAAGTAGTCTTTTTTTATTAGCTTAAGCTTTCTAGTATACGTTTACTACTATAACCTTCCTTTGATATTCCTATTATAGGCTAAGGACTATTAATGTAACTTATCTCTTTTAAAAGGATTCTCCCTACTCTAGAAGTATAGTAAGCTAGTCTACGCTCTAGAGGTTTATCTCTTAGTTAGCTTAAAATAGAGTAGTACCTATAGTTATATATACGCTGTTATTATACGTAAACTCTGCTACTAATATGTAGAGGCTCTAGTTATCTTATTCTAAGTAATAATAGCATTATAAGTACTATTCTAAGGTTTAGTTCTACCGTTCCATCTACCTGTCTATCTATAGATAGTAGGCTAACGTTAATACCCTTTTTAAGTTTAAGAGTATTAGAATATATTCTAATGCTTAGCTACTATAAGCAGGCTTTTATTAGAAAGAATTATTTTCAGTACTCTATATAGGCGTATAACCTCTTTAATCTAAGCCTAGGCTAAGTCTATTCTATCCTAGTATATTCTAGCTAGCATATAGTAGGCTATCTTTATAAGTCTATAGACTACTTTAAGTATAGTGTTATATACTTATTTACCTATATAGCTCAAAAGTAGTTCTATTACAAAATCTATTAAAACTTCTTTCTAGGTATTATTTAGAGATAGTAAGGGTGCTAGTAGCTTATATAGTTTATATTAGATTAGTATTAACTTTTTATAGATAAGGTAATCTTTATAGTACGCCTCTACGTCCTTATATATCCCCTTCTAGGTATAATAGTATTATAGTTTCTCTAACGTTCTTCTTACACTAAAGTAGCCTACTAATAAATTATTATAGCATTCTTAGAGGGCTTTTACCTTCTCTTTAGTTAAGGTTAATGTTCTTAAACCTTTACTCGGTATTATAACTTCTTATAGTCTATTGTAGGCCTACCTATTTTCTAATATATCTAAGGTTACTCCTAAGTCCTCTTCTATTACTATGTTATCCTCTTAAAGTTTAAGGTCTTTCTTTTTCTTCTTATCTCTCTTTTAGAAGTCCTTTAGGGCCTTAACTATCTCCTTCTACTATTAAGATCTCTTACTTAATCTAGTAGTTACTATAGCTATAAGGAAGTTATCTTAGCTTTAAGACTTTAGTAGATTCTAAAAGGGCTATATAAAGGCTTTATTATACTTCTACCTAGGCTTCTATACCTTAGTAATATAATTAAGACGCCTAGAAGGCCTATCTATAAAGTTTATACTTCCTAGGTAGTAGGTAAGAATAAAGTTAAACTATAATAGGAACAAATAGCTCCTAACCTATCTATAGTTAAGAGTCTTTATTTCTATAAGCTATTTTAGATTTATATAGTCTGTTAAGACTTTCAAATAGATTTTTTAAAGGTCGTAGCGCTAGTGTTAGAAGCTTTTTATAATAGCTAGGAGTTCTTTATTAACTATATGTTAATTATACTCTACTTAGATTAGCTTATATAAGTAAAAGTCTACTAGCCTCTACTAAGGTATTTTAGTCTCTTCTAGCACTAGTTAACTTAGTATACCTAAGATAGCACTACTAAATGCATTAACCTTAACTTTAGTCTTTCTAGATAAGTTAAAATAAGCTAGGATAGGTACTTCTATAAAAGTATTTTTTTAGCTTCTAGAAAGCTACTATTACTTTAGCTTTAAGTTCTAGTTTCTAACTTTTCTCCCTTCTTATAGCTAGGCTACTCCTAGCTAAGCCTAGGGTCTTATAGGTTAATATAATTAATAGTAGGGCTAACTTAAAAAATCTAATCATAAGTCTCTTATAGTAGTTTATAAAACTTATAAATACTTTAATGTCGCGTACTGTACGTGGCTAAGGCTATTCTTAAATTATTTTTATCTTCTCTAGGTTAATACTAATCCCTTTAAGGCTAATCTAGTAACCTAGGTACTTAGTATATTATATATACTACTTACACTTACTTAGCTTAATATATAGCTTAGCCTTGCGTAGTTTCTAGAGCACTTCTCTTATATATTAAACATAATCCTCCTCTATATTTAAGTAGATTAGAATATTATCTAAGTATATAATGCAGGTTACGTCAATAAGTCCTACTAATATATAGTTAATATAAGCTTAAAATTGAATAGAGGCATTTATTAAGCTAAAAGGTATAATAGTATACTTAAAACAACTATACTTTATATAGAAAGTAGTCTTCTACTTATTACCTTCTATAATATAGATCCTGTAATAGGCCTCTTTTATATTAAGCTTAGTATACTACTTTACTTAAAAGAGCTACTTTAGGAGTTCTATAATTAGTAGTAGTAGGTGTCTATTCTTTACTATTACCTTATTAAAGCTATAGTAGTCTATGTAAAGCCTTAAACTTCTATCCTTCTTCTTTGTAAAAAGTATTAGAGCCTCTACTAGAGACTTCAAGTATTAAATCTATCTTCTTAATCTGTACTTAGTTAAGTACTCTTTTAGTACCTCTAACTTTGTTACAGAGAGGTTGTATAATAGCTAATAAGAAGGAATACTTTTAGGTATAAGAATAATAGTTAATTTAGAGTTACTATACTTAAGAAAACTCTTTAAGTTCTCTTTTAAGCCTACGTTTACACATTCCGCCTATTATAGGAGAAGGTAGCTTTTAATACCTTCTTCTATCCCCTTCTAGCTTATAAAGTTAATAAAGCATGTATATATATCTACTAATAGGTCTTATATACTTTTTTTAAACTATTTCACATTTTATATAGCTACCTTTAAGAACTTAGCTATATCTTTGGCCTTTACGCCTTTAAAGAGTATACGCTAGCTTATATAGCTTATTTTAGGATAGACTACGTCTATTTAAAGGAAACCTAGGTATAGCTTATACCTTTATAAGTTAGTTACAATAAATAGTATATAGTACGTCTCTATACGCCTACGTAAATTAGTAATAGTAGTTTCTACTATTACAATCCTATATACTATTAGTTTACCCCTATCTACCTCTTCTACTAATAGCTTTAGGAGAGGGTTAACTTAGGGATTATACTCCTTTATTAGCGTAGCTAAAATTAGGTTTAGTTAAGAACCTCTATTAATTATAGCCTCTATTAGCTTAGAGGATTAAATTATCACCTTTATAGTTAAAAGATAGGCTAGTATTAGTAATAACGCCTCCCTTAAGGTACTAGGTAACTTATTCTTTTAAGATAAAGCTATATAGGTAAATAGATAAGAGTCTAGGTCTTCTACCTTTGTTCTTTTCCTTCCCTTAAGATCAAGTAAGTAATCCTTATCTTTCTTAAGATTTTAGTAGTTAGGTTTAATATATTTAGGTTCTCTGCACCTAAGATACACCTTTTTAGAGTTATTATCTTTAGTATTACTTTATTCATGCGAAAACAGCCTACTATAGCCTATAATAGCCTTTTTATACTTTTTCTAAGGTTTACTAGTCCTCTCTAATTCTGCTATGTAACCTTTAGCTTTTAATAAGTCTTTCTTACTAGTAAACTTATAGTGTTCCTTACTTTTACTTTTTTATTAGTAGATAACGTTTACGTACTCTTCTACTAATAGTAGGGTACTTTGTTAGTCTATAAAGAAGAGGAATAGGTCCTTCTAGATATCTTCTTAAAGGGTAGAGATATATTCTAGGACTTAAAGCTTAGTTATCTAGGAGGTACCTAGTTCTTCCTATAGTAGTTAAAGGTAGTTAAGTAAATCTATAAAAAACTACCTAGGCTTCTAATAGGTATACTTCAAGGTTTTATAGGCTTATTGCTTCTATTCTAAAGGTGTTTCTAAAGCGTTAAGTATAACTTCTTTTAGAGTAATCTATATAAGTTACTAGAGAAGTAAATTCTAAAGCTCTATAGTGTAGTATACCTTCTATAAGGTTTTTAAAGGTTCTAAGAGATATATTAAGTTAAAGTTAACTTTTTAGTATTCTCTTATAAAGTTAGTAGGTAACTAAAGGAAGTGGGACTTATAGTTCTATTCCTATTAGTTATACTCTATCTAGTTCCTTTTAGAGTATTATTATAGTAGTTTTAGCTTTAAAAGACTAGTAGATAGTTCTTCTATTATCTAAAGGGGTAACTATAAGTTACTTCTAGTAGTTATAATAGTAGTAAGGTTACTAGCTTTATATCTTACCTTTACTTTATAGAGGTAGTTTAGTTCCTACTATTCCTATGCTTTATATAGCTAAGAGCGTAGGTTTTCTAGTTCTTAGTCTATTATAGATAATAGTACTCTACTTAAGCCTATAATAGGTTATTATTCCCTAGGAAGGCTTGTAGTGCTACTCCTAAGTCTTTACTATATCTCTTCTACCCTTCTTTAGTTAGAAAGTAGTATAGTATCTTCTTTATAGGAAGAGTAAGTACTTTATATATAAGTAGTAGCTAATTTACCTAGAGAGCTTAACACTTCTAGTAGATACTTATTACAATCCCGAATATTTAGAACCTATGTTAAGAATTACGGACTAATATAGCACAGCAATTGCAAATACCAAGGGAGAATTACAAGTAAGTAAATAAGTTAAGTTAGTAATTAGCATTTAGTAGCAGATTGCACAAGGTTATATACCGTAATTAGTTTAATTAGTAATTAGTTTAATTAGTGCTTAGTGTAATTAGTGATTAGTTCAATTAGTACTTAGTATAATTAATATTATTAACACTACTAAGTAGACTGTATTACTCTTTAGTATATAGTATGTAGGAACACAACCCTTATAGTTTATATTCAACTTTAATAATTAAGTTTATTATTAGAATCTTAACCTTACAAATAATAAGTTGTAAAGTATATTACTCTTCTATTACCCTAGGCTGCTATATTAGACTTCGTCTAGGTATCTTAACCCTACCTAATCCCGACGTACTCATCCTTAAGACCTAACTTGAACTAGTACACTTTTAGACCTCGTCTAGTACGACTTTAACAATACCCCTCTAAGCTTACTTTACTTTTAGACTAGCTTACCTAGTAGCTTCTCTGCCTAGTCTATATCCTAAGATTATGTAGTAAGGAGAGTAATTTAAATATTAAGCACTATAGTATAGTAGAGGTATAAGTAGAGATAGTTAAGGTAGAAGGATATATTATAGGTATTAAATAAACAAATTGCTACTAATACTTAGAATAATCATTACCTTTCTTATACTAGAGGTTCTTAGCTAAAGTCCTAAGAAGTGCTTCTAGCCTAATTAGACGGAGAGCGCCCAATATATATAGCTAGTAGATTATTAGCTATTTCTTCTACTATAGTTCTTATTAATTTATTTCTTACTTATCTAGCTAAAGTATATATACTACTATTACTTTCTCTTCTATCTTCTCTAGCTTCTTTAAGTTATGCTTATAATTATATTTTATATACTTTCTAGTATATAGTTCTATTAGTATAGTTTTAAGGATATTAAAGGCCTTATATATATATTTTATACTATTAAGTATAGTAGCTTCTATAGCCTTAATTATAAGATATATTATACCTTTATTATAGGTTTATTACATATTACGTAATAGTAGTATTATATAATAGACTATAATAGACGCAACACTAATAAAGCTATATACCTTAGTTATATTGCGCGGCTTAGTAATAAAACACATTATACTATAGTAATATTATCTACTAAGGCGTATAATAAGACATAAAGGCAATTATCTAGATCTAGAAGCGTTCTAGAGCTATAGTATAAGTGCTTGCATAATTTTGTGAACTAGCTATTACGCCCCTAAATGTATGTCCAATGCCTACTATGGACCTAGAGCGCCTTTTAGCTGACGAAAATCGATGTCCAACTCTTAGCCTTCTGATGGATGTTGTGCTCACCATCCTGGACCATCTCCCATTGCCCTCACATTTCGACTCTGCCAGCACGTGCAAGACATTCGCCATTGCCTCGCAGCCAGCTCTCAAATTCCATCAAAACGCCTACACAAAGTATCGCGTTGCATCTGGTCTGAACCTCTCTACCGCCCCTCTGCTCCTGCGAAGCACTTTTGAAGAAGGCGATTCGGGCATAGGCGCTCATCCGAGATCTGGCGAGGCCGAACGACCTGGTCTGAAGGGCAAACATACAATCTGCAGATGCCACTGGCGCATAACGGAAGCTGCAAGGCTTCACAGCAGCAAGTGCGGGCGGCCGATGTCAGGCACTACTAGCAGTGGTTCCGCCACTAATCAGGCGACGACATTGACGAAGAAGTTTTCGACACAGCTCTGGAGCAGATAGCTCGCGGTCATGATGGGTTTCTGAAGGCTCTGCTGCTCGCCAAGTGTTCAAGTTTTCGAGACTTGAAGTTCGTTAATTCGATCGCAGGATGCAGGCCTTCATATGCAGGTCCTTAGACCTGGAAATTAGTATCTCACTCCAGAGTTATGGAGTGAAAATCAATCTCACTCTTGCCAATCGTTGCTTCCCCTCTCATGACACCGTATAAAAATATTTGGCCGACAAGTTTGTAAGTACCACTACCTGTTGGCCGAAGCACGAAAGGTATCTTTGACCCCATGGGCAGCCACACCTCATCTCCCCACTCCGAAATGGCAGGGCCTAGACCAAAGCGACCATCGAGCGTTAACAACAATCGTCTCCGGGCAGCTGAGCGTCTGTACTCGCAGGCGAAGAAGTCTGCGCTCTCATCATCTTCTGCATCAGGTTCAACTTTCGATTCGATGGCTTGTTGCTGCCGGTAGTAGGCCTTGAAGGCAGCCAAATGATGGTCTGAATGTTCATCTGAGGGTCGGAAATCGAAGTTCTGACCTGTAGTCAAGCCTGCTGTCAAAGTGGTCGCAAGTGCCAGCAAGAATCGATCGTCATATGGATACACAGTTGAGTTCGGTGGCGGTATGTGACTGACATCGCCTCTTCGAGGTATGTCGCCGAGCAACTGTGCAAGCATGCTGGCATGATGTTCCGGAGACGCAACGAGCGGCGCTTGAATGACGACCCAGACTCTCCCTAAGCGAATCGCTTTCATTGATAGCGTGGGCTTGTCGCGAGGCCTCTGGATGGGCTTCCAATATGACTTGGTCGCTCTAGTGGTGTTGCACGTGAGGACTGTGATAGGCAAGCCATGACAGGCGTCAAAGTAAACCTGACTTCCGAAGAACCGAGACGGTGCCTCCATCAGATCCCATCGGGGCACCCATGATGGGATGTCCAAGCTGATCGTATCATGACTATGGGCGACATGCGCTAGCATGTTGAGACCGATATCAGAATCCCTGATGGCCGCAATAGCAAGGTCCGCACAAAGCTCTGGGAATTTGTATGACTCGTCGTAATTTGGCGAAATTAAGGTCGGTCGTTTGTCGTAGTAGTTGGTAGGATACCAATAGTAAGGTTTCACGTCGAGCAACTGCTGCTTAAAGGCAGAAGGATGTCCAAGGAACGCATAAACCATGTCTTTGGGTTCTGTACAACTCAGACCACGTACTGAGCAAAGAACGTCGAAAAACGTTTCTGCTTCCCGAGGGTCCTCTCCAAGCTCGATACGTATGTTACTCCATGCTGATTTCCAGTACACATCAGCTAGATGAATGATCTGCAGGTCCAATCCACGCCGGACATCGAGACCGGCTTTTGAATACGTCAATAGCCGTTCGAGATAATCGAGCTCGAGTCGGTTGAATTGTGAATCTTTGCAGTAGAACATTGCATCCCGGGACAACCCAAGCTCTTGCACAACCCAAACTCGTGTGAACCAGGGGCGGTTGAGGAAGCGACTCAAGGCCGCCCAGTCCTGGTGCTGAACCTGTCCTGGCTCTTTAAACAGGCCTTGACTGAGGACTTGGAGCTTTCTACTGCCAGGGTCAGGGATACAAGACTCATACAGTCGGGCAAGCTGCTGTATAAGCTGCGAAGCACGGTGTGCCTGATTCGTCTCCAGAGCGTCTTCATCTCTGCCCAACCAGATACGGACTCGACGGGCCTTAAAGTATATCAAGCCCATCAGCTTGACTTGCGCTGCACGCTCATGCCTGTCTTTCTGATTGATACAAAGAGCATCTGCCCACAAAACACAAGCTCTCGTAGGGTCACGAAACCGACGAAGAGCATCTGCGAGATTGGGCGTAACATGTGCAGTAGATCCATCACCTGAGCTTCGTCAATTCTCTGTAATTCATATCTCGCCGCATTTGGAACGAACAAGTGATCTCGACCGTCCGAGGACTGTTGCCCCAAACGTACGAGATGGTCTCAAAGTATTTCAACCCCTCGATCGCGGACTCTGCGTTGATGTCGTCATACGCAAGCAGGTCGACATTATGTAGTGAACAGCAAATTTTAGACTGCGGCGGTCCAGGGTGCAGCTTGAGGAGGCGAATCTGGTTTGCACCTAGCGGAGTATACCGATGTTCTGATTCCTGTGGCGCAGAAGAAGCAAGAATGCGACGGAAGGATGCTGTACACCGCTTGGAAAGATCTTTGCCTTCTGACAAACGCATTATACAAGAAGATGCTGGATGAGGCACTGATGGAAAGACTGAAGAATGCTGGACGATCGACCACCATCAGGTCGTTAGATAAATCACAACACTCAGCAATTTCAGCCCCCTACATCGTCTGCCGCCTGAATAGCTGCAATCATGTACCGAAGTAACCGTGAGTCGTCTGATTTGGCAGATCCCTTTACGAACATCGTTAAGCAGTCGACAGATGGAGGCGTTGGCGCGAAGTAGCGTGCATGGCTTGCCGCTGTGGTGCACATTGCGGCGCGTACCGCTGTGGGCCGCATTGAACACTACTCCCAGTGTCCAATCAGGCAGTGCGGGGGTTTTGCCTTCGTGAATGACTTTGAGCGTGATGACCTACTTTGCGGTAGGCTTTGAGAGCGAGGCATACATGGCAGCGGCGGGGTTCGACCTTGAGCTAGTGGCTCGAATTGGGTAAAGCGTGGCTCACGGTCGGGAAGCGTGTTCCGTGGCGGTGGCATATCGTCAGCTCGGCAGCATTGCGCCGCCCCATTCTGTATGCTTCTCTGTTCTTCTCAGCCATGACCAACGCTTGGGTATATTGCTTGTGTCCTGATTGTATACCTCCAGACATCTGTCACCAGTTGCAAACCCGCCCATAGACGTCACCCGTACACTACCAGTCCCATCCCAGACGCTCGAGCAACATGTCGAACGGCGATGTAGAAAACATTGGCAGGCACTGCGAACTAGAATATTGTGGTAAATTAGACTTCCTCCCGTTTCCCTGCGCCAGCTGTAAGAAGTAAGTACCAGATGCTGGATCTGCGCAGACGAACAGCTGATGATCGCAGACACTACTGCCTCGACCATCGATCAGAGACGGCGCACAAATGCCAAAAGGAAGGAAAGGCCGCCAGAGATGCCCAAGCGGCAAGGCTAGCAGAGCAGAGAAAGAGCGGCACACCGAGCGGCACGACATGGATAGGGAAACCGAACGTTTTACACCACGAAGGCCCATGCTCCAAGCCATCCTGCAAGACCCTTATCGACACCGGCCGCGATCCAGGTGTAGACTGTCCACGATGCAACCGGCGATACTGCATGTCGCACCGTCATGAAGAACAGCACGACTGCAAGACCCTCACACCAATCGGCGCACGCCCAAGCAACGTACACCACCGAGCACAATCAGCGCTCTCGAAGCTGAAGCTATGGGCGGAGAACAAGCGCAAGGAAGACGAGAAGAGGCGGGCACCCAAGAAGTCTGGCTTTTTAGGCCTGGGCAAGAGCTCGAACTCGAGCGCAGCAGTGTCAGTACAGGTCGAGTTGAATGCGCTGAAAAAGGCAGCCAAGGGCGACGCAAAGGTTCCGCCAGAGAAGAGAATATACCTTCACGTTGAAGCGTCGAGCGACACCACGAAGGCTAAATATCCTACAGGGAAGTTCTTCTACAGCAAGGATATCAGTGTTGGGAGAGTGCTGGACATGGCAGCCAAGGCGCTCATGGTCGAGAATGTGAACAACCGCAGTGAAAAAGAGGAGGACAAACTGCGAGTCTTCCACGTGGAAGGTGGACGGTTGTTGAAGTTCAGCGAGAAGATTGGAGACGCTACTCAGAATGGCAACATGATTGTCTTGCTGAGAGGCGTTGGAGATGGAGAGCCTGATCTCATTGATCTGTGAGATTAAGACGAGCTTCACAGGAAGCATTCAGCACGGCGTAAGGAGATGCATGGTTGGAGTCGACGATACCCACTTTGTTACAGTTCATGGGAACATTTGCAGCGTATAAGATTGAACACATTGCACATTATGTGCTTGGAATCGCACGCAGTGCCCATTTCGGTCACATCTTCATCGCGGCTACCTAAACTAACAACAGCCCACTTTCGCCTGCTTGGTATAACGCCTAAACACATGGTTTTCGTTGAAAGCTTCGTAGCTCACTCACCGACTACACAGTACGAGACACAGATTACAAACAATGTACGTTAAGAGTTGCCTCGGGTGCGGGTGCGGGTGCGGGTGCGAGCACCTCCACCATCAGCTGAGTAAAGTTTCTTGAGCATTACAAAATGGCTCACATGTGGAAGGCACAAGGAGATCAACTTTGACCTTTGATACTGGGCAAGAGTTTACTCTACATCAGTCGTCCTGTACCGCCATGGCGTCGAGCACTTCGTACGCCTTGATAATCTGCGACCTTCAGGAACCACAGGAGGCTTTGCCAAATCCACACCACAAATAACACCAAGCACTCAGGCACCTTGATACCTATCAAGCTCGAGGCCGCGTCATAGCCTTAAGAACGTCTGAACTGTCCTTAACAAGAATGCCATATCCCGTGTTTTAACGCCGAAAAGCCTCGCTTGTGCTGCAGCACGGCAGTTGTTCTCTCGTCTCCTTCTCCACCGGTACAGCGATTCGGCCTCTGTGCCACTCGGCATACCGTGCTAGCATCAATTGCGAGCCAGCGTGAATTGGGCAGTCCAGGCATTGGCAGCTTCGCCAATTGAAGCTCGAAGTATCACCCCTTGGAGGATGGTAGTACTAAGCACACATCACTCATGAGCTGCTCGGGGCTTGGTTACCACATCGCAAGCTGTGGATCCGCGTTCCCCAGCCGATGCTGGCCAGGTTGTTGACTCCGTCGGCGAACGTCAGATATTGGTCGCTGCTATCGCTCTTGCAGTCGTAGTTGCTACGTCTGTCAGTCCACGCTCCTGCATCGTAACGACAGCACATACTCGAAGAACTGACAGTACCAGTAGTCATCTCTGTTGAGCACTGCAGTCACGTCATGTCCGCCCACGAGGATTGACTGCACTCGTCCATCGATCCTGCATATCATCAGATGTGCGCTCGCAAATAACGCCTCAGGCGACCTCACAAGTTGTTGTCGAGCGACAAACACTGGTTGTTGTACGCATCCACGGAGACCTCGGAGAAGAAAGCGGGTGCGGCAAATAATTGGACTTTGATTCGATTACTTGCGATCATATCGCTGGCAAACACGACATTTGCATAGATGAAGGCTGACGAGAAGACCGCGAGTGGAAGGCTGCGCATTGTAGCGCGCGCATTCAGGTGGTAGGCGCAGTCGCAGGGTTGATTTTCGTGTTTTCGGCGGTGGGTGGGCTTGGGTGAGGTTGGCCTGAGGTGAACGAAACGGAAACAGGGAGGACGGTGACGCTCAGCTGGTGGGCCGGCGCGTGCGCCAATTGGCTTGCACTGCCTACGTGCCATGCCAAAGCCGGTCTAGGGCCAACATTGTTCGTGCGAGCGGGGTTGGAAAGCAACATGTAGACAGGGCAGAGATGGGTTTAAGACGTTTGTTCGTTGCTGAAAGGATCTCACTTGCGAAGGAACGCGGTTGTTTGGAAGTGTTTTGTGGTTGTGTAGTGGCTGCATGGGATGCTGGGCCGGATCCCCAGAACCGAAGCTGTGAGCAGTCAAGCGAATTGACGTAAACAGCCCAAGGATTTGGGACCGCTGGAGGACTACAAACATTGCGAACTACATCTCACCAGATACCGGTCGTTACGCATAGCAGACGATGCTTCGTGAAGACATTATCCAAGTTTCATGAAGGACAGCTTTTGCTGTGGAGGATCACAATGGAGAAGAGCTAGGGACGCGTACGCATCACAAATTTTGTGCTGGGCACGACACGCACGCTCCGGCGCCTGCCGCAACACCAGAGAGCGCACGATGCATTGACGAACACATTGACAGACACGGCTCCACGGTCTTGCCTGCTTCATGTCCATTATCTTGTTACTTTGTCAAGATCACAACCTCTCGATAACCCGTTTGACCCCCCGAAAACAAGCAACGATCTGTTTACAAGGGCGTCAGGTGAAGCGAGGAGCGTTTGTTTGATCACCGCCGATCCGCACCCTGGCTGCCTGCAAAAGTCCTCGTGGAAATGAGATGTTCTCGGTAGGCGCCGGCAGGGGTCGCTCAACACGCAAGGTCAGTTCAACATTGGCTCCAGGGTGGATCTCAAGGTATCTAGACCTTCCTTGTGCGCGTGCTAAATGCAGTCTGAAATCGCTGCCCTTGTTACACCCACAGCAAGGCAGCCGAATTTGTGTGCGTATGTCGACATCGCTTTCATTCGAAAGTCGCTACAGCGACTGCTCCACACGATTGCTAGTCAAATGTCATTCAAGGTCACGATATACAGCAGGCAAGAGAAGGATTGTGGTGTGCGAAAAGCAATGCTAGTTCTATACGTCGCTGAATATGTGAAGTATCTACACTGAGAAGATCGTAAGGGGTCATGAAAAAAGTGGTATCCGCCAAAGAAGAGAAAAAGAATTGAAAGTTTTCCAGATTCCGATCGTCCAAATGCGCCAAAACCCTTTTGCCCATAAAAATGCAACCACAGCGCTCGAATTGATGCGCCTTAGTTGGAGAAGTCCCTCGCGTGACGGCGAGTGTTGCTGGCGACAGCAACAGAAGCGAGCTCAGGGCCAGGAGCATCGACGATGGTCTTGTCGGCATCGTGCCAGTATAGGTCCCAGGTGAGGAGCTCGTCCTTGGCCGAGTAGATCTCGGTACCCTTGACACCTGCGGGGACAGACTTGCTGTCGTCACCACCAGTGACCTTGATGTTGAAGGCCTGGGGCCAGAACTGCCTGTTGGAGACGGCGCCGTTGTTGTGAATGGACGCAACCTCGGTGCGGAGAACGTAGTTGCCGGAGGGGATCTCGCTGGGGATGGTGACAGTGTGGGCATTGCCGTTGTCGTAGAAGATGGCGTCAGTGCCCCACTTGCCTGTCTGCTCTTGAGCGCTTCCCTCTGCGAAGCGAGTGCCCTTAGGGTAGCCGGTGAGTGCGACCTGGTCGATTTTGAAGAACTCGAGTTCGGTCTTGTCGACCTTGGAGCAGTCGCCGTTGCAAGCAGCGAGCCAGGTGGCGGTCCAGCCGTGGTGGGAGCAGTCCCAGCCCTCCTCGCCCTCGCCGCAGCTCCCCTCATGGTGCCACTTGAAAGTGACCTTGGAGCCAGCAGGGGCCTCGGCGGTGTTAGGAGAGGGAGTGGCGTCTTTATGGGCGATGATGTCGGGCTTGTTGATGGAGTCACCCATCACGGGTTGGTAGCCCCAGCCCTGGTTGGTCTTCCAGGCAGGAGAGTTCTTCTCGAGAGGAGCATCGATGGAAGCACCACGGAAGCCGGGGTAGGTGACGCCACCGATCTCGGCGCTCTCAACAGAGGTGTGGCCAGAGACCTGGGCCACGAGGCCAGCGAGGAGGACAGCGGTGTTGAAGATCTTGGACATTTTGATGATGTTTGGCGTGTGGGTATTTTGGAGTGAGTTGCCTGAACTGAAGGGTTTGTGGAGTGGTAGTTGGGTATGTAGAGAGTGAACGTGGTATGTCGAGCTCACAGAGCTGTAGAATGAACGAATGGTCAAAGATAGACTGAAGGAATGACTGAGGCGGCCGAGCGTGAGGAGTGAATGGGACGGGAGAGGTATCACCCTTTTGTACTCAGGCAATGCTTCCAGGAACGCTCATCTCGTACTCGAGGAGACGCTTGGTTCCTTCTTGCGTCTTGCGATCAGCCACCCGGGCCCAAGCTGCTACGTCCGGGCTTGTTGTCTCTCACCCTGACAGTCCGACTGGTCAACAGTGCGGACACTTGACATGAGCTAATGTAGGTACGCAGGAACTAGGCCTTGGTTGGACAAACGCCTTATCGATAGCCCCGCGCATCTCGAAGGAGAAGGTTCTTTCGGCATGCCCAACGGTTGATCCCCTTAGATCTCCTCACCTGGTGGTCAACACCGAGGTCCGTATGACACGGGCGATTCACGGCTCACGCTCGAAGAGCACTTTCGCTGTCCCTAACATTGAATCGCCTCAACAATCCGGACTTACATGTCTGTGTCTTGCCCTCTGACATCACGACAAACCTTGTAGATTGCGAGCAAGGCCGAAGCCGTTCGGCTGTTGGGATCCAGGAACGCTCCTCCTTGGCAGCGGACGTTCCTGAATCCAGACCTCGAAAATGCGGAGCCGTGGAGCAGCGTCATTTGCATACCCAGCGAATCAAGGATGAAGGTGTTACGTTTCTGCTGAATTTCTCCTTACAAGCACCTGGATCTTTTGGAATTAAACGGCTCGGCTACGGGCTCGGCGCGGTTGGTGCGCGGCAACGTGGTAGGCCTGCCAGCGGCAGCCCAGCGCCAGCGTTTCAGATGTCAGCCTTAGCGAATGCCTATCGATAAACAAGAAAGACACAAGCACGGCAAAGCACGTCAAGCTGCTGTGCACCTCAACAAGACTTCATGAGGTTGTCACGACATCCAGCCACGTTCCTGGGCGAATACGAGCGGCCAGTACAGCGGTGGAGATATGCCGTTGCCATATTGCTTTGTCGGCATCGAAAGTCCTTTTGAGGGAAGCACTAAGATCAACAAACAGATCATCCCTCGCTGAAACCGGGAGCATCAAACCTCGAATCGGCGTTGCACCCGCCACTGGCCCTTCCCTTTGACAGTTTGCATTGTGCCACTTCCCCATCTTTCCCGAAACCACGGAGCTTTGGTTTTGTTTCGTCTTATGCGAGGCTCATCTGGGGCGCGCCCTGTGTACCTTCGTTAGAGTGACAGCACAAAGTGCCTGTGCAGCCACAGCGCGTTCTGGTATTGCTCTGACGTAGGAGTGGTCAGGACCAGCAGTGAACGGTGAGACACGTCCGAATCTGGATGCATTCTTGCGGAATTATTCATCAACCTTCATCTCAACGTTCGCGAACGATGCAATTCGAAACACAATCGAGCACAACAGTGTGCATGCAGAAGAAGTTGCAGGTCTGGCGATATTACACTCTGACGAGGCTGGCACTTGAGCATCTAGACGTCGAAGGCATGGGTGACAAAGCTCGGAGCGACCGGCAGCTGTAGGGCCCACTTCACCCAACAGTAAGTTGTGCCTTTCTATTGGTTAAGGACTTTGATTTCCTCTCTGATAGCGCGCGACAAAGCACATCCTGCAATCTACAAATCGACTGAGATGGTCCATGTCTGAGTAACATGAACAAGCTTTTGACTTGCAAGGCTCTGCGGGCAGCCTAGCAACAGAAAACCATCTGTCATAGTTCTGTCAGCTGAGCATCGTATAGTGCTGCATGCAGCATTCAGCTCGATGTACATGTTGGACGCTTACACTGCAGAAGAATATTGCTTTGATGCATGGCTCCTCTAGCCCGCAAGTCACTGACGTCAATCGCTCAGCCATGACCGCCAGAAAGCGATCCCGGCTTCGGATATGGGTATTTGTACAGCTGGACTAACAAGAGACCATGCAAGTGCCGGGAAGAAGGTCTTAAGTGCTTCGTTCATTACGAATCTTTAGGTAACACTTGACTGCTGCTCTAACGCTATGATCTGGCCAAATGCATGCAGCGAAAACGGCAACAACGCCCTCATGTCTCTAGGTTACCGCAGCGGTCAATTCGTAATGACTGGTGCCGTGTTATCCCAATCCCCATTCTCCGCTGCATCCACGAGAAACTTTGCCACGCTACCTCTTGTAATAGCAGCCAGCACAGGAACACCCTTCCCATGGTCAGGATACTCCTTAACCTCCTTAGCTTCACCCTCGACCAATCTCGAAGGACGCACAAAGACGTGACTCTCTCCGCTCGCCTTGGTCTCCATAGCCACCAGGTTGTGGTCGTCGTATTGGTAGATCATGTTGCTCTTCTTCATCAGCAACTGCATCACACAGTGCATGTTGACCCACGACTCGCCGACGCCAAACGCTTGCATGATGACGATCCTGGGAGTCTTGAACTCTTTCATGGCTTTGATGATGTTTGCAGTGGAGTCTGCCATGAGGCGAGGGGGCGCAGCGACGGCTGCGAAGGGACTGTCACTTGCTCGTGGTGCGCTGAGGGTGACGATGATGACCTCGGGGCCACTTTCGAGGAATGCATTGCGAACGTCCTTGATATTCAGTGGTGTGCCAGTGACAATCTTGAGCCCAGCGTCAACCTCGACCTGCATTGCTTCAGGTTTGCGGACCAATGCTGTGACATGGTGACTTCGTTGGAGGAGCTCTTCAATCACAAGCTTGCCAGTGCGGCCGCTTCCACCAATGACAAGCACACGCTTGCTTAAAGTCATAGCAGTTAAGTGTGCCGTGTCTGAGGGTGTTGTGTTCTTATTGGGGTATAGATATGTCGAGTGTTGCTTGAGGTGTGAATGTAGTCGAACGAGGGGTATCGAGTCTGATGTGCTTATGTTGGTGATTGTTGCTCTCGTTGTTCGTTGTTGCGAAGAATTGACTGATCCATTCCGAGTGCCACAAGCGGTTGTATTATACTGCTTGATGTCTGAGACTCGACTTGACTATTGAAGAGCCGGAGCTGTTGATGTTCGGACAGTCCGACATCTCCGGTCGTCTGGAGTTGTTTTGAAGTTCGGATCCGAGGAGCCTCAATGTGTAAGCTGTCTGCAAATTCGTCTACACAGTGCTTTGAGGCGTGCAATATTGCGAGTAAGATGCCAGAAAGGCCTCATGTGCCCCGTCGGCTCCGAAGGGTCTGATCGTTCAGCCAGGGTGCATAGCTTACTGCGCAGAAGCTATTACTTTGCATCGCAGCCCTTCGTCATCCATCTCTCTTCACTTCCACTCTGTTAAAACTCCTCGTTCCCGTATCGCACTCTCGACGGCCCACCGTTACATCACCATGGTACTCGGAGATAGCCTGCAACAAATGTGAGCGCAGCTCTTTTTTTATTGCTGCTTACAGCATCTCGATGTGTCTTCACAGCTCGCTGCCGTAGAAACAGCAATGTTATCGGTCGACCCAGCATTGCTGTCGCATTGCCACAATGGCACATATATCCATGTTGTATCGCTCAGGGGTAACGGTGCATTCGCGCCTCGCTGGATGAAAGGCGGCTCTTGTTGTTTTGCCTGGAAGGGGCTGTCGGGGGCCTGATTTGGGCGGGCGGGGTTGCGCTCTTCCGCTCAAGGAAGGATCAACTCAACACTTTGTGACACCTCAACTTCAAGTGCCTGAGCTTGGCTTTACACGTCTCAATCCTTCGCCACAATGGCCATCATACGATGAAGAGCTAAGCAGGCCGCGTTCGTGATGGATGACTCGAACCCCCGTAAGCGGCCGCGCCCAGTTGTTTCTTGTTTGCGGTGCCGCGACAAGAAGCTGAAGTGCGACCGTACCTCGCCATGCGAGAACTGTGTCAAGGCGCAGATTGCGGACACCTGTACCTATCAGCGTAGCGTCGGAGCATCTTCGACTCGATTGCCACCCGTGCCAACAGGCACTGCCAGTGCTGTAGAAGATCTCCAGTCAAGACTAGCGAAGGTTGAAGAACTGTTGGGCATTAAATTGAGCAAACCTGCCAGAGCAGAAGAAGATGCAAAGCCTCAGGCAATTGGAATTGTTGAACTGAAGGGCAGTAGAAGCATCTTCCGTGGTCAAAATGACCGAACCACGCTACTGAATCAGGTACGACGCCCAGTAGAGCTCATCTGCACGTTCTCCAGCTCGTTCTCCGCGATCGCGCAAATACACAGTCTGCTGAGGATGGCTTATCACCGTTGGTGACAAAGTGCTGATAAGGCGTAGTTTCTGGACGTCAAGGATTGCCTTAACGAGATTTCGAGAGACAAGCAAGTTCAAGCCTCGTCAGGAGAGATCAAGTTCTTGCAGGACAAATTCAGGAGCAAGATCGGCTCTCCAGACAGCAACGTGGGCTTGAACTTCTCAGTAGCTCTCCTGAAGTTACGCGAGTTCCTTCCGCCGAAGTCTTATTGTGACCGCCTTGTGGCTTTGTACTTTCAGCATTTCGAACGTACCTTCCGAGTGCTACATATACCCACCTTCCTGCAGCGCTACGGAAAGCTCTGGACCAACGAACACCCCGACATTTGCACCTCCTCTAGCATCATCCCCGAAGTAACAGCCGTCATGACTATGGCCTATCATATGGATGACACGCAACAGCTCAGCGATGACCGCAACCACAGGACGTACCTGAAGGGCTCTGCAATGGACTTGACACAAGCTTGGCTCAATGAACTTGACAGGAAACAACGAACAGAGCTGTCAACATTACAGGTCGAGGTCCTGTTACTTTTGTCCAGAAGTCTGAGAGGTCTTCAACCAGAACAGTTGTGGAGCTCTACTGGTGCTTTGGTACGGTCCGCCATGATCATGGGTCTCAATGTCGATCCTGCAAGTGTCTCGGGTTTGACGCCGTACATGGCAGAGATGCGGCGCAGACTCTGGGCCACGATACTAGAGGTTGATCTACAAGCATCACTGTTTTGTGGCATGCCGCTTGTCATCCCTGATCTTGATTCCAGCGCTCTGATGCCATCCAATATCAACGACGCAGAGATCGACGACGTCATGGCCACTCTGCCCATTCCACACCCTAGGCATACATACACGGATAGTCTTTTCCAAGTTGCCCTTGCATCGTCACTACCTCAGCGCATCAATGCACTTTCGATTATCCAGCAGTCTACGCCCAATATCCAAGAAGGAATGAGCCTTGGCAGAAAGATCGAAAATTTTCTATCAGAGATGCCACGAGTCTTAAGTCTGAACAAGCTTAGTGAGGCTCCTGCTGACGGCGGCTCATTGTGGCATCGCATCTTACTTGACCTTTATCTGCGACGACCTATACTTCGTCTGTACAAGACTCTGCTACTTGCCCACCAGAAGAGCGCGTATGATACGACACTACGTGCCGAACTAGAGAAACATTGTCTCGAGTCATCCCAGGTCATTCTTTCGTACCAGGACCTATACACGCTCCCGGCTCTCGCGACAATCACCAATAGTCCATGGGCTCACCAAAACCTCTTCTACAATGCGTGCAAGGCGGATATACTGTGGGCAGCGCTTACTCTGTGCCAAGAGATCAAGCAATGTTCCGGGCTTGACAAGCCCAAGTCAGGCCATGATAGTTTGGTGCGCTCAGTGGAGACTACCATCGGCTATCTGATCGATCGCATCGGGCAGAAAGGATGCGACGCAAAGGACATTGTCCTTCTCGCGCTTGTTCTACAGTCTGTTCAGACAGCAAAATCAGTGCCTGGACGAGCAGAAGCCCTCCAACAAACAGCGAGGAAGACATTAGCACTATGTCGAGAAAAGCTGTTGCAACCTCTCGTTACGAATGAGCAACGATCGACAACGGCGCCACCGGCGAAGCGCTTGAGCATCGATGCGATGCCCAAATCAGCGTTCATGTCGAACGGAGTCACACCACCAATCTCCAACACACAACCGACACCAAACCTCATGAGCGACCTAACATTTCCGATGAATCTTCCAGTGAGTGCAGAGCAGTGGCTTAGCGACCTCCCTGATCTAGCAGTGGAGTACAGCGCATTCCAAGCTGGCAGTTTCAACCCCAATGACCCTCTGAATTTCGGCATCGCACAAAACTGGAACTGGGAGCATATGTGGCAGTGAACTATCTCACCGGTGCGTTGGCAGAATATAACATGGTGGGTCTCGAAGATGACCCACGCAAACACCTGTCCCAAATTGATGCAATATTGATCGCATGTTTCCACATACGCCATCGTGAAGCATCACAAAAGGCCACGAACACCTCTAGACACTCAGGATGCCTGCACTCCGACGGAACGTAATATCAAGCCTTCCTTCAACTCAATACTCTTCGTCGCCTTCCTTATCGAGCAGCTGTACGTACTCAACCACTACTATCACATACTTCGTCCGGTCTGGTGTACTCGCAATCCCTGCAACTGCTCACATTCCCATCAACCGCGGCCGCACTTGCTGCCTGGGCGCCAATCACGTGCGGCTTTACATCGACGCCAGCATTCTCAAATATTGCTTTAGAATTGGCTCTGCTTCAAGTCTAGTCTTTTGCTCTTCGCATGCACAGCGACAACCATAAGTGTCATACACAGACGAGGCACACTGAGTTGTGTGATCTGTTCTGGATTTTTCCGCATACGTGTGGCATCCAACATACATTGCGTATGCCCTTGGTTGGATGGGTACTGTCGTTCGCGTCATCGGATCACGGAGTATCACAGCTGGGGTGAACACTGAGTGGGAACCAGTATCGCTACGGGCTGTGATCTTGCGCTCGTCCGTGGTTGGTCTGTCTCGGCTGTCACGCAATGGAGCTGTCTTGGAAGAAGAGCAGTTCTTGAAAGACCATTAAACGGGGGAAGGTGAGAAGGTTGGGGAGGAGTTGAACACTTGGCTGATGCGCACCGCGTGCCATACCAATGGATTCCGGGGCCCATGTGAATGGTCACAATGTCAGGACCAAGTGTACAGTAGCGCTTTGGCCCGTATATAGGAGCGTATGTAAATAAGCGCTGTATACGTTTAGAATTGAATGAGAAAGTTAAGAATGTTCGACGCAAAGTTTATCTACAAAAGTGTCCAGATTTCGGCACAAAACATACACCAATCTTGCCAAGAACCGACTAGCGTCCCGCGCAGTTAATCAAGTTCAAGACGAAGGGATGCTCTGATCATTCGTCGTGAACACCCCCCTCGGATCAACCTCCGCCTTAATCTGCTTCATCTTTTCATAGTTCGCCCCATACAACCTCTCACTCCACTGCGCCTCTGTCAGTTCCGTATCGCGATAGTTTACAAAACCCCTCAGCGGCACTCCCTCTTTCTTCAATTGCTCTTCAAAAGGCCGGAATCCGTTCTGCAGGTACTCGATACCGTCCGCCGGCCACTGGGTAGTAGTCGAACGGCCTTCCCAACGGATCAGCCACTGGCTATCGGCGTGCGCGTAAGAAGTCGCATCATCGGTGATGGCACGGGCGGGGGCGCCGCCCCAGAGGTCGAGGAAACCGAATTTGGTCATGTCTGTGCGGTTGAATGCCAAAGTGGTGTGTTCGTAGAGAGCATACGCGGATTCGTAAGTGAATGGCTGGTCGGCGCGCAGGACCAAGGCTTGAAGATACATGCTGCGGGGCGGGAAAGTGTCTGCTGTACCGTTGAGAGCTGGAGTGGCGATGAGTTCCATGTCCCAGAAGTCTTCGGTGGAGGTGGTAAGGGTGGTGGTGTTTGGTAGGCGGTCGAGGAGGGGAGCGATGGTGCTGTTGAACTCCTCGGGTGCGCCATAGAAGTAACCGCTTCCTGACCAAGGCGTGGCAAGCTGCCAGCGGATGGCAAATGTGTCTGGAGCGTCGGTCTGTGCGTAGTCTTGTAGTGCGAGCAGGGCTTCGACGCCGGTCTCGATGGTAGTATCGGCAGGGAGGGAGATGGTGAAATTGGTCACTCGCTCGTGCTCTGGCTTCCAGGTCTTGGTCGTGAGAGACAATAGGATGCCATACGACGATCCAGCGCCCTGAGCGACCCAGAAGAGGTCCGCGTTCTCCTCGCGGGAAGCTTTTACGACAGTGCCGTTGTACAGCATGTACTCAACGCTGTCGAGGAAATCCATGGGTGTACCAAGGAATCGGGTAGTGGTGCCAAAGGCACCTCCAATTGATGAGCCGGCAAGACCGACCCAGTTGGCTCGAACGTGAGGAAAGTGACGGCCATGGTTCTCCCATAGCCATGTGACGACCGGACCCACACGGCTGCCTCCGCCGTATCTGCACGCATAAATCAGTACTTGGAAGACTTTGTATGATTGGCAAGAACTCACGTGAGCAGCTGGGTGCCTTCGTCGTAGCTAGTCTGATCGAAGTTCACCAGGTCAATGATGAGTGCACCATCATGCGTGCCACCGAGGCCATAAGCGCCATACGAATGGCCGCCGTTCAGTGCTGCGACTTTGACCTCGGAGTCTACCGCACATGCCAGAGCCGCCGCAACATCTTCAGTTGAAGTTGGGGTTACTACTGCTGCAGGCTCAGGGTTGTACCGAAGAGACCATGGCGATGTCGCGTTGTTCCAAGTGGCATCTTGAGCAATAGTAAGCTGCAGGTTCTTCTCTGTCAAGCAAGCTTGCAGAGTAGTGGCATCCTGAGCAGCTGCACTGGTGAGAAGGGTAGTGAGTAGAAGAGCGGAAGAAAGGAGGCGCGGCACACTGCGCACGGAGACTGATGAGAAGATCGGCATGGTAGGTCTTGGGGAAGATGAATGATAGAAGCAGTTGACTACAAGGCTCACCTTTATACACCTGTCCTTCTACAGCAATTCAACATCACCACTTTACACTTCATCTTAAGGTAGGCTTGGCGCCAACGGCGACTCGAAATGCGCCCGAAATGATGCCTTAATATATGCTCACACCAACGACTTCGCGGATCTGAAGCACTTGTTGGAAGGCCGAAGCTTACCAGGCCAATAACGAAAAGCAAGGCTTAAAAATCCACAGGAGATTCTGTGGGCGCATTATATGCAAAGCTGAAGATGTAGACAAACTATCCTTGCATTGATGGCATTCTGTACGCTCGGCGAAACGTGCTCCGAGGTTGTACCGAATTGTCGCGCGGACCGATATAAAGCTAGGCAGCTGTCTCTGCGAAACGACGAGCGCTTTCGAAGATACGGATGAGCGCGGAAGTCTGGTAGAAGAGGCGTGTAAGACCGAGAGTCGTCCATAGGGGTACTCTGACATGACAGCCAAGTTGTGGATGATTTTCGACGAAGGGATCTCACAGTTGATTATTTGCACTGGTAAGCAATGCCCTCAGCAAGTGGAATCTTGCTGCTTCAAAGTCTCGCGCGAGGAGCTTCCTCGACTAGCAGCTTCTGCCTTGCCTTCTCATTCTCCTCCCTCCACCACTTCTTTCGTCTCTCATGACCTGCCATGAACACCTCAAACCATCTCTTGTCATACGGCGGCAACCTTCTCCCAGGCTGATCCTTCGCTGGCTCCCCAGCAAGCTTCCTGACTGTCTCAAAGTATTCCTCAAAGTCAGGAAACACGAGTGTAAAACCTGGCCCGTCGCCCTTTTTAGTTATCCTGTCTCGTTCCCACTTCTGCTGCTCTTCCAGTGGAGGTAGCGTGGCGCGTCCTGCGAGTAGGCGCGCGGCGAGGACTGCCTGCCACTCGAAGATCTTGAATGTGAGACCTGCGCCTACAGCTCCGACGAAGAGCAAAGTGGGATCGTTCTGGTATACGACGTGCTGGTAGAGCCCGGGAACGCGGTTGTTGTGGACTTTGACGTGAGGCAGGAATGGCAGAGACCATGAGTATCCAGTGCCAAAGATGATCTCGTCTACGTCGTCGACGGAAGTTCCATCAGTAAAGTGCACCGTTCTTTGGCCGCTCGAAGCGTCAATGTGCGATATGGAGGGTTTCTGAGCAATCCCGGGGTGCTTGAAGGCTACGTCGCCGAAGTAGCCGTTTGCTTTGTGGCCGATGATGACGGCGTAAACTGGTCCTTTTGCGACGCCAATGAGGTCGTAGGCGATGTCTGCACCTGATACGGATGCACCCACAATGACGACTTTCTAGTCAAAATTAGTGGATGATACAGCGGGGACATTGCTTGTCTCTGACCTTGCCCCTGTAACTATCGCGCCCACGGTACATCTTGCTGTGCTTGACGCTCCCCGACCGTGACCGTTCGAGAGCATCCAAGCCCTCGATCCTGGGTATATATGGCACGTTAAAGTGTCCGCTGGCCACGACTACAGCGTCGAACCACTCTTCCCACCACTCGTCTTCACCCCTGACATCGCCGTCCTTCCGCAGTACCAGCCTCCATTCAGCGCCGACCTTCTCTGCCAGTTCGACACTTGTGTTGTACGAGACTAGCTTTTCGTAGCCATTTCGATTTACGAGGGATTCGACGTAGCCACGGATGACCGCATGGCTCCGGAAGGGAGTGTCGTCGCCATGCTTGGAGACGGAGAGTTGGCTTCGTTGTTCGGGGATAGCCTCTTGCGAAAAGGACATTGCAATGCTGTCGACATTCGTCTCGAGGTACGGGTACACGGAGGACTCTGCATGGCGGGCTTGTGCGAGCTTTGGCTGGCGGACGGGGAGGCGTGCGGGTGTCTGGAGCGGGAGGTCGCCGGTTCGCGTCGCAAGCGCTTCGAGGTCTTCGGGGAGGAGATTTGGTGGTGGTGTCTTATCCTCAAGCCTTGAGAACGTCAGAAGTGTACTATGTGAGGGGTATGCAATCAATGCGCGTTCAGGCTCTCCTACCAGCAGCCACCCGGCGCTTCTCTCCGCTCGAAAACGCGGATGACGTCAAACGCCTGTTCCTGCGCAAGTGCGTCGATGGAAATAGCCCCAGATGGACCGAGTCCGATCACTGCAACACGCTTGACTGCCATGTTGTTTGCTCAGGTACCACCACGAAGCGCGAACAGCTTCGACGCGGGATGCAGAAGGCCTCAAAACGCCCTAGGAGATCCGGAGAACTGATAAGAGAAAAGCGTCGCGTAGCGTCAGCACACCATTTGGCCGTGGCACTGTGCCATCTGTCGGCATGCTGAGAGCCTGCCTCCCCACTCCATCGCATGGCACGCACGTGGGCTGGCTGTAAACGACGCGCATCATTCCCAGTTCGACGTCGCCATGTTTGCGACATGTGTTTAGACAATTGCGCGATTCCACCCGCCCTAGCCCCGAATGGCCTGGCCCCACCAATCCCACCACTCAACACCACGACATGGTTCCTGACTTGACCGCAATAGTCGTCAGCCAAAGAACGCCATGGCTCTTGGGTGGAACAAATAATCGTGTAGCCATCGGCAGTGCGATCGGCATGATAAGATTCTTGAAGGTGCCGACCCTAAGCAGTGCCTAAGGCTGTGCGCAAGTGTGTGACGGGATGGCGAATTTGTTTGGAAACAAGTTTGATTCAAGTTGCTGTGACCATACATAATTCATGAGGTCCCATCCTTTACTTACAGTTACGCGCTTCCAGAGTATCGGAACCATCCCACAGTATGGCCTTCACAAACGAAAAGGGTGCTTTCGACAGTGGGGTGCAGAGTGATGCATCAGAGCCACTGGATGCCGTTGATGAAGACCTGATCGATGCAACTAGACGTGCAAGACTGAAGTCTGTAGTCCTTCTGCCTCTTCAGGCCAACACTGACAAGGACTAGGGTCGACACTACGGTCCTTCCGCTGCTCTTCCTGGGCTTATTAGTCTTCCAGCTGGACCGCATGAACCTCGCAAGTGCGCTCACAGATGGTTTCGCAAAAGATATCGGCGTGAACCAGAACACAATCAACTTGGGCAACCAGCTGATGTTTCTTGGTATCGTGGTGCTTGAGATCCCATCAAACATTGTTTTACAGCGGCTCGGGCCAAGGAAATGGATATCTACACAGGTCTTCGTTTTCGGTGCTGTTGCGACTCTACAAGTCTTTGTGAAGAACAGAACTGGCTTTCTAGTCGCCCGATCGTTCCTGGGACTCTGCGAGGCGGGCTACATACCAGGGGGTATCTACACATTATCAACCTGGTACACAAAGCGAGAGCTTGCAAAACGAGTCGCTGTGTTCTTCTTTGGTATGTTCGGAGGAAACGCAATTAGTCCTGTACTGGCGAGCGGTATCTTGCAGTTGGGTGGCCGTGGTTCGATGAAAGGCTGGCAGTGGCTTTTCCTGCGTAAGTGATGCTCGCCACCCTGGCTTGACACGACTGACCTCAGCCTAGTCGAAGGGGCGTTCACCATGGTCGTTTCGATCGCTTTGTTCTTCCTGCTACCTGGAAGTCTTGATGAGCCTCGACCGTTGTGCTCTCCAGGACTGATCCGCTTCAAGGACGCCGATCGCGACGCTCTGAGGCAGCATCTCGAGACGGACGACGAACTGAAGAGGCATGGAGCGCAAGGCATGCACATTCCACTCTCACTCGTGTGGCAAACCGTAAAGCACTACCGTCGCTGGGCTTCCTTCGTATCGACCTTTGCTGTATTCTCGACGTGGTCGTCTCTTACTACGTACACCCCAACCATCATCATGGCTTTAGGATTCAAACGCGTAGAAGCAAATGCCCTGGCATCTGTTGGAGGCTTCCTGGCACTTGGCGTTGTGTTCTTCTTTGGCTGGCTCTCAGACAAGACCAACAAACGCGGGTTGGCCGTCATCATAGCGCACATCTGCTACCTGGTTGTGCTTGTCGTTACACGATCCGTGCATCCCTCAGTGGGCAAGTGGTCGCGATGGGGTTTGTGGACAACGATCAACGCTTTCGCGATTGGCTATCACCCAGTCCACAACTCATGGGTGCAGCTGAATTGCAAAGATCCCCGCGAGCGAAGTATTAGTATCGCGATGTGGGTGATGGCCGCCATATCTGGGTTGATGGTTGGTACACAGTACTACCGGGCTGATGACCTGCCGTTCTACAACAAAGGGTTGCGAATTCAGATCATCATGGTAGCCATCGGTATGTTCTTTGCCATTGTCCAGGAAGTGGTGTACATACTGTACAATCGAAGAGCCTTGAGGGAATGGAAGGAAATTGGTGGAGAGAAACCGTGGTTGTACACACCCTGATGAATGGTACCTGTCCGGTTCAGTCGTATTGGGCAGTAGGGCTCTCAACCACATTCTCCTCAAGTGGATTCGCAGATGTCCCCTGAACAGGTCCGCCTGCAGCTGGCTTCCTACTCCATTTTCCCTTGTATTTGCCGCCTTGTTGCGTTATTCTCTCCTGCTTAGTGTCGGCAACAATCCCCCCTCGAAACCTCTGTCTTGGTCTTTCGCTTTGTTCTGCTGCCTTCCTCTGTCGTGCCTCTTCGCTTCGACCGTTGACGTGTCCAGTACGCAAAGGATTCGCGGCTACCCAAGATTGTAGCTGCGACTGGATCTTCGGGCCCCATACATCTTCTCCAGCGTCGAGATTCGCATATGTAATTGCCGTCATCAACTCCGATGACTCTGGAGGATCAGAAGTCGTGTATGATGCTTGCCGCGTTCGCAGAAGCGTGGCCATGTGAGATCTCGACTGACAGACAATACCAAGATCATGCGCAAAGCTTCTGACATAGAATCCAGAACATACCGTGAGACGTATACGTGCTGCTGGCGCGGCGGCTGGGGCATCGTCTCCAGGGTAAGCGAACTGGTGCTGGCCGGGTTCAAACCAATCCAGCAGCATGCATTCATCAACACGCATTTCCCTATTTTCGAGCTGTCTTGGGAGTTCCTGACCTTCGCGAGCATACTCACAGGCTTTCTTGCCGTTGATCTTCAGCGCGGAATAGATCGGCGGGGTTTGCAGGATGTCCCCTCGAAATTGCTCAAGCTTTGATTCTATCAATGTCTTGGTGAGATGCGCGCAGTGTGCTCTCTCGGCAACTACGCCTGTACAATCATACGAGTCTGTACTCGCACCAAACACGACGGTTGTCTCATAGGACTTGGTACAGGCGAGGTATCTCTGCAGCTGCTTCGTGCCTCGGCCAATGCCCACAATGAGCACGCCCGAGGCAAGTGGATCCAAGGTGCCGCCGTGACCAATCTTGAAGACCTGATCATCGCTTTTGCTCGTTCTTTTGGGCTGGTGAGCTAAGAGTGGCGCGAAAGTCTGAGATGGCGCGAAAGTAGCCTGAAGCTTCTCGAGCACATCCGCAGACGAGACGTAGGCCGGCTTCGCAACAGCTACAACTCATCAACAGTCTCTTCTGGAAGACAAAGGTCTTTCTTGCTTACCAAAGATACCTTCGAGTACTTCGTCTTGCGCGCGTTCCATGTTTGTTGTTGTGGGTGATGTGAGGAGATCATCACCCAAGATGAAAGAGGAAGTTTCGCCTGTAAAGTGCGGTCCTAGCCTCTTTGGGTTAGCTTGCGTGCCAGTGTGATTGTAAGAAGACTGCAGTGTTTTTCGACACAACTAAAGAGATTAGGTATCTGCCTAGTACGAGTATGAGTATGCCGAGTGGGTTAGCGTCTCAGACAGAGGCGAGGATAACTGAATATGTAGATCTACCGTGCTCTATCAACATACAAAGACAGCGTATATTACCCTTGCGTATCTCCCAGTAATGCCATTTCCTTTAATCATTACTTCACATTTGGACTCTCGTCACTGATGCGCTTGACCAGCGTCAAAATTTTTGGCCACAGCTCTGGTATCCTGAAAGGCTTGGATATCGCGTCGTCCATGCCTGCTGCTAAAGCTTGCTCCACCTGCTCCATACGTGCATTTGCACTGACTGCCAAGATTGGTAATCGTGTGTGGGCTTTGGGCGGCGCAGGTGAGTTCGAGATGTTGAGGTCGTGGAAAGCCGATATTGGGCTGACGGATGACGCTGTCAGCTGCCTCGAAAGCGCTGGAGGCTTCTGCAGTGGAGGTGCTAGCAAGCCCTGAGCTTCGTACTCGCGGATTCTTTGCGCGCAAGTCAGACCATCCATTATAGGCATTTCGATGTCCATGAGGATGATGTCGATATCATGCGTAGTCGGCGAGGCAAAGTATTCCATCTCTTCCTCTTCCGCAATACTGTCATGGTTGTTCTTCGGTGTGCCTCGCCAATACACACTACCCTTGAGCCAATCCAGGGCTTTTTGTCCGTCGCCAGCGACGCTGATGGTCCATCCAAACTTTGACAGTTGCTTTTTGAGCACCTTTTGGTTAACGATATTGTCCTCGACGATCAGGATATTGAGCTTTACGCTCTTCATAGCTTGCTCCGTTGATTCTGTGCGCTGCGGACCCGGCCGAATCTGTATTGATTGGCCAGCAGGCGGCGTAGCTTTACGGGTGCTGACAAAGAAAGCAAACGTGGATCCAATATCAGGGTCAGAGGAAACGCCTATTGCCCCACCTTGCAAGGTAGCAAGAGACTTGGAAATGAACAACCCTAATCCCGAACCCCCGTACTTCACATGTGTACGAGGTGTTGCCTGAGTGAATCTCGAAAAAAGCTTGTTCTGCTCGTCGTAAGTCATGCCGCAGCCCGTATCTTGTACCTTAAGCCAAAGGTATGCCAGCTCTCCGTCACCCCAGTCAGGTCCGCTGGTCAAATTATTCGGCTGCTCTCCGACATGCGTGAATGTTACTGAGTCCCAGACTTTCGGTGGTCGTGTTGGGGAGGCGCCCAAAGTAACTGTAATCTTACGAATCGGTCGGTCTTTGGTGAACTTGATTGCATTCGTACTGCAAGGAGTTAGCAGATGTTCCGTCTGTGTATTTAACAGCACATACAGGAGATTTATCAAGACCTGCAACAGTCGAGAAGGGTCCAGCATGATCCAATCATAGCCTCCAAAGGTTGGATCCTTCCTGAATTCAAGCTTGATGTCCATTTGACTACACTCCACGTCGAACATCTTCAATGCCTCGGATACAACCACGGCCGATTGCACACGCACAGGTGTGATTAAAATCAGATTTGAATCCAGCTTCGACAAAGTAAGCACGTCGTCAATGACACGCTTCTGGTGTAGTGAGCATGATACGATGGTCTGCAACGAATCAATACTCGTGACGACCTCCTCTCGTATCTTCTTGAAGTCCGTGTCAATGGTTGAGGTCTTGGCGTCATGTAAAGGGAGCCCTTGCAACGATGCTATGACAGAATCCGCGCATTGCACCACAGCGGATAACGGGTTGCGAAGCTCATGCGATGTCATGTCAATAAAGCTGTACCATGATCAGTTACTATCATACTCAGGAACATGTCGACGAACTTTTCCTGTTGTCGCTTGGCCTCCAAAGCTTCTTCCGTTCGTTGTCTTTGCACTGTCTCCGCCCATTTGAATTGCTGTTCGCGTTAGCTCAGGTAATTCATTGGTGCAATATTGATCCATACCGAAATGTCAAACAAAGTACCCAAGATGTCTGTATGGAGTCAAAACCTTTGCAGGAGTACAATCCTTGAACGACTTACTGATGACATTTCCGTTCTCGTCAAGTTCAGGATAATTCGAGCTTTGCACCCAGATATTCGAGATGATGCCATCTTGATTGACCCATGTCTTCTTGAGGCGGAATTGCACGCCATCTGACTTCTTCCCAGCCAACATGTGCGACCAATCATCTTCCACCATCTTCAAGTCTTCATCTGCAACTAGGTCAAACCATTCAAATTCATCGAGAGGCCGTCGTGAGTGCCCTGTCAACTCGAAAAATTGATCGTTGACGTAGTTCATACCTTAAAATAATCAGCTATGGTTTGTACATAGACGAGTCAGATGTACCTTGCCCAGGAACGAAGATGTAGATGGCTATTGGGGAGAGTTGAGCAAATCTTGCGAATTTCTGCTCAGACAAACGCGCTTGCTCCAAGGCCTCGACTCGTGTGTGCGCAATCTCTTGCGACTTCTTTTGCGCCATAATGTCAATCGTGTTGCCAGCAATACTGATCAAATTTCCTTCGTCATCGAAGACTGGTACGCAGGCCGAGAGCACCCACTGCGCAGGATCCTCTATACCGGGGGCTGCTTTCCATCTCATCTCGAACGTTACGGGATTTCCAGAAGCCAAAGTGTTCCACATGGACATAACAAGCGCCTGGTCATCATGGTAGACAAGGTCCATGAAGGAGAAGTCGACGTGAGCTGGTAGGTTTCGTGGGTGTGACGAGAGACGATACCATGCTTCGTTGGCATGAATGAGTTTTCCCTCGGTGTTGTACTCGAAAACTCCCACATCGGACATTTCCATCATTGTTTGAAGTCCTTCCCAGCGCGCAGTCAGGTTGGTACGTGGAAGTGTATCCGCCAACACGGATTCGTTGGCTCTCATCTCCCGCATCGTCTCATCTTTTGATCGATGGTAAACACGTCCCCAGTTTCCGATGTTGGGTTTTACTACCGCCTCTTTCTCTGAACCTGGTGATGCGTCGGTTTGCACGATTTCGTTTTCTCGTAAGACTTCCGCGGCTCGTATAACCTTCCATGTCCGGTTCCTCCCTGCTTCTTGCGAGAACCACCTCCTTCCCTGGAACTCATACTCCGGTCTGTAGTCTCCGAGCGCCTGTGTCCAAGATCTGAAAAGCAATGCTGTGCGGGTCTGCTCTTCGACGCGTCCCTTGAAACCCTCACGCCGGAAAGCCTCATTACAAAACTTGAACGCAAATTCGAGCGCGTCCTGTCCAGTCTTGATCACAAAGGTTGGTACAGGGTCGGACTCCAGGATCTCCAGGTCCAACAATGTCGCTGGAGAGTGTTCCGAGTTAGATACCATACCGATCACTTTCCAGCACCCTTAGTTTGGTGTGCATCAGCTCATCTGTTTGAGGCGAAAGGTATGAAGGGTATCAAACGTTGCAATAATGATGTGCCGCCTGTCAATGTGCGGTGGGATCAAGGATACCTACGATGATGTGTGAACTAGGAAGCGCACGAGGTGGCAGTCTCAATTCTGGGCACTTGCCGGTTGCTCCACGCACCGGTCTTGCTTGAGTTGCCACCAAAACAAATAGCTTTGAGTGTCAACTGCCCCAATTTCGAGTGCAATTTCTGAACGGCAGGCGCAACCCTTCATCTTCGAACTGTCAGTGGCAGGGTATTGGTGCTGGGCCACGGCTGTGCTCGCCAAAAAATCCCCCCAAGGCGCCTAGAAGTCCCTTCCAAGGGCTCGCCGACCGTCGCATGTCTTCATCCGGGGCTGTGTGCGTTCCAGATGGGTGTTCCAAGCTGTCAGGCTAACCACGTACGCTCATCGAGATTGATGTCATCGTGCAGACGCGAGGGTGTTGTTGCTCGTTTCTTGCTTCTCATTGGTTGGACTGGCGAAACGCGGGTCGGATCTGGGAGATCTCGGTGATCTTCGCCCAGACATCCCGAGATTGCTTTGTGCGCGCGGAACTTCTTCAATTTGAGACTGTCTTAGAAGAGATGTTAACGAAAACGCTAGACCACATGTCTTACTCGAGTGTGGCTGCCGACCGGGTTTGATCTGGACGCGGCCACTCAATCTTGCTATTGACACGGGATACGCACTGAAATCCTACGATCGAATGGCATTAAACAATTACTATGCTACTTCAAGACGATGAGAGTCTATGGAAACAGAAGTGGTTCATTGATCCAAGGGCATCGCGAGATGATTGGCAAGATTCGCTGAGCGTATGGTTAGAATCGCATAGGTGGGCTTCACGCCTACGCTGTCAGCCTGTAGGTTCCCCACATGCGCCGCGAAGTCACGAATACATTGAAAGTGTGTCTAACCTCCAAAGTCATATTCTTGTTCCTCCTAATAAACCTTCAACAACGTGCAGTACTTTACCATATGATGCACTCGGAGGAAGTTGATTGACACAAGACATGATGTCAAGTGCTTGACAGACTGTAAATAACCTGCTATAGCCAGACAAATCGGTGCCATAATATTAAGGATGAAACACTGTCATTTGTGACGTAATGGCTGTCCGTCAAAGACTAAGGTGCTGCAACATGTGAGCAAAGGTTCAGCGCATTCGCAATGCTATAGAGCCTTCTTCTGCAGGCATGCAGGCACGTTATTGCCGTAGTGTGCGCTGTCTGGTGTCTTGATGTTTGCCCCTTAAAATAGATACTCCTTTGCTCCTTCCCCTGCCCTTCAGACTTATTACGGGCATAATCTGAGAAAACGATGTCACACGCTGATATATTATGAGCAGCCTGACTCGCCTCCATCGATAACCTGCGGGTGCGCAATACGGTACTACTTCTTTCGAACTTTCAGAAACACATTTCTCCGGAATTGTCGACAGTCCGACAAAGGGACTGCAAAGCTCCCTCGACCCTGACAGTAATTAAACCTAGTGGTTGCTCGGTCAGTGTCAGGCCAGGCTGATGGAAGCGGTTAATCAAAGCGACGAATAGTCGGATGTGCTGATTGAGATCTATTAGACGTTACCTCTGCGTCTCGATGCCAGCAAAAACACTCGAACACTGGGTATCCTATATGATCGAATAACAATCGCCTGAAGACACCAGCTAGTCGACCTAGGCATCCTCGTTATGGAACATCCTAACCGCAGACTGTGGAGCAGAATGGACGAAACCACAACGATAGATGGAGAGGTCATGGATATGATTGTTGAAAAGTTTATCAATCAGGGTTGCTCGACCCCAGAGGTCGCATTCACCGCCTGTTATCACTTGTGAAATTGAGAGACCTGGAAGCCTTTCCGCTCGTCCTAGAATATTCCAAACTTATTCTCGGGTTCCTCTTGGATATGGTCCGAAGATCAAGTTATCTGTACGTTGGCAATTTATATTCGCCTTACGCTCCGCCTCGCTTCCACCTCGCTTCACTCGGTGGTGCGTGAACAAGCCTTTCTCCGCAGCAAGGTGGGAATATTACATGATACTATTCTGACTTGGATTGTCCACAAGTCAGGTCGATCGAACTATCGATGAGGTAACTTTTGACGACCTATACGGGTATTTTGAAGAAAGAAGAGCGGATCGTCAATCTGAGGCTACCCTTAGTGCGCGACCAGCGACTGATGAGGAGTGAACAAAGCTTCTCGCGTCTATTCGACGAGCTTCAGCTCCATCACCCTCAGCTGCAGTTCGGTCTCTTCAGTCAAAGACTTGACTACGTTGAATAAGACTCTCGAATCAGACCTTGTTCATACCTTGAGAGTTACCCGTTCGTGCTATTGCGGCTTTTGATGATCAACAGAATGAGCGTTGGTAAGAACACCAAGCTGCGCATGACCAACGGACCAGGTATAGGGGCGGCATACCTTGCGCAGACATCCTCGGAGTCGCTAGTGTTGTTGATCGTCTATCGGAGTTGTCTTCCGAACGGTAAAAGTCGAGCTGTGGACGAGGTTTACGGCTATGAGGCTCGCCGCTAGCGTAAGGCTGAAATTACTTAGGCCGTGACATCATTTCTACGCGCTTTCTCACAACACACTTTCACCACCAAACCATCTTCACACTTCAACTCCAGGCGATCGCCATCACTCTGCAGCATGTCAAATCAAGACTCAACAAAACCTAAAATCAACGCAACGCCGCCTTCACTATATCATCTGCTAAGCTTTCTCAGTAACGCTTGAGATGCTTGACCGATATTCCCCGTCATCAGAATGTGCACTAATTAACCAAGCGTCATTGTGATTCGCGCACCACACTAGGAGTGCAATCCGCAGGATCCGCGAGTCTGAGGCTACTACATGTAGTGACTTCACCCTATGTCATTGTTCACGGAGAGAAAAGATGGGTCTTTGGTCTTCAAATAGCTGAACCACCACTGTGCACACACCTACCACTATTTCCTGTCCGCCAGCTCACACCCATCCTCGAAGGATCACACGATCCAGCTACAAACCCCTCTCCTGACCACCACATACGTTTGCCCGTCATGTCCGAAGAAGGCGAGCACAAGACGTTGGCGCCGCCAAAGATGACCTCCGGGGTCGACGCTCATACTCCGGTGGAAATGCTTCGTCTTGCAGAACAAGCCGGTGTTGCCAAATCCAACCTCAGCTGGCTGGATTTGATCATCAAATCCTTTTTGGGGGGCGTCTTCATCTCACTTGGCGCCGGATTCGACCTGGTGGTAGCTGGTGGCGCACCTGGCCTTCGCCAGAGCAACCCAGCCATCGCAACAATGCTATCTGCCTTTGTCTTTCCCATCGGTTTCGTCATTATCATGCTCTTCAATGTTGAGCTGTGCACCAGCAACATGTTCGTCATGGCTTACTCGACATTGCGCCGCCGAACCACCATGTACGACTTGCTCAAGAATTGGATTGTGAGCTATGTATTCAACATCGCGGGGTGCTTGTTCTACGCTGGTGTGCTCTGCTACTGGTCCGACACACTATCGTCGAGTGCGCAAAAAGACTACGCTGCGACACAGGCAAACGGTCGCGTCAACATCAACTGGGGTTACAACCTCACTCGCGGCATCATGTGCAACTGGCTTGTCGCCATTGCCTTCATGTTCTTCACTGAGGCACGCGACCTTCTTTCTAAGATCGTCGGTATCTGGATTGCCATCTGGACTTTCGTCGCTATGGGCTATCAGCACTCCATCGCCAACTACCTCCTGGTGCCGATTGGCATGTTCTACGGAACAGAATTTGGCGTTGGCAAGTTCATATGGGCCAGCTGCATCCCAGTCACCATTGGCAACATCATTGGCGGAGCCTTCTTTGGTGCCTTCGCCATGTGGATGGTATACGGCAGGCACGAGCTGTCTGTCAAGGAGCTTGAGAGGCAAGAAAGCTACGCCGACAGAGTGTAAACTGGGTTGAACGATCGGTTTCAATCTGTTGACTTCCACTGTATTTCAAGCGTTCTAGCGCCGCACAGTGTGTCTGCACAATACAACAATAATTATCATAATGAGATGTCAATCGAACTTCTATACTTTGAATGGGATGACAAATGTCTTCAGTCCATACTAAGCATCAGCTCCGCAGATAGTGCACACCAGGTCCAAATTAGACTTCGGCAGGCAGCCACCGACTCTCGGCTCTGTCATCACCTCATCTCCCACACAGGACAGTACTAAAGGACAAATGTCGCAACAAATGTAACGCATCGTCACTACTCCGACGCCCTCTTCGCTGTTGCGAGAATAGCTGCGCTCATCGTCGGCGTCTTTCATGAATCGTTGACTACCGTACAAGCTAAGCAAGAGTTAGGCCTGAGCCTCAGAAGGGGACTCGACATTTACAAGACTACCTTACTGTCTCTCGGGTCCACAGATAACCTACGATACCTTCGGATTATTGATGCGGGTTCATCCACCGACGCTGCACCATTGTAAATGGGCTCTTCATGGACTCGTAAGAAGTGGGGAAACTCTATCGCTCTGTCCTACATGTGGAGCGATGAACCTGCTACCGAGTTCATAACCTTGAATGGGAGGCCTTTCAGGATTCGTCATACCCTCTGGGGCTTTCTGCACTAGAAGAGACCCGATCAAGCACCCGACCAGGATGGTGGCGAGAAGCAGTGTTTCTGGATAGATGCCCTGTGCGGACACCAGACCAATACATCAGAGCGAAACCATCAAGTTGGCACCATGGATCAGACCTACCCTTCTGCATAGGTTGTCTCGATGATTGGGATTTCTTAGCAGACAAGATACCAGAACCCCTTGGAAGTCCGGCAGTGAGAGTACTCGGGGTGCGTCGGGATTAGATGGACAAGAAAGCGCCCTTCTTGATACTCAGGCCTTGGAAAAAATGATGCAGAGTTGTACTGCTCTGACTTGCGAGATAACTTGCGCACCAAGTGGCTCCAGATTATAACATGACCGTGCAAGAGATGTTCGTCGAATTTACTGAATCTCAATCCAGAGACTACCTATTGTTCGACGAACGCGACATTTACTACACAGCGAAGCTCCTGGAGATCATCAAACGATAGCAAGCTCCATATTATCAGATTTTTCGCTCTCGTACTGTATACCCCGGACGCCCAACGCGCGAAATAATATCCCGCACGCCGCAACCCTGCCACGGTGAAATCCGTCTACACATAACAACCATAGTGGTACAACTTCGGGCAGCTCCATCTCCCACCCCCTTCCTCTCCCCCAATACTTACTCAACGCGCCCGGCGATTACTCTCATGCCGACAAGGCTCACACCGCGTATCCGGCACGCGATCCCCGGTGGCAGGATCACGCGTCCAGTGCGTATCTTGATCCCACTGGAGATGCGGCTTTCGAGGGTTCACGACATCCTTGTACTTCGGGCGTGGCACATCGCAGTGGGCGTGGGTGCGCTGAGCCTGGCATGGATTAGAAGGTGGGCTAGTGCGCAAACGCCAGCTGCCGTGGGCAAGAAAGCCTTCGTCTTTGGTGCGCATGCGGCGACGACCCGTGTCGCGGTCGATAACGAAGGCGCAGCCATCGGAGGTTACGAAGGTCCAGTAGCACATGTTGTCGGTGTGGGCTTTGTGGGGTGTTGGTTGAAGTGTTGTTCTTGTTGTAGTTGATTGTATTTGGTAATTTGTTGCGGAAGGTCTTGCTGGAGGACATTCGTGGGATGTTTTATACACCTGAGGCATCGCTGGTGAATGGCTGTGGTACATTATGGGTGTGACTCTCTAGGGGCTGTGAGCCCACAGAGTGCCTTCATCGCGAGGCTGTCACTGCTGACGAAGTTACAATGTATATGTCAGGTGAAGATCTACTTCGCGACCGTCAATGAACCTCGCCTGTGACCGAGTCAGCGATCTGCATTGATTGCACAGTGCCTTGGAGCGAGCGAAATGGTGCGACAAATTCTTCTCTGCTAGGATTGCGTCGCGCTGCGGTCAGCAAGGTCCAGTCCTTAGTCAAAGATATTGAGCTTGTTTGAAATGCATTGAGCGGATATATAATGTCTGCAGAAAAGTAAGCCCAAAAACGTCCAAACGAACAGGCAGTGTTCACACTTACAATGTGTACGTGATGCTTATAGCTCCTTCAACTTGCTTGCCTGGCTTTCCTCTTTCCTCAGCTCCTTTGCGCCAGTGACTGGTCGTCCCTCGACCGCCTTCTCACCACCAATCAACTTGAAGCCGTTGTAGAACAGCCATTCTGTAGCGTGTTCAACTGGCTCATCGAACATGTAGGGCAGGAACGGGACTGCTGCGAGACCAAGCTGAGAGCTGTTAGCATTCTAGTGGTAAAGATTTGAATTTAGACTTACGCCAATCGGACCCCATGTCCTCACTGTCTTGTTCTTCGCATCCTTTAGCGCACGTCCAGAGTACCTGACAATACTGTGGATCGTGAACGCAGGCAGACCCATAGACGCGACAGCCTGGAAAATAGCTCGCTGTGCCATGACAGCCCTGTAGTCCTCGATAGCCGGTATCCTTCCTGCGACAACCTCGCCACCCGTCAATGCGCTGCTCTGACCACCGTATTTGACGCCCTCAGTACTTGTCGCCTTCTGAGCCAGATTTTGCACCTGGCCAACAACGCCTGTCGCCCTTCCAGTTGCGGCCATGTCCCTGTTCTCCTTCTCATCCTTGTTGATGCTTGTGGGTGAATCGGGGTAGTTCTCTGGGTGTAGAACCTTCTGGTTGCGGACGTATGCCTTGTAACCTTCGTGCGCGACATCACCTGTAAGGTACAGCCATGACACTGCGTATGCGCCCTTGACGAGGTACGGGTGGGCGATTGGTCGGAAAGACTCGCCAATGTCTGATGTGTAGGCGACATAGCGGTGGGCCGAGAGCATGATAGTGCGGATGCGGGTCGCGTAGGCGGCATAACGGATGGAGGTGTCGGTTGTGTCTTCAGCTCTATAGGGATCTGGTGAGCATTGTGAGCTCAAGATGGGATGGCAGCTCTTACGTTCCATCTGAGATGGTCTCCCACATCGTCTCCTCATTGTCCAGTACTGTCTGGATATCCTTGGGCAGTGGCTTGCGTGCCGGCGGAAGAGAGAAGTCTGGTCGTGCTTCCTTGCGTATGCGCTCTACGCCATCCACTTCTTCGACGACTGGCTTCTCGTTCTTTGCCATTGTCACTGGAGCTGTCTTCACACGATGAGTCGATACGTTTCTGGGCGATCGATAGACTTCGATAAGCGGAGCAGGGTAATTGTAGAATGCAACAACGCGTGCAAGCTGGATTACAATTGACTATGTGCTAGCTCCGACGTCATCCGCCCAAGCTCCCTCTTTCCTCCGAGGTCGTTCGTAACACCAGCCACACACCAGCCACAGCACGCGCCACAGCGCCAAGTACTCAGCCCTTGGAGTCCGTCCACACCTCTCCGCCATCCACACGGTCACGACCTCCATCCATTGCGCCTCCATCACCCTTCGCCTAATCCCGAACCGAACACCCCCACCGCCAAAATGGTTGCTATGTACACTATCGCCGGCCGCCAGGTCGGATCGCACGTCGTACGTTGAGCCCCGAGCACCTCCGCGAAAAGTTCGATCAGAGCTCCGATGCATCTTTCGGCAGTCTCCAGGCTTCGCTGCTGTTTGCGGCAGCTTTACGCAGCGCTCAAGTGGCCGAGACTATCATCTGGGAGATGCATTGGAGCTGCGGGATAGACTTTGACTGCTGGGAAAGCAAGAGGGATCGATGAGGGCTTGGCTAACAACACGGCAGCTCGCGATCGCTACCCTCGCAACCACCTTCTCCATCGCCGCGTTCTCCCTGTCTGGCGGCGAGAAGGCCGACAAGACCCAGCCTCCGATCAACGCCAAGAGCAAGGACGAGGAGAGCTTTGTCAAGTAAGCCGCCCGGCCACATTCACAACACACTGCACTGCCATACACCTCTACGACTCACTCCCACACACCACGAAACTACGACTGTAATATATCAGGGGATAACACTAACGATCCACAGGCAATACGTAAAGAAGGCCGAGGAGAAGGTCACCGGAAAGCAGTAGATGTATACCACTTGCGATTCGCGTTGAGGAACGAGGAGGAAGCATGAATTGTAGATACGCCAACTGTACCAACAACGAGCATTGCAATGGAGAATGAGCACCACGACATTACCACTCGAGCGCATTGTGACTCAAGCACGCAGGGTAGTAGCACGAAGGCGTGTAAAGAATATGTTGTGATAATATATCAAAAAACGCCAATACACCAGGTATCACATAAACATCCAAATCCGCAGGAATCCCAATACAAACCAGCCAGCACGCCAAAGCGCCAGGCTGTACAACAAATCAAACTCAAATAATAGCATCGATGCTCACTTCCTCTACCCCTCATCCTCGAGGATAATCCTCTTGCTCATACTATCCACCACCTTACTAAAGAACTTGGCCGCATGCCCCCTAGGGAAGCTAATCTCCTCCGTCAAGTAATCAGGTAGCAAATCGAGCAAATCCTTATCGCGCTGCTCATCAAGCAGCGGCTGGTAAATGAATTCTGTGTCCGCGTAGCTCTCGCCGCCTTCGGAGATGGTGAGGTGGAAGTGCAGTGCTGTAGTGTCATTAGTACCAATTTATCTGGAAAATGTCTCGCGGAATGGCGAAATATACATGGGGGAGGGGGATGGGGAGGGAGGCACTTACTTCCGTTTCGCCCAGTCTGAAGACAATCGTACACATCATCGTCGTCTTCATTCTTCTTTACGCCCACGATGACAAGATTGGTCAGATCGCAGTACATCTCCACTTTCTGCTTCTGCAGCATCGCGTCTTTTGCTGCTTCTGCGTTACCAGGTAGTACAACACCCGTTGTTCGCGCTTTGACGGCACTGCCGGGCACCTTGGCTTCTGCCTGTGTTGACGAGCGTGCCGCTGCAAGCTTTGTGTTGAGTGTTGTGTTCTCTTTTTGTGCGGTGTTGAGGGAGTCGGCGAGCTTCTTGTTCTCGGTGCTGAGGGAAGCGTTGGACTTTGTGAGGGTGGAGATTGACTTGTTCAGGGCGGTGATCTCGGATGTGCGGGATTGTAGGTCGGCGACTTGTTGCTTGAGGGCTTTGATAACGGCGTCTTGATCTGGCAACTGTCAGTTGAAGTTCAAGCCGTAGAACAAATGGCACTCACCTTTCGCGATTTGCTCCGTCCGCCTCCTCAGCTGCTCAAAGTTGGACTCTTTGCCTGAGGTTGCCACGTCTTTCAGTGTTTCGTACTTGGCTGCCATTGCCTCCAGCTTCTTTGTCAGATCGCCAACCTTCCGCCGCAGAGCCGGATCGCGCTCCGTGTCTGACACGCTACCAGCTCGCCGTGCGCCGGCTGAAGGCTGCCGTGTCCTGCTTGCAGCTGTGCGTCGCGCTGAAGGTTGTGCCGTGGGTCGCGGTGGCGGCGGCATGCTCTCTGGAATTTCTTCCACCTCGATCGAGTCCTCGATGTCCATCGGATCCTCTTCTAGCTCTGCTTGTGTCTCCGGAATCGTAAAGGCCTCTGCTTCCGTCTCTGACTCTGCGCCGCGTTTGCTCGATTTTGACTTCGTAGCCGTCTTTGCTTTAGTCTCTTTCTTCGCTACCGATTCTTTTGTTGCTGCTGCTTTGCGCCCTCGCTTCGCAGGTGCAGGCTCCTCCTCAGCTGGCGCTTCCTCCTCCACCTTCTTTGCCTTAGCTGGCCGCCCTCTCTTAGCGGGCTTGACTGGTTCTGCTTCGGTAACCTCGGCCTCGTCAAGCTCATCCGCGTCTTCTGCATCGCTGTCTGCGCCATTCTTGTGCTCTGCCAGTGTCTTGCGACCAGCCTTTGCGGGCGCCTTCTTGGTAATTGTTTTCGTCTCGGTTACGCGCGTCGCAGGTCTGCCCTTAGCGATTGTCTTGGTCGCAGAAGCAGCCTTGGTCGCTTGCGCAGCTTTCCCACGCGCTTTGCGTGCTGGGACTTTGTTTTCGGTGTTCGAGTCCGGTGTGGGCATTGCATTGAGCTCGTCGTGCGTCATGTCGTCTTCGGAAGCGGAGTCGACAGTGAAGGAAAGGTTTGCAAGCGCATTGCGAGGCGCCATTGCTGCAGTACTTTACGGCGTTGCGCCACGAATTGCTGGAAGCTGCGAGTGTTGTTGGTCGGTCTTGCGACGGGAAGTGGGTTGGTAAACAACGCCAACATCAAAAACGTCTGTGCACCCACGCGGTAGGGCGTGCTTCCTCCCTCACGTGTGCACGCGGACTTCCTTGCACTGACATGAGATGTCTACTCTGTTGACTATATCTACCCTCTCTCGCTCTGGTGTCTAGTCTTTGCGCTCGGAAACTCCAAAAATGCCCGCAAGATTTATGTCATCTTCTCAAACACCTTCCCCATACTGCCCTCCCAGCTCTCAACGATACCATTCCCCATTCCCGCGCTGATCATCACCTCGCCCTTCTTCCACTTCCCAATCGTCTCCTCAACAAACTCCTCCGTACTCAGCGCACCTTTATTATTCTCCTTCTTGTTATCATCTGGATTCTCGCGCTCCCTATGCAAATCCGTCGCCACAGTCGGCGGCGCAATCTCCACAATCTTCACGCTCGAGTCCTTGACCTGCTCCCTCAGCGCCATGGACCAGAAGTGTATCCATGCTTTTGTGCCATTGTAGACGGGGTTGATGATGCTGAAAGGCACGAAACCTAGAACGGAGGATACATTGACGATCAATGCGTTGTCTTTAGATTTGAGGTGTGGTAGGAGGTGGAGCGCGAGATGCATGGGACCACGAATGTTGATGTCGATTTCTTGGTCGGCTTTCTGTGTAAATTCTGACACGTCCATTTTGTTGACGTCAAGGGGACGCTGAACACCTGCATTGTTGACGAGGCAGTCGAGGTCTGGGTGCTCTTTGGTGAGCGTCTTGACGAAGTCGGGTATCGAGGAGACGTCGCCAGTGTCGAGGACGTAGTATGCTGTTGCGCCAATCTCTTTCGCAGAGTCCTTTAGTTTTGACTCGGTGCGGCCTGCGATAATGACTTTCTTGCCGTCCTTGATCAATTGCTGGGAAAGAGCCTTGCCGATGCCGCCGGCGCCGCCGGTAACGAGGGCGGTCTTGAAGCTGTAATTTGAAGAAGACATTGTGATGAATGGAACTGAACTGTCAGGTTTTTTGCAAGATCTCAAGAGAGTGATCTATATGAGACTTTTTGTTCGTCGATATTACTACAATTTGTCAACGAAGGCAATGACGTATACAGAACGTTCACTGATGCGGCGAATGCGTCACCGTACGCTATCCTGGCCGTCTCCATGATCGAGAACGCGAACTCATAGAGCTGGGTTCTGAAGCGCCCGATTACAAAGGAGAACCCATGAAAGAGTAGTTGAGGCTGCACCAAGCGTTGAGCCTCTCAGCCCAGCGGGGCAGCTCTCGCGCCTCGGTCACCAACCCCTCCCATCCCTGCACTGCTTTGACACCTTGACAAACTCCTGACAAACCCAACTTTCCCACATCACGTTCCCCACTCACCAATCACAGTTCCCGGGACACAACAAAGCGTCATCCAGCCTGGATTGAGCTTGGCGCGTTGTGGGGTAACAGCTCCTAACAGCACGCGGGTGTTCCGCTTTCTGTGGGCGCCCGCAGCTCCGAGATGTGCTGCCGCGCCTGCGCGAGTGGAGAAACGCATGGCGTCCAAGATGTATATCACGAGCCCTTCCTGGGTGGTGATTGTTGAACTGGTCATTGATACTTCGACTGTCATTTTCTGCTTATCTCTGTCTTTGATAGTTGCTGCAGGCTGGATATTCGGACCTTGATTATCGTGCATCCTGCATTACAGTTGAAGAGCCATCATGGCAGTCACTGAGTCGCCAGAGTCGAAATGCGATGTGTATGTATGAATGGTGTCAGAGAACAACTTGTACTGACATGAGACAGACTCATCGTTGGTGCTGGGCCTGCGGGGTAAGCAATGCCATCAACAGTGCGTACATCTTTCCAATACTAATCGAACTGCAGCATGATGATGGCAACATGGATGGCGCGCATGGGAATCAATGCCCGTATAGTCGACAAACGCAGCACCAAAATCTTTGCAGGACAAGCCGACGGTCTGCAACTCCGATCTCTTGAGATCTTTGACAGCTTTGGCTTCGCAGATCGCGTCTGGAAAGAAGCAAACCACATGATTGAGATGTGCATGTGGAATCCTGGCGAAGATGGAGTGCTCAGGAGAAGCGATCGTGTTCCAGATGTGCCTGCGGGCTTGAGTCGGTTCACGCAGATTGTGCTGCATCAGGGGCGCATCGAGCGGTTTTTCCTTGACCACATTAAGAAACACTCCAGAGATACGCTACGAGTTGAGAGAGCTGTACTGCCGGAATCACTGGAGATTGATGAAGACAAGAGCGATGATCACTCCGCAGAAAACTACCCTCTCAAGGTTCAGTTGAGACGCTTGACAGATGAGGAGGCCGCGCCGGCTCAAGCGAACGGTCAGACTGTCAATGACGGACTCTTCAGGAGTAATCTTGTGGATGATGATACCGATGACTTGATCAAGAAAGGACAGGAGAACAAGGGCGGGACAGAGACTGTGAGAGCGAAGTACATGGTGGGATGCGATGGAGCGCACAGCTGGACGAGAAGACAGCTGGGGTTCCAGCTTGAGGGCGAGCCGACAGATTTCATCTGGGGCGTACTGGATATCGTTCCCATCACCGACTTTCCCGACATCCGCAATCGCTGCGCTGTCCACAGTGCATCCTCCGGCTCGCTGATGGTTATTCCTCGCGAAGAGAAGCTAGTTCGGCTCTACATCCAGCTCACAGAGATCAAGCCGGACGCATCAGGTCGTGCTGACCGGTCCAAGATCACACCTGAGACTATCATCAAGGCTGCGCAGAAGATCATTGCGCCGTACTCGCTGACGTATGAATACTGCAACTGGTTTACAGCATACCAGATTGGCCAGAGAGTCGGCACTAACTTTGGCTACAAGAACCGTGTGTTCTTGACTGGTGATGCGGTTCATACGCACTCACCGAAGGCTGGTAAGGTTCACGTTCGCTTTTCTTGTGGGACGACTAACACGTCTGCAGGCCAAGGTATGAACGTCAGTATGCAAGATTCGTTCAATCTGGGATGGAAGCTTGGGCTGGTCGTAAAGGGCATCGCTCAACCGTCAATTCTCAAGACATATCAGTCCGAGCGACGCAGAATTGCCCAGGACCTGATCGAGTTCGACCACAAGTTCTCGCGGCTGTTCTCTGGCCGCCCAGCAAAGGACGTCATGGATGAGGAGGGTGTCAGTATGGAGGACTTCAAGCAGGCCTTCCTCAACGGGAACATGTTCGCATCTGGTCTCTCAGTCGACTACGGCACGAGCATGCTCGTCGCAAAGCCAGGGAGCTCCGCTGATCAAGGCGACGGCACGGACGTCTCGTCCACACATCATCAGAAGGTCGTGGGCAGACAGGAGCTGGCGAGCAACATCAAGCTCGGCATGCGATTCCCAAGCTACAAGGTCCTCAACCAGTCCGATGCACGGCCGTGGGAGTTCCAAGAAAAGCTCAGGAGCGACGGGCGCTTCCGCATCATCGTCTTCGCAGGCAACGTGGTCAATGCACAACAGCAAGCGCGCTTGAAGGTCTTCTGTCAGCACTTGACCTCGTCTGGGTTCCTTGCACCGCATATCCACAAGAACATCGCTCTTCTTACCTGCCACGCCTCGAAGCGCACTGAAGTCGAGCTGCTACGCGATTTCCCAGACGTGCTGCACCCTTTCGACAGTAAGATGGGCTGGGACTACGACTCGGTGTACGTCGATGATGTCAGCTACCACGAGGGTTTTGGCGATGCCTACAAGAACTACGGGGTAGAGAAGGAGACCGGTTGCGTGGTAGTGACCAGGCCAGATCAGTACGTGGGGTACGTGGACTCGCTGGATGAGGAGGGGATTGTTGGAGTGGAAGCGTACTTCAAAGGCGTGCTTGTGTCCTAGACGTGCTGTATCGTAGACGAACACCTCGATAATCGGGTGGCTGGTACCTGCAGTACGGCAACGCGAGAGCCCAATCATCAACAGCAGCCGCTGCCCATGTTTCAAACGTGTACGCAGGCGCCAGTGCGCAGTGGTACGGCAGCGGGCTGGTAGGACAGGCGACTAGTGGATGTCCAGATTAGGTGTGCGTTGTTGCGGTCTAAGCCACGCGCCAGGCCGGCCTTGTGGGTCGCGGCTACGGTTGCTGTGACAACAGGCGATCGCAAACACCAGACCCCGACGTACCCGCACGCTCACGCCGCCCTAAGACAGCAGTCCCACCCATTTCGAGACTCATTCATACCCAATTTCTGGCGCGTTTTCATCGTTACCCAAACTGCGGCAGGGACAGTCATTGCATCATTGAGTTTATTGTCTTTTCGCAGCTCTCACAGCGGCGCGCGTCGCAGGGATGAACCGGCCCCGTACACCGGATGGCGGACGCTATCAACGGCCGCCTGCATACGACGAGGATGAGCTCTTGCCGTCGATGCAAGGGAGCTCAACAATGCGCTTGTTGACAAACGTGGAGGACAGCTACCAGTGAGTCTTGTTGTGTTTCATCACTCAGTTTACTTTCACCTCCACCGTGTGCCTTCCGTCATTCCAGTCACGGTCACGAGATTGACGTCTCATTCCATTCCACACAGAAGACCCTCGTTCGACGAGACTTCAGACTTCATGTCCGGTGCGAACAGCATGGCGGGCGCTCTGGGCGGCAAGATGACGGCGTCGGAAGTGGGCAAGACGAAGGCGGCCGAGGCAGACATTGTCGACTTCCTGCGCGAGGCCGGCGATGCGCTGAACTCGACGTCGTCGCAACCTCCTCCGGCGCAGTCTTCCTCGGCGCAGGCGATGCCGCGGCGCAAGACGCTCAAGACGCGCCTCAGCGACTCCATCTACACGCACAAGCCGAAGCTCGAGCCGTATGACCATGGCTTACCAATGCAACCCCTCCGCAGACACGCCTACCAGCCCACCGCCTCGTCCGTGTCGGGCCTCTCGCGGACGGAGTCGATACTAGACAGTGCCCCGAACATGCCCCCGCCCGACAATGGCTCGTCGCCGCCATACCAGCCCTACCGCAGGCCACTGTCGCCCGATCGCCCGTACTCACCCACCCGCACCTCCTTCGACTACGCCCGACCCCCCGCGTCGACACAGTACGAGCCAGAGACGATAGACGGCAGCCCGCGGCCAGGCAGTCCCACGCGACCGGGCAGCCCTAGGCGGCCACTGCCTCCCCAGCCACTGTTTGCTGGCGCTGGGCGACCCATGACCCGCGACTCGGACCTGGGGGGAGACATGGGCGACATGACGGCGATACCGATCGACGACGACCCCTTCGACGACGATAACACGTACGACCGCCGCCCCGACTTCGACTCGCGAGGATCCTACCTCTCCGACGACACGTACACTGACGGCTATACCAACATGGACGAGAAAGACGAGCACTACGGGCCGGCTCCCAACGGTGCCATGCCACGACGAGGAGCGCGAGAAGCTGTCATGACGAAGAAGGAGGTCCGCCTGATCAACGGCGAGCTGATTCTGGAGTGCAAGATTCCCACCATCCTATACAGTTTCCTGCCGCGAAGAGACGACATCGAGTTCACCCACATGCGGTACACGGCCGTCACCTGCGACCCAGACGACTTCGTTGACCGAGGATACAAGCTGCGCCAGAATATCGGCAACCCGCGCGAAACCGAGCTGTTCATCTGCATCACCATGTACAACGAGAACGAGATCGACTTCACGCGAACCATGCACGGCGTCATGCAGAACATCAGCCATTTCTGCTCCCGTATGAAGTCGCGAACATGGGGCAAAGACGGATGGCAAAAGATTGTTGTGTGCATCATCTCAGACGGACGCAGCAAAGTGCACCCTCGGACATTGGACGCCATTGCAGCTATGGGATGTTTCCAAGAGGGCATCGCGAAGAACCACGTCAATCAGCGCGAAGTCACAGCTCACGTCTACGAATACACAACACAAGTCTCATTAGATTCAGACCTGAAGTTCAAGGGCGCTGAGAAGGGCATTGTGCCTTGTCAGATGATCTTCTGCTTGAAAGAAGCCAACTCGAAGAAGCTGAACTCGCATCGTTGGTTCTTCAATGCTTTTGGTCGCGCCCTGAACCCGAATATCTGCATTCTCTTGGATGTTGGAACGAAGCCAGGACCGAAAGCACTCTACCATCTCTGGAAGGCGTTCGACACCGACTCGTCAGTTGCTGGAGCTGCTGGTGAGATCAAGGCTGGCAAGGGCAAGGCCTGGCTTGGGCTGCTCAACCCACTGGTCGCGTCTCAGAATTTTGAGTACAAGATGTCCAACATTCTGGACAAGCCACTAGAATCGGTTTTTGGCTACATTACTGTGTTGCCTGGTGCCCTGTCAGCGTACAGATACCATGCGCTGCAAAATGATCACACTGGACATGGTCCGCTCAGCCAATACTTCAAGGGAGAGACGCTACACGGTCAAGACGCAGATGTGTTCACTGCGAACATGTACCTTGCTGAAGATCGTATCCTCTGTTGGGAGTTGGTAGCGAAGCGCAGTGAACAGTGGGTCTTGAAGTACGTCAAGGCTGCGACTGGTGAGACTGATGTGCCGGGTATGTGCTGCAACACCATTGATCCGAAAAATCACTAACTTCTCACAGACTCCGTTCCTGAATTCATCTCACAACGTCGACGTTGGCTCAACGGTGCCTTCTTCGCAGCCGTCTACTCACTACTCCACTTCAAGCAAGTCTGGTCGACCGACCATACCCTCTGGCGCAAGATCCTCCTCCACATCGAATTCGTCTACCAGTTCGTGCAGCTCATGTTCACGTTCTTCTCCCTCGCCAACTTCTACCTCACGTTCTACTTCGTCGCCGGCTCGCTCGCAGACCCAGACATGGATCCCTTCGGTCACAGCATCGGCAAAGTCATCTTTTACATCCTACGCTACACCTGCACGCTCCTCATCTGCATGCAGTTTATCCTCTCCATGGGCAACCGTCCTCAAGGTGCCAAGAAGATGTTCCTTTGGAGTATGATCGGCTACGGTCTTATTATGGCCTATACAACCTTCGCCTCCATCTACATTGTCATCTACCAGCTCAAACAAAAGGACTCCCCCAAAACAATTGGAAATAACACCTTCACCAACCTCATCATCTCTACCGCGACCACCATTGGCCTCTACTTCCTCATGTCCTTCATGTACCTCGATCCATGGCACATGTTCACGAGTGCGGGGCAGTACTTCGCCCTCCTCCCAAGCTACATCGCAACTCTCCAAGTATACGCGTTCTGCAACACGCACGACATCACCTGGGGCACGAAGGGTGACAATGTCGCCAAGACCGATCTCGGCGACGCCAAAGCCAAAGCAGGCAACGTGGTCGAACTTGAGATGCCCTCCGAGCAACTCGACATCGACAGCGGGTATGACGAAGCGCTGCGAAATCTTCGAGACAGAGTTGAAGTCCCTGAGAAGCCGATGAGCGAAAGCCAGCAACAAGAAGACTACTACCGTGCTGTGCGTACCTACATGGTGGTCATCTGGCTCATCAGCAACGCCATCCTCGCCATGGCTGTCTCCGAAGCGTACGGTAACCGCAAAGTCACCAACAACTTCTACCTGACTTTCATTCTGTGGTCTGTCGCCGCGCTCGCCTTCTTCCGCGCCGTCGGGAGTACCAGCTTTTTGGTCATTGAGTGGATTCATAGAGCTATGGAGACGAAGCTCAAATGGGAGGACAAGATTGAGGATAAGAAGAGTGGGTCTACGGGGCTTGGAGGTGGGATTAAGAGTCAGCGGAAGGGCAAATGGTGGAAGTTTGGGTTTGGGGGGACCTATGGCGGATCTGTTGTCAGTTCCGCGTGGTTCAGCAAGTCAAGTATCAGCAGTAAGCTGAGCAGTATATCGCCTAGTAATTGGGGTGGGAGTAGCGTAGGAAGGTAGGCAGGTGTAGAGTGTGAGTTTAGTGAGCGGAAGAGAGGGTTTTTGGTACACACTCGCTGCTGGAGAGCATGGAAAAGCAGTCGTCACGAAGTCACGAAAAGTAAGTAATGTCGTTTGGCGTTCTGGATTTAGTTAGATACCTCACCTTTGCACGTTTGCAGCATTGGAGACATGATTCTTGTATGATGGGGATGCATGTACATAATGAGAGCATATATTATCATTGGATGACACCAATTTGTCGCGCATCTGTATTTTTGAGCCACAAGCCTGAATTGAGATGCACAACATATCCCTCAATCCAGTTTCGAGCCTCAATTGCATTTTCTGACACCATGTGCTTATTCTGCAGTGAGCTTGGAACAAGGCCCCATGAAGGAGCTCGTTGTGTGCAAGCAATCAGATCTTGACCCATTCTTCGAACATGCGTTTTACGATTGGCATTCTCACTCTCAGCTCTCGCTCCCATGGGCCATCGCCTTGTTGCACAACCTCGAAGACGTCCTCCCAAACTTGATCAATGCTCACCTCGTCTTCATGTGCGGTGACCCCAGTACTTACAGCTATCGCCCTAACGTCGGCCATCACATCACCTGCACTCTCATAGCCACCGTTCCACGCCTTTACTAACACCCTCCCCAATCTCTCCTCTTCCAGCTCCTGCCACATGTTGCCACTAGCATCCCTCTCACGCATCGCAGCTTCCAACGTATCCTTGTTCTGCCCATAGTCCGCAATAGGATCATCTGGTCTCGGACTATTCGGATCCCATAACCAATGAGGATGCAGTTGCTCGCCAATCGTCATGAGTCGCCACACGAACGTTGCCCATTGGAAGAGATCTTCTTCAACTCCAGGTACCTCAGAACCATTCTCGTCTTGGTAGGTCAACCATTCATCACATATCATGCCATCGTCTTCGCGTGCAAGCTCGGCGTTATACTCTTCGGACGTGTAGTAACCACGAATGTCTGAGGTGTACGTAAACTCGCTTAGATGTATTGCGTTGATGAATCCTGTGATGGCGAGGGAGAAGTCGGAGCGTAGCCAGACCATCTGCGAGCTAAAGACGCGAAGAAAGACGCCCTGGGTGTGGAGATATGAGATGGCTGAGAGGGATTGCAAGGCCCAGCGGTAGTAGAGCGACAGTATCAACATGTCCTCCTCACTCGAGGTAGGAGACTTGGGGTTTACGAAGGCGGGCAAGTCCAAGTATTGGAAAGGGCCAGGCGTGAGCTGTTCTACAAGCAAGCCACCGATCTTTTCGCCATACTCGCCGCCAATAGGGCCGTCAAGTGGCCCGTTGTAGCTGCGACACCGTCAAATTTTTAGTTCTAGCGACGATCTCGAAGCTGGCGTACCGGACAATTCGTGGATAGTTGCGATAAAGCTTCTCGTACATCTTCTTCAGACGTTTGACCCCTCGTGCTGCAGTCTCCCTCCAGTTGTAACACTCATCCGGCATCCAGTAGATTATAACCTGTTGGCCATCTCGATGAGGTATGCAACTTGCCTTCTCGTAAAAGTTGGCACAGTTATATATGTCTGGTGTCCATCTACCTTCTTCCGGTAATATGCTACTATGGGGTGGGAAATAATGTCGTTCCGGGAAAAGAAGGTTTCGCTCTTCAAGTCGACAAGGTGGGGAGAACAGCAGACTCATTGTAAGGTTAAAAGGATATTGAAATGATTGGAGTATTCGTAGTAGAAGATGTGAGGACTGGAGCCAAGACTAAAGTGGAGCCACGATTAGGCAACGATAGGGGTTGTAGCTCCCGGAATTGTCGCTACTTGCACCAACAAGATGGAGCATATGGACATCAGTAAGACATCCACGAGTGACCGCTGGTTCTTTAATGTCAATCAACGTTACAGCCGGACTGCAGACAATTACATGGTCCACATACTCAGAAGTACATACACGCCATCCACTCTCAAGGACTGCACCTCTGAGGTGGTGAAAGGAACTTGTGTAATTCGGATAGGCCTGATGAAGTCGATGGTATGTAAGTCATGGTGCTGCCTAGACCATCATCGGGGTGGACATCGAACAATATCTCTCGTGCCGAACCTTACGACGCACCGACGGCTAAAAGGCCAGGGCCGCTTTGAGCGCTTGGATATATGGCTACATACTTCGGTTCATGGTTTGGATGGGAGGTCAATTCAACGCAGATGTTGACGTTCGGCATTCTATCCGAGCAGCTATTCATCTACGCCCCGCAGGGCAATTCCTCGCTGCGCTCCTCCGACTACAAGTGGTCCAGTCCCACCGATTACATCCTCAACAGCATGGGAGAGACCTTTTTCCGTCTCGCAATGAATGGCAATTCCGTCACGAATCTCACTGTACTCAGTGCGCCCAATGGTATATTTCTCCGACCGCGGAACTTCCAGGCTTATCACATGCATGAGGTCATCTTCGACAAGAGCGACTACAAGTGACTCCGTGTTGCTCTTGGGGATGTTTTACTTAATCTGATCGCTTTATCAACGGTTCTGCTAGGCTCACAAAACATATCTCGCGCTGTCACTCTAAGTCCGATCGAGACGTTCCAGGTGTTTTCTCCAGAAGTGGGATGCAAGTTGCACTCACGGTCGAACACTGACTTCGGGTATCGAACACAGAACGTCCTTGCGCGTATTGGAGACACGATGGTTCAGTACAAGCCTATGTACAGTCCTGTCGACACGCGAGAGTATTGAGGCGGAGGCGGGAAAGCCTCCCAATCTGCAGTGTATGCCTATCTACATGTTCTATTTTCAGGGCTATAGATCATGGCCGACTTCTGGCTCAGATGTCGAATGCATTTTAGCATGGATATTTTGCCGGAATGTCGATCAATGCGGGGTAGACACGGGACCCCTGTGGCGGACGGGCGGTACCTGTTCTCCTCGCCTTGCAGTGTCCCGAAAAGCCAAGATGACGCTCAGTATTATATACTATATAATTACCAATGCCGGGCCTTTTCGATCGTCCTATGATTGGTACCGCGGACGCGCATCTGAGCGGCTCATGTTTACAATCACTGCACTGCTCGCCCTTGTCGGGGCTGCAATCGCTGTTTCGAACGGTACAGCGTGTTGGAGGAACAGTACTTGCGATGGTCTCGCCGAACCGGCCTTCTCGGGTCCTTGGGATGCGTACAACTATGCCCCAGCCTCCCGCTTTGTGGCACCACGGACCATTATCTCTCTACTCGAGGGAGTGGCAACTGGTGAGTACAGCGAAGACGCTACGATCGTCAAAGCAAGCAGCGAAGGCACTGTCTTTGACTTTGGCATTGAGGTTGGCGGGATCCTCAGGTTCGACTATGCGCTGAGCGGCAATATCACCAACGCTTCTATCGGTCTCGCATTCACCGAAGCAAAAGACTACATCGGGCGCAAGTCGGACAATTCCAATGGTGGCACAGGCCAGGACAACGCTTTACTCTATGCATTGAATGGCACAAACAGTGGACAGTATGTTATGCCCGACGTCAGTCTGAGAGGCGGCTTCCGTTACCTCACCATCTTCCTTGTTGCGGACTCCGACGCTGCCATCACCATTCGGAACATCAAACTAGAGATCAGCTTCCAGCCAACGTGGTCCAATTTGCGCGCCTATCAAGGGTACTTCTACTCTAGCGAAGAACTGCTGGATAAGATCTGGTACAGCGGCGCGTATACTCTGCAGACAAATTCAGTACCGGGCAACACTGGAAGAGCCAACGTGCAGACCAATCGCGTAGGATGGGATAACTCTGCATACATCGGTCCAGGCGAAACAGTCTTGTTAGACGGCGCGAAGCGCGATCGCTGGGTATGGATCGGAGATATGGGTATTGCTGTTCCTTCCGCTTTCGTTAGCACTGGAGATTTGGAAAGCACCAGGAACGCATTGAGAGCGATCTTCGATAATCAGTCAGCAGATGGCACTTTACCGAAAGCTGGCCCGCCATATCTCTCCAAGGATAGTGATACGTACCACCTTTGGGCCATTATTGGCTTCTACAATTACTATCTGTATACCGGAGACGAAGCTTTCTTGCAAAGCTACTGGCCAAAATATGTCCTAGGGGTGAACAAGATTCTGAGTAAGGTCAACGGCAAAGGTATCGTCAACGTCACGGGTACTGCAGATTGGGGTCGCTGGATTTATTCTACGGAGCGTAGCTCTGCCAGCATGCTGCTGTACCGAGCATTAACCACTGGCAGCTTGATTGCATCTTGGAGCCCTGCGCTGCCAGATGCCTCAACTCACCAGAGCGAATGGACAGCCGCTGCAGCAACGCTTCAAGCTAACATCGTCAAATATCTCTGGGATGATGTTCGTGGCGCTTTCAAAGAAAGTCCCAACAACACCGCACTTTACCCCCAAGACGCTAACAGCATGGCTCTTGCATTCGAAGTCATTGGCGCCAACGACACACGCGCTCAACGCGTCTCGACATACCTGATCACAAACTGGACTCCTATTGGCGCGATCAACCCTGAGGTCAGCGCCAACGTGTCTACCATCTCCCCGTTCATCTCTAGTATTGAACTCGAAGGACACTTCAAGATCGGGCACCCTGAGCGCTCACTCAAGCTCATTCGAGATGCGTGGGGCTGGTACCTGAACAATCCCAACGGTACGCAGTCCACAGTGCCCGAAGGCTATCTCGCCAATGGTACATGGGGCTACCGAGGCGATAGAGGCTACAGGTTTGACCCGACGTATGTAAGTCATGCGCATGGCTGGAGCAGTGGCCCGACAAGTACCTTGACTGAGTATCTGGTTGGTTTGAGGATCACGGAGCCGAAAGGAAGGAAGTGGAGCCTGACACCGAGCACTTTCCGAGAAGTTGAGAGGGCGGAGGCAGGTTTCACGACGGGATTCGGGAAGTTTTCGGCTAAGTTTGAAGCTGGTAACGGCACGGTCAAGATTCAGTGGGACACGCCCGTTGGTACTGAGGGTTATGTGCAGCTGCCTGGTCAGCATGGTCAGACTATTGAAGGAGGGAAAGGTTCGACAGTGATCAAGCTGGCATAGACCGAACATCTGCCTCGCTCAGCTGAGTCGTTCCATGTTATGCAGATATTACGGGGTGTATATCTTCAACACTGTCCTTTGGCCTATCCCTTCACAGATCCCACATCTCGTCAGGACTTTTTCCCGCAAACGCTTCGACTACAAACGTTCCTGTCGCAAACGTCAAGTTAAGACTGAGTGTAAGTTGTCTCGCTCACCGCGAGCACATGGGGTGACGCTGGCATAAAACCTCGTTGCGCAATCAGATTCCTGTGGCGCATTAGTATCTGTTAATTTAACAGGTCTGACAATACTTACGTGTTTGGGTTTGCACGAATGATTGAGGTCTCGCTTGTAGCAATATGTGAACCGTTGTTCTTTCTTGTATGATAAAGTCTGACGTGAGGTCCACCACACCGCCGGTACCGGATTCAGAGTTAACGGGGATCGAGCATGCATAAGCTCTCCTCGAACTCAATTGTCGCTTCTATGAGTTTGGTCGGTTCTTTCTACCCACAATACTAGAGTCGGGTCTGATGTGTCGTTCGCAGATGATGTGCTTGTTGTTCTTGAGAAAATCGACATTCGTTTTTTGCGACTACTTGACGCAAGTCGATTCTATACCCGGTCAAGATCAGTCCTTCGCACATTGACATTCCGATACCCTAAATGTGAACTTGAAATTGCTGACCACTACGCGTTACACTCAATCACATTGCAGCGATACCGTCTCGAAGATCTGTCTGGCTTCGGAACAGATCTTTATCCAACATTTAGAAGCGGTTCTACGCGAGGCACGAATTTGGGATTGCTGACTAGAATTCTCGAGAACCTTTTCATCAGCGCAGTAAGCTCAGAGAAATTTGTCAGAACGCTCAGACTATTATTGTGGTAAAGAGGACACCTATACATAGCTTTCGCGATCAAGAGATCTCTAACCTGTTAACCCACAGTTTAAACAGAATTAGTCAGACAGAGGCAGTGTACGAGGTTCGAAATATTAGAAAGGAAGATCATGAACGAGATATGAGAGTTCTGCCGTATCTTAGGAATAACGGGTACATGTATCATATAGAAGGTTAATATAAGCAAATTATGCTTGCTTGTAAATCTGTGTATGCTAAGAAGCGCCTCGTTATGAGGCAGGCTATAGATGAAGTGGCGCATCTTCAGCAAATGGAACACAGTCGTGATACATCTTATAGGTTCTTATGCCTTGTTTCGACAGATCTCAATGCTTGTGTACTCTGTGGCTTTTCGCCACCTCAACGCATTCCGCGATCAGCTTCAAGAAACGTCTTCTACCGATTCGGTATGGGATGAGCAAATGGTTTCTAGTCATGCACGTTTCAATAAGTATTTGGTGCACGCCGTACGTTACCTGAAAAGTAAGCTTTTGATACATATGGACATCAAAGCCACGGAACTTCCTTGTCCAAAGGCCCTAAAAGTTACAAACTCGGCTTCAGACAATACAAAATCTACATCACCGATTTCAGAATCTCGCGATCATACCGCAAGCATGATCGGGCAGACACGACTGGGCTTACATCATCGTTAACGGAGAGCTGATGAAGGAGTCCTACTCGGATTAGATCGCTGGAGTGCTTTAAGAAAAACGATCACAGCGATACATCATACCAGGCAAACCTCGATACATTGGCGAAATGTCTCGTGGAGATGGAGCTGACCGTGGAAATTCTTTAGACCGAAGAGCCCATCACGGCCACCATGGCTGTACGGATGCTCATCCCACATATGTTGAACCGGAAGCCGAAGTATCGACTAACCGCCGCGGAGTTGAAGACTACTCTCTTTGAGCATAAACGCTGCGGCAAGGGTACCTCTCAGCTTGAAGCGGTGGTCTATGGAGAAGGGTGAGCTCAGATGGATATGCTGAAAGATGGAGACGACTAGATGATAGAAACAAAGACGTGTCGTCACGTATAGCATTTCGATCCAGCATCATCCCTTTTCGGCAACGGCCCGCTCCGAACCAAACTTGACCTTGCAACTTCAACTTGCTTTTGCCGCACTCGATGCTCGTTCCGATGCTCGATCCCATGAAGGTTTCAAGTGTATATACACTCTAAAAATCGATATCAAAGGCAGCGAACATTATTGCAGCACCCCTGCAATCATACTAGATGCCAAAACTTGGTTTACATTGCCATTGCGCACTCAAACCACTTTGCATGGCTTTGCTTCTCATTTCCCACGTGTTCGCGTCGTTGCGCATGCCTCGCTGTCCTGTCTCAGTCATTGCGGCTGGGGCTGGCGCGCAACGCACAGCGCGCAGCGCGCGTGAACCACGTTGACGTGTCAAGTCTTGACAGCGTAAGAACGAGGGCAGCGGACAACGCATGCGTCATATAGGGCTATGCGAACAGGTAGGACGAATTGTGTGACGAGCTGAAGTCAACGTTATTGTGATGGAGGGTTGATGTTGCATTATCAGTGAGTGCTGTCAGATGTATGAGTCGAGGGGTGCTCCTGCTGTTGTTGTCAACGACGCAACCAGATTTGAAAGTTGCACCTCCTGATATCATCGATGGCTCGGAGCGTGAGAAGGAGATCCAGATCACTGTCGAAATGACATGTACAATCCCAGCGTTCAAACACCAAGGGTTCATCGCTTTGCACAGCGTCTAGAAGATGCCGGAGCCGCGGAGTCAGAGGGTGCTTCAAGTCCTGCATGTGGTGTTCGCTGCAGCACAACGTGCAGAAGCGAGCCTGCCGGTGACGAAGAACGCCTCTTGTGCGACTTGAGAGTGGGGCACTCGTGTACAGAGACTTTGCCGGACGTACCGATCTCCTGCGTCGGTCATGAGCTGCAGATGGATCGTAGCCGTGAAGTTAGTCGCTGCGCTATGTGTGGGCTAACGCATGCAGGCCCAAAGAGGGCATGGACGTGAAAACAGAGGGGTTGGAAAATATGAAGCGTGCAGGAAAAACCATCTTGGTGAGTCTTCCAAGACCTGAGAGAAAGGGAGGTGATGATAGGAAGGATGTTGGAGTGAAGCGTGAGCGTTGTGACACGCTCACCGCATCTCGCAGAAAGGTGGCTGTCGTGATCAGGACGCACCAATCACCCCTTCATACGCATTCTCTTGCAGGTTGCGTATTCTTCGCCCTGCGTCTGATTCGACTCGTGTGCTTTTCTTTTCGGCCCTGAGCTGCGCATTCTGCAGGCCTGATCAGCTTGAACGGCCAATTGTTGACTGCAGCTTGACCGCCACAAGTAGCCATCACATAACGAAGCTGCGCGCACAGCTTTTTGACGTCTTCTGCTGCTCGCTCCGGCGCGGTTTGTATCAATACCTGGCTCTGTATAGCACTTCCGGGTCTCCTTTTGGGCGCGCATTGGGCGGGTTTTGAGGTTGTACAGGAGTTCCAGGGCCTGGGCGAGGACGTTTTTCGCGCCGACTGGGATCACTGATTGGGCACACCCAACCTTTGCACCTCACGTCTGACATCAAAGGACTCACACTTCGCCTATTCCACGACTACCTCGCTAAGCAGCCCTTTTCGATTGTCAGCCTACTCGATTGTGCCCTCTTGAGCCTCACCCAAGATCTTCAGGCCCCCGTCGCTGTCTGCGATCCGGTGTGTATTGTTTGCGAGTTAGGCGCCAACGCGCAAGGTCCTTGGGCGTCAAGATATATCAAGCGAAGCTACTCTCTAGCAACATTACCCACGCGAAATTATCGCCTCAGAGCTGTCTCGCAAAAAGGAACGAGGCAAGAGGCTGAAGAGAGGGGAAATGCGCATCCATGGATGCTCGTAGCAGCCACAGTAACACAAACGACGACACAGCATGACGGCGGCGCCAAACCGACACCACGAGTCCAATCGAGTCGAATCCACGCAGCGCGCGCAGGAGCCATACCTGCCTCGCGACATATCGAGAGCGCGCTCGTTGCTTTTGCCTGCCAAGGAGTCCTACGCGTTAGGCGAGGATCAAGGGAATAAGACGGCTGGCGTTGCAGGCTGAGAGATTGCACCGCGCCGCGCTGAGCGGTGGGTGTGAGACATCCAACACCAGAAGATGCCCCAAGTGCCGGCGGCCGAGAATGGGGGAACAAGTCGCGATCGAAGCAGGCAGAGGGCCAGGACTGAAGTTGGCGCAAACAGAAGCATGTGGAATCGCCTCAGCTTCAATAAGATTGGCAGCTGGTTGAAGCGTGACGATGAAGAGCCCACGTCCCCGGTCAAGAGTAGGCCCGAGAGCGCAGGGAAAAAGGAGAGTGACAGGCCACAGTCAAGTGGAGGGTTGCTGCATAGAAGAGGTAGCAGAAAGGTCGTGCCAGGACTGCCGCGGCCACTGACCTTCAAGCGTATGCAGAGTGAGATGAGAGACAAGCTGTTGGAGGTGCCGATGGAGCCTGAGCAAAGACGTGCTACGTCGGCAGACCGCAAACCCTCGATCGTTTCGAAGCGCAACCTTTCGCCCCCACCCGTTTCGATACCGTCAGTGTCAGCGCCCGATGTGCTGAGTCCACACGAGAGTGACATCCACAAGCAAGAGCAAGAGAAGGAGCAGAAGCAGGAGGAACCGACAATAGGTGGCGGATCAGACTCGAACATACCGGCAGGGGCAAGGCAGGTCGATTACAGTATCGAGAATCTTGCAGACCTTGAGCTGCCAAGCAGTCCACCACCGATCGACCTGGAGGACTCATACCATGAACATGCATCCCATCACTCAGTCTCTGATGTTGATGATGTACGATTGCAAGAAGAGTTGGAAGCGAAGTGGATATTGAACCTCAGTATGCATTTCAGAGACATGTCAGACCGGGAGAAGTTCTTCGTTACATTCGCAGAGGAGCCGAACAAATGGAGAAGAGTCACAGTGTCTTGCGACTACCGAAAGCTGGAACCAGATTCCCTAGAGTCTGATCTCAAGTCGCTGCATTATCAGCGAGACAAGAGTGCTAGGATTTACGAGGCGATTCGCGATTCCCTGGCCGACATACAGTTCTACGATACTGTTACAAACCTCAAGCTTGAGACCGAGGACGGCCGCCTGCACGTTCACGTCACCGAAGATGTTAACGAGATCATCCCGTACCCTTCGATATCCGCGATCGAACATCTCGGTTACAGATGCTTCAAAGAGCAGGATGTGTCTTTCGATTCGCACATCTCTGGCTTTGTGTACAAGGTCGGTGTCCAGAATCGAACGTACATTAAAAAGGAGATTCCTGGTCCAGATGCTGTAGAGGAGTTTTTATACGAGATCAACGCACTTAGCAGCCTTCAGGACTCCAATTCGGTCATCCAGTTCGAGGGCATCATCGTTGATGAGACCGGTGACTTGATCAAAGGTCTGCTGATCAGCTACGCCAAGGAAGGTGCGCTCGTTGATATGATCTATGATTTCAAACATCAGCTTTCATGGCCACGTCGCGAGAAGTGGGCTCGCCAAATTGTCGAAGGGCTCTCAGAGATCCACGAAGCCGGTTTTGTACAAGGCGATTTCACGTTATCAAACATTGTCATCGATGGGAATGACGATGCGAAAATCATCGATATCAACCGCAGAGGTTGCCCGGTCGGCTGGGAACCACCTGAGCTCGCAAAGCTAATTGAAAGTGGCCAGAGGATCTCAATTTACATCGGAGTCAAGTCGGACCTGTTCCAGCTGGGCATGGTGCTGTGGGCGCTAGCAGAGCAACAAGACGAACCGGAGCGCCAGGAGAGACCACTCACTAGAACGTTGGAGCGCCCATCGGAGATCCCTGAGTACTTCAAAGACATTGTACGAGCATGTCTGAGTGAACGCCCACGTGGACGACTATCTGCGAAACGGCTGCTGACAGAATTCCCGGAACCCATCAAGATAGCTGAGTTCAAGCCAAGTAGAGCCCTCAGAGACAGCCTTTCGTCACACCGGAGCGACAAGGAATACATCGACCCGAAAATGGCTGTTGACCATGACGACATACGCGAACGCCGACATTCACGATCGAAATCATCTTTCGAGAATGTGACTAAGCCATCTACAGAGTATGTTCCCTCTGCTGGCTCATACATCCTCCCAAACATCGAAGGTGAACGTGGCCGATCGCCAGATCATGTTAGAAGCCGGAGCAGGAATCGACAAAGTGACTACTCGCCATACCCTGGCCATCGATCCATCATGTCTCTGGATGACTCTGAGCTCGACAACGACCTCGCAAGCCTTCCAGCAAGCCGAGAGCCTAGATGGGAGCAAGTGTATGTTGACGGCGATACAAAGCTCGTACAGCGCGGTGGAGGTGAAGCTAGCATGCACGACTTCAATAGAGAGGATGTGAAAGAAGTATACATCACACCTGGAGGCCTGGAAACCGCTTTCATAACGAGCAAGTCGAATGACAGCACACCACTCAACCTTACCACGGCCGCAGACGTACCACCAAGGCAGTCACAGCTGACGCCGACATATGGCCAAAGCTCTGACAACGACCGAACTGTAGCGAACAAAGCTTCATTCAGTGATCGCCTGCACCAGCTGGCTCAGATACAGGCCCAGGAAGCGCAAGCCAAGCATGTTCGAGATGAACAGGACCCTCCAGCTCCCGACACGAATTTCCTCACAGAGCTCGAACGCGAGTTTGAGTATGACTCAGCACCCAGCTCGCTTGCGCCTTCCCGGGTAGGTACTGGCTTCTCGATCTTCGACCGCCCCGAACGCAACTACAGAGTGGGCACCGGCTTCACTACCTTTTCAGCTGCGACGAACTTCAACTCCCCACTACGGCAAGACACAGGGTTCAATGAGCCTCCAAAGACGTCAAATGACATCGACCGTGTACGACACAGTCTCGACGAGAGTATGCGAGACATCAAAAAGGTGACAATGGAGGAAAACAAGATCAAGGAAAATTTGTGGGAGTCGAAGGACAATCAATCGTTTGGCTTTGGTGAAGGCGTAAGAGGGCGTGAGCTTCAGCTCAGGAACGAAGACCTGATCAGTTCGCAAACCACTGCGGTAGCGGCACCTGCTGCGCCCGTCACCATGCCCGCGACAATGCCCGTCGATGAAAAGGACATGCGACATTTACATCCTGGTCAAGACAAGTCCCTGGAAGAAAAGACCTCGAATACAACCATTCGCCCACCGACCTTCCCCTCACCAAGCGCAACATTCAACAGCAACACACCAAACGCATCCACATCAGCACAAGGTACCAACGTTGCACCACAACATCATCACAATACAAAAGCGGTCTTTGAACCACCCGAAACACCACAATACGAGCACGAATACTTCCAGCGTGCGCGCACGAACTCTGACCTCAACAACAAGAGATCCAAGGATCTCGATGACTATCTAAACAGCGAGATCGAGTAAGTTCACAAAAATTACACCTACATACAAAATCACATATGCACGGAGTCAAGAAGCCTACGCATGAGGTACTACAAGAGGAGGTCAAGAAGAAGAAAGAATGGCCGCGCGCGAGCGCAAAAAGCATCGATATTCATTTGTCTGGCGTTGGGTTCTATATGTTTTTGAGCGCATCGTTCACTCTTATGTTCGTCCAACGCATGCGTCACGATATGTCACGCGCATTACTACGTATATCCTTTAACTTCCCATTTGTTCATCATTCACTACCGTATGTAGGGGCATTTCTGTTTGCAGAGCGATTTTGGGAAGGATGGCGTTCGTGATAGCGTTTCGTTGGTCAGAGTTAGGGTCATGTAGATACCACTTGGTATTATTGCATTGAATCGTTCCATCACTTGCTTCACATCGCAGTCGCTCTGGACGTGAGCTGAGCTGTAATTACCTTGCTCGAACTAGCATTGTCTACCAGCCCTCTCAACCACTGCCATGCGTCATCTGTACACATCACTCCAAATTCTCGTATGCTGCAGCAAGTCGAAAGCTAATTTCTATCTGCACTATTTGGCCTCGCGATGAATTTTATTCGAGAACAGGCACAAGTCCAAGCCATGGTACAGCCACAGCAGACCCTCATAGGCTGGGTACATCTTCAGCTCGCTTATAGTAGATCAGGCACATCCTTAGGCTGAATCGATCTGGATTATCAGCACCCACCTCTTATCATGACTGGTTGCAGCATGCCGTACTCCTTGGCAATAGCAGCTTGCACAGCCATCAAACGCCAGAGCCAAATGCAGATATACTTGTAAATATATATGCACGGCCCCGTCGTTGGACACGTCAACCGCCAGTATGATTCCGAAGATCGATCACATCCTTCAGCTAGTCATTTCACCGGTATTCCAAGGCGGATGCAAGGACGTTCCGCTCCCCATAGATTGGGTCCAGGACCCATCGAAGAAGCGAGAGATTGACCACGAGAAGCGTAAAAAGACCATGCAAACAACAACTATCGAAGGAACGAGCTCAGAATTTGCGAGCCCCCTCGCCGACGGTTCATTGACGTTCGTGGCCGTCAGCCTGGATGAGCTGCAGCAAGGACAATACGAGCTCGCCGTCACCTTCAACAGAACGGTCGGTCTACTCTCGTGGTGGACTACACTGGGGAGGAGTTCGTCTCGTAAGTGGTGCCTATCTTTTTATCCAACCTTGCATGCACGAGTTGAACATGCTAGGATCGACGCGCCCCAGAGTCCTGTCATCGTGAGCTTTGTGATGGACGAAGATGTCTATGTACCAGCAGCTCTGGTCCTTGACACCGAGCAACGAATTACGGTCTCGTACAGCGGAACGATAAAGCCTCTGAATGCAACAGAGGAGTTGTCACCTTCAGCGTCGTCGCCTGCTAGGACTTCGGGAAGCAGTGGGCGAGCATTCTATGCACCATACGTACTCACCGTGTTCGTAGTGGCGTTGTCGCTCTTCACATAGGCTTGAAGAAGGCGATGTATGGGCGGGAATGACAAGACTGTTCATACATAGCTCTTACATATTGACCACGATAACACACTCGCGATAGGTAAAGAGGAGAATAACTGCAAGTAGCAGCCCTAGGAACTGTACAAGTATATCATTCGGACCCACGAGTGGCTCGGATCTCTTCTAGTCTATATGCAAGAGTCGAGATCCACATATTCTCCATCCACCGCAGGAATTAAGCCCGCAATGCAAATGCCCAAACGCCGCTAATGCGTGGCCACTATCACACCTATCATACAATACAACCCCTCAGAATGGGTATTTAGTCGTCATCCTCCCCACTCTCCTCGTCGTCGTCTTTCCGTTTCTGCTCCTTCCTCTTACGGTCGCCCTTCTTGGGCTTGAGTTCCTTCTCCCACAGCTTGTTTGCAGTCTCCTTGTTGAGGTCCGGGAAGATGAGGTTGAAGACCTCGGAGTACCATTCTACAGGGTGGCCTTCGATGCCCTCCTTGATGTTCTGACACATTGTTAGCATGTTATTATTCTGTTGTTGGGAAGAAGTCTTACTTCGGGAAGTTCTAGCCAGTCACTCAAGTTGTCCTTGGGGAAGATGACCATCTTGGCGCCTGCGCGCCGCGCTGCGACGGTCTTCTCGCGCAGTCCACCGATGCGGAGGACCTTGCCGGTGAGCGTCAACTCGCCAGTCATGGCTACTCCATCACGGATTGGTGTCTCCAGCGCCAAGGACAGGAAAGACGAGGCCATGGTAATACCCGCACTTGGTCCGTCCTTTGGTGTCGCGCCCTCGGGGCAATGCAGATGTATCCTCGCATGCTCGAAGAACCTGTTCTTGGGAAAGTCACGGGCAACGACTGACTTGGCATACGAGTAGGCGACGCCGGTGGACTCCTTCATCACGTCTCGCAGCGAACCGGTGCGCTCGAGACCTGGGTGTGAAGATGCGGATAGCGCGTTCTGCAGGATCGATTCGATGTACAGCGCGGAGCCACCCATCGATGTCCATGCCAAACCCATTGCAACACCAGGCGGTGTGAAGTCGTACAGACGGTCGGCGGTGAAGACGGGCGGGCCGACGTAGTCCTTGAGATTGTCCTTGTTAATGGATACATGGACTGTGTCAGGAACCTTCAGCGCGACACGAGGCTTTGGCGATGTCTGCTTCTCGATGTTCTCTGGTGTCTCCTTAACGTCTGTCTTGTCCTTCTCAGCTTCTTCTTGCGCAGCCTTGCCCTCGTCTGTGAGCGCCTCAGCCTCTGGCAGTGCCTCCTCACCGACCTCGGTGACAATCTTCAAAGCAGACTTGCGGTAGACCTTCTCGATCTGCTTCTTCAGGTTACGAACACCTGACTCTCGGCAGTACTTGTTGATGAGCTCAACGATACCCTCCTTCTCGAGGATAACGTCGGCGTCCTTTAGGCCGCTCATCTCCTTTGCAGCAGGTGCGAGGTACTTCTCAGCGATGGCGATCTTCTCGTCTGCAACGTAGCCGGACAACTCGATCATCTCCATACGGTCGAGTAGGGGTTGAGGAATGGTGTCTGACATATTTGCTGTGCAGACGAACAGGACCTTGGACAGATCGACGGGAACATCCAAGTAGTGGTCCAAGAAGCTGTTGTTCTGCTCAGGATCGAGCAATTCAAGGAGCGCTGCAGCTGGGTCACCGTGATTGCTGTTGCGGCCGAGCTTGTCAATCTCGTCAATCAAGACGAGTGGGTTCTCCGTTTGACACTTCTTGAGGGCCTGGATGATGCGACCAGGCAGGGCACCGACATATGTTCTCCGGTGACCCTTGATCTCAGCAACATCATACATACCACCAACACTGAAGCGGTAGTATTGGCGATTCAGAGCTCGTGCAATCGACTTTCCGATCGAAGTTTTACCTACACCGGGAGGTCCAACCAAGCAGAGAATCTTGCCTTCGACCGAGCCGCGGAGCTTTCCAACTGCGATGAACTCCAGAATGCGGTCCTTGACATCCTTCAGTCCGTAGTGGTCCTCATCGAGGACTTCACGGGCGTGCTTGATGCCGAAGTTTTCAGCGCTGCTGAGACCCCAGGGAAGCTGTGTCAGCCAATCAAGGTAGTTCCTTGTAACATTGAACTCAGATCCGCTGGGCTCAAGACCAGACAGCTTGCTCATCTCCTCGTCGAAGACCTTTCTGACCGCCTCAGGCATGGCCAGCTTGCCAGCCTTCTCGTTGAACTTCTCGATGAGCTTGTCCTTGCCGTCCGACTCGATGCCGAGCTCGCGCTTGATGCCCTTCATCTGCTCCATGAGAATGAACTCGCGGTGCTTCTTCTGTACTCGGTTGTTGACTTCGTCGCTGACCTTCTTCTGCAGCTCGGCGCTCATAAGCTCCTTCTTCAGGACTTCCAATGACTTCCTGAGTCTCTTCTCAACATCCATCTCCTCGAGCGCAGCCTGCAGCTCGTGCGACTCGGCCTGAGCGACAGCAGCGGCGAAATCGGCCAACTTGACAGGATCTTCGCCAACGCTCATGGTGGTGTGGACGGAGAAGGTGGCAACGTGGTCGCGGAACATGGGGTTCAAAAGAGCGACACCCTTGAAAGTGTTGACGATCTCGTTGACCAGGGCCTGAATGACCTTGTTGTCCTTCATGCTGAAGGGCTCCTCGACCATGTTCTCGACGTTAGCAATGCTGACTTGTCGTCCCTTCAGAATTGCCAATGTCTGGTCCTCATCCTTGTTCTTCGCGTCGTCGTTGGCTTCCTCGAAGCTCGCTACGACATCGCCCTTGGACTCGCTGGCCTTGGTGTCTGCGGGTGCAACCTCGCCCTCGGGGGTCTCGGAGATGGTCGCCTCTCCAGCAGACTCCTGCTTCTCGCCCTTGGGTGGCAAAAGGCTAGTCATCTTGATTCTGCGGTGCGGGTACAGAACGCAAGTCATGGCGAAGTTGTCCTCAGAGCCAACAGGGAATGCGCTCGTAACCTGGCAGAAGGTACCAACGTCGTGCACCTCGCTCGGGTCGTCGATGACGTCCTTGTCGACAGCGTCGTCCTTGAACATGAAAGCTCCAATGTACGGCTGGCCACGCTTGACCATGTCTGCAATTGCCTGTCCAACCTCCCTGTCGCGGATGGTGACGGCCTTGTAGAAGCCAGGGAATAGTGGGCGCTTGGCGAGCGGAATGGCCATGACCTGGGGGTAGACTTCTGGTATCGAGGGCTTCACAAGAGGGTTGTTCTTGCGCTTCCTGCCGCCGCCGTCGCCTCCAGATCCGCCATCGCCTCCTGCAGCGCTACCTCGGCCTGAGCCTGTTCTTGACGGTATTGGGTCGGGTGTCTTTGTCTTTGCCTCCAGCTCGTCGGCAGCCTTCTCCTGCTCCTTGAGCTTCTTCGACTCGTCTGTCTCCTCAGCGGGCTCTTCCGGTGTTGCCTTGGGATCCTTCTCTTTCGGCCGGCTCAGCGAGGTCGAGAAACTGCGGTAGGCGCAGAGGGCGGCGGGCGGCGACGGGCATCGGTGGGGGTATCGAGCTACGGCAGATGCAGAGCATTGTGCAGGGAGAAAGCGCGACGAGGCGCGTGAGGCGGTGAAGGTGGCATGCGAGCGCGATGTCTGGCGCAGAGCTGCCCGCCACGAGGCGTGAAGCATGACGGGGAAGAGCGACCTCGGAAGCCGCTGGGGTGGGAAAGTGAGAAGAGGATCGAAGGGGAAAGTACGCGCCCACACAGCTTGTCAGCGCAGTACCTGAGATGAGATGCAGCCAAGGAGGCGTGCAGATTGTGTGTTTGGTGTTGCAATGATGTGGCGTTGCGAATTGCTCTGTAATCTTCAATCTCGACATCATCAACTCGTCCAAGCTCCGACGCAATCGCCGACTGGCAGATCCTCGGCTGCAGCACCCCGGCGTCTTTCGCCTTCTCTGACCTTCTCTCACGCGACATCACTGCTAAAAGTCACATGAACACGCGATGTCCGCGATTAATCTCAACAGGAACCGATAAAGATGCCGAACTGATTTCATACTGCATATTGGAGCCTATTCCGAAGTAGACGCCACACAAGGCGCGAGCGTTAGGTGTGTAATTCCCGCGGCAGGCACCGTCAATGTAGACGACGACGACAGTGAACTCATCTAGAAAGGCTGGCTTATTTGGATCTCCGGCATAACTCTAGTGAAGATGGCAGACCTGCTTGTCTGGATTGTAGACTACGAGGTCTTTGGAGAGGATCCAGACGCGGCTGGGGTCATCACGACGGACAAAGAGGCGATACATCTCCTCATCAAAATTGTTGTACGTGAAGCCCATCGATGATGCGATGGCGTGTTTGACGGTAAAATGGAAGGAAGAAGTATAGGGGATCTGTTATCAGATGCCAATTGCGTGACAAGAAGCGGTTGCACGCAAAGGTGCAAGGGAACCGGATGGGCATGCTTAACAAACCTGTAGCATCGCCTCTGCCTCACCTGGAAGCTGGAGGCCTTGATTACACTCTATTTGAACGTGGCGTCCTGGGTTTTCGAGGCGACTGATGTTCACAACCGCATGTGGTAGGAATGGTGCGCGAGCCTCGAGCGCACACGACTCCAAGCTTTCAAGAAGTAGCACCAAGCTTGCTTGACGTTCTACTTCGTTTACTACCCAACATCAGCATTTGCGGCACTGTTCTTGATACTTTATATGCGCAAAATCTACATTTTGCATCTCGAACATGATGTCACGGACTTCGTACGAAAAGTTCCTGCACTCCGCTTTACGTACGGGGCTCGCCGAACATGCGGCGTAAAGCTCTGCTAGCCATCCTTGGTAATGAACGATAGGGCTGCAGCCAAGGAGCAAGATCCTTGACCTTCTGTGGTGCTTCGGTGGCTTTTGGCCAATCGGCTGCGCATTCCCACGCTTCCGGTGGATAGTTGTACGGGGATCGGAACGCTAACGTCATGGCTGTGAACGTCCGGACGTTACCGCACGTCGACGCGAACTACGGTGCTATGAGATCACTCTTTACTGTTCGGTCATATGGTCAACGCTCAGCCAAAGCGTGTTTGTACGTTTTCGATTCCACATTCTCATAATTACCCCACAAGACTTTCCCTGACATAAACTCTTCGAACGCTCCTACATGCTCTCGACCCATTGAGCTCTGCCAACATGTCGATACCGTCGTCTGTGAACGAGGATAAAGGTCCAAACACAAAGTTTGCATTGCTTACACCGTAAACTAACGGCAACAGAAACATCCTCTCAAGATGGCACTCAACATCGTCCCAGCATCTCAAGACGCCACCCCGAAACCCGCATAGTGAACGGCAAGGAAGTTGAGATCCACACTTGGAACGGCCCAGACGACAAAGACAATCCGTATGTTCAACCTGACCGCTATGAACTACCAGTCTGATTGAAGATTTAGCTTCAACTGGTCGCCAACATACAAATGGATTGTCACAGTCACGGTTTGCTTCGTTTCCATCTTGACCGGTCTCCCGGCTGGTTCATATGGATCTGGTAATGACTGGATGTCATCACTTTGGAATGTGCAAAACGATCCCTTCCCGAACCTTTACTGGGCCACAACGAGCTGGAACATGGGTGCAGCCCTGTTTCCATTGCTGTTTGTGCCATTGACGGAAAACACTGGCCGCATGCCTGGCTATTTTGTAAGTCTTTCAACACGTAGACGATACACAACAGACTACTAATCGCCTTAGATCGGCTATATCGTCTTCGAGCTCTTCCTCTTTGGCTCCGCCTTCGCCGACAACTTCGCCACAATTGTAGTAACCCGTTTCTTCGGTGGCGGCGCGTCCTCAGTGGCTATCAACATCGTCGGCGGTAGTATCAGTGACATCTGGAAAGGCGACAAAGCCCGCAGCTTGCCAATGTCACTCTTTGGCTTCACCAGTGTGGCAGGCATTGCACTTGGTCCCTTCGTCGGCAGTGCTATCGTGCAGATCCGAAAGCCAAGCGTTGGTCTTGAATCGCCCTGGCGATGGATTTATTACATCCAGATCATCTACAATGCTGCATTGATTCCAGTCTTCTGGTTCATCCTACGCGAAACACGAGGCGATGTGATTCTCAAGAAGCGCGCGCAGAAACTTCGCAAAGAAACTGGTCGCGAAATATACGCCGAATCCGAACTCGACAAGCCGTCCGTCATGTCCCTGCTCAAGGTATCCTTCATGCGCCCGACCAAGATGCTGCTCACCGAACCTGTCGTAACATTCTTCACACTCTGGATTTCTTTCGCATGGGGCATCCTCTTCCTCTTCTTCAGCTCCGTGGTACAAACCTTCGGCGACTCCTACGGCTTCGGCATCTTCCAGACCGGACTCATCCAGCTGGCCATCACCGTCGGCGCCGTCATCGGGACACTGGTGAACCCTCTGCAGGACTGGCTGTACCTACGCACAGCATCAAAGAACAAGGAGCGTCCCGGAAAGCCGATCCCAGAGGCGAGACTGTACACTAGCATCCCGGGTTCGTTGCTGTTCACAACAGGCTTGTTTTTGTATGGATGGACTTGCAGACCGAGCATACACTGGATTGTGCCTGCAATCGGTATTACGATTGTCGGCGTGGGCATCTACAGTATCTACATGGGCGTAGTGAACTACCTAACCGACGCATACGAAAAGTACGCCGCATCAGCGCTGAGTGCTGCCTCGCTCGGCCGTAACACTTTCGGCGCTTTCTTACCCTTGGCTTCTGGACAGCTTTTCTCAACCCTTGGATTTGGCTGGGCGGGCAGCTTGCTTGGCTTTATCGGGCTGGCACTGAGTGTTGTCCCCATCGTGCTGTTGTACAAGGGCAGGGAGATTAGGAAGAGGAGCCCGTTCATGCTGGACAGCACGTTTGACGGCGGCGAGAGCGAGGAGAGGAAGAATAGTTATAGTCAGGGCGGAGGCAAAGGCAGAACTGCTAAGGGGCCTACTGGGGGAAACAACGAGGTCTGAGAGTGTAGGCTTTGTATGATAGAGAGCTAGCATTGCATATTCAGTTGCATCTGCATGAAGTTTTTATGGACTGGCTGTTTGCTGTTTTGTCGTACTGCAGCTGATGCATGTTGTTTGGCCACTCGGCCAATATGGGATACCTCGTCATTGTCAATCCGTGCTGTCAGTACTGCGCTACCACTCAGCAGTGCGTCTGTCCGATACGGCAAGCCGCTCACCTCCTCACTGTCTGTTGTTGCAGTGCTTCGACTTGATCTACAAGTCCCTTCTTGATTTGCGAAGGTGCAAACAGGTGTGGAAGCTGCTCATGGTCCATCTCGCGCCGTTGTTCTGGCTAGAAAGTATAAACTACGACTCTATCGCCTTGACCATCGGTGAACGGTGAGGTCCGAGGGGAATTGTTGTTGTAGGATTGACGGTGCTGTGGCTGTCGTGTAGTAGGCTTGTGCCAGGTGTTATACTACGTCTGGCAGCATGCACGACGGGCTTGGAGGTATGGACAGCCGACATTTGCGAAGGATCCGATCATGTATACTGGGAGTGCAATAAGACCCATGGTCAAGGCTCCAGGAGCCGACATTTGTCGAGCATGGATGTCAGGCTCAGCTCAAACAGGAAACGATCGCGAGTGGCTGCGACACTGCAATAAAGTCTGCGAGCAACAAGAAACCGCTGTATATGTAGTCATGTAGACATGAAATGTGGCATTCGTCAAAGACAATGATATTCAGTAACTGAGTGACATCCTTGAATGACCGATTATGCGATGAAGAAACACGTCATGGTCAAAACAGCGGCCGATAGCCTGCGTTATGGACCGTCCGGTAACCGATTCAGGAACTCTTGGTCCCAATGTTCATCGATCTGAGCGCCCTCCCCACCTATGCTGCGAAACAACTTTTGCAAAGTCTCATCAGGTCGCCAGCCATTCGTCTGCCATAGCAATTGCGGTTCGCAACATACTCGCTGGGCCGGCAGGATTCGTTCTGCGGATGTATTGGCGGTTGGTGAGATGTATCCAACGCCCCAACAGTTTAGGATACGGAAAGTGCGTCCGTTATACTCAAAACCGGATCTGTAATTATCGTTGAGGTCGCAACCATCGAAAGCCAATTGTGTCCAGAGCACTGCCTCCTTCAGCTTCTGCATGTGCGCTGCAGCCTTAGCGAACGCAGTCAAGAACGGTCCGAGTAGTTCTTCATTTGGTATAACTCGAAATTGAAGCTGGCTATGGCCATCTCGTCTCGGAGGAGAGTCCTCGATGTACTCGTCCAGAGTGTTGTCCTCATCTGTGTTCTCCAGCGGTGGGTACAGAGCTTCTGTGATCTGGAAACCGGTGTCGTAGCGCCCTTCACCATTCGGGCCGTAAAAGTACCATTGACCTGAAGGTGCCGAAATGTGAAAATAGACGTTCAAACTTTCCAGGCTGGGCCATGCGGGCCTACTGCCGTCGATCGGCAAGAACAAGGTCTTGTCAAAGATGCCTTTCAACTCCATCCGTCGGAGGTTGTAGGATACGATGCGTAGGCTAGAACTGAATGGATCGTACGAGTGTGGCGTTGTAAGGTCGGGAAGTTGCTCATCTTGATTGGCCTGTAGCACTTGCATCCTGGGAGTGAGGAAGTTGAGTCGCACATTTTGGAGGGTCGCTGGCAGAGCAGCGATCGACATGAGTTTTGCGAAGTCATGGCGACTATCTCGTTTTGGACCCGGGAAGTCTCGACTGTATGATCGCCATGCATTGTTGCCGTAGACGTCATCGATTCCGCTCCAAACACTGCTTGCCCATTCGTGATAGCCGAGTTCGCAAGCAAGGGTTTGGATCTGCGGTAGCTTAAGAACCAAGTCGCCTAACATACGGAGGTCGGCCTTCGGTATGGACTTATTCTCCTCGCTAGATGTGGGGTCATGGTTGAGAGGTTCGATGTAAGGATTCACCGGCTTCAGTGTTAGAGAGCGTACGGATGAAAGCTCTGGCAAGCTGTTCGGGGAAAGCAGGTGTAACCGCCAGCTAGAGAATTTGCGATGGAAGCAGCCGTAGTTCTCGCGTTCTGGTACATAGACTGTCAAGCCAAAGCTGCCAATACCAGCTGCGTCTTCCAGGGTGCGTAGAGTCTTGAACAGAAATTGAATCTGGTCAGTGAACAGATGATCGTTTTCCTGCAGCTCTGCAACTGATTCTCGACATCTTTGCGGACTCGCCTGGTATTCCTCGTATTCTCTTTCTCCTTCTTCACTGTACACCCAATCTGGGAGAGGTTCTTCCTGATCCTCCGCATCGGGTGTGGACTCACTATTGGAAGCTTCTTCATCTGCTTGTTTATCCGCCTCTCTCCTCATTCTTGCCTGCTCTCGTTCGTTCAACAACTCGTACTCCTTTTTCCAGTCGGGTTCTACCCAATTCGGACCCCTCATGATTGCGAGCCATTCTTCTTCCGACCTGCCATATCGGGGCAGGTCTGTCCTGAATGTGACATGTCGCAGATAGCGTATCCTGCGGCCATCGTAGAGCTGGAGAAACCTCCCGGCATTGATTTCCGTAAGTTCAAACTTCTCATACGCGCCAGAAGCTCGTTCAGCCGCGTACTGGAACTGGCGAGAAACGGTGAGTGTTTGCTGTAGGTCTGCAGTTACGAGGCTATCACTGATGCGATCGATGAGTTCTTGGGGAAAATCCAACATGGTCAGATATGGCTTCGATGTTCAGTAGGTAGAGTGAAAGGAAACCGTTGGGTGATAACCCTAAGTGTGCGGCACAGTCTCCTCAAAGTGCGCCCGTGCAGGTTGTTTGACTAATGACTGACATGAAACATCTGGTGCGTTGGGCGAGTGCGACTGGTCATGTCCTTGTACCGGGCAGATCGAGAGAGGTAAGACAGCACGCAGCCAGGCGCGTAGTCGGTGACCGAGAACGCATGCAAGACGAGCCTAGTATGCTTTAGTCTTTAGCGCGCCCCACCCATCAGCAGAAGCCCGAGACTCCTTCGCCGTCCTTACAACTCAATGTTTCCGAGGTTACTAAGCTCATGTAGTCTCATATCGACCGTCGCATGCTGTTGCGTACCCACAAGACTTGGCATAGGTATTGGAACATCAGGCCAGAAGAAGTCGATTTGATGTCCGCAGCCTTGACGCAGCCGCGCACTGGGAACGTATTCCTCCGTCAAAACAGATAAGGCACCGGTCTTTTTCAGCTTGCCATTCCGATACCTCATCAACGGACATCTGATACCCACAAATGCTGCCAAGCATGTCTTCCGCTGTGCGCAGAGGCTGTAGCAACTGAGGCACAGCAACTGTTGTACCAGTGGTAGCAGGTGAAGCCCTACTCTGTGAGTCGTCGTTCGGACGTCTACGAAGAGGCCCGAAGTGTGTAGGTACATGGCATGGCGTCGAATATGACTTTGGCATATAACCACTCCAAGCCCATCTTGGTGGCTATTAGATCTTTTATGCTTTCCTCGCTCAATTCCTTTATTCAGTCTTTTCATTAACAGACTCTTCAAGATGCGTTTAGTTCTGACAGCAGCAATGGCCCATGCATGGTTATCTGCCGGCCAACACATCAGTTGCAATTCAAGTCAGAGTCTGCAGGCTGGCAGCTTTGCGAACACAGCTCTTGCAACAGACCCTCTTACCAAGGTACGACCTCAGCTCGAACAGGTGTGTGATCTAGTAGTGTCCGGTACTTCTACTGAGCGCTCGGACTGGTTATCGTTCTCAGTCACGCGCGGAGATGGAGAGCTCTCAGGATCAAATTGCCGTTTTATCTTTGAACGGATCATTTCACAGTGTATCTTGACTGAAATGACCGTGGGAGGTAAGGCAAACGTTGGCAACACAGTATATGAAGTACTTAGACTGGACCGCCTTGAGCGTCGAGCAAAGAAACCAGCAACAGCACCAAAGAATCCACCGCCGGTAGCGAAACCCTCCAAAACAAGCAAGCAAGCGCCACCGGCAAGACCAACGACACCAAATGCTCCACCACCGGCTGCGAAACCTAGTTCCTTATCTTGCAAGATCAAAGACCCAACCAAAGATATCGACGATGGTGTGAGCAGACGAGATCTGAATACGTACAACCAGCGCAGTCCTCGTGCTATCCTACTGCCAAGAGCGCCGAAGGACGGAAACCCATGCAGCGACTCAGGGTATGGAGTTTTCAAGCTCAGAGCCGACGATTACCCCAGTAACAGTGAGCTTGACGTACGTACGAACGAGCATGAAGGCTGAAAATTGATTGACAAAGACAAGAAAAACATAGAGGCGTATGGCTTCGAACAACAAAACGACTACTGTGATTATAAGTGGCAAAGCGGATCGAAAAAGATTCTTGACGGCGCGCACAAATATCACAGCGAACATGTTATGGAATGGCAGATCGTGACGGACTTTTTTCGCAAGCTCAACAAAGCTGGCGGTGTGAAAGGTTTCGAGCATCCTGATCCGAGTCAGCTGGATACTTCGGGCAAACGTAAAAAGGTTGACTTTTGCACTTATTGGATCGAGAGTTGGGATGGAAGGTGAGTACGCTTCTGTCAAGATCTAGCTAGTATACACTGAAACATTCAACAGGACCGTTACCGATCAAGACTCTTCAAAGAAGTTCAAGCTCAGCTTATCGGGCAACGACCCATTGACAGCATGGCAGCACATAGCAGCTGCGTACCCTTCAAGGATCCGGAATAAGAAAGAGATGGTTGCACTTCAAGGGAACATCAACACACCAGCCAAGGCGAATGTACGTCCCCAGCCTATGAATGAATAGATCAGTAACTTATACATCTAAGTTGTTCCAAGAGTCTTCTTTATATGGTATGTGCGAATTACCAAATACGCACCGATCGAACCATTTCTAACTCGACACCAGTCTTCAGCGACGCTGTCATGAAGCCGATAAAGGCCAAAAGAAACAAGGTCGTCGAAAACCTTCGGCTCCTCCATGGCGTCCAGCTCTATATGACAGATAAGCACATCGTCAATATCTTCAAGCAGCAGAAAAAGCGCATGTCAGACATACTCGAGGCTCTAGATTCCGAAATGTCAAAACAAGTACGAGAAGCTAAAGATGACAAAGGAGTAGTCAGGACCTACACCCCGTGGGTCAAACAAGATCTGAAGAAGAAATGGGACGCGTACATGAACATCAAGTGGGATACAGCTGTCAAGAAGCATGACACTGCTTTCGAACGCTTCCATAGCGCTGCCCATAGGAGATGGTGTCCGAAGCCACCGCCCTCGACGGACAAAGAAGGGGTTGAATACTGTCAGCGGCTGAAGAAAGTCAATGATAACCACATAGCTGCCGCAAGTACCCACCCCTTCAGAAGGCCATGGTAGAGAACGCTTTGTAGATGGTATGTGTACTATACGCTTGCTAGAGCCTACTACGATGCTCTGCGTGTGGTCACTTGCGGTGGACCTGTGGGCATAGATGCTGAGGTGCGCGTTGCGGCAACATGCGTACTGCGGGGACGGACACGGCACATGGTGCGGTACATATATGGGAGCAAGTTGCCGTAAAAGGCAAACTAGGTTCAGCCACATCTTCCACGTTGCGACTACACTTGCGCCAATGAAGAGGACGCTACGAGCCTGGATTTGCTCACATTGCAAGACTTAGTTGAACCGATTAAACCAGTTTCCTGAACGGCAGGCTGAAAGGGCATTTGTGACTATCGCCGCCATTGGATGTAGGCTGTGAATATAGCGTCTCGGCATATGTCAGCTAGCGGAGGTCTGAGCCTATGACATAGAGGTTGACACGCGGCAAAAAGGTATATTTTGTACTTGTACGCAAGACAATCAGCAGATTCAATTCTAAGATGGGCTCGCGCGATTCAATAATCCAGCCTTGCTTCACCAAGCTCAACTTCGCCGAGCTGCGCCTGGCGTTTAATTCGCTGCTCGTACGTTCAACCACCATGCCGTCCACACAATTCAGCCACCAATGCGACTGGCCAACGTCTAGCGTATGCGAACACCACCCAGCTGAACTGTGACGCCTGAGTGACAAGCCACCAATGCGTAGCACGTATAAAGTAAGTGTGCGGAGACTTGTCTTATGGACTAGATTTGGGGACTCAGTATCCCCAGACATCGCTTGGCGTTATCAACCTTTCCCAACAAAAGTACCTGCTGTCTTCTTCCTCGGAGTAACCATGACGACGCGATCCCAATGCCAGCAATGGAGACCCGCATACATGACTGCCCCTCCCGAAGCATGCCACCAACCTGCGGGAAATGTCTGGGGCCACACCTGTTCGGGTACCAACATTGCGCCCGCGTTGAGCTGCTACCCATGGTCCACCTCTGCTCCAAGTATAGACGAGCGCTTGTTCTGGTCGCCAGCAATCGCATGTCCGCAGGGGTGGGTTGCTTCCACTGTGCGCACAATGCCGTACAGCGCCGGGTACGCCAACGGCGATGCTGAGTGGATTGCAGGTGAGACGGCGATTACTTGCTGTCCTAAGGGATTTGAAGCCTATAACGGCGCAGGAAATTGCAGATGGTATGGGGAAAACTTTTTGACAAACACACCTTGCACCTCTGGCGTTGATGCAGGTGAGACTGGGAAAGCATCCGGACAGAACACATCTTCAATAACAAGATCGACAACGACGACAACACAGCCATACGCGAAGGAATTGAGATTGAGGTACCAACAATCAGACTTGACACAGCTGCTACGAGATGAACCAACAGGGAATCCAAGCCCCAACGAAGGCCTTTCTAATGGTGTGAAAGCAGCTATTGGTACAGTTATACCAGTTGTCGTTATCGGATTGGTAGCTGTATTACTTTTGATTCGGCGTCGCAGAAATAGGACAAGACCGGAGATGAATGCAGCACCGGATGCAAATGCTTCAAGACAGCTTCTGTATAGCGATGGGACCGACCAGCATAGAGTTCCACAACAACTTGAAACCAGGGTCAATGCCATGGAGCTTGAAGTTCGAAGCTAGCGAATTCGAAAGTGCTGTTGCAGATCATACACGCGCCTGTCCGGATACAAGTCAGTATCCTCCGACTCCATCGCTTACGGCTGCCCCCGCGCCTTTCGAGACACATGGCTTTGCTGCTCCTCCCATCCTACACACTCTCCGCCGCCCCAACAATCGCCGCCGTAACCTCATCCACCTTACTCAGAAACGGACTATGACTCGCCTCAACCGTCGTCTCCCTCCACTCGACCCCACTCCCCTGCACCATACCCTGCTGAACAGACAACGGAATCGCATTATCCTTTGAACAAAACACAAAACTGCTCTCGACCTCCTTATACGGCGCCCACGTCGTCCTCTGGGAATACATCTGATACGAGAAAGTCCGCAGGCCAGCAATCTGCTCGTCTTGGACTTCCTTGGGGAGGTCGTTGTAGAATATAGTCGCAGGGTCCTCAGGCTCAACTTCCAGCTTCGACTCGCTGACCTGGAACCAGGGGAGATCTTTGCCGCCGAGGGCGTCCATGAGGGACGTTGATGCCGGCAGGACGAAAGCGCTGATGTATACGAAGTGTACGATGCCGCCTTTCTTGCCTTCTGCTTGGCGGGCGCGCAGGAGGAAGTCTTTGATTGCTTCGCCGGCGGGGAGCGAGCCGTAGGAGTGCGCGACGATGACGATTTGCTTGCCGGCGTCGGCGAGAGAGGATACTTCTTCTTGGATTGAGGAGATGTCGTCGGCCCAGGTTTGCAGGCCTGGCACGGGGCCGACAGAGGCTAGTTCTGCGGTTGCAGTTTCGTAGCCTTTCGCGTTCAATTTTTGGATAACGGGCGTGTAGCACGCGGACTTGTGCCAGGCGCCGGGGACGAAGAGGATGGTTGGTTTGGAGGTCATGGTTATGGTGGTGCTGACGTATGCTTGGGCGTTGGTCTAGAGAGTTCTTGGTATTGATCGTTCAATTGACGACTTCAAGCTTCGAGATGCAGAGGATATGTCCTGTATTGTGGAATATCCCCTTTGTAGTCCGGGATGCCGGCGGGGTAGTTGAGGACTCTAGGTGGCATCTCGGAGGCTTTCCGTACTCTGTACCAACAAAGGATAGTGACGTTTGCGTTTGGGTATAGCGGACCCTCTTCCGATGTTGTTGCTCGAATGATCGTCGTCGGATGCTGCAGAGCCGTGGACGGTCCGATCCGCTGTATGCATGGTCCCTGCGTTGTGAGTTGAGTGCAAGAACCAGGAGGCTGCATACGAGGCTTCGAGGCTGAGAAATGTAAAGATATGTCTGAAATTGTTTTTTGGTAACGGAGTCGAAAGATGTTTTAACTTTGAACACAAGACTGGCCGCCAAAACATAACAAAATCCGCCTTAAGTACCACAAGCGCCATGAAATGCTGGAACTTGAATCCCTGTGCCTCCACAAGATAGGATCTTCACCAGGATTGCCGACAAGGGTCCAGCTGCCGAATCTCCTTCCGACAGCTTTTGGATGATCCGAGTATCTCGAATCAGTGCTTCCGACTCATCGTTAGAATCACTCATCAGCCAACAAAGGTGCCCTCTCACGGTCCTCGCTGACAATCTGTCCGCGCGGGAAGGGATCCCGGCCCAGAAGTCCAGGAACACCAACCGCAAGCGACAGAACAAAGAGGATACCGCCGATAGTAAACGCGAAAATCCACTGCAACTGCAGAATAGGCAATTTGCTCAGGAACTGGCCGACGCCGGTGGCTGTACAGCATTAGTGTCGGACCGAGTAAATTTCATGGCGAATAACTTACAGAATGCCAGGACGGACAATGCAAAGCCAATGGTGTAGTCCTTGTACGCAGCAAGGAAGAACACGCCGTATCCAAGCCAACCCCAGATGAACACATTAGCCACAATCCTACCCACAAGATGCGTAGAATGGAACGCGACAGCACCAACCCAGTACAGTGCGGCAAAGTTCCACGCCAGCGGTCCAGAGACAGTTGCAATGTGGATAGCGCGTGGGGTCGTAGAGTGGCGGAAATACAAGAAGCTCAGGTTGAAGAAGTTGATGATGAGCAGCAGTTCGGCGATCCAGAAGTGGTTGCGCACCCAGAGGTGGATGAAGCCGAAGAGCAGCAGGTTTGAGGTGACGTAGTGGGTGCCGATGTTGGCGGCGGCGATGACATGGGTGGTGTTTGAGGACCAGAGGGACCAGGCATAGATCAATTGAAGGATGAAGAGGACGATCCTACAATTGGATCAGTGGGAGGCTAGCTGGAAGTTGAAAAGAAGTGGAAGTACCAGTAGATCGAGGTTATGATACTGCTCTGCGCGAAAGGTGTTGCCGGTTGATGCTGCCAGAAGCGGTGGTGCGGTCCATGTCCTTCGTTGGGCTTGTTGAACGCGTAGTAGAAAGCTGTGACAACCAAGATGATATATGATAGACCTGTGGAGATCTTATAGAGAAGGATCGATTGACTCGAGAACTCCTCGCGACGCGCGAAGGGGTTGCTGCTGCCTGAATTGTCAGACATGTTGATTGCTGTTGCTGTTATGGTGTTTAAGACGGATGAAGCACAGCGAAGTTCAACAAGCTCGAGGTCGAGCACAATGAGACCAAGGTAGAGCACGAGCGAGCAAGGTACTTAAACACGCGTACAGTCACGCCATATAACCTGCGTCCGTGAGAAATGTACGTCATCCCCAGTTTCGCGTTCGAGCGTGGACCCCGCTTTTCCACAACCACCCCATGACAGGTGCACGCGCTAATCATTGGTTCCCGCGCGAAGACACCCTGCATTTTGTGACACCTTTGCATTTGCTACGAATTCTATCCCGCATATCTGCATGAGAGTGGCGAGTATACGGGTATCCATAGCCTACTTCAGGCTCCTTTGCCCTCAAATGATTTGATGGAGTGATTGGGCGAAGTGGAGTGGGTCGTTTCAATTGCAAGAATGATGTAAGAAGAGAATGGTCAGTAGACAAACATCAGATTCAGCGCGAAAGGCGGGTATCTCTACATGACAAAGGAGCAATGTCTACAAAAAGCGCACAAAGCGCCAAATTCTGCGGCAAGCGCGCCGACTTGTCGCGTACTTGCTCCTGTGAACGCCTTGATTCTAGTCCCACCAATGAACGCCGTGCTTGGAATCAATCCTACAAGACACTGCACGACTAGCGAGCTGGAGTGTCGGGTACTTCCCAGACGTCTTTGTAGGCCTCTGCTTTGATGGGCGCCGATGGATTCTGCTGAAACGATGCTGGAATGCCTTGCTGTGGGGCGGCCGCAGGAGCTGGCACGGCAAAGGGTATCGTGCTGTTCGCGGTAAAGACAGGCAAATCATGCCTCGTTGCAGGCGACAGAGGACGAGACTCCATCTTTAGAGTTGTTACCGTTGTATCGGAGTTTGGAGGCAGCCAGTGTAAGGCGGCTGGAGCTTGAGGCTCGATCGCATGCAGAGCCTCGGCTGCTGAAGGTGCAATATCAAACGAGTTCGCGTTATAGTTCACGAACTGCAGTCCACTCGCAGGTGGTGGCGGTGGAGGCGTGTCTGCGCGTTGTGGAGGTGTGACTGTGGGCAGTGTCTCCGCTGGTGTCACGAATGAAGGCAGCGGAAGTTGCTCCCGAAGCTGTTCAGGAGTGATGCCAGAGTCCCTGATGTCGGTAGGTGGTTCGATGATGCCACCAGATCCTCGACGACTGGACTCTGATCTGACGCTAACAAACATGCTCTCTTGAGGCACTGATGCTGGGTGGTTCACCAGGTTCGAGATCGGTCCTGGTTGCACGGGCTCCGGTTGTTCGAGAGGTGCTGTAGCTGCACTTTGCAGCTTTGGTGGTTCTGGTGTCATCGTTGGTGCTGGGGTGGTTGCTGGTGATGATGACTTGGAGGACTTTGATGGTCGACCTGGACCCCTCTTTGCTGTGCCAGCAGCAGGTTTTGCGGCAGGCTTGGTAGTTGCGGTACGGTTTGCGGGTGTTTTGCGAGTGGTTGCTTTGGCAGCAGGCTTCTTGGCACCTTCGAGAGCCTTCTGTTGCTCTGCTTTCTCCCGCTCTCGGGCATCATGCTCTTCTCTGGAGGGCATCTTCAGCGTCACGCGCTTCAGGCCTGAAGTCAACGAGTCCATATCGTCGTTCTCTTTGCCTTTTACAGGAGCGGTTTTGCTTGTGTAGGCGGAGGGAACCCGTGGTACAGGCGGTCGCTGGGGCACACGAGCCGAAGCTGCAGTGTTCGCAACCCTTCCCTTCTTTACGGGGAGATCATTTGGTGCTGCAGATTGAGGTGCTACACTTCGCCTCCTCGAAGTCGGAGGTGGAATACTTGGTCCGCGGCTGACGCTGCGATCACCAACAGACGACACGCTCGACGCAATACTCATGCGGCGAGACACTGATCTGGCTGGTGAAGGAGGCTCTGCAGATGCAAGCTGGAAATCTGCGATGGTCTGTCGACGGCTCGACCGCGATTCGGTACGCAGGGCGGTATTTTCCTCGTCAGGGCCAGCATCAGCATAGGACTTGCCCGGCTTGCGACCTCGCAGCTGACGGCCGGACGGATCAACCTTCACGGAAGTCAATGCTGGTGCAATAGGCTTCTCCTTTTTGACTTGTGGCGGGGCAAGTTCTTCAGGCCTGCAACTTCTTGTCTGGCGGTCCGAGGGCACGAGCAGCGCGCTAAGAGCATGCGCTGCGGTCGCCCAGTCGACGTCTGGTGGAGGTGGCGTTATTGGTCGCGAAGGGTTGACGGGTACTCCACGGCCAGGTTGTAGATGCACAAGCTTTGTTGGATCGACGACCTTAGCTGTGAAAGATTGCGTTGGCGACGAAAAATGTGCCAAAGGCCCTTGCTTTGACTGTTTCTTCGCAGTCGGTGGAGGAGGGTTCACTAGGTTTTCCAGCTCAGTGAGATGAGCCGAATGCCACCACGAGGGATCGTATGTGATAGGAGTCAAGTTTGCCTCTACCGACTGTACCGGTAAATCTTCGTCTGACAAGCTTAGGCCACCAAGCCTTTGCTGCATGTCAAGTGCCAGTCCATTAGTCGGGGTGGAATTTTGGTAGACCTGACCATCTGTAAGACCGCTGATGTGGCTCATGACTCCACTGGCGAGCGCCCTGTCACTGTAGCCACCTTCCAGGACCGAGATAACGCGACCTTCAACAGCTGTACCTTCTTCTTCAGCCAATCGAACGACGTCCCGGGTGAAGCGAGCATAGAACTCTGTAGGCACGTTGACTGCATGTCGCTGCATGCCAGCAGTTTCCCATTCACTCGCATCAAATCCGGCCGACAAGAAGATAGCAGCCTTGGGTGCAGGTTGATTGGGTCCGGACCTTAGTCGCTTTGTGTGGAACTTAAGGTATTGGCGCGTCTTATCAAGAAGTACGAGGTACTTGTCTTCGTAGATTGCCCAAAACTCTTCAGGTGTCTTCCACGATTGCAGGTGTACATTCCAGATTGACTGACCATGCGCGTTGTCGATGCAGAGACTTGCCGCCTGAACCTTGTCATCGTCGCCATCTTCACATGGATACGAATTGATGTCATGTAAGCTGAAGTAGCCGATAGATGTCTTCTTGCGATTTGCTGTACCCTTCGGCATATTCTGTACCTTCTTGTTTCGTGCCCAAGTAATAGCTTGTGAGCCATCTCCGTGATGCAGATCGAAGTCGATGATCGCGGCATGTGTCAGTCCGTACTGCATCATGGCGTGCTCGATGCCGACGTGGACGTTGTTCAGCCAGCAGAATCCGGATGGAAAGTCTGCTGAGCAGTGGTGACCAGGAGGTCGGACGCAGACGAAGGCTCGGGACGGGCCATCACCCAGTGCTGTTCCTTGAAAGACCGCATCGACCGCGTCCAAAACACCACCAAGTGCACCTTGAAAGGCGTTTAGTGACTCTTGACATAGGTATAGGTCACCAGCGTGGAATTCGTGTTTCGGTGGCTCCCCTGGGACTGCTGCTGCATCTCTTGTTAACTCTTTCCCTGTTGTTGCCAGCTTCGACCCTGCGTTGTTGCATAGAGACTTCAGCTCCTCCATCCACTGCGTTCCGTGGACGTTCGTGACGACCGGTGACGTGATGTCGACCAACCGGGAGGTTTTACGGATCTTGAAGGGTATGCGCTCGGAAGGGTTCTGGTCGGGGTGGAGGGGGTAGTGGCCTTCGGAGTGCCGTCCACCAAGTCGCACATATGCTGTCGAAATGCCCAAGACACTGGCTAGTATGCGCTCAGGTCGCTCCATGATCAGACTGAGGATGTTCTTCGGTGTCTTGGGTCGGGAGTAGCGGTGGCCGTAGCACTGGTCATGAACGATGACGATGGTGCCTGCCTCCACTTTGCCCGCTATGCCTTCATGACGTGCTAGGTCTTTCCTGAAATGTTCTTCTGCTATGTCGCATGCGCGCAACGGCAGCTTCTCCTCAAAATGCGGTTGCAGTGGGCTCTTAGGCCCCATTGGCGAGGGCATGTTGGGCGCAAACGATGAACGACGTGAAGCCGAGGTTCGTGGTGTGCCAGCTAAATGCGAATCACCGCGCAGTGACGAGCTGGAAGACTTCCGTCCAAGAGTAAGGGACGGCGCGGGGGACGGAGCGCGGTTTAGGCTCACAGTGCTGGAGCTGCGTCGGAGGGTCTGCGGTAGAGGTGAAGAGGGTGTGCGCGCTTTTGGCAATCTGGGCGAACCCGGACCGGGCGAAGGTTCGCGCAGATTGCTCGTGCTTGTGTGCAGTGAAAGGCGGTTGACCGAGCGGGAAAGCGAGTTTGGCTCATTGTTGCTGTGTCGTGGGCCTCCTCTTGGCGTGGTATTGCTGCCTGCGCCTGGCGACGGCGAGTACTGGTGACTCTGCATTTCTGCGGGGTCTCAGCGCGTCGTGGCGCGTCTTTCGTTCGGCCGTGTCAATGTTTTGGTGGGGTGGTTTCGAGAGTGAAGGGGTACCTGGCAACAATGACGACCGCGTCGCTGTCAAAACAGGGTCCAATGCGCACAGGGCACCGGCTGCCTGCATGTTCCGTATCTTCTGGACATCGACCTTCAAGTCCATCACACGTCTACGACGAGATAATTATTCTTGGAAGACCTTTATTAGTTCCTCTATAGCACCCTAGTCTATTTCTACGATCATCAAGGCTACTCAAAAATCAATACCAACACTAGTTGTTACACCGTGGCATATGCAGTGGACAGAAGCACTGTCGAGAAAGCTCCAGGTATCACGTAGTATATGTGGAGTCATTCCGCTGTAACTGGTGAGACACAGAAGTGAGCTAGTTGTCACTCTAGCTAGATGTCTGATTCAAAATCCACTCCACGCCAGCCTTCATATCGTCCAACGCCTTGCCAGCAATTGGCAGCATGGGAAAGAAGTCAGGGGCACCGTGAGGTACTCCATTGTACACATCGAACTTCGTCGAGACACCATGATCCTCACGCAAAACACTCTCATAAATCAACGAGTCGTCACGTAGCGGATCCATCCTATAACCGTCAGTCTGCCGCTCTGCAAGAAGCAAAGGCCACTCACCCCATGACCTGTAAGTACGTAGGCGGCTGCCCCTTATGACCGCCCGGCCACAGCAAAGGACTAGCATAACCCGACTGCGGATCCGGTTTATACTGGTCTGTGTCTCGTCAGTCATCATCTCTCATCAATTCCACACCCACAACTCACCAAAAAACCAATCCATTCCCCTCGCATCCAAAATCATCGCATCCTTATGCTCGTCCCAGCTCTTATGATGACTCCTCCACTCCCTCGGCAAAGCACCATGATGCACCAACCCCGCACTCATCAGCACCACGCCACGGACTCCCGTCTCCCCCCTCCCAACAGCATCATGGCTCGCCACAGCCGCCAAACACGCTCCCGCACTAGTCCCCGCAACAACCACGCCCTGGTTAGGATCCGCACCAACACTCTCAGCATGCTCAACACACCACTGTAAAGCATCACACGCATCCTCCGCCGCGGTAGGAAACACATGCTCCGGCGCAAGCCGGTATGCCACGCCAACGCACGTGATCCCCAGCTGTGTGGTGAGTACTTCGAATCCGTTTTCCCAGGCCTCAGGCCATCCGAAGGTCCAGCCGCCGCCGTGGAAGTAGACGAGCAACGGCCCCGGGTTGCTGGGTGAAGGGCCAGCGGTCGTAGGGCGATATACTACAGCGCGGATGTCGCTCCCGTCTCTCACTGGTATTTGGATATCTTTCTTCTCGACACCGATGGCGGTCCAGTCTATGGGCTTGATGATGCCGGCGGCTAGCATCTGCGAGACTTGCGTGGCGATGCTGGACCGCAAGGCGGTGGCGGTGTTGTAGTCTGCGAAGGACTTCCCTGGAGGAAGATGTGGGAGGAGCTGTGTCTGATGAGTGCCGTTCTCTTGGGTGACGTGGTTTGGGCTCGCTTACTGCTTCAAGAGCTGGATCCATCTTCGCGCCGTATGAAGACCATTCAGACGAGTCGATTGGCATGTTGAAAGGCAGGTGATTGATTTTGGTTCAAGAGACGGAAATCTTGAATGGCAAGGAAGATTTGTAGAGACTTGAGCTTTGAGCTTTGAGCTTTTGCGAGAGCTTATATGCATCTCGGAAGCCAAATGTAGGTTGTGTAGCCGTGCACAGCGGCTGCCAAAAGCGACTTAGCGCGAATTCAGCGATGGCCGAAGAGGGCAACGTCAGCTTCGAGCGGGTGTAGTCAGCTTACTCTTCACTACAGACGCCACAATTGTGACTAGACTTCCCCGCAATCACGTCGTTGTAAGCGACTCGGGATTCCGCTGGGAACGTTGAGGAGCTGTGGAATACCAGAGGAAGTGATGGCGACCTCCTTCATGGAAAATACTTTCTACCCCAGGTTAGGTTGGCTCTCACTTCAATTGGTTGTGTGGCTTTTGAGATAGGAGACACCCTTAATGAGTAGAGAGTAGACCAAAGCGTAAGGTTTACATAGTCATTGAATCTCTCTAGTACTTGTAGCGCAGCTCCTTGTTTTCTCTGTCCGTCAAGTCGCTGAACTCAACATCCGTCTGATGACTTGTACCAGCTGCGTCTCTTCTACGGTTCTCGAATCGATAGTAGAGCAGCAAAACCGCAACAGTACACAAAACAGTGGCCTCGACAGCAACGATGGTAATCTTCGCGGGCGTGTAGTTGGGCGCGTCCTCGTTCCGGAATGTCAGAGGCCCGAGGATGTTGCCGAGACAGAATGACATGAGCAAGATAGCGTTCATGGTGACTTTCTTGGTATGACCCTTGGACTTGTCAGCACGAGCGCGGTCGAGTTGACTTCAAGAAATAGCTTAGGTAGTATAGTTATAGACTTACCGCAAAGTTGCAGGCCGCGAATGAATAAGCCAGAGGTAGGAAGGAGCCGGTCATGTTCGTCAAGTAGTTACCTGCCAATCTCCCAGCTCGATCACTCGCAGGTATGAAAGCAATCATGCCGCCACCGACGATGCCACCAAGGGCAGCCCAAGTAACGAGCATGAGGCCACGGCAATTGTAGCGGCCGGCGATGTAAGTACCAAGAAGCGTACTGGCCACGGTGATCAGTCCGCCAGGAATCTGGATCAGCGCAGTCTCCTTGTTGGAGAAGCCAAAGCCAGAGATGATGACACTTTGGAACGATGAAACCGCGCCGTTGGGTATGCTCGCTGCAGTAGTGATGAAGGCCAAAAGCCAAACCTGAGGATCGAGGAGTGCTTCACGGAATTGGTATGGCTTGAAGGTCTTGTTCTCAATACCTGTGTTGTTCTCACGAAGGCGCGAAACAGCCAAAACCTTCTCCTCATGCGTTAGTCTGCTTGACATTGGGTTGTCTGGCAAAAAGAGGATGACCACGATTCCGGCCACTATGGTGATAAGGCCAACGACGAGGTACATAATCTGCCAGTTGTTGAACTTATCGCCGGTGTAGTGCTGAAAGCCGTAGGAGATAAGTGAGCCGATCATGACAGCCATACCAACACCGGTGTACCAGAAGCCGATGCGCTTGGGCTGCTCGTCTCGCTTGTACCACATCGAAGTGACAAGGATCAGCGATGGACTAATGGCGGACTCAAAGCTGCCAAGGAGGAAACGACAGATAGCAAGGGAGGCATAGGAGTCGCAGGCTGCGGTGCAAGCGACTATACAACAATCAGTGACCGATCCGCGAGTAATGCTTGCTCAATAGAGACTTACCGACCGTTCCCCAAGCGCACACGCAGCCTCCAAGATATTTCGCCAAAGGAAGTCGCTGCATGAGGTATGCATGTGGCATCTCAAAGATCAGGAAAGCCAAATAGAACAGCCAAGACAGCGTGCCATACTGTTCGGTTGTCAGATTAGCATCTTCCCTGATACCCATGACTGCGGCAAAGTTTACTACAAGACGTCAGCGTGCATGACAGACCGAATGAGGAGTTGGAGCTTACGAAGTGACTTGTCGAGATACTGGAGGAAGTAACATGCGAACATGATGGGTACGATCATCCAATCGATCTTCCTGATGAGGGCAGTCTCGTCAATGGCAACGACAGTGCCCTCTTCGCCTTCATCATTGAATCGGAGAAACTCGAGCGCCTTATCTGCATCCTTGTATGCGCTCTTCTCTGGTACTTTCTCGTCAACCTGAATAGGGTCTTTGATCTCGCGGGCCTGCATTGTGACGGTTGCTACGCAGTTGCTGCTCTGGCTTAAGGGAGTCTGCGATTGACATGGTAGCGCTTGGATATATACGCAACGTTGCAAAGCCCATGTCGAAGCTTGCATCCTCGGAGACTGATAAACAGCATGTTGTCAAGCATGATATCGTTCGCTATCAGCCCCACTCTGCCCGATCTGGAAGGAGATGCATCAATGCCTCCAGTAGGAGCGTTGCCGAACACGAGCGGCAAGTCAACGTTGATCGTTCGGTAGACATCACCCCGTACAATGGAGGCGGCTGATGGATGCCGCTGCGGGGATAAAATGTCTTATCGCAGTAATGGGGTGGCGACGGTTGGGGTTACAGGTCGCGGCATTTGGGATAGCATTGTGCTCGCGAATGCCGAGTTGACTACTGCAGGCGGAGGAATAAGAAGAGAATTGAATCGGGGATGCGAAGCTGTGATCTTAGGAAACAGAGGTTCAATGGTGACTTCCTCAACACGTTTGACTGCAAGGTAATGACGTCACGAACTTTTCAAAACATTATGAGAAGGACTGACGGCTGACACATCTTCAGATCCTCAGTTTGGTATATACATCTACATTAGCGACCCTGGTGATTATTATTCGACTCACAGCAAAAGGTCTTGATTACCATCCGTGCCGCCGGGACCCATCACCAGCGAAACCGGAGCATTCTGATTTACAACCCAGCCACCACCCATGCCTGCATGATCTTCGGCAATAGGCGATCCACCGAATGTACTCTGCCGGCCAACGCTGGCAAAGTACATATCAGCGTCACTTACAGCAGCTGACATGTTGCCGTTAGTAGGTGAAAGCTGGCCGTTGCCATTCGGTGCTGTGTCGAGCCGTGAGCGGTCTGCTGCTGCGCGCTCGCGTGCTAGTTGTGCAGCCTTGACGGTTGGCAACTCGTGCCGTTGTAGCGCTGGTGAATCAATAACTCTGCGAGGCCGGGCGGTGCGGAACACCTGGTTGACTGGTTTGAGGTAGACAGTAGCTAGTGTGCCCACGTTCAGGCACATCTCCTCAAGCGTTCCAGGGTCGAGCTTTTCCGACTCTTCTGCTGTGATAGCAGGCTTCTCGCCCATAACGACTTTCTTCGCCTCCTCGGGCGCAGACGACAGCAAGCGCCAGTACATGTAGCCCCGATCTCTCAGATCTGGGTTGTCTGTTTCTTCCGTTGCCCATTTCAAGACCTTGGGGACTAAGGCTGAGCCTCTTGTCGGTCGTTGAATGAAGAGTTTGACGGTGGCTGTGAGAAGCGCCAATTGCACTTCGTGTGTTTCCTCCTTGAATGAGTCGAGGAAGTCTTCGAGGAGAACGTCGGAGTCTTCTATGCGGTCTGCGTATTGCCCTATGACCCAGATCATTGCTGCCTTGGCTTCTGGTTCGTCCAACGAATCGAGATTCTCGCATAGTGTCGAAATGATGGATTCGTATTGGTTGGGGTATTTCCGAAAGATGTTGCGAATGACTACTGTGGCTTCTTGCACGATGTAGGAGACTTTGGTGCTGACAAGAGATAAAAGGGTGCTGATGCATAGTTGCGCTGCTGGCGCAATCTTGATGGCGAGCTTGCCAATGGCGCGGACTGACTTGCGCACAAAGTCGACATCGATTTCTGTGGCGTATCTGGTTAAGTCAGTACGGTAAATCTCGGATCATGATACTGTTTGCCTTACTCTGCAAGCTCTGTCAGAACCTCCTTGATATTTTTCTCGGTGGCCAACATGAAGATAAGCTCCAGCTTAGTGACCTTGACATAGATGGGGTCGTTGTATTTGCAGAAGAAGACACGAATGTCGTTTCGCAAAACTTCCGGTCGCCGTTGCAAGATCAGAAGCGCATTGCGAAGAGCAAGGTACTGGATCTCCGGTCCTTTCGACAGTAGTGTGACGAGTGGTGGTGAAAGCTTGTTACACAAGGATGCAATGACCTTCTGATCGGAAATGTAGTTCATGAGGTACAGGATGACACGGATGCAGGTCAGCACTACTGCGGAATTCGAGTGTGACAGTCGTGGTGATATTCGCTCGGCGAGCAGAGCGGCTTCGGACGACTCCTGGGGTACATAGTTCATCATAGCCTCCATGATGTATGTCTGACCCCATTCTGAGCAGTCTGCTAAGATAGAGACAATCTTCGATGCGCTCGCATAGTCGATGGTCAGCTTGATATTCTCACTCCTCTCCCAGATGTCCATCAAGCCCGCCAGTGCGCTAGAGACGACAGTGGGGTTCTCGTCTCGCAGCATGCCGTTCAACTTATCAATCAAGTCGGAGGATTCCACCAGCTGTCGGTCGTGATCGTAGAGCTTGGCGACACAGAAGGCAGCTGTCTTGCGTACGTAGGGATCGGAGTCTCGCAGGAGGTTCCTCAGATGCGGCACGGTTGCCTCGACGTATTCGCGGACGTGGATGTAGGACATGGTTCGCAGCGCAAGCGCTCGTACCAGGGGGTTGTTGTCGTGCATGTCTTCCTGAATAATGGGCAATGCCTTGAGCGCGATGTCAGGTTTTATCCTGGCATAGTTGACCAGATACAAGAAGCACCTGCGACAGTCAGTACGCATGCATTGGGCGCTGAAAGACTGTAGTCATACATCTTCTTGATCTCCAGACTAGGAATGTGCATGCAGCCCACGATGTCTGGGAATAAGGCGACCATATCGTTGTTGCTCATGGTCATGTTGGCGACAATCTTCTTCAGTGCCGTCTTCTTCGCGGAGAAGTTCTTGTCCTTCTTGCCGCCGCTGTTCAATTCGAGGCGCAGCTCCGCTACTTTGCCCTGTGGTGTGCGGAGATATTGTGAGCGCGAGCTATCAACCGGGGGCAGGGGCATGAACATGATCATGGTGGCAGCCATGCGCAGGGCGGCGCATAACGTGTCGAACGGGTATGAAAGAGTGAAGGACGTACCCTCGCAAAGAGCTTTGCATCTTGGCCGCCCTGGCTCATGGTGGGCTCGCTATCACGAATGCGCCAGCTCGGCGTTCCCTCTGTGCATGTGCCTTGCTGTATTACGACCAAGACAGCTCCCCTCTCCCTGCCGCTTTAGCGCCCCTCTCTGCGCCTTCGATATGTCTGCAGGGCTCTGATAGGTGGTGTCGCTCGTCAATTAAACCGGTATCGCGTGGTGTGTCTGGGAGGAGTTTGGGTGCTGTTTCGAGGGTTGATGCTTGAATTCGGGGTTCGTCAGGGAGGACAGGCTGTCTGGGATTGTTTGCGGAGGTCGTCGGGGAAGCAGCATGGCACGGACGTGCATCCGCCAAGCCGCTTTGGTGGGTGACAGCAGGAGCTCAACACCACAGAAGCATCACAAAGCGCAGATCTCACATCTGACATTATCGACGCTGAGTAGATTCAGGATTGTCTATCGCTCAACCCACCGCGAGGAAACACACACGCGATCATGTCATCACCACCGCCGTCGCCCCCGCAATGGGTCGTCGACCTCAACTCGGCGCCCGCATCGAAGCCCAAGAACGCATCGCTCTCAGATCCACCAGGCTACACAGCGTCCATGACCCGCAAAGAGCGCGCTCTTTCATCCAAGAAGACCCGCGTGCCGCCCACACCAGAGGAAATGGATACCCTCAAGATGAAGAAGGCGTGGGAGGTCGCCATAGCCCCCGCAAAGCAGCTACCCATGAACGCTTTCGGTCAGTTTGCGCGGATAAGCAGGCGCAATGCTTCCACTAACACCATCCAGGAATGTACATGACCGGAAACTCGCTTCAAATCTTCTCCATCTTCATGGTCTTCACACTCTTCAAGACCCCCGTCATGGCTGCACTGGGCATCCAGCGCACATTCGCACCCTTCGAGACACCTGGAACAGCTGGCCGTCTGCTGGGCGTCAAAGTCGTATACATCCTAACAAACTTGCTCATGCTTGCGCTCGGTATATGGAAAGTAAACGGAATGGGTCTGCTGCCGACGACACGATCCGACTGGCTGGCATGGGAGGGCGAAAGGACATGGTCAGAAAGAGCCGTGCCTAAAGAGTGGTTGTGATTTGGCGACGTATGATGGTAGCATTGCACGGCGTTAGTGGTATAGGCTTGCTAGAGAACTTCTTTCTCCAAATATTTTGCCTTGGAGCTGCACACGCTACAGCTACTATGTTCATGCCGAAGAAAGCTCGTGAAAATGCGATAGCTTTGTTGGCGCAAATACAAAATGGTCAACACGACAAACCACATGTCTTATCTATTAAGACCTGTATCGCCATTTCCAGCATCCATCAAATAAGGATCTGTTCGGGCTGATGAGTTTGGTACAGGTCACCGAAGGTTGTAATAAGCTGGACGTCCTCGAGATCTGGGCCATGGTAGCTTTCTCATACAAGTACACCGCGACGGTCCCATCCAATACTTACGCAGCTGTAGGATGACTTCTGACCCCTACCGCCAAGCAGTGTGGCCACCCGGCATGGGCGCGCACCTCTATGCTCCGCCGGTATCAATGACTAGCTGAAGCGGACGGAGGTCGCAATCACAAAAGGGTCACTACCGACGTGCAATATGCACTTTAGCATAAGGGCAGAACACGGAGGCCTCTCCTCGCCTGCCAAGTCGAGAGGAGAATGCTCTGGAGTCGTGTCGAGAGAAGGTTCCTGGTCCAATCTGCATGCTTAGGATATATACCTGGTCGGGTGTACAAATTCTGTGGAGATTGAACAGAGGAGCCTGCGCTCTGCAGGTAAAACTCGCTCATGACCCTGGCACGAGCTGAGCTGAAGCTTGCTCGAAATGGCTGTATACTTACTCATTGGCTTCGAGGCCAATCGCACACCGCCTGATCATCCCGCTTCTACATGTAAGTCGAGTTCCAGCCCCGGGTTTTCTGATCGTCAGGTACATACCCATTCCGGCTAAAGACCAGTGACATGATCTGCCTATACCGGAAAAGGCAACTACCCGTAGATGTACCTGGTTTACACTTTGAGATGTATTATATTACAAGAGCATACCCTGTCGCGAGCCCGTATTCGCCAAACCCCAGGTTCACAAACAAGTCTAGATCTCCACATGTTCGGACGGCCGTGATGAAGTATCGTGACTTCAGCAGGTATAAAGCACAGTGTGATATTGTAGTAACTCAGCATATATCGACTCCATCTCTCAGCTCCCTTCGCTCATTATGAAGGGTCTTACGTTCTTGAGCTATGCTCTCCTCGCTCTTGTTTCCACTACTTCAGCCCACCCTGGCATGGGCGACACTGTAACAGCAATGCGCCGTGAAGCCAACAAAGTAAAGCGCGCCGAGTCGAAAGTACTTATCGGCGACCTCAGGACCCTCAAGGACACACAACTCACTCCCATCGGCAAAGATATCAAGGCCATTCTGCTCGATCAGCTTGATGCCGAGTCCAATGTCATCGACACCTCCATACCCGCTGGCTCCCTGGGCAGCGCAGCATGCAAAGCCGATCTATGCTGCGTCTGGAAATGGATCAGCTACGAGATGACTGCAAAGTTCAACGGCACGTCCGGCCGCTGCACTAAATTCGCACGTCAAGCTGTTCGCCTGGGCTTCCACGACGCAGGCGTCTGGTCAAACACATCCACCTACGGCGGTGCAGATGGGTCCATCCTCCTCAGCGACGAGATCTCGCGCGCAGACAACAACGGTCTCTCCGCTATCGCCGACCAGATGAAAGCTTGGTACAAGAAATACTCGCCTTACGGTGTCACCATGGCCGATTTGATCCAAATGGGCGCCAACGTTGCGACTGTCGTCTGCCCTCTCGGTCCACGCATTCGCTCGTTTGTAGGTCGCAAGGACAACACCAAGGCTGGACCTACAGGCCTTCTCCCAGGCCATCTCGACTCCGCCGATACGCTGATCACGCTCTTCGCTGCAAAGACGATCGATCCACACGATCTCGTCGCTCTCGTCGGCGCGCATACAACCAGCCAACAACATTTCGTCAACACGGCTCGTGACGGCGATCCGCAAGACTCCACTCCAGGAGTCTGGGATGTCAAGTTCTTCCCCGAGACTACCGGTAATGCTGCACCGCGTGTGCTGAAGTTCCAGTCGGACATCAACCTCAGCAAGGATCCGAGGAGTGCAGGCGAGTGGCAGGAGTTTAGCAGCCCGAGTAATGGGCAGGATCACTGGAATGAGGATTACGCGAAAGCGTACACGAGGTTGAGTTTGCTGGGCGTGAACAATATCAATGATCTGAAGGAGTGCACAAAGGTGTTGCCGCCGCATAGGGGTAGCTATGTTGCTGAGGATCAGCCGATTTTGGATCTGTGGCTGCAGGGACAGTTTAACCAGCTTAACAACCTCGTCGACGATGCGATCATGCTGACTGGTGTTGGTGGTGGAGGGAGCGGAACTATTATCAACCCTTGAGACTTCATCAAGCATCAAGCCAATAGTGTAGTAACGAACTTCTATTCGATTCTCACACATTCTCTCTCTCCAAATCTCCACACACCTATCTCACAAACGCACCTCCTCCACTAGCTCCCAACTGATTCCCCGTCATCCACCCACTCTCCGGCAAACACGCAATCCCCACAATCCCCGCAACCTCCTCCAATGTCCCCGGCCGACCGCCAATCTCCCCCGCCAGCCTGAGCATCTCCTCCGTATCCACGCCGGGCCTCTCCTTGGCCAGCGGAATCAGCGCATTGTACAGCCTCAACGCATTCCTCGGCTCATCAGGCAGCCCGTTGAGAAGCCCAGTATCCATCGGCCCCGGACTGACGGCATTGACGGTCGCGCGCTCGGCTAGCTCGCGCGCCCACACGCGTGTCATGGCTTCGATGGCGCCTTTGGTGCCGGCGTATGAGGTCTGTTGGATCAGGCCCCATGTGGTGGTTGCGCTGCTGATGTTGACGATGCGGCCGGAGCGGTCGGTGGGGAGGTAGGGGAATGCTGCTTTGATTAGCAGGGCTGGGGCGCGCACGTTGAGGTCGAAGGTTTGTTGGAAGAGGTCGATGTCAAGGTCTTGGATGGGTTGGGCGTTTACAATGGCGGCGTTGTTGATGAGGATGTCGATTTGGAAGGTGCCGTTTTTGGTGAAGTGGGATTTTGCGGCGTCGATGAGTTGCTGGGGTGCTGCTGGGTTGAGGAGGTCTGCGCGGACGGGGAGGGCAGTGATGTTGTATGAGGTTGAGAGTTTCTTTGCGAGTTCTTGAGCGCGTGCGTCGGAGGAGGATGTTGCGTAGTTGATCACAACGTTGGCACCGCGCGAAGCGAAGTGTGTTGCGAGTGCAGCACCAAAGCCTGGTCCTTCGTCAGCGCCATGTCTCCCATATCAGTCTTGTTTCAACATACTACGCGAAGCGCCAGTGATGACGGCAAGCTTGCCCTCGAAGACCCTTGGTGGAGATGTGGCTACTGCTTCACCCATTTTTCAAGGCTTTCGAATGCAGATAGATCTTTACTTCTTCCTTTCAGTTTCTGGATGCTCAACACCAGCTATTTGACCATTACTACATCGTGGGGCAACTCCAACTTTGTACCCCTCTATCCTCATGATCGTCCAGCTATGCTGCGGTAACGGCCGCAGTCACCGCAGGCGGTGTGAAGCTATAGGCATGGTATCGGCTTAGCTGCCACTGCCGCGCTGGGAGAGGCGTTTCAAGCGCCAGCAACATCCGAAAGCGAGTGTCGGATGTTATTCGGAAGAAGGTCTCGAGCCGTTAAGGTGGGTCTTGCGGTGAAGATCGCCATCTTGAAAGTGGGTCTCATGTAAAAGCCACGAAGAAGCGCCATGCACGAGCATGACAGGCGAAGATATAAAAGAAGACAGCCTCGATGCTCAAAAGCGGTCTTGAGGATGCAGTGAATTGTAACCTGTCACTGATCCTGTTGTTGAGAAGCATAGCAATTGATGTAGGATTGGCAGGACCCTGGAGCCTCACCGAAACCCCCACGTCCGTATAAGGCCGTCAAAGATCCACCCGTTGACTAATGTTTCGAGACGGCCTGATCCATGCCAGCATTTGGTCCAAGCCATGGTGTTAAGACCTGGATACCATCACCAGCACATCCCCGTATGTGTGTCATGCTTGCTTGCATCCTTCGCGTATTCAACATCTTGGAAAGGGTTCGTCGACTAGAAACTGCACAAAAATTTGACAGATATACGTGGAAATGCGTACCATTGGTCCTTAAGCAAGAGGAAAAAACGTGAAGTCGGCATAAGAAGCTTACGCATCCCATAGGATGCGGGTGACTTTCCCGCAGTTACTTGATCGGTAGTCGCGGCATGTCAAACCTTGTGCGGCTACCGTGACTGGTGCCAGCTCCCGTCCCGGGCCGTTATCAATGTCAAACTCGGATGCAACGAGGTCTGGAAGCATTCCACATCGGGCAGCTTGGCGAGATGATCGTATCACATTGTATTGGGGGACGTGTTGACGTTCCTCTCTCTTGGGATTGGAAGGATGCAGGGTGAAGAACTTGGTCCTCCGTGGAAGATTGAAATGAGGCATGAGGAAGGTTGGGCGGTACATTTGGAATCGTTCTTCGCCTCCTTGTGCTCCACACTTTGACGTTTACCACGGAAAGTCGTCTTCTGCGTTTGACAGTGAAACTCCATACACCACCTCATCGCTGTTGGAGTCGGAGCTGGAGTCCGTCGACAATATGGCACCGACGTCGTACCCCATGGCTCTGGCAACCTTGGTGCCCTTGCCTTTCGATATCGTCTTCACCATCTTACGCTTCTGGATCCGTTCGAAGAGAAATGCGTGGGGACCCGATGACTGGGCGATGCTGGTGAACCTCGTAAGGCTCTATACTTGTCCGTACCCGAGCTGTGAATGATACTGACTGTCGTTATAGCCATTCTGGACAGTCAGCACCATCGCTACCATAGCAATGGCTTGGAGTGGTATTGGTGCCTACGACGCCTCACTCTCTGAGGATCAGTACTCCAACTCCCTGATGTGGTTCTACATCTTCCAGGAGCCATGGTGTTTTACACTGATCACCATCAAGTGTTCGATTGGTTTCGCACTGATCAGGATTGCCAACGGGAAGAAGTGGATCGAGTACATGATCTACGCGTGTATGGGGACTTGTCTTGTCGTGATGGGTGGCACTGGCATGTATCTGTTCTTCCAGTGCGCACCAGTGCAGTGAGCCCCCAATCTTACAGAGTCCTGTCGTGATGGCTCGCTGACAACTAGCAGGAAGAACTGGTTTACGACCATGCCAGGCTTCTGTCAAGACCGCAGCATTCAAACATCGCTTTCGTATGCAGTCGCTGTTGTGTCGATCCTCAGCGACTGGATCTTCGCCATTCTGCCTATCTTCTTGCTGTGGAATGTTCAGCTCGACTGGCGTGTGAAATGCTCGGTCATTGGTATGCTTGGGCTAGGTATCTTGTAAGATCCTCAGTATTGCAACACTTCCGCTACCGAGCTGACTGTCGTAGTGCTTCCATCGCCCCCATTGTTCGCCTAAAGTTCCTGATTGGCATGAATGACCAGAGTCGATTTCTGCAGAACCTCGGTTCTATCCTTGCTTGGGCCTCCGCCGAGATGAATATCGGTATGCTTGTCGCGAACTTGCCTGCTTGTCGACCTCTCCTAGAGCGCATGATTTCACGCTTTTCATCATGGACTGGCAGTGGCAGTCGTTCGCTCGGCGCTGGAAAGAAGTCGCATGCACGCGGCACCTCGCGCACCGGAGCCAACGGCGCATCCAAGCAGTACCTTGAACTCGATGAAAGGCCGGACAGCACGACGTTGCAGAATTACCTGAAGAACGGCCACAAGACGGGTGGTACTGGGGTTGAGACAAGGATCTATGGCGATCTCGATGATGACAGCAGCGACAGTCTCGACCGCGACGATGGAAGCCAGAAGCACATAGTGCAGAAGCCGAGTGGCGACGGCTTCCACGTGAATGTGCACAAGGACTTCAAGATGGAGGTCAGCGGCAGCAAGCCATTGCCAAGAACACCAGTACCAGGAGACATGGTGTAGTTGTGGTCTGTAATAGGTTGCATAGAAGATGATACCCAGATTAGTCCAAGTTCTGTATGAATGAGAGGTTTCTCCTTTTTGTCAAAAAGCAGACATGAGTTCAGAGGTGTACATTCGAAAGTCTTGTTGTAGACGCGTCTGCACGCGTTCCGTCGCGTTGGACTCAGTGTAGTATCGTCGGTAACGAGTAGACCGTCCTATAGACGCGCTTGTAAGCAGGAACCAGCGCTGCAAGCTGGGCTCGGGGTACACAATCGATGAGTAAGGTGCAACGTCGCGGGCGACATGAGAAAGAACGAAGCTGACGAGATCTGCACCATCCCTGATACAATCTAGCGCTGATCTATATTTGTCACATCTCAACGGCAGCCCCTCCACAGCCACCCTGCGACAATACAGCGCCGCAGCCCAGATACATTGCAGTCCAATTGAAGCTGATTCTGAGCTGTATGGCACAGTAAGGTGCGCGTCTGGTGTAGCCTCACGTACCCAATGTTGCGGGAAATGCCCCCCACCCGAAGAAGCGGTTGCGGCTGAACGACATGAGGCTGCGGCGCGGTCAAGCTTATAACAACAGCGCTGGCACTTGTTCGTGTCGTGTCTTGATCTTCATATACACATATCATCGTAGCTTCGCTTGTTCACATCTCTAGATCAGCCTCGAAAGAGCAGCCTTTCTCTAATAATCGCGCATATTAGGGACCCAACGCAGAACTGCGCCCGTAGGCCGCTACGCATATTCTAGACCAGCGTCTCTCCAGAATAATACATACCTTCACAATGAACATGCGACGCATATCCGGCCTGTTCTCGCCTTCAAAGGCCTCGTTTCAAGTCCTCTCCGACCTGCATCTCGACTACGAATCCCAATACCTCACCTTCCACATCCCAGTCAGCGCACCCTTCCTCATCCTCGCAGGCAACATCGGCCGCCTAATAGACTACGAATCCTACCTCTCCTTCCTGATTCGGCGGTGCAACCTGCACGAAAAAGTCTATCTTGTCCTTGGGTCCCTGGAGTTCCACGGCCTCGGCTGGATGGACGGTTTGCAGCTGGCACATAAGATGGAGAAGGAGCCTGCGACAAAAGGGAGACTTGAGGTGCTGTATGAGACGAGAAGTGAGGTGCCGGGGACGAACGTGGTGTTGCTGGGTGCGACGCTATGGAGTCATATCCCGAAGAATGATGTTCCTGCTGTGCTGAAGAAGATGCCTGAGTTCGATGGGGAGAAAGGGATTAAGGGAGAGTGGAGTGTTGGGAAACACAATGCTGAGCACAAGAGGGATCTGAAGTGGCTGAAGCAGGAAGTTGCTAAGACGACGAAGCCAGCTGTTGGTCCGAATGGGAAGCCGATTTCTGGATTTGTGGCAGGTTCGGAGCCGAAGCAGTTGGTCGTTGTTACGGCATTTGCGCCGGATCTTAGGGATGCATTGGATCCGTGGCAGATTGATGCGCCGTGGAGCTCGGCGTTTGGGACGGACCTGCTCACGGAGTGTGAGTGGAATGGAGTAAAGACTTGGATCTGTGGGACGACTGGGCGGACGTGTGAGTTCAAGAAGAGTGGCATGACGGTCATTAGCAACCAAAGAGGGCGCGAAGGCGATCACGTCACCGGTCTGCTGAGAGACGGAATGTCCGAGAAGCAGAAGGTGGGGTTGTTCGATGTGATGAGGGTGGTAAAGATGTGATCAGCTGCGAACCTTCACTTAGCTTTGCTAGAGGGGCTCTCCAAATCTTGCAGACGGCGGTTACACCAGCTTGCCTTTAGCATCCACCTTGGTTTGGGAGACTCAGAGTCCGTAACTAAGTACACTTGATACACGTCATGTGGGGACAGGCCAGACATCGCTCCGGCGGGCCGTATACATCAAGGACAGTTTCGATGGCACAACATTTGCAGCACTGAGAGTACCCTTCTTCTCTGCAGTCAGGGAATAGACATCCACTGCAGCGTGAAAATCTGATATGTGTGCAGTGTACATCATCTGCCTTGGGGCTGAGAGTACGCGTTAGGTATGTATCGTCAGGGAAACTGCCTCTTCTGACCGATGCGTTGGAAGGCCAAAAATCCGGGCCACAACTAAGATCATTTGCACTATCCTACTGACATCGCAGGGCTTGTGTGTCAGGCTCTTGAGGTGGCCGTCACAGTATTCGAGTCGTCGTCATCCTCCTGCTGTTCGGACTTGGTCGCGTGTTTGGCTTGTACATCATCTGGCTCTGTAGTGCCTACAGACTCAGCCTTGACTTGCTATTGCTTCTCAGCGTAATCATAGCTTAGACTGCCTATTGCACCTTGATATACAGATTGGTAGAGATGTTTACGCTGCCGATCGTAAGTCATGTCGTTGCCAGGCATCTTGGTAATTTTGCTGCGTAGAACTGTAGACCTGCAGTCGTGGACGTGTGATGCATTTTTAAAGGCTATGCGCGACTGCGTCATATAGCATAGTGGCTGTTCTGGATTCACAGATCAAAACGTGGCGAGTAGTGAATTATTGCAGTTTGAAGGATACGTGAAGCGTAGATCTATAGCGCCGTTCAACTGTCGACGAAGCAATCGAAAGTTTGGGGATAGCCTTGTCGTTTATTGGACTTGGAAGTCACAAGCGAACAGGGTAAGCGAGAACGGCCGGTCCTGTGACGTCGCGTCGTGGTCGTGCCTGCCTTTGATACGAACCCCGCGATAGCTGACAAACCTCACCCAATCAAGCCGCGTTCGCCCTTGACTCGAAGGGCGCGCGCCTTCCTTCAAATGCAGCTCCAGCCTTTAGACTGTTTGCTCAATTGACCTGTTATCAATCTCTTGAATCTGTACTGATGGCTTCAACCAACGACTCGAACGTCACGCTGACAGCGCATTGCTTGTGCAAGGCGAACACTTTCACAACGCAGGTACCAAAATCGAAGCCTCCTCTACTAGCACCAATCTGTCACTGCTGGTCTTGCAGACACGTTACAGGCGCTCTCTACACATCAAAGATACGCTGGCCAGAGTCATCCGCAAACGTTGACGTCTCGAAACTCAAAGTGTACTCGTTCTCGCCTGATGCCAACCTGCTTTTCTGTCCGACGTGCTCGACACCGATCTTCTGGGAGGTACTTCACGAGTCAGATCGTCCGCTGGAAGCGCTCACTGGAGCCTTGAAGAACGACAAAGCAACGTCGCTTAAGTTTATGGCGCAGGGCTTCGTTGGTGACACAATCGATGGCGGTGCGAGCTTCTGGCTTCAGAACCTCAACGCCGACGGTTCGCAATGCAGAAGATTCAAGCTCAAGCCAGAAGGTAGTGTGCCAGAAGATGAGCTCTCTGATGACTGGCCGCCAGCGGACGAATTCACTGGTTTCGAGAAGAAGGTCGGAGATTCGGTCCCCGTCCGCTGCAGGTGCAAGGGTGTTGATTTCGTTTTGAAGCGTGGTGACTACTCAGACCTAGCAAAAGAGCAGCTACCCTGGAACGTTGATCCGGACACCTACAAGCTGTCGACAACCTTATGTGGCTGCGACTCGTGCCGCATGCAGGGAGGCATTGATCTGTGGCCTTGGGCATATTTCCACATCAAATATATGACCTCAGCCCTTGCAGATGGGCCTTTTCCGCAGTCGTCTCACGAGCTTAAGGCTTTCGTTGACAGGAAGGACTCGGTTGTTGGCAGTCTCGCGTATCATGCATCTTCGCCTGGTGTTTTGCGCTTCTTCTGCAGCACTTGCTCTGCAACGTTCTTCTTCGCCGAGGACAAGCGGCCCGACCTCCTAGACGTCTCGGTGGGGTTGTTGGATGCTCCAGACGGCGCTCGCGCGGAGGGCTTCTTATCTTGGTCCCTTGGGAAGATCGACTTCAAGGAGGACGCTGACGGCGGTTGGCGAGCAGGCCTCTTCGAAAGAGTTGAGCAGGCATGCGAGAAGTGGAGGGTCGCGAGAGGGTACCCCAAGAACTTCAGACGAGCCGGGCAATAGTAGAGAGGGGCAGGATATGCGGGCCAAGGGTGGAGCGGGAACCTGATGTTCTCGCAACCAGCTTGGGGGGGGGGATCAGGATCGACAGCGAAATTCCTGATGACCTCGGGATGCTGGGCGCAATGCCAGTGCGAGAGACAAGCCCATGGAGCAGAAGAACGAGAAGAGTGCTCAACAGCTTACATGGCTCTCATCGAACGCAATGCGTCTTCTTTGTTTCGAGTCGCTCTTCGCCAATGGCCCTTGCTTTTGACCAGTAGGTGTTTTCGCGTTTGGCGCTTCAGCGCACGTGTCTGCTGAGATAGATACCGCTTTGATGCGAAAATGAATCTTGATTGTGGTCCGTCATTCTCCGAGGCTGTTCGAAGGTTGCAGAACGCTGTTGCCCTCTTATTTGCATCCTTGATGTGTCGCTCCTGCTATAGCCTCCGTGACTACCGCACCCTGAAATTGACCCCACTCTGCCCGCTTCAACGTCGCACATGCGCTCTGTCTGTCGCTCCGTTGCCTAGCTGAGGTCCTGAGTGGCTAGGTATGCTCTTTGTGCCACCTGAGCTGCAACTGCACGACGTCTCAAGGATGATGCAGGTGTCGTGATGGTGTTGGGTTTGGGCAGGTTAAACAGCTTCGCGCTAGCTGCTCCGCGACTTGCTCCAGCTCCTTCTTTTCCCCTCACCACACACAACCTCACCACATCCACACTTTGCAATACCGCCGCCATGGTGTTGACGTTCTTGGTCTCATTGAAGCTCGACTCTCGGCGGAGCTCCCCCTCACACATATCGCCTTACCAGGACAGGGGCTGAGCCCTCATCGAAGCCCTCAGCGACAGCCCCGAACGCTCCACACCCTCGCCCAAACGCGCACGCCAACCACCTCCTGCCGGGATCGATCAGGAGACCTTCTTGGCCTCCTGTGCTGGGTCTCCAGCTTCGCAACAATCTCAATTGCTGGCGGCGCAGCTTCATGCACGGCCTTGTACCAAAGAACCTCCACAACAGCTGCACAGTAACCTCGGCCATCGAAGGTCACACGGCTGCGGTGACGGAGACGACTGCCATGGAGCTTGCACAGCTTCTTCCACTCTCTATCTCAGGTGTCGTGAAACCGGTTCGCTGTGTGCAATTGGCGACTTCTTGAAGCGGTTTGCCTCGACCAAGCGACGGGCTCGAGATATACCACTATCCTGGTGGGCAAGACTGTTGACATGACTGTCAACGCAATCTAGCTCGAACGGCTTCCTTAGTGACGACTTCCTCGAGGTCTCTTGCCCACACAGTGCGTTGAGCTTGACCAGCCGTACCGCCATCGACCACGCGATCACGCCGTTCTGAGAGGTTGAACTCGACAACACACTCGTTCACCGGCTAGCTGAAGGAAAAGCTCAACATCTTCGCGACACCGTTGCTCCACAGGTGAAGTGCAGCTCAAATCTAAATCCTCGAGGGTCTTGTGTCCGAAACCCCATTTTGCGGAGATGTACAGTCGACCAACCAGAGAGACAGTCGCCTACCCTTTATGGCGAGGGATCAGAGGCTATTGCCTTGCGTGACTGCGCGAGCATGCAGCTGACAGCGTTGCCTGGAAAAATGGGCAGTCGCCATGTCAAAATCGGGGCGAGTGGCTGCGCGCTTTCCATGATGTCGTGGATCTTCAAGAGATGGCGTTACAGCATCACCTGAAGGCCAAGTGGATCTGCCACTTCCTCTCCATGTCGTCGAGCTCGCCACTTCTTTCTCTCCATCATTTTTCGCTTGCTGTCAACAAAGTCGATGACCTGGCTTCGATCTTCAGCCCCAAGGACACATTCCTTCTTCCCCATCTCTTTCACCTCTCGAACACCTCTTAGCATGACTTCCCCAGTCACGTCTTGCCGATCCTTTATTGCTCGTCCATCTCTTTCTTGTCCACACCTTCCTCGTCTTTGGCTTGTTGCTTGCTCGTTCGCATGTACTTGAAGCCACTACAGCCCGTCAAACGGTTACACTCGGCTTGCACGTACTACAGGGAGTCTTCGAACAGCTTCTGTTGTGGTTCTTTATAACTCAATCGTCCTACTTGTTGGCTCCAGTACTCTTTATTACGGATCTCGAAGGCCATCTCGCGCGGCAGACGCATGCACGATACTAGCTGGTAACCTGCTTGGGGCAGCCGGAGCTCGTGTCATCCACTCTTGAGCACTAGATAAGTCTTTCCAGAGTAGCATTTCGTCCATCCCTATTGTGGCCGGCCCTTAGCCTGCTGCTTGGATGTAGTGCTGCCTTTGGCACTCTTGCCCGGCCAGGGCGGTTTATGCGCGCTCCACTCATGCGATCTGCCAGGGAGTCAGAGTGCTGTGGGTCATATCGTGGCGAATGCTGTTCTTGGGCAAGGATGAGGCGTGGTTGTGCTTGTCATGTCGTCGGAGATGCGAGCAGAGGTGGATATCGAGGAGGGCGTCGAGCAACAGCGCGCAAGCATGGGCGCCGCCCGTAGGGTACTACAACTGTCAGTCGCTACTCTTCTAAGGATACCAGGCCCTCGAGTGTTTGGTGTGCATTGCTGCTGTGGAAGGCCCACCTGCGTTTTGCCTGGCCGCTTGCTGCAGGAACCCGCCGCAACAAGCTGCAAGCAAACAAACTCACCGCTGCTGCCCTGTGTCCATCGATCCTCGTATCCCAGTATTACTGGCTCGCACCTAGTCGCAAAACGTCTGAGGGCAGTTCCCATTGAGATGCAAGCTCATGCTGGTGTCGATGTGAGGCCTTGGAAGCGCGGGGCCATTGTCTCGCAGAGCCTCTTTCGTCAACATAAGATCGGCGGGGATTGCGCTTACTCAAGCGATGCGATGCAGATGAGTGCAGCCGCGAGCAATAGTCAGAGGAAAATCAAGCCATCCATGGTCGCTGATATCGCGCGTGAGCTGATGTCGAGCTTGCGGGGAAGCAAGTCTCCGTGTTCGGTGCAGCTCACCTTGTATACTGCTGCGTCTCCAGCGATGATCGGCTCAAGGATTGACATTGTGATGGCTTCAAGTCTGTTACTGATATTCTCGACTGTCGTCAACTTGATTTCGTTGCAGTTCGTGGTATGGTGGTGGGGAGGTAGAGCGAAAAGGGAACGGACTTGCGGCGTTCACCACCACCAACATGCAGACGGGATGTCTGGAAACTACAGGCCACAGGACTCCGTCATATTGATCAGACCCGTCTCGCAGAAGCATGCCAGCAGTTGGGCGCACAAACACACCTCTGCACACTGGCAATGGAATCACCGGGCATCACTTACTGAACGGATATGCAACGAAAGGAACGGTTCGGCCCCAACAACTATATCGCATGCCACGCTTGCTGTTCGAAACTGCCGGTTGAGCTCTGCTCTGGAGGTTTCAAGAGCTCCAGATTTTCGTTCGACCAATAAGCACTGCCCAGATGCTACACCACATCAACATTGCCAATAGGCATATCTCCTGCATCAGTTCATTGTCCATTCAAAATTGAACTTTCAAATCTTCTATGGAATAGCAACCAATCCGTTCACTCCATTCTCAAATGGCGTTGCATTCCATGTGCGGGACCCTGCTAGTTCTATCCTGTCACGATGAAAGGGGTGAACGCAAGCCAGCCAACGAGATCACGACAAAGCGGGGCCAGAGGCCTTGGAGCAACACGCTGCTATCACCTTGGATTGCCATGGAGACAGAACATCATTGAACCTCCGGCTCACCTCACTGCCTTAAGGCCCTTCAAAGTATATATATACTATAGATTTGGAGATATTCTTATCGAAGAATTGTGCTGATTTATGGTTTAGGAAGAGCAGTAAGACCACACCGACGGTGGATCCGAACTCTTTTGCCAAGTTGTTTTGATTTCCGCCTTCACCATCTTGAGGTACTCAGTTCGAGTACGTTGGGGTGTAGAGTCTTTTTGTCGTTCAAGAATCATTGGGACGGCATTCACCTCAAGCCTGTGTGCCCAATAGATCTTCTCGAGGCCCTCAGGCTTTTTATAGCACGTTCTGTTGGCTTAGATGGAGCCCTTCATATCAGGCTCACATTGTAGGCACATTACAAAAGCGGACCATGGAGCACTTTAGAGGACCTGTTCCAGTAGGATTCCGTTTAGCATGCAGTCATACCGGCTATCCGTTGCCTTCTATTGTATATCGATCGCTCGCAAGGCATCTAGGAGGCTACAAGTATGGCTCCAAAGCGTTCGTCATCTCGACATGACCTGGACCATCTGGCACAGCGAGCATCTGCTCAAGCTTGGAGTCCAGCATACCCCTCGCCGCAATTATCTCTTCAAAATCAGGGCGCAACTGCCGCAGCTTGCCACATACGACCCGTCCCATCCTGTCTCTCGCGCGAATGAACTCCAGGTGGCCCATCTGCAGGAGCTTCTCGCGTCCTCCGAGACGACGCACCTCTCGCCATACCGTTTCTTTCATCGTTCGAGCTGCGATGTGTATCAAGCGGAACCCTTGACTCTCCTTGATATCCCTCTTTGTCACCATGTCTGTCCCGGCCCACTCTTTGTACGTGTAGCCAAAGGCTTTCGTCTCACTAGTCCAGGGCTGTATCCTTTTGACAGTATACTGGGAGGTCCTGTGACTCTTAATCCGGCGTCCATACTGCATCGAACTTGCGTCCAGGGTGAGCGACTGGAGAGGGGTCGATGAGGGGAGTAAGGGGGTGATGGTGACGACATAGTGGTGGCTGGCGATCTTGTATGGCCTGTGCAACCAGGAATAGACCCACTGCTTGCTGAGCTTGGGCATGGGTTGGAGAACCTTTTCCTCGATTCGTACCGACAGGCCTACACCACTGGTCAGCTTGGAGATTACAATGCTGTTTGGCGTTACTCTACCTTGCAAAAGCCAAATCAACACTGGACTCAACAGCACGATGCTTCCTCTGCACCAATCGAAACTCAAGACACCTAGTATTCCATGGAGTGAAGTGGTTTCTGGATCCCACCAGTCCTTTCCACGAAGTCTCGACGGGCCCAGAAATATCTCCAGATCACCTTCGTGGTCAGTACGCTCGTTGAGAACCTGGTGAAGGAAAAGAGTCGTTCGGTAGCACATGAAGAGCATATTGTAGATGTCCGCGATCCTCAATATCGACCTCCAAAGTACTCGTATGCGGCACTCCTGCGCGTGCGCGTATTGGCCAGCGAAGAGGTGTCTGGCGCAGCAGTATCCGTAGTTCGAGCGTGTGGAGAAGATATCGTCGTAGGGGACGTCGAGGTAGATTGGACAAGAGACGCGGTGCATCTTGAGCGGCCGATCGCAGCCGGCGAGACCGCAGTTGTCGAAGCCGGGATACATCCTCCAAGGCAGCTACCGAACAGCAAAAACTCCCGGATCTGTCGTATGTCGCGAAAGTCGTCAATACAAGGTGGTGGGGTCACCAGAAGGAGGTAATGGCGAAGCAATCCTCCCGCGCGCAGGCCTCTTCACGCCGACCTACGGAACCCCGCACTTGACTGCTCTCGCAGAGCTGAACGGAACATGACATTCGCGGCGAGACTACCATACTCAAAGGCCATGAAAATGGCGACTTTAAAAATTGGCATTACAGGATATCTACAGAGGTGTTTTCCACTAGAGCAAACCGCTTACCGAGAAGATCGGACAACCAAGCGGTTCTCTCCCTTCGTCAATGCGCGGATCTTTCTGCTATGCTTCGTGCGCTGGAAACTTTGCATACAAGCTCTATGTCCGACACCATCACAATCCTCCACAAGGTCTGCGAGCTGAACCAGAAATGCGTCGGACTCGCCAAAGTAGATCCACTCAAGCTGAATTCGCAGCTCGTCCATCGCTACCTTCACTGCAGCGAAGATGCCATCTCTAGCTTGTTGAAAGTTCTCTGCACTCACATCCAGGAGCACCTTCAAGCCTCCAAGAGCACGCAATTCTCGCACCATCACATTGTTCGTCGTGCGCTGAATTGCTGCGGCTTTGTCCTCGTCCCAAGCCCAGCCTCTGAATGCTGCTGTGTTCTCAAGGCTGCTGCCCAGTGGCATCACGATGTGTCCGTCTTTGTTTGAATCAATTGTGTCATCCTCGACTGCCTTCTCAACCGCCTCCTCGACCTCCTCATCAGCTCCTGGCACCCACTCCTCGAATTCATCATAGCTGTCGTAGCCATCGTACTCATCCTCGGTCTCGTCCTCATCTTCCTCTGCGTCGTTGTATCCATCTTGGACTTCCTCAGCTTCGTGCTCGTCCTCGGTCGTATCGTCGACTGCCTCCGTGTGCTCGATGAACGGCTGAGTTCTTGTGTCTCGGTACATGAAGAAGGCTTCAATACCGTGATCGTGTGAATACTGGGCGTATGTCGCATCTGCGATGATGGCTTCAAAATGACGGTCGTAAGGAAGGATCTCGAGAATAGTATGGGGGTAGTCTGTGTCCTGCAGCCCATCGTTGATGAGCGTAAGTGCGACTCCATGAACGCGCTTCGGGCGCAAGAATGTCACTTCCTTGATGTCAACGTCCAGACCTACAAGTGTCAGCATATACACTAGTAGCAGAGAACGGCACCAGGAAATTACCTTCCACGGCGTACGCCAGCCACGCGGTGTTCCAGTTGATGACGGAAACACATCGGTTGACGCTGACGACAGTTCTCTTCACACAGTTACTGTCATTGTGACCAAAAAGAGGAGCTTCCGCAATCGGCTTTCGACACGTCTGCGCGGAGATATCGAGCCAGTTGTCGTGAGCTAGATGGAAGTCGACAAGCTGTTCCCAGTGCATTGCCAACAACTGCACCACAGCAACGCCGTTGTACAAGCTGGCAATGCGGCGCAGGTCTCTGTACGTACTTGGAAAAGCGCTCATGATGTTGTCTGGAGCGGCTGTACTGGTCTCGGTGCGGCTTCTATTGCTCTTGGGGTCGTGTGGTGAGGCAGAGGGAAGCTCTTGGCGCGAAACCAGAAGTGGACTTAGCGTCGAAATACCACCATCTGGGCTGCGAATGCGCTTCACTGAGACTTGACGGCGCACCAAGAGGAACTATGATCTGGAGACTACTAATCTCCGTATCGAGAGCATCGCGATACGTGTGGTTGGAGCTGATATCAAGACAATAAAGGAGTTCGCCAGTTCTGAAGCAAACACTTAAGTTCGCTAAAAGACCGCTCTACAAACGTAATGCAACGCTATGTGCGCATCGCTACAGCAGCCCTTATCCTGCATACCAATATCCACCTGGTCCAAGTCTGCGCGCAGCGTCGCCATCCGCTCTTCAACACTGTACAAGATGGCTTCTTCTATGCTACACCATGTCTCATCGTGTTCTGTTCTCAACACCTAAGGTCCTCTAGCGCTCTCCACGTAGAAGTGTACGATGTTGTTGATGTAGCGTGTAGCAGTCTGATCGGCTACATGGATGAGAGGGTCGTTTGGTCGCGTGGCCCCGGAGGCATATCCAAAGGGATAGTGGAAGAGCCCAAGGAATCATCGCTGGTGCAATAGCGTCGAGATAGATTTCGCCGAGAGAAGGAAGAGAGAGCTCGAACATGGAGTGCGTCTTAGCCAAGGATACAACTTTGACGTCGAGCGCGCCGTGCGCACTTTTGCATAGCTCGAAGATGAGGACTAGCTGGCTGGCTTTGACGCCGTCGAGGTGACCTCCTCGACCCACATTGAGGATTCTAGAGGTAGTCAGCTCATGTTTGCGGCGCAAGAGGGATACCATTACCTTTGGTGAAGTGCGCAAGCAGACCAGCCAGCGTCTTCAGAGCATGAACGCAGCTGTCGAAGCAATGCCTAATTCCCGCAATCCTTAAATTCACGGGATTGATCGAGGTGAATATCATGTAAGTGGTCTACCGAAGCGTGTCTGGTGCAGCAATGACGTTCCGCTTGACAATTGCGAGTTGCTAACCGTGCACCATGCCACAAGCCACTTGACGTTCAGCAGCAAGGACTAGCTTAGAAGGCGGTCGAGGCGGCCCAGCATGCGGATCCATTGACGGACTGGTGCGTAGTGCTTGCAGCAGTACAACTTTGCCTTGCTCCTGGTAATGCTGGCACAGGTGATTGCGTAGCGGTTGCAGAAGCGCTCAGAGCACATCTATCGCTCGATGTAGGGGGAAAGTGAGTCTGTCCGAAGGGAATCATTGCGAGTAAGAGCTCCGGCAAAGGATGTGGGAGGGTGCCGCTCGTGGCGGGGAGCTTCGCTGGTGGTGACAGTCCAGGAGCTCACAAATATCCGCACGGACACTTCGCCATAGTAGCTCTGCTGCGCCCATCCACCGCTATCAGCCTATGCTTCTGGTACATATGGAACTAGAATTCGGCTCTCAGACAGACAAGTCAAATCAATTGGAGATGCATAGACCGCTTCAGAACAAGCTAGAAACCATGTAGCCATTCTGATATCGACAATCAAATATTGACCAAATCTACCAGGACTGCAACTTGACACTTGTCGCTGAATGCGCTTCCGTCCCCTTGCGCGCGCGTTGTCTACGCCAAGATGATGCCTGAGCAGCGATCACCTACAACCTACCTTGACGAGCGCAATGGCATTGCAACTATTCACTCTGTTCTTGAGATCTCCATTACAAGCGGCGAAATATTGATATTGGATGGTACGCCTGAGCAATTCGACTGGAGCGATTCCACTTACAGTATAAACAAGGAGGATGTCGTGAGGTGATATGTGGAGGGACAAGTGGGCTTGGAGTACTTTATGGATAGAGAGAAGGCGACATTGAAACCGCTGATCTTGGGGACGAACCATTAGGATGGAAGAGCTGGTGGAAGGGCTAGATCGGGAGGCATTAAGACGCTGGAAGACCGCGAGATTTGGGGGATGGGGCGAAAGGTCAAGCGCGGTGCAAGTTTGAGTGAATCGCAGGTTCGAGAACACAAGAAGGAAGAGACTGGACGAGAGATGAGGCCTGAGTGTTCCTTGACCATGCTATGCTAAGCAACTCTTACCGTGGCGCCGTCGGTGCCCACTTGCTCTTGGCTCTAATCTTAGCTCCGTATATGTAGAATAAGATCGGTACTGGAATGAATGCAACGCAGATAAACCCTAGCAAGCTGCTTGCCCATGGTACGCCCAGATTGTGATACATCGTATGCGTGAACAGCGGAAAGAAAGCGCCAGCGAAGGACCGTATGAAGGTGTTGACAGCAATGGCGCTGTTCGAGTAGAATCCGTAACAATCTATGAGATAACTGACACCCTGCCAGAACGGTACCATGCATCCCAGACCTATCAGCGCAATAGAGAGTACTTGAGGTACCCATGTGATGTTGGGATTGCTGGTCCACGCAAACCTGACCGCTGTTAGTCATACAGGAATCCGAGTATCCAGGGGATATATGTACATACCAAAATAGTCCGACTGGCAGGGCAATGGCACCCACGATCATAGGCGGGAGACGTTCCTCGGGTATGCTTTTGCCGTGTTTCTTGAAAGAGCGCGTGAAGTTCGTAGCCGTACTGTACGCAATAAGGCCAGCGCCCATCATGATACCAACAATAAAGGCACCGAAAGGCAGCTGTGATACGCCAAGAGACCAGCCACGTTCCTCGTGAAAAGATACTGGAAATGCCTCGAACAAAAGGTAGACGATGCCGTAAAGGAAGCTCATATATGCGGTCACAAGGGCGAGGATAGGCTCCTGCGCGATCATGACGAATGGCCTCAGCAGATAGACGTTTACCACAGTGTCGATCGTAAGCTTCTGTTGATCTGCTTTTGAATAATAAGCAGCATCGCCAGAATCCTTGCGAAATTTCGCGGCGCGTAGCTGCAGGATGCGGGCAGCTGAAGTCTCAGGGATAACGAAGAAACCGATTGTACCGAATAATCCGGCCATAATAAGGGTGATCCAAGAAGTCCATCTCCAGCCCAGATGCGACTCGGTGATGAAGCCTCCCGCGATAGGTCCAGCTACCGGCCCAGCAAACCCACCTGTCGCGAAGACGCAGATAGCATAAGCTCGGGGGATTGGGTCCCATAGGTCAGCAAGCGCTCCCCCAACAACCGCAAGAGGTGCTGAAGCGAAGAAGCCACCAAGAAAGCGGCCGACGCAAATCGTAGTTACGTTTTGGGCAAGTGCCACTGGGATCTGGAAGATGGCGAATAGCGCAAAACCGATGAACAGCGGGAGTTTACGTCCAAGAACTTCTGACATAGGTCCGAACGCAATGGGTCCAAACACGAAGCCCTGCAATTGCCTGTTAGCATACATACTGTCGATATTGGGCGTACACCTACCAGCACGAACAGCGCGACTCCCAGTGTCGCGGTCACAAGGCTGACGTCAAACTTCTCGACAATCACTCCAATGTTGACACTGAAGATAGAGCTGGCGAACGTGACAGTGAATACCATCAGACCCATCGATATCGTGATACACCATCTGCGCTTGGGAGTCCAGTTCTTGGGGTTGCCAGGATCGTTGGGGCCATCAAAATCAACGAGGAACCTGTCCGGTACAGGTTCGCCAGCAGGCATAGCCTCGACACCTTTCTCGACATCTGACATCGCGCCATTCGAGACGTCTTGGTGGTCTTCTTCGCTCTTTCGTGGCGTCTCGTTCTTGCTCGCCATTGTTGTCTTGGATCGGTCAGAAGGCGTGCGCGCCAGCGGCGTCCTTGTCGCCGACTGATCTGGTGTTGCAGGCATAGCAAACTCGTAGAAGGATGCACTGGTCTAGCTGAGCGTGACGGAAGGGGCGTCCTGGGGTTTTGTAGCACCTGTCGGCACGTTGTGCGTAGTGCATGTTGTTATTTCCGGAGCCTGTGTAGGAGTTAAGCGTTCATCAGCACGTCGATCTGCCGCAGCCGCCCTGACAGAAACACGCTGCCAAGTTGCGAGCTGTTCCCGGAGATGGGGTATCGGCACATTCTGCCTCAATGATATGACACAGACAGTCGAAAGCGAATCACGGATGCGACTGAAAGGTCGTGTTGAGGCTCTGCTCTCGAAGGAAGTGGGGACGTCATCGTGTTGGAGTCGCGCTTACTGTTTCGGGATGAGCCGCCCTGACAATTGCATCGGTCCCTACAGCCGCGTCGTTATCTCCATCAGCCATCATGACTTCCATCAAAGAATTCATCAGGAATTGTGCAAAGTACCGCCCTCCGCCCTTCTTCTCATCTCGTTGTATATGCCTTACATCCAGTAGCGCTCCCATTCGCGTCTTCGGCTTCAAACAGTGCCGAGCCTGCCGAAACGCACCTTACGCTCCTAGTCTGCCTGGAAAACACACCAACTCTTCCGTACTAGTGGTCTTCCGAGAAGAGTCTTGTGATTCGTGCTGTTCATTTCATATCGTTATTGTCTCCAGACCAGCGTGTTGCTGGCCTTCTTCAACCATGATCCCTCCTTGACATGCTCCTGATTCTGCCAAACAATGTCGTACGGCTTTGGGGCCGATACCAAAGATCGTCAAATTGCTCCCACCCACTGGAAAACCAGCCATGTCGAAGAAATTCAATGCGTTTGTACAAAGTACTCATAACTAGATGGAACAGAGCACGAATAACTTTTGTCAGGATGTGCATTGATGCATTTGCTACAGTGCAGAGTACTGTTGTTGTCGCTACCATAGGTGCAGAGCGCATGTACGCTCTCGTGTGGTCGATGTTAAGAAAGAAAACGCCTTAGACCCTCGCTATTTTGTTCGCCATCACCGCCATGTAAATGCAGGCCTAAGCCAAAAGCCGTACGCCAAGAGATGCAAGTAGGAATACAAGTACAGATGCAGAGTAAGTCAGCCGAGGCCTACGAAAGATCCATGGGCTCGCCAGCGCTGGTACCAATGCCATTGCCAGCTACTGCTGCTGGAGGATTGGGGTGAGCGAACATGGTCTGTACAGCAGGAGCGGGGATGTTGATGCCGGTGTTGACTCCATCGTGTCGGATCTGAGGAGAGGGCATGTAGGCCCATGTAGGTGGAGGTCCGTATCCGGTTGGGGTGGATGGTGTTGCCGGAGTGGAAGATTTGCGCGGGCCTTTGTTCTTGGGGCCTCCTCCGCGCTGGGCTCGGGGTGCTGGGAAGCAAGCGTTCTTCACGCGAGTCTGAAACTCCGTTGCGAAATTATCGAACGGCTTCTTCAACTCGGTCGTGTTCCAGCCCAGCTTGTTCTTCATGCACTCCGACTTGCGGTGGCTGATAGTAGAGCCTTCAATGCGGATGCCGTTGTTCTCCCATCGCCTACAGACGTCCGATCTTGACAGGATGAGGAGCACGACGAGCAAGCTGACATTGTCGTTGTCCAGAAGGTGAGGGCAGTAGTCGCAAACGTTGCAGGCGAACTCGCGCATTTCTTCGAGTTCCCGAGTGTCTGAGCAGTTGACGAAGCGCTCAGCCATGGAGAATGGGCGCACCATATCTCTGCAGATGTGAGACTGAAGAGTGGCTGCGACCGAAGAAACGGAAATGGGGTAGGTCTCCTCACGGTTCAGTCGACTGGTAGCCGCTGCTGATACTGTACCTGGAATGTAGATGATCTCGATGTCGTCCCATGGGCCTCTGTCAATGCGCGCTTCCTTCGCAGGTTTGTCTCCTGCCTCCTTCAGAGCCTTCTCTTGCTGCGTAACGGCCTCACGCGCGGCTCTGACGGCCTCTCGTGGGGTGGGAACATGAAATTTGGCAGCCAGTTCGACAGAGTCCTTGTGCATCTCGAATCTTGACAACTTGCGTTCAACATCTGGGGCGCGGATCCAGTCTTCTGACCATGGCTCTTCAGCGAGGATCTTGTAGAACACCTTGGTAAGAGCACGAAGTTTGATCTCCTGATCGGACAGCTGGCGCCTGTTGAAGTAGATGTCATCGGTCTCGTTGTAGGCGTTCTCAATGAATGCTTTGCGATCCTTCTGGGTTAGATTGCCTCTTGAGGGATCGTCTTTCCACTCGGCAATGACTTGCATGAACTTGGCGTGAAAGATATCATCGAAGTGTCTTGATACTGGCTGAGCAGATGCTGACAGTTTTCGGTAAGCATGTGACATTGTGTTGAAAAGTAATGATAGTGCTTACGAGCAATAGCTTGAGGTGTGGACTGTTGTTGTGGCGGGGATGCTGAAGCAGTCGCATCTTGCGTTATTGGTGCAGGTGACATGATGTCTGAAGCTCGGACGCGGGAATGCACGCCGCTACCCGAAGAAGGAACGGTTTAGTGTATTGCAAGATGCTCGAAGAGACTGTAATGACCGTAATGTTAATGAAATTCGATGGAGTTGACGCGCGATCCTTCGTGTTGCGCTGATAGACGCGGGGTGGTTGGGGTGCTCTAGCTCGGGTTGCGGTGTGAAAACATTGCCCACAATTCACAGTCGCGTATTTAGCGGGCTTGGCGAACGATGCATTGACTAGTCACGTGTGAAGCGCTCTCTCGAACAGCCACGTCATACCTCCAGATCCAGCACCTCTCTCATCTCACAGTTCTTACAGCCTATGGGCCTCATTGCGTTAATTTCATCAAAGTGTTGTCTGGATGGATTTCATGTGTACAGCCTGCAATAGTAGCGAAGGCTCGGTGCCAAGCCCGAACTTTGTCACAGAAAGTAGTGTCTTTCCTTCACATTCGCCGCCCACTGCCCCCTTCAACGTATTGTTGACGAAAGGTAGGGTTCGAGTTGACTTCCATGACGAATGCAGCAAAGTCCCCGATATGGTACGGTAAGTGCTCCGCGTTAGCAAGGTGAAGGGTCGTGGTTCAACTTCGACAATCACTCACTGGCACGGTGTTTGTCAGGGTGCGGCGTATCAATTGGGCATTCTCTTTTGCACTTTTCTGTCCGGACGTGAGCAGGCCCGGTCCCAGAACCGTAGCCTCAACGCTGCCATTACTCTTAAGCTAGCAATCGGACCTTCTCTGCAACCGCTTGGACTGATTTCTTACAGACCACTTCCCCCCCCCCCCGGTTTCTCATTTCGGCCATCGCATCAGGAGGTAATGCGGCCTTACCATGTCGCTATCAGTCTTCTAAGGCATTTGTTGAAGACTCCTCTATGTACCATGTCACCCTACCAAAAGACACTATCCAAGAAAGGACGCAAGATATTGCTAGTTGGGAATATTATTCTTTTACCAGCCACTCACTCCAACTTGGCCTTCTAGCACTGTGTTACTACCTCCATTTCTTCTGTCAGCCACTCGAATCTCAAATGCACGCGGGTCACAGTCCGCTCATAGCGGTTCAAGAGTAGGTCTTCCAATCGATCGACGAAGAGCCTGAATCAGATGTTACAGCAGAGTACCACAGCTGCAACTCAGAACATATGCATCCGCCAATTGGCAACATTTCACACTTACGAATCTACCGCTCTCAACGAAATGTTACATGTGATGACGTCATGTCGCACTACTTCCTGGCTAGTACGCTTGTCATCTCGTGCTATTGATCTGCCTCCAACCTTTCCGGTGCCTCATGCTAAAGCTAGGGAGAGAGTCCTTACGCTTTTGTTAGATCCGCTATCCGACCCCGGAAACTACGCTTGTCTCACATCGACGAAACAACATCGTTTTCCCAGACTACCAACCTGAATACCTTAACAATGGCCACTTCGAATCCACCCCTCAACATCCTGATATCCGGCTCCGGCATAGCAGGCCCCTGCCTTGCCTTCTGGCTCTACAAACTCATTCCAAAATGCACCATCACTATCCTCGAGCGTTCCCCGGTCCCACGCCTCGGCGGCCAAGCCGTAGACCTACGCTCTGCCTCAGTCCCCATCGTGGATAAGATGGGTCTTCTAGACGCCGTTCGCGACAAGACGACCACCGAAGAAGGCTTGCAGTTCGTCTATGCGGACGGCAAGACGAAGGCCACCTTCCTTGCGAGCGGCAATGCCGAGGCTCAGAGCGCAACGAGCGAGTTCGAGGTGTTGAGGGGTGATCTGGCGAGGATCTTCATGGATGCTACGAAAGACCTGGAGAGGATCACGTATGTTTTTGATGAGATGATATCTGCTATCACGCAAACAGTGGATGGTAAAGTCGAAGTCGGCTTTGCGAACCGCCTCTCCACAACGAAGTACGATCTCGTTGTCGGCGCAGATGGCATGTTGTCCCGCACACGCCGCTTGGTGTTCGGTCGCGGACCTAACGACAATGAGTACATCTATCGTCTGGGCCAGTATGCGGCTCTCTTCACCATGCCAAGGGGAGAGCAGGATACAAAGCTTGCACAGTGGTACAATGCATCACGTGGCCGGCTTCTCTTGCTCCGTCCAGACAGCTACGGTACCACAAGGGCGTATGTTTCAGTCACTGATGGTAATCTAAGTCGGTTTGATGGAATCGATAAGGCGATGAGAAACGGGGACAGGAAGGAGCAGGAGGCGTGGTTTGAAAGAGAATTTGAAGGCGCAGGATTTGAGTGCGGCAGATGCATCAGGGAGATGAAGAAGGCAGAAGATTATTACCTTCAGCAGATTGCGCAGGTCAAAATGGATAGGTGGAGTAATGGAAGAGTGGTACTACTAGGTGATGCGGCATATACACCTAGTCCGATCTCGGGTGTGGTAAGTATGCTGCTTGACAGGTATTGATTGCTAGACTAACGCGTGCATAGGGTGCCGGATCTGCAATCATCGGTGCATATGTCCTCGCCGGCGAACTCAGCAGAAGCCAGGGTGACATACCACATGCGCTCGAGCAGTACGAGAAGGTACTGAGGCCGTATGTCGAGAGGGCGCAGAGACTCGTACCTGGTGCGCCGCAGGTGGCCAATCCGCAGACAGAGTGGGGAGTATGGATATTTAACAAGCTCACCGGTGTCGCTTCGAGTGCGATAATGAAAGGTGTTGGCGGTCTAATTGGGAGGTTCTTGCCAGCTTTTGGAGGGACATCAGACTTTCCATTTCCGGTATATGAGGGGTCAGTATCATGAGGGCTTTATAAGTTTATCGTTTTCCGTTCAACACATGGAATGTTTGCCGCATACTACAGTATCTTCTATCATGACTGACGAGATTTGATGGCACGTGAAGGCAGTCGGCATTGCTTGCGGTCTCGTCTCACCTCCATGGTGGCGACCAGGAGGCAGTGAGCGCGCACCTGCGTGCTAAACGTGTGCCAATGCAGCACCCTACTCCCACGCCGCTTCCTCAACCTGAACCATTGGTGTCTGCGAAAGGGGAGAGGAGAGCTTCACAGTGCTACGGACACGGCTAGGTGTGTTGGCGAAGGTGGTTTGGGAGGCTGGCGCAGAGTGAGGCATCGCAGCTGTAACACTCAGCTGACCGAACTCCTTTAGCTTCTTCTCGAGATAGTCAATGCGCTCTTCCTGCTCCTCGTTACAGCGCTTCTGGTCCCGGTACATCGTGCACATGTAGTCATGGTCGTTGTTGATGCCGTTGATTCTAGCTCGGAGGTGGGCAATATGGCCCCGGGCTTCGCGCATATCCTGGTTGTGGTTGTTCTTGAGAACGATAATGCGCTTGCGGTGGGATTCATGGAGGTCGGCGATGGTTGCGTTGTGCACTGCGCTGGCATGTTGGTGCACGTATTTGAGGATAGCGTCCTTGTTGAGGGAGTTCTGAACGATGACCACGACGGTCATGATCGAGACTGCAGTGATCACGCTCGTCGTCTGATCAGCGATGTCTGGAAGCCATTTGCTGTTAGACACATAGATTTACGGTAAGCTCTACGGACGTGCTAGACTGACAGTGTGCCAAAGACCAAGAACATAGCCTGAAAGGTAGGCGCAAAGAGCGATGACGAGGACAGCGAAATTGTCGAACTTCATGATGTATGTTGAGAAACCTTATTAGAAGCCGTGATAAGGTGGTCGCGGTGGGAGTGGGGTTTTTGCTACCATGTCAGGCTCGCTGGTCTTTTGTATGACTATGGTCGCTTGGCACTGGGGTCGTCATTCACCTGGACTGGGTTTAGACGATGGCAACGTAAGCAATTTTCGAGACCTGTCCGGCATGGAGTAACTTGTCACTCTCTGTTCGGCGGACTGCTGTTCTCGAAAGCATGTCGGGCGAACTGTGAGACGTCAGTGACGATGTCCGTCGGTTTACATTCACCAACAGCGACAGTGAGCCTGTGCTACCCTAGGCGATACTCACGCGCACTTCCAACCACCTGAGTGCCTCCAAGTTTGACTCACGAACAACGACCGATCGAACTACCACCATCGCCCAACACACAACTTGACCAACTTGACCGACGCACCCCCAAACCCCCTTCACTACCTTTAACCACCACCATCATCAGCCATGTCTGTAAGTACGTCTCACTCACACATGCCAATGTCATGCTGACTACCTTACCAGCTACCCTGGACCGCCATCCTCGCCCTCCTGACCTTCACCGTCGTAGCCATCATGACCTTCTTCGGCTGCCCTTACCCCCGTATCTGGTTCGGAGGCTCTCGCCGCTCACCTCCTGGCTCACCCCATGGATCTACCTACTTCGGCACAATCCGCTACAGTAACACAAAGCCAGGTTCTCCACCAGCTGACATTGGTGCTGCCGCGCCACCCTCCACGCCCTCACAAGTGTCTCCGCGTACAGTCCCGAACGATGCTGAGGGCCTCCAGGATGCTTCGTCGTCGACGCATTCACGGCCTACGAATTCAACGCGAGATTCGCCAGCTGCATCTGTCCGCACCATCGTTCCAGCACGATCGAGCCTGGAGCAGTCAGCGCACTCAGCACGGCACACAAAGCCGCATTCGCGCTAGGTGACGTGTTGGAGCGGAGCAGAGCAAGGACAAGACCAAGGACAAGTCCTCTCGTCCCCGATTGTCCACCACGCCAGCACCAGCACGGGATTAGTCAGGCCAGGGGCGTGCAGACATCGATAAGTTGTTAGGTAAGGGACATAGGAGCACCTTCTCTTGGACTTAGGTACTCGAAGCGGTAGATACATCACGAAAGACTTCAAAATGGAGAGCAGTAGGAAGGGGAGATATGTACACCGATAAGCATACAGACGTTCAATGGTCATGCAAACACAATGATTAACGTCGGTTTAGGTTGAGGCTGTTGAATGTATGCGCAGCTCCGTATTCAGATGCAAACCCAAAGACCACATGCCCTGGGCACCTTCTTTCCCGATGCAATAGGATGATTTTGAACAAACATGAAGGCGGAAGAGATACGGGAGATAGGAAGATGTTTGCTGGAAAGAAGACTTTTCATTGATGTGTATCGAGAGTATCAAGTATCATACCAAGACTGGCGAGAGACAACATGAGAAGCTCACTTACCTGATGACGGCCAGCCATTCGGCACGGTCCTAGCCCTCATCCGTACATCACACCAACATCACGTTGCAAAAGGGAGGGGGGGGGGACCCCAATGAAGGGGAATTGGCAATCAAGCGTCATCATTGTGCCTTGCGGCACTCCGAATCGGCGACACCTAGTGGGGGAGAAGGACCTTTCTTTTCATTGACTCCTAGTCGTCATGCCGCCGTATATAGCCGTAAAACCATGCCGTAGTCATGGCAAACTCCCAACCCCAAGCACCATATTTTCAGGATATCGAGAAGGAAAGGAGAACCGAGCCGTGCGCAACATCTAGTTGCGGTTCTGGCGGTCGCCGAAGCGGCGGGGGCGCTCGACGGTCTGCTGCTGAGAGACGGCGACGACGTTGGTGGGGATGGAGTCGAACTGCGACATGTCAGCGGGCGCACTAGACCAGAATCTGCTTATGCAAAACTTACGCCGAGGGACTTGAGGAGGTCCTTAGTCTCCTGGTCGACATCGAGAGCACCAGACTCGGAGTTCTGGGTGAAGTCGAGAGCGGAGATCTCGGGGACGTACTGATCCTTGCGCTCACGCTCCTCTTCCTGAAGCTTGAAGGAGATACCGCGGACGGGACCACGCTGGATACGCTTCATCAAGTGGGTGGTGTAACCAGCGATCTTGTTACGGAGACGCTTGGAAGCAATGATAGCGATCTGTGCGACGCATTAGCATTTGCGCGCAGTCCTGTATCCGCTTGGCATCCTCACCTCATCGCAGATCCTCTTGTTGGTCTCGAAGTCGAGCGAGAGCTTGGGGTAGTAACGCTCAATGATGACCTTGGCGGACTTCTTGACGGTCTTTGTGCGGACGCGACCCATTTTGGCGACTGTGTATGGATTTACGGGGAGTCGGTGGAAGAGGAGGGCTGTTGGGGTTAGTGGTCGTCGTGAGGCTTGCGTGAAGTTCTACGAATTCGATTGTGTGGGCGCGGCGGCATCAACGATTTTCCGACATGTGCTAACCCGACATGCGTTAGCGCTCAAACGCCAAGCCCCGCGAGGCGGCTAGAGGTACGCAGATGCAGCAATATTTCGGCTGCAGCATACAGAAACAAAGTATCTCTCTTTCTCTGGTACATCGTAACTCGGCACGGAATGCAGAAGGTATCAAAGACATGGTGTGTAGTCGATGCTTTAGTTATTATCTACGTTGGTATCCTTCGCTCGCTAAATAACAGACATGAAGAATCGTCAATGTGCATTTCGCCCAATAGTCGTACAAATCAGACCACAACTCCCCGTGCCGACCGTTTTCAATTTGAACCTTCTGTGGTATCGTGTGCAATTTACATGCTTCCACAAGCTTGCGCTTAGTGTTCACCACCGCCACCAGCAGCAGTGGAGTGAACAGGGTTGGGGAAGAAAAAGGCGCAGATGGCGATGATGATGTACACCATAATGCACAACACGCCTTCCAGGTAGTTGGACTTGCCATCGCGGAGGAAAGAGCCGACCACAAGTACAGCCAGGACTAGAGCAACAGCATCGAAGATGGCGAAGTTATAGTCCATATCCTTGTGCAGACCCCAACCGACCAACACTACCAAGGGTGCATTGAGCAGGGCAGTCTGGATGGATGCGCCCATAACGTGAGCCATAGCCATGTTGATCTGGTTGTCGTACGCTTCGTCAATAGCAAGGAGATGTTCTGCAGGGCGTGTCAGCACCAATAAATCAGAACCAAGAACGAAGTGAACGTACCTGCAATCTTCTCAACGAGAGGGATCAGGATGAGACCGACGAAGGCATCACTGACGCCACGCTCCTCGACCATATATGGGATCTCCAAGACAAGGAAAATGGCGATCAGCGACACGCACGCCAACGAAATGAGAAGTGCAACAAAAGCCTCAGTCAGGGTGAGCTTGGGCTTTGCCAGCTCTTCGTGGCGGTCCAAGTCCTTGTGTTCGTCGGCCTCGTAGATCTCGTGGAAAAGACCATCGTGGGAGATGGTCTGGTACGCGACATAGATCAGGTATGCTACAAGGGAGATGATCGCAACACCTTGCGAGATTCGGACTGTGCGATGGGAGATCACCATGGCATCCGAGATCTGGTACTCGGTATTGCCCGTCAGATACTTGGCGAAGACGGCTGGAAGGACCAAAGCCACTGTGCACATGTTAGCCGAAGTGATCTCTCGAGTCTGTAAGGTGACAACGTACTCGCAGCAACAAGCATCAAACCACTTCCAGACTCCGAAACAGCCTCGTGGAACTCCTGGATATTATTCTTAATGCCACCAGCGACAAAGCACGAGCCGAGACACAGGAGCAGGTTGGCTAGGATAGAACCAAGGATAGCAGCTCTGATGACAGGAATGTTAGAGCCAGCGTTGTCCTTTACAAGCAGCACCATGAAGAGGATAAGCTCTACAACGGAACCTAAGGTCGTCTCGAGAACGACAGCAATAGCTTTCTGAGGCATCTTACGGGCCAATTCTTGACCAGCAAAACCCAGCATGTTAGCAGCCGGTACCATGGCGATGTAGTTGGTAATGAAGATGGGCAGGTGCCATTCTGGTTTGGCAAAATGCTGAGGCTTTGTTAGTGGTGCTTTTGTCTCCAACCCTGAGACTCAATACGTACCAGAGCAATTGCAACAGGAACCACAGGCCAAAGCAGGTTGACCAGCATGGACAGTGTGCTGCTGCTCTTGAATGCAATCTTCAAGAACTGAAAAGGGTGGAAGCCCCTTCTGCCACTTTCACCATCGGGGTGGATACCCTTAGTAACCTCATGGCCATTGTGATTGTACTGCGGCAGTGTCTGCGCACGACTATCCCTTCGACCGTTCGTAGAGTGCTGTCGTGATCTTCTTCGTGGTTTCTCGGTAGTGTACTCGCGCGATGTAGTTTCTCTCGATGTGTGCTCCCGCGAGGACCTGTACTCTCGGGACGATCGCGTATGTTGGCGTGCCATTATGGGGTTGGTGTACAGCTGTGTATGTGCAAAGCGTAGATGTAGAGGCAGGCGTACTCAGGGCTATATGAGCAACTCGGCAGGGGGATATAGCGTTTCAGGGCGAGCGCAGTAGGTGCACCCAGCGCAATTGCGGAGGATCAGTCAAAGAACAGTGAAAGAGTATACGAAAACAATATAAAAGGCGGGCTGGACGAGCCAGACGTGTCTTGACAGGGGTCATAGCGGGTCGTCATGGCGGTGGCCGTTTAATTCCTTGTTATTGAATCGTGAGAGGCCCAACCGCGGCGTTGGTCCGCTGGCATTTGTCGATTCGCGCACGGCGTTGCTTGATCGGGGCAGGGGAGCACAGCCTCGCAAAAGTCTATTCGCCAAATATCTCTCTTTCTGCAGCATTGTGCCACCACTCGTGCAGCACAATCAGCACTCCGCACTGCTCGATTCGATGTCGCAGCGTCTCCGCGTCAGGGTCGCTGCCCCTTTGCTTGTTTTGGGTGGGTTGCACGTCACCAAGCCTTGTTGTGATGCTTGATGCCCCTTGGCTCGAGCAGCTGAACTTGGTTCTGGAACGCACGCGCGCTGATGTCACAGCGGCCCGATGTGTGACACTCCACAAATCTCAAGGCCCCAAGCCTCCTCACCAATTCTCCGGTCCCCACCCCACGATAGAAGGCTGCAGGGCCCTCGCGGGTCGGATCAGACGGCCATCGTTCAGACAGACCAGAGGAAAGGGTACCCGTTCGACTCGATGAGCGTAGAAACGCGTACACAGTGTGAGCCGCTTCCTCAAACGTCAGGCATCGTCTAGTGCCGAGTCCCTGCGTCTCTCTATACTCCCACCAACCCATTTCGCCAGTCGGCCAAACAGGGAATCCTCTTCACTGTATCATCTATATCCCGTTAAGGCACTTTGAATACCTCCTACCTCTTCCATCGTGTTCTCATTCTTTGGTCGTGAAACTCGTCGCGTGCGTGATTTGGCGTTATCGCTGTGGCCCCGTGCGCGCTCGGCAGGCGCGTGTGACTGATTGGCGTCATGGCAACTGCGACTCATCCATCAACAACCTCTTCCACCTCTTCCCCGTCTTGAAACCATTTCGATATCAGCAAGATGGTCTACTCTTCTCGATGGGCGCTATGTGCCGCCGTGACAAGCGCGACCGCGCTCCAAATTCCACTGCTCTCGAGTAACAATCAAGCTCTACTTGGACATCCCTCTGGATCCAAGCCGCTCGTCAACTCTACCGAGTTGCAGGACCTCATCAGTGGCGACCGCCTATTGACTCGTGCGAAGAAGCTGTATGAGATTGCGAAGTTGGGTGAAGAAGAATACAATCATCCCACTAGGGTCATTGGAAGCGCCGGTAGGTCTTATCCGCGTGCACCCTAGTGCAGCTATACTGACCTTTGAATAGGACATCTCGGAACACTATCGTACATTTATGAGACCATTCTTCAGCTTGGAGACTACTACAGTATCTCAAACCAGAGTTTCCCTGCTGTTTCTGGTAACGTCTTCGAATCCAGGCTTGTGCTTGGGAACGATGTCCCCAAGTCAGCAACTCCCATGGGGTTGACTCCGCCAACGAAGAACAAGCAGCCAGTACACGGCGATCTTGTTCTCGTTGAAAACGAAGGCTGTCAGTTGTCTGACTTCCCAGATTCTGTAGCTGGCAATATCGCCTTTGTTAAGCGTGGAGTTTGCCCATTCGGCACAAAGTCAGAGCACGCAGGCCAGAAGGGTGCGATTGCGGCTATCGTCTACAACTACGAAAATGATGCCGTGTCTGGTACTCTTGGAACCCCGTCCCCTGACCACATTGCCACCTTCGGTCTCTCTGGTGAGGAGGCAGCGCCAGTCTTGAAGAAGCTTGAGAAGGAGAAGCGCGTCGATGCCATCGCCTATATCGACGCTGAAGTCCAACAGATCTTGACTGTTAACATCGTTGCCCAGACCACCGAGGGCGACCCAGAGAACTGCGTTATGCTCGGTGCCCACAGCGATAGCGTCACCGAAGGACCCGGCATCAACGACGACGGTTCAGGCACCATCTCGCTGCTCGAGGTTGCTACTCAGCTGACAAAGTTCAACGTCAGCAACTGTGTCCGCTTCGCCTGGTGGGCCGGCGAAGAGGAAGGTCTCCTCGGCTCAGACTACTATGTGCAGTCACTCTCGGAAGAAGAAAACCAGAAGATCCGCCTGTTCATGGATTACGACATGATGGCCAGCCCCAACTTTGCCTACCAGATCTATAACGCTACCAATGCGCTGAACCCTAGTGGTTCTGAGGAGCTGCGCGACTTGTACATCGACTGGTACGAGCAGCAGGGTCTGAACTATACTTTCATTCCCTTCGACGGCCGCAGCGACTACGACGGCTTCATCCGTAATGGCATTCCCGGAGGAGGTATCGCGACTGGTGCTGAGGGCATCAAGACCAAAGAGGAAGAGAAGGTGTTTGGCGGCAAGGCCGGCGACTGGTACGACCCCTGCTACCATCAGCTCTGTGATGACGTGGGAAACGTCAACATGACTGCTTTTGTTGTCAACACTAAGCTCATTGCGCACTCGGTCGCGACGTATGCCGTCAGCCTGAAGGACTTCCCCAAGCGCGAGACTACTGTTGCGAGCGAGGCGTATAAGGAGGCGACAAAGTATCACGGTAGCAAGCTTTTCATCTAGACATAGACAAGCGATGGCACATCGGATAGCCATGCATAACTTGGAGTATCGCCGGCATATACATAGCATCAATAGAATCATTCATGGACGTTGCCATTCAAATGTCACTCTGCTCTTCGCCTTTCTCGCACCCACTGCTAATCTCATGGCATCCTCGTTCGTCAAGATCGCTTGCATTCCAAGGCGGACCCTGTCAAAGACCCATTCATGCAAACTGTGTTGTCCCAGGTCAGACACCCCTTCATAATTCCGTACAGATTCTAGTTTGAAAAGACTCATTCATCCGACCAAAAAATTCACCACATCCACAACAGCGCATCAATTTGTATATGCAGCAAGGAATATAAATATTAGGGACCCAAGAGAGTATTCAGATACTCAGACGCGTCCATAGCAGTCTTTTGGGAGCTGTGCTGATGACGTCATGTACCGATTAGAGGGGAAGAAAGGATGGTGAATTATGGAGGCACACAATCATTGTTGAGTATTGTAACATTCTCTAAAAGCCATTTGTAATTTGTACGTATGTTTAACAATGAAGTAGGGGTATATCTATGGGCAACGCTGAAGAGGGCCAGAGCAGACGGCGGTGTACAACAGCAGATGGGAACGAAGGGTATCAAGTACAAGACGAGGCAATCGTAAGAAGCAAAAAGAGGAGGAAATGTAGACAACGCCTTAGCCAACGCCTTTTCGTAATGAAAGTCCAATTTAGATCTACCTTCTCCTGCTAGGGTAGTCATCCTCTGAGTCGCTATACAGAGCCTGATTCATGCGCTGAGTTGCATGCTGTGGTTGTGGGAAGGTGTGACCTACACCAGGGCCACGGGCGCTGGGAAGTGTTTGCCCGCTAGGAAGTGCGTGTCCCACGTTGCGGACATCCCACGGATCAGCAGATACTGGGCCTGGCTGTGTGTATGGGTTGGAGCCGTGTGAGGATGACGGGCGGCGCTCACGGGCTGGCGGTAGGTCGGCACGACCGTTATTATAATATGCAACGGGAGGCTGACGGCGATCCTCACGAATCTGAGGTGCTGTGCCGTGGGTGCTTGGTGTACGCCCCAGGTTAGGTCGTTGACCGGACTGACTAGGTCGGCGGATAACTGGAGGTTGGCCAGTAGGTACAGTAGGCCGAGCACCGCGAGGGTCGTAGTAGCCTGGGTCTTGCTGACGCTCTTGGAGGGATGGTTCCCTCGGCGATTGTGTTTGTTGTAGGTATTGTTGTCGCTGGAGTTGCTGTTGCTGCAGCATCTGCTCATGCATCTGCTCTTCGCGGTCCAGGGCAGCGGCATTGCGACGCTCCTTCTCCATTTGGCGAGCCTCAGCGGCGAGAAGCTGCTGTTGTTTGGCAGCTTCAGCGGCGCTCACACTGGCAGAGTTTCTGCGCGACGACTTTGGCTTGCTAGCTATGGACTTCGCTTGTTTTGCTGCAGCTTCTCTAGCTGCCTCAGCCTCACGCTGTTTCTTCTCCTGCCGGCGGATGCGTTCGCGCTCGTCAGCGCGTCGTTGCTCATGGGCAGCAAAGTTGTTCTCCGCGCGCTGTTCGGCTCGCAATTTCGCACGATCGGTCTCAAATCGCACCTGCTTGGCGTTTTCCTCTCGCATCACGGTTGCGGCGACTTCGCGATCTAAAGCCTCTTGCAGCCTTCGGGCTTCGGCTCTTCGCCGCTCACGGTCCTCACCATGTCCGACTATCTCAGGAGCCGCATGAATACTATGAGATGAGGTGGGACGGTGGCTGCGCCCCGTGCGGTCCGAGGGTGCGAATTCAGTGACACGATAAGGGCTAGCGGGGCTGCCAGCCTGACCGCGCGTGGTGCGTGTGGTGTCGACAGCGGATGGCACATGACGTGGTCCGTTGTGTATGATGGGGCGAGTACTGCTTGACGTGGCTGTTGTTCCTGTTGCCAGGCTAGGAGTGTCATAGGCATCAGAAGAATGATAGACAAGACCATTGTATGATTCGTCAGATGATGGGTTCCGCAGGTGTCCTGGCCGAGAGTGAAGTCCTCCGAAGCTTGAGCTGAGTGGGGGAGCTGGCGCATCAGGGTATCCAGTACGCACACCACGAGAACCTTCGGAGCCAGGTGACTCATAGGCAGAGCTGGACCCCATTGACGAGCGATGGGTCTTCCCTGTTGTGACAGTGACAGATGGGATGTAGCTTGTGCCTTTGCCTTTCTTCCCACCGTTGATCTCGATATGAATTTGAGGCTTCAAGGACTTTATTGAACCATCCCTGGTCGATGGCCTGCTTGACGTTGACGGTCGACGTTCTCGAACAGTGAACCCAGGAGTGAGTGGGCTGCTTGGTATTGGGGATGATGTAGGGTCAGGGTACTCAGTCCTGCGGACTTCTGGACGTGAGCACATCTTTTTACGCTGACGTGCTTTCTCACAGTATGAAGGAGGATCCTGGAAGACTGAACGGTGACCATCCGCTCGGACGTAGATCTTCTCGTCAATGCGGCACATCGTGACGATGGGTGGTTGATGTTGCCAGCCGCAGTAGTGGTTGTATGTACGTCGCTGTGTAGAAGTGAGATGTGTCGTGGATGATTGGTCGCTGAACCAAATCGAGGTGTAGGTATCTGTCCAATGGTAAAGTGCAACAAGATCGAGGTATGACCGGCTGATACAAGTAGGAAGTATCAGTGATACTATATGGTGGGTTTCGGCTTGTAATGTCGTGTGATGTTGAGGGTACCAGGCAGCGGCTTGGCTTTTGTTATATTCCAAGTCTTGACTGACGAAGCAACTGAGACACTTTGTAAGTAACGCCGCAGTGTGAATGTATGTATAGAGGGGCAAGACGTACCAAAAGTAGAAAGAGTAAGAGAGGCGAGATGCCGGTACAGTATAGTGGTAGTACAGTAGAAGGCTGCAGCGAGATATGCAGGAGTCAGAGCCAATGGAGTAGCCTGTCAGGGCCGAATAAGGTGTGGGTGTGGCAAAGGGCCTGACTGTAGCCTGAATTGCACACTAAGTGGAGAGACGAGAAGGAAGATATGGGAGACCTGAGCGAGCATATTTGCATAAAGAAAGAAAGGAGTGGCAGGCTTCAGTGACGGGCTTCGCGGGTTCAAGAGCACAGGGCCGAGCTTTTTGGGGTCCAGTGGTGAAATGCTTCAGGGCTGCTGCACAGCCCGTTTTCAGAGCATACAAGCCACAACGGGCGCCTTATGAGCGACCGCTAACCTGCCTGATCATGAAAGAAACGGACGGTGTTCCTCTTGGAGCCTCGAGGTCTGAAGAATCTTTCAGCTGTCCCGTGCGCCCTTTTGTCGTGGTTGGTCGCCATACTGTTTCGGACTCGGTGGGCAGCAATCGAGCAGCCGGCGCTGAAGCACACCTTGCCGAGTCTGCGACCGACGGCTGCTGCCCAAGTCAGTGCGAACCGCTTGCTCGTCCGACGCGACGCGTTGGAGCGCATCCAAACGCCAGTTTGCCTGTGATGTTGACGATGCGAACTGCTGCGCAAGTCCACTGCACGGCTGCACGGTAGCTGATTGATCGTGGAGGCTATGCAGTCATCCACTTTCATGCGCACGAGACCCTCTTCCTGTCAGGGCCGGAAGGCTGGCGATTTGCCCATCAGCGCCCAATGCCCGACCCATATTGCTTTACTCAGGCACGAATACGATGGTGAGAGTGGAGGACGGATGAATGCAACGCTTGGCCTGTTCATTTGCTGGTGGGGCATGCAACCGCTAGCGCCCGTCCTCCGGGAGATTTGCAGCATTACGTTCGCAAACCTCACTCGGACACCGCATCTTCAACTCTCAAATATCTCGCTATCGCGAAAGTTACTATCGTGCGCGCCCTCATCATCAAGGTTGCATCAAACTCTGTGCGTTAGCCTTCCTCGCTCCGGACGCGGCAGGCAACAAGGTGGGCACGCGTGAGCAACCATTGCCTCGTTGCCTTGAGCCGGCCCGTCTGGGGAAGGAGTGACCTGTGCTTGACGATTCACATTTGCTTTCGAGACGCACCCACAACCAACGACTCACTTTGTCAGCGACCGTCTACATGGCCATTGCCGCCGACTCGTACTCGCAATTGCGGCTGCTTACGTCTTACGCACATAATACACGAGTAGCCGTTCCTTACCAATCTCCACCTTCACCAGCCTCATAAAAGCAGGATATCTGTGTGACACCACCGGCATGAAGCGATTGTGGCGCCGTGGCCTGTCACGGTCCTGTCGAGCGACCCAGTCATCCCAGTTTCTCTCAACCTCACAGCCTTGCTGGCCAAGCAGGTTTACAAGTTTGTGTGCGCAGTATTGGGGAGCCAAAACTCGCAACAACAAAGGATGCACTCTTAACACAAGACAATATTCTCAAACGGAAGTATGCCACTACTGATGGAGTGCTGATGCCATGACTGATTCGATAGGCTTGACGGAACGGAAGGGAAGCTGCGCCACAGCGGTAAGTAGCCACAGTGCGGTACTAACCATCAACACCATGGGCACGGATTGACGACATATCCGATGAGTCCTGACACGGTGTGCGTAGTTCGCTACCGAACAACATATGCAGGGATATAAGCCTTAGTCAGAGTCGTATCACAGACCTGTTGTCCGGCTTGTCACTCATATCGGCGGCCATGGAGTCAGACAGTCCCGCCAGCTCCACGTCAACAAGATGGCTAGTACATTCAACTGTGTCCTGTGATATTAACAAAATCATCGCATAGTATTGGACAAGACTGTCCAGCCTCCGAAACTGTGAAAGGGCTATCTAACTTCTGCAATGTATATTGTACAGACACCGCCTCAAGCCACACGGGAGGCCTTAGTGGCTCAGCAAGTGCCTTCCGACATCAGGGCTCGCTCAGAACCAAGTCCTACAGCGACTCTGACCGCCTCGCCATACCACACGTTCTTGCTCTATGGTCTAGCCTTCCCGCAAGCTCTGCGCTGCGGACACTAAGAGGGTGCGAAGTGGGAACGAGACGGGGCAACTCATGCGAACACTCGCTAGCAGACCGCTCAGCCCTGTCTGGGTTCTTTCAAATTCTTCATAGCCAAACGCATAGCAGTGGATGTTCGTATATATAGATGCGATGCAGCTGCAGCTTGAAGCTGGCCATACCACTTGTGATGCCAAGACATTTTTCGACTCAAACCTACACCTATACGGGCACCCTACTCATCAACGGCTGTCGGTCTAGCGAAGGTTGGGCAGCTACCACGGCTTCTTCAGTGTTCCGCTGCGCTTGAGCCGGTGATGCATCGGGATAGCAGAACTTTCAAAATCCGAAGCAGCCCTACAGCCCGCTTTGGTACCGAGACGTTCGATGTGTCTCCACTCCTGCGCATACTGCATGCAAGCTTACCTTCGCAGCCTCGCGACAGACCAATCAGCTTTCAGACCAACATCAATGTCGATCCTTGTCCAGCTGAGGACCAGGATTCCGTGATCTACTGCCAGGCTCAACATGCTTACCAAAGTACCTGCATATCATCATTTTTACGGAAGCACACTACGACTTCTTCCCGCAGTAGACTTGCTAACGTTGCAGTACACCGGAGCTTCAACGACCTCACATATTTCACGTGGGCGTCAGCCTTGCAAGATCGTCCTGGTGGATATGCTGCATGCCTAACGGCTAAGCACAGCCTCAGGTTTGGCCAATTGCAACTACGACAAGCAACTTCTGCGGCCCGTGTCTAGCTGAAGACCATACAGAATGCGGACTTTTGCACAGTGGCCTTGCATTGTTGTACATTACACTGCACTTTGCGGCACAGCTGTCACTACTGTGAAGTGCTACATTGCGACAAAAAAACCGGCCGCAATGAAATCTTATAGCCTTCAAGCCTTACCGGCCCCAAGATCTCCTTATCCACGGTACATCCTGGCATCGTTCCTTCCTCTCCCGCGCCAAAAGCCAATGAAATTGGAAAAACAGATTTTGAACGACCCCTATCGAACTGAACTCAATGCCCACACAGCCTTACTAGAGCTTTTTCTCAAGCGCAAGGCTACCATATGCAACTGCGCTTCCAATAATAATATTGCAGCTTGAAGGATATATCATGGTATGGGCGGGAGACGGGGCCACGAGAAGAACACACCAAACTCGATCCACCAGAGACCATGTCGGCGACCACACAGGCACCCGGCGCTTAGACAGCCGGCATCGACCCATTAGCCTCAGGCTTTTGAGGCAAAAGCACTGGTGCACACCTGATAGGACAACTGACAGCTCAGTACTCCATGTAGCACTCTCATATCGACCCCGCGAGGCGTTCCTGCACCGTCGTGCATATGCACCTGACCGCACTCATGCCCTATACGTGACCATGATGTCGACCATCAGTAGGCACAGCGCGGGCGTAAATCGCCGACTCCACAGGCATCCGGCACGTGAAGCGCCTGTCTCGAGCCATTTGCCTCAGGCCTCGTGCGAGAAACCGGATGGCACATCGCCCCAATGCTTACTCAACCAGGCCGAGACGCACTGAGACCTCCATCTGAGACCCACACCGAAGACAACAATGCCCAGGGCGCTTGTAGACGCCGTACCGACCCATTGGCCTGAGGCACCCAGCGAGTGGGCGCAGGAGTGCGAGCTCCCAACTTTCCCCACGAGTTACCCAGTGCTCAGTCACTGGTCATCACAATCATGTTAACAGCAACGTTAGATGCAGCACTTGGTAGCGTATGAAGCACAAGACCCCAAATCAGCCTTGATCTAATTATATGCTTAGCAACTTGCACAAAACCAACCCCCAAACACTCGCTCCGCATAATCTGCTGCATGTTAAGCTTACTTTACTCTACTCTACTCTACTTACAAATCACGCGCTCGCAGTCCCCCTTAACATAACCGCAGCACAGCAGAGTAAAATACCACTTCACGCAGCAGATAAGCATACTTAAACTAACAAGCCCAGGTCAATCGTATCCATCAAAGTAACATACCACAGTCCCATCATCCCACGCTCTTTTAAGTCCCATCTTAACTCGTTCCATCTACTCCCTGCTCCAGTCTGTATTACTTCTCAACAAGAACCCAAGCGTTATATTAGCAGTTCAAAATACACACTCACCGCGGCTTTTACTCTCCTCGTTGTCTTCTTACTGATAGCCACGAATACGCACTCGCATGGGAAGAATAACTGTATGCACGACGTCGGACAGCGCAGAAAGCACAACACTGGGCTTTAAATCCAGCTAAATCTATATACCTACTAACTTGTTAAATTGATACACATATACTACGCACTTGATCCGCGCGAGTGCCGCATGTCAAACTCACTCAACTCCCTCCCTCTACTCCTCCGCTCCCTCCACTCCACTCCACTCTACTCTACTCCACTCACGGGTTCACGGAGTCACGAGTCATGCGCTTACAGTCCCCCCTCGATGCAAGCACGCGCTGCAGAGCGAAGCACCAATCCGCGCGACAAGTGAGGTGAGCGTGCTCCGCGGGCCGGAAAGCCTGGACTATGAGTATCTAGAACAGAGAAGGAATACAGTCTCGGCATCCTACACTCTCTCTCTAGTTTCGTTTTTAACTTGTTCCGTATACTTGCTACTCGGATGCGGATTACTAGGCGGTCAGAATGTAAGCGTTGCGTTGGGGGTTCGTGATATGTAGTCGCCCGAATTGTATTGCGGCGGGTAGTCTGCGTGCGAGACAGTGGGAGATGACTCGCGAGCGTGATGGGGGGTACGGGAGTTTCCTCTTTGCTAGAACGGCGGTGAATGCTCAATAGCAAGTCTTAACGAAAGGTATCTATGCTGAACAATACAACGCAATGCAATGCATATACACGGCTACAGCAGTGCTCCCAACCCCCTGGGTACTGCTACTAATTACATGGCCCGGTGTACACACACTTCAATTCCAGCCCACCCAGCTGCGGCTCATGACCCGCCAGATTCTGACTTCGCCTGATCGAAGGTCGCCCATCCTGAAGCTCTCGGGCTTGACCTTCTTGTGCTCTCGTCCTTGCTCCCATACACGCACCTTCTTCTTGCTGCCGTCCCACTCAACCACGACACCGACGTGGTCGGGCTTGCCTACGTCGACGGAGTATTTGGCGTGCATGGCGCCCGCCTTGCCCTGGAACTTCGTATTGCGGAAGGTGACGATGTCACCCGGACGGATCTCATCGTAAGACTGTGTCGACGCGTTTGCAAGGTTGGCGTATACAAGAGCTCCGTAAGCTCTTGTTGAGACAGGTGCGAGGGCGTCCTTGTGCAGTTTCAGCAGTTCGTCAACGAGGGCGGTGGGTGTGCCGTTGCCGACGACGCTGGATTGCTTCGACTCTGCATCTTTGGCAATCCTGCGGCCGAATTGCTCGTACGCGCTTTCGAGTTGGTCAGGGCGGAGTCGCGGTGGAGGTGGCTCTTGGCGCTGATCGAGCTCAACGTCCGAGGCGTTGGCGCTGTCGAAGCGGGCAGAGATGATGGTCTGTGAGTAATCCATGAACAATACCGACACAAGCTTCTCGACTATGTTGCCAGATCGCGACTCTTGCACATCTACAAGGACGTCTTTGCGGGCCTGCAGTGAGGGTGGCAGCGCCCTTGATTGCGTCCACCATTGGCTTGACGCGCCAAGGTCGATATCGCTAGCCATGAAGTCGTGGTTCACTTGTGGACGCTGCTGATCCATTGATACTCGAGTTTGTAATGCGCGACCAACATCGAGCGACTTCCTTGCACTCATGGACGAGCGAGGCGGTGCCTCGTCTTGAAGTGGCGAGAAAGAAGCGCGGTCCTGTGGAGGCGGGGCCTGCGGTGGAGGTGGAGCATGAAATTGCGGCGGTGCCTGAGGGGGAGGTGGCGGTGGTGCTCGCTCCTGGGGCAGCGGTGGAGGCGCATGTTGGTGAGGTGGTGCTTGAGGAGGAGGCGGCGGAGGTCTGTCGTGAGACTTCCTGGATGGAGGGGCCGTGTACAAGTCATCATCCTCTGAAGATTCGGCCTGCTGGTACTGTGGGATGGGAGGAGCCGCTGGCGGCATGGGCGGCGGGGGACGACTTTGGGGTACAGGTGGCTGGCTTTGAGGTGGTGGTGGCATGCCTCTAGGAACAGGTGGTGCTCCGGTGGGAGGCGAGGCCGTCGTCGGCGAGGTGTACTTGTACGGGTCGTACTCGTCATCGTCGTCCTGCTGGACACGAGTAGGTGGTGGTACAGGCGGCAGAGGAGGCGCGCCACGAGGAGCATCCATGGACGGCCGGCTTGGGGGCTGCTGAGGTGGAGGTGGGGGCACAGCTCGAGGAGCTGTCGGGGGCAGAGGTGGAACACCATGCGGTATGATAGGGGATCCACCGATAGTGCTGGCATCTAGGCTTGCTTCGCGGGCATGAGACTTAAGAGCGTCCTTGTGGGTATCGCCAGATGCAATATCCGTGTCATAGTCGCCCTCATAATCAGTCTCGTGGTCGAGTTTCCTTATTGGCAACTCGCGGTTAACTGGGGGCGCGGCTGTTGGTGGTGGAGGCGGGGGTAGACGAGCCGAGGCGGGAGAGGTGGGGATCGCTAGAGGGATAGGAGGTACGCGTCGGTCAGGCGAGTCTGGTGTCTGCTCCTCTCCGCTGAAGTAAGAAGCGCGCTTCGAAGGCGCAGGCAGAGGAGGCGGGCTTCTGGGCGAGTGTAGTTGAGCACCAGCGTCTGTCAGCTCATCGCCAGATTCAGAGCCGGGACCGGGAGATGCGATGGGGATTGGCGGTGGGACCGGTCGAGCTGATTTGTTTGTTAGCACACGTTGGCTTCAGGTATGTAATCACTTACAAGCAGCAGGCACTGGCGGCGCCGAGCGGTCAGCGGCTGATACTGGAGGAGGAGCAGGCCGCCCTAGACGAAGTCAGCATCATATGGGTGTGAGGTCCCATCATCTCTCCACAACGCCAAAACATACTGGACACGCTGACAAACATGACATACTCCGAACCTCCTTCGAAGCCTACATAGGTCTTCGACAGAGTTTCCGAGTACGGTAGTCGAAGGTGTTCGAGCAATGGATTGGCGCAGGAGCTGACGGGCTTACGAGGAATGAAATACTTACTGTCTTGAGGCACGGGAGGTGCGCTTTCACCTGTGGGCGTTCTTGAGATAGCCTGAGGGGTAAGGTCCTCAACGTCTGGTACCTCTTCAGCTGAGTGTGCCCCGGTCACAAGGTGATCCGCCTCATCCTCCTTCTCGACAGCTAACTGCTTGTTCTCCTGCTCTGGGCTCTTGACAGGCATGCCCGGCATCGGGAACATGGCGACGCGCTGCTGCGGTGCGTAATGCTCTTCTGTCTCTTCTGCCTTCTTGTCGCCAGTCGACTTCTTCTTCTTCGGTGGCAGGCCGCCCATTGGAATGCCACCGAACATGCCAGGCATGCCCATACCACCGCTCATCTTGGCCATGCGCTCGCGCAGCTCCAGCTTGCGCCTGGTTTCGGCGTCCATCTCGTCTTCCTCTTCTTCTTCCTCCTCGTCCTCATCTGCGACACCCTGCTCGTCACCAACATCTGGCTCTCTTGCTGGTGCAGCAGGTGCCCTTGTGGGGAGAGGCGGCTGATGTCCGACAGTGCGCTTTTCGTCGCCCTCAACGCTGGTGGAATCGCCATCTTGGTCCTCGGTCTCGCCAGCGCCAGACTGGTCAGCATCGTTGGCGTCGCTGAGGATTTCTCGGTCGTGGTGCTGCGACTCTATAGATCTAGCGTCATGCGGTGGTCGTGGAGGACGAGCGTGGTCGGTGGACGCACGGGTAGTGGAGCCTGCACTGACGACCTTCTCCAGCTCTGTGTCTTCACTATCCTCAGCCTGTCCCTCGTGTGACTCCAGCCTCTTCTTCTGCACAGGGCGCTTCGGCTGCTTCTCCTTGTGTTGCATCGCAGCAGTGGCCCTCTCTGCCTGCTCCTGCTGCTGCCTTTGCAGAAGAGCGATGCGTTCCTTCAAGCTGAGCTTGGGACCTTCCTCTTCCTCATTGGTGTTTGCAGCATTGCTGCTAGTCAGGCCAGACTTCTCAGCTGCCTCCTGATCTTGCGCCTGGCGGTCGGCGATCTCAGGGTCCTCCTCACGCCTGTATGTCTTGACTTGCGGGGCCTCTTTAGGAGGAGGAACGTAGGCATTGCGGCTGGGTGGAGGTGCCACGAAAGGCTTCTTGACGAAGGTTGGTGGAGGAGCAGACGACTTGAAGGGCTGGATCGGGGCGGCAGCGGGCTGGTTGAAGGCAGCAATGCGGTCGCGGAAGGCATTCGACTTGGCAGCTACTGGCGGCGGTGCTTTCTTTGCAGATGCTGCAGCCCTTGAAGCCTCGGCAGGTGACTGCGTGTCCTCGGGAGACTTGATGCTGCTCTGCGCAGAACGCGGGGAGGTAGGCGACAGGACTGAGGACGGCTCGGGCCTGGAAGCAGTGGTAGGCACCTGCAGCGGCGGCGGCTGCTGAGGCTTCGGTGCTTCCGGCTCCTTGTGCTGCACCGGCGCAGGCTCAGGCTCGGGCTCGGATTCTTGTTGTGGGATCACAGGCGTCGGAGGTGCTGGCTCAGCGGCGGGCTGCTCCAATGGCTGGTGCCGTGATGCCCGGTTGGGCCGCGGTGGTGGTTGCGGCTCATAGCGCTCGACAAAGTTGCGGGGGAACAGGCCGTCGTGCTTGGTGCCATTGTCGTCGGTGTACTCGCCCACGTACCAGTCCTGGTCCTCCTCCTCGGTGACGGTGATGATCTGGCCCGTGGTGAAGCTCAGATCGTCATCGTGGGGCGACGAGTAGTCGTAGACAGCCTTGACCTTGTACATGGTGGGTGCCAATGGCGGCTCTCAGGCGGCAAAACAGCTGCAGAACGCTCACAGGCTGCGGGTGTATCGATCTGTGCCCGAGGGCGCGGTGGTAGAGCTGTGGATGCTCGCTGCAAGTGTGCTATGTACTGCGGGCCTAGTGGAAGCTGGCGGTGCTTGCCGAATGACGCAGTTGCCTGGCGAGAATGCAATGGGGGATGCGCCGGGAGCCTGCACAGCGTAGCAACTGGTGATGGGCCCCGTGCAGCTGCTGGCGAGTGGTGGTGGTCGAGGTGAGAGCTGCTCGCAGTACGGATGCGGTTGCTGGTGAAGCCGGGGGTTAGGCTTCGTCATGCAGCCACACTTATGGAACCCCTCGATGCCTTGGCGCTGCATGCATGAATTGACTAGACATCCCCACCAAACCCAGCGTTCGCGTCCACACTACCGCTGCAGCACCCACACGTCGACTGCACGACACGCCATGCCGCCCAAATCTATACTGAAGACGCCAAGTGCCCCCGTAGTAGAGCGCAATGGAAAGCCTGTGAACCAGCGCCACTTAGATGTTGCCCTGCACCATGCGAACATTCTCGAGCAGCGCAAAGCTGTGGAAGCGCAGGTGCTCGACTCGATCATGACACTAATGGAGTACCCTCCTTCACCAGATGCAGATCCCAAGCGCCCTTCAGCCGTCGATGCGCGCGCATTTGAGGAGGCTGTCCTTGCTTTCCAGCCTGCAGACTACGATGCACTCATCGAGGAGCGCAACATCGCCGACAAATGTGGGTATGCGCTGTGTCCCAAGCCTAAAATGAAAGCGCGATCAACGGCGAAGAAGCAGTTTGTCGACACAGACAAGGGCGTAGAGATTGTAGACAGGAAGGTGCTGGAGGTGTGGTGCTCAGACGACTGTGCAAGGCGGGCGCTGTACGTCAAGGTGCAGCTGAACGAGGAACCTGCGTGGCTGCGGTCCGGTGGCCACGGAGAGAAGATTGAGCTCATGGTAGACAATGCGCAGGAGCTGCGAACAACGCTGCCGGTGCGGACGAAGCAAGAAGCTGCACCTGCACCGGTCGAGACGGAGGAAGAGGAGGACATCGACGCGGCGTGGGCTGCACACGACAGCGCCACAGCAGAGCTTGCACTGGAGCGTGGAGAGAAGCCGGGCGCCGTAAGCAAAGCCAACAACAGTCTGGTGCAGGACACAATCACCGAGCGAGAGTCAAGCTCTGCAGCACCTCAACCGCCCACACTACCTGCTGGCTCGACTATGGCTATTGAAGGCCACATCCCGAAGCACAATCGCCCTAACGAGGAGGACGAGGATGAAGACGACGAGCAGGACTGGGACAAGCATTTGCCGGGGTGAGGGAATGGTCTGTTCCAACACGAGCGACAACCAAACCATCCTTAGAGCCGGTCACATCTCGTACAGTCTGGGGGAGCTTGCACGAAGCGCGGTACCGCAGCTCAGCGACAAGGCTGCACGTCAAGCAGAGCAGTTCGGCAGACAGCTGAGAGTTTGAAGTCCAGCACAGCATGACAGGTGCAAGGAAGAAGACAGCCACAATTTTTCATGGCTCACAAACGCAGCTAGAGACTTTACAGGAGGTAGGGTGCACTTGAGGCCTACTTGCCGTTTAGACAAGCTGTCAATAATTGAATATGTTTACCAAAGTTGTGTCACATCCATGTTCTTCTGTTCGTGACCTCTCCACAGATCGGGCATGAGCGGACTTCCGCGTCGCACGGTCCACCTCAAAGTTACAACTCCCATATTCAGATTTGTGAATAACGGCCAGCATCACTTCAGCCGCCATTGACGCCCCGCACGCGGCTGTCGCATCGCCATGGCCCTCCGTCGACAGAGTCTGTCCCCGACAGCGAACCTGCTGCGCAACTCGCGCCTTTTCTCGCTCCCAAATCCACTGCCCCGACCCGTCGTGGGCGAGACGAGCGGCGCCGGCGTGATCAAAGCCTCCGACACAGCAACGCTGCCATACCCAACACATCAGGCCATCGCGACGACGAAGAGCTCGCTTGCTCGCGGAGACTGGGGACTGAAGCGAAACCTGCCCGCGCGGTCACATCTGCTGCAGACGAGCGACCCGGTCCTGAGAATCACCCAACTGGATACGATCGAGGATGTCACCGATTTCGACTCAGCGGCCGACCACGTGCGCACACGGCAAAAGTGGGAGGAGATGGGTGTGCCTATGATGAAGGGAGCAGCGGCTCTCCGCGACAAGGCGCTTGCCTTCGCCCCCCAAAGCGCCTTTGAGCGTCGCGACGACACCACCGCATACGACACTTCGCTGGGTCTGGACGAGGACGGGCTGTTCTTGCAGGCGCTCAAAGAAAACAAGCAGGCGCGAGAGGACGAAGCCAAGAAGACTGGCCTCGCACAGCGCTTCACTCCCTTCAAGCCGCCACCAGTCGACCCCGAAGTGCACAACTCCCGCCGCTGGAAGCACGAGGGCCCCTGGCTACCCACTCAGAGCGCCGACGAGTTCACCGCATACCTGTCACGCGAGATTGGCAAGCGACAGGCTGAGTTCAACGAGTACCTTACGGAATTCGTCAAGAACGAGATCTACCGCACGCGCCAGCTCGCCGCCTCGAGTTCCGGCCATGTGCCTCCGATCGATGTCGCTGAAGCCGAGGCATGGCAGGCAGCGCGCGAGAAGGAATGGGCCAACATCTCGCAGGCCGAAATCAACGCCGGCATCAAGACTCTACGAAAGGAAGCCAGGAACAACATACTGCAGTCCAAACTTGTCACAAAACTGATCACGCCCTTCCTCCGCCTGCCTCCTATCAAGACAAAGAGCACCACTTACTCCTCAGATGCGACATCAAGGGATATCGACACAGCCGCGTTCGAGGCAGACACCGCCCCCATGTCCACCCACCCCTCTGCAGGTCTTGGCTACCTCAAGACAAAAGCCTACATCGCCAGCCACCCCATCCTCGGCCCACAAAGCAGTGCAGCGCCTGTCCCTGCTCGCGTCGTCCAGCCACGCACAACATCGAACGGGAGAGACAACCACGCACGCTTCGGTGTGGGCGGCTTCGTTGCCAATGATGAGTTCAGCGGCGCACAAGACCAGGCCAGCCGGGGTAAGAACTACCTCGCCAGGGACGTGGAAACCATCGACATCACCACACCGGGCGGCAAGAAGATCCTGGTCAACCCCATATTCGGCTCCGTCTCCAACGACGGAAGAATCCATCTCAAGCTCAAGCGCGCGACCGGCGCAGAAGTCGCAGTTGCCCGAGGAGCCTTGGAAGACCTACCACCACCCATCGAGCGAAGCGAGGACTACACCCGGCCCTTGAACTTCGGCCGAAACAACAACAACAACAACAATAACAACAACCGCACCACTTTCGCCAAGCAGGGCCAGAGCAGCGGCGTCGCACAGTTGGATGCACTCAGCCAGGCCGGCAGGGCACAGACCGATGGCGCCCAGGAACTCAGCGAAATGAGCGAGCAGGGCAAGCAGTTCGCTGAGCTGCTCAAGGCGCCTGTGCGCGGGCAGCCTGGCCCGGGGGTTCCTGGCGTGGCTGAGGCGTTGAGGCCGGCTGAGTAGATGTAGCTTTTGTGTGTGTATCTTGACATTGTATTGTAGTAGAATGTATAGCCAATTTTCGCTTCGGGTACGTGTATTCGTTTTATGAACTAACGTGGGCTTTGTGTGACATAGCCGTTAGACTTGTCCGTCGCACTGCAGTGGAAATACGTGCGTACTGCAATGTTGGGGTGCTTGGAGAGATGGGCAGTGGAATTAAGTCACCATACGATGGGAATTGCGTGTAAGTATCTGACAGGTTGAAGCAGAGGGCACAGTACAGTGATACTGCTGTTCTTGGAACGTTGACGTTGGCGTTGGCCGGGCTTGAGTCGATGTGGAAGTATTTGATTATCATGAGGAAAAGGGGTCTGTCGGCGTCTTGTGAGCACAATAGCTGAGCTGAGTATTCACTCATATTAATACAACATGCCAGTCACAGTGCGTCAACCCCCAAGATTCGGGTATTCCTAGCCATGGTTCTTTATCGTGAACAGATACTCGATGCCACAGATCCATGCCTGTGCATCTTGTGCATACAGAGAATGCGGGGATCAGGTGTGAATGGGACTTGCGAATTTTGTCGGACTCAAGTCTTACTTGATGCACCATTCAGGTTTGTACGTGAGGAGGTAATGGAATTGTATGCCTTCTTGTAAGTGTACTACTACTATCATATGTTTTGCACAGAATTTTTGTGTAGGCATGGCAATAGCGCCAAAGACCTTCATGCCCACACAGTGCGCTTGACAGCAAGACTCGCCTTGATCAGCAAATAAAAAGGCTTCTCTCGAACAACGGATGTTTTTGTTTTGTCTTTCAGCTCCAACAAGGACCGTATTGCTATAATGATAGATCGTCTCTTTGATGCTCAACAATGACCTTTGGCATCGAAGCTCCGCGCGAACGTTCCATGGCAAACATTATCCGCTTAAAAGAGGTGTGATGCCCGAGCCTCTGACATACAATCGCAGGTATCTATCCTAAAGAACGGCTGTGAACCAGAAAACACTTGTACGAAATGGCACGAAGCAGAGCATCAGCAACGTTTGGACGCCGTCCGGCATCTGAACTGAAGACTGGTACGAGGCGCAAAGCTGCTGATGATGATACTGAGCCGGTAGCGAAGCGGACCCGTGGCGCATCGAAGAAGTCAGACCCCACACCTGCCGAACGTCCTGCGAAGAGAGGCAGCAAAAAACCTTCCAGTACCTCTAAGGCTCCGTCCAGAGGCTCTGGTAGAGCCTCTACTAAGGCGGCTGCTCCAAGCACGAGCAAGAGAAAGACCAGTACAACGACTGAGAAAGGTAAAAAGAGCAACGATGAAGAAGGTCAGCCAAGACCGGACGGTCCAAGCAAACGTCCTGATCGACGACAGAACACAAAGACTGGGTTCCCAATCAAGCGCATTCTAGCTGAGCGACTGATCGACGGCAAGCCTGAATATCTCGTCGAGTGGCTACCCACTTGGACCAACAGAAAGACTGCCAAAGGCGGCAAAGACGAAATCATCAGCGAGTGGGAGCAGCACAAGACAGATCATTACACCATCCAAACCGGTTCCAATCATAAGCTCAAAGTTGACAACCCTACCAACGACGACTCAGTACAGCAGATGCAAATGATGATGACTCAGGTCCTGGAAGAGTTCACAAGCTTCATCAGACAGCCTGCACCTACCCTTGCAGCCAGCCTCTTCCAGGAGAATGACTGGCAATTCGTAAGCACCATACAAGAACATGCTGCACGCAAGATAGCCGGTCGAGACGAAACCCGAGCAAACAACGACCCTTCGGCAGCAGAAGTCCTCCGCCGCTGCTTCACAGACAGAAAGACCGATCCAACCAACCAATGGACCAACGACAACGCCCGCCGTTACGCCCGCCTCAAAGTGCAGTGGCTCGGCACCATCGATGCGAATGCTCCCCCACATTCTGGCCAGCCAGATCCGCCTGGCAGAACTGTCAGAGAGTTTCTTGCACCGCTGTTCAACATCGAGTGGACAGATGATCAGCTCATGCGAGTCGACAATTGGAACAAGACCCGCGCTTACTTACAAGTCGGACCTCTGCGCGACGCAATTACAACGCTCGTCGCGCGGGCGCCGTACTTGCTGACGCACAGCCTGGTACTCATGCTGGTATGCATGTTCGTCGACGGTCAAGGTATCAGAGATATCCTATCTAAATCTGATTTCGGCGATCTGCAGATGCTGGATTCGACTGATCCCAACACTGCCGGTGAAGACGCGGACGACGATGGCTGGGACGACCGCGTCCAGAATGACTTTGTTTATGCGTACATGCATGCGCGAGGGGCGTGGGAGAAACTTACGATGGAGAGCGTGAGTAAGACGTTTACTGCTTGTCAGGTCTGGCTTGAGGGGGAGTATGGTGCTTGGTTGGATAGTGGTGAGCGTGCTGCTGCTGCGGCTGTTGGACCGGGAGATGGTGAGGATGATGGTGGTAATGCGGGAGAGGGTGCGAGTGAGTTGCTGGCCGGACGGGAGATGGGAGGGAATGAGAGAGAGGGAGAGGGGCTTGAGATGAAAAGCGGGGAGTCCGAGGTGGAGGCAGAACAGTTGGAGAGTGTTTTGGCGGATCTGAGACAAGATCAGGAAGATGAGGATGAGGGCGAGGATGGGACGAGTGTTGCCAGGAGCGAGAAGGGTAAGGAGAAGGCTAGGGCGAGCACTAAGATGAAGAGCAAGTCAAGCGCAAGGATCATACCCAGGAAGTAGATGATTGGATGTGCGTACCAAGATAGAGATGGTTCAACGAACATCTCCACATGAGCACAATTCTGAATTTATGCATTACGATGTTGTCACGCATGCAGACTGTGATGTATTCTCGAATTTGGCAACTCCATGGTTGTGGCGAGGTCTTTCTCAAAGAAGCCAGTTTAAAAATTGAGGAGATTGCTCTCAAAAACGTGGAGACGGTCTCTGGTCCCCCTTGCTAGCTTCATGCACACCAGAACGTTCCTTCATCAATCAGGCCGCGTATCTTATTTCACAACCATCAAAAATCAAACAAGTCATCTTCGTCAAACGCCATTCCTTTGAAATCTTGCTGTCGCCACTGCTTCTCGCAGCAAATCTGCGATCCTCAAAAACTCACCGCACTACTTCCTGCAGCTTGAATCCAAGTAATATCGGCAAAACAACATCCCATACCGCCAAACCCGCTTTATCACGCTTCCCAGCAGCTTGAGAAAAATCACGCACAACCCACCCAAGAAACGCAACACCAAGCGCCGAGCCTTGCTCCCCGAGGCTAAGCTGCCCAACAAGCGTGCGAAATCTACTCATCACCATGATGACGGTGAGAAGGAGTGGGACAATACAGAATCTGAGGGCGAGAAAGTGGTACTAGAAGATGATTTCTTGTTAGACGAGGAAGAGCATAGTTAGGAGCAGGAAGGCAAGCGAGAGGAAGAGCAGGGTGATGAGCAAGAAGAGTTCCCTGAAATACCATAGGATAATTCCGTTGAGACGGGAGTGCCGGTAGTGCAGGAACGAGATGAATAGCTAGCAATGCGCAAGATTAGGGAACCGACAAAGTTAAAGTGTCTGTTGGACATCGAGGACACAGCTGGTTGGACAGGTGCTTATGCAGCGATGAACGGTGTCAGAAGTCGATCAACTACGAGGACTGTTTCTAAGAAATTTGCCGGAGAGCCGGGCAAGGCGGGGGCTGGTCAAGTTGGCAAGGGCGATGTGGATATGGGTGAAGGGAAGCAAATCGACGAATCGGGTGATAAGGGCGCTGAGAAAGGAGTGGTCAAGAAGACGATTGGCGAGGACAAGGGTGAAGATAAGAGTGAAGATGTTGATGGGAGGGCCGGCTCTGGGGGTGAGAAGCTAGTCGCCAAAGATAAAGGCAAGACTACCACCAGATCTGTTGATAAAGGACTAAAGTCAGGTGGTGAGGAGCCCGGGAAGCAGAGGTAAAGGCGAAGGAAGGTCGGTTGATGAAATAGAGATGGTAGAAGAAGAAAAGGAGGAAGAAAAGAAGAGTGAGAAAGCACCAAGGAATAGGGACAAGTCTCAACTAAAGAAGCCGGTGGCAGGCGAGTACCGCATTCGCAGGATTCTTGCTGAACGGCTATTCGAAAGCCGCGGTAAAAACGAGAGGTTCTTCCTCGTCGACTGGTTCTCAAGCTGTGTCAAGCATACCAAGAACGGTTCCTCAGTAAAAGCCGAAAAGGTTGCCGACTGGGATGAGCACTGGGACAACAACCACACCACCCCTTGGAGTCACGACACCGTGCTAAGAGTCGAGAATCCCACCAGCGATGACTCCGGTCCTATATTCCGCCAGATGATCGACATCATACTGCAACAATACGAGGCTTACATGAGCGGGGACCTGTACACCAACTCGTCGCTCGAAGCTCATGTCGCTGAGGTTTTCAGTCAAGATGAATGGGACTTCCTCGACCCCACGGAAGAGCAAAAAGCTATGCAAGCTTCCGACGCCGCCAACGAGCTCCCTCAAAAGCTCCTGCTAAGGCACCTACTAGAGCGAACAGTAAGATCGGAGTCATTGAAGATGATTCAAACGACGCATATGGGGCTGAGACTGAGGTTGAAGGGGAGCATGGTGAGATCGCAGGTGGTGCAGCTTCTACCGAGCAGATCCAGAAGAAGGTATCCGCAAAAGTGAGGCAGAAGCCCGGCTTACCTGCGTCGCGTGCGGAAGCCGATAGTGGTGCTGAGACTGGGACAGAGCAGGATAATGGAGAGGGACCAGATGCTGCAAGGTCGACTGGGGGAAGGGAAGAGTTGAGGGCTTACTTCGATGGAATCAGGAAGGTCAAGGACTCGAAGCGCAGGCGCAAGTAAATGACAGTGGATCGTGATCTTGTAGGATGGAGAGGTAATTAGGTTGACAACGTTAGCGAAAGCGGAATTGTGAGCATTGGATGCTGAGGCGTAATTGTGCTTGGGGATACCAGGTTGTTTGTGAATTGAAGCTGGCAGAACTAGAAGATGGACCTTGGTAGGCAAAGGTTGACGAGCATTCAGTCGCGCTGCGGAATATTGACTGAGTCTTCGCAGATGGAAGTCATACGAGCTACGCCTTCGTGAGCTGGCACTCAAGCGTTTTTACCTCTGCGGACCAGGAATGTCAAAGCCAATTTGAGACTCAAAGATTAGCCTAAGTATCATTTCTAAGTGGAAGACTGAAAACACCTCATCCCACCCCAAGAGGAGGCACCGCTATCTTATCTGGTTGTTGGTACGGTTGACAGGAACGTGTGGGAAGTGCGTGTGAAGATTCAGTTGCACTCTGGTCAAAGGATGAGTAGACGTGATCTGGAGAGCTAGAAGGAAACCTGGGGCTGCGAAAGTCGCGCTAGCCTGACCCCTGCAGTTTTAGCGCGAACATTTTGGTGAGTCGCGTTTCGAGATGATGATATTCGAACAACCTACACATCATGGCGTCTATGCCCTCGGCGCTCAAATTTGAGCTGCTGGGCAAATGCTCGGTATGAAAAACGAACCAGCTTTGATATGTCGTCTGACATCGATCGAAGGTTACAAAAGCACGCGCAGCGACGCTGCATCTGCCCCACGGCCCTGTACCCCTCCCCATCTTTATGCCTGTCGCAACACAGGCATCCTTGAAGGGTCTCACACCAGACCAGCTTGAGGATCAAGGGTGTCGACTATGTCTAAACAACACATACCACCTGTATGACCACAAGGAACATCATACCTTCCACAAGTTCTGACGGTTCCAGAGGCCTCAAGCCAGGTCAGGCAACACTTGATGCCATAGGCGGCGCTCACAAGCTCCAATCATGGCCGCACAACATCCTCACAGGTGCTTGCCCATAAATCAATCTCGATCCACGAAGGACGTCCCGGACAATATGCTGACTGATGTAGATAGTGGTGGGTGGGTGATCCCTCACTCCTCGTCGATGCACGCACTGTAGCTGACACCAACGGCAGCTTCCAGATGGTGTCGCTGCTTAAGCTTGCCAAAGTCACCGAGGAAGGCGTCCGCTTCCTAAGCCCTCACGACGGCTCGCCCATGCTGCTCACCCCTGAGCACTCGATGTCGCTGCAGAACTCGATCGGCTCGGATATCATGATGCAGCTGGACGACGTTATTGTAACGACTTCTCCCGACCTTGCGCGAATGAAGGAGGCCATGGAACGCTCGGTGCGTTGGCTCGATCGCTGCATACAGGCGCACAAGTACCCAGAGCGCCAGAACCTGTTCTGCATTATACAAGGTGGATTGGACCTGGATCTGCGGCGGGAGTGCACCGCTGAGATGGTTGCAAGGGATACCCCAGGTATCGCCATTGGCGGATTATCCGGTGGAGAGGCAAAGAGCGATTACTGCAAGGTAGTAGACACCTGCACTGGACTGCTCCCGGAGAAGAAGCCACGATATGTTATGGGCATTGGTTATCCAGAAGACCTAGTCGTCTCAGTGGCTTTAGGAGCGGACATGTTCGATTGCGTGTGGCCCACCAGGACAGCTGTGAGTCTTTGACAACCACGACCGGCCGTACATATACTAATACGAGCAGCGCTTCGGTAATGCGATCACCGCCCACGGTATGCTCAACCTCCGAAATGTTGTCTTTTCTGAAGACTTTGGCCCTATCGAGGAAGGCTGCAAATGCACCTGCTGTCGGCCAACATCAGAAGGCGGACTGGGCATCACGCGAGCCTACGTATACCACGTCACAGCGAAGGAGACTGCAGGAGCGCATCTTCTTACCATGCACAACGTGCACTATCAACTCAACCTGATGAGGTTGGCGAGAGAAGCCATCTTGGAAGACCGGTACCCCCGGTTCCTGAAAGACTTCTTCAGCAAGCTGTACGCAGGACAGAAAGAGAAGTACCCTGGATGGGCTGTAGATGCGCTGAGAGGTGTTGGTGTAGACCTCTTGAGCGACTGAACGTACCTCGAGAATGACGAAGCGCTTACACGATAGACTTATACGACAACATTTTAGACGCGATTGGGAGAACAATAGGCATTACAGCGCAGCTCTCAGCTCAGTGTTGTATCAATGAATATAGTTCACGACGTCTCTCTTTCTAGGTGTTTGCACTACTACTTACGCTATACTCACGCTCGGCATACCTGAATCGCACAACCGAAGTCAGCAGGATCGACTCGCAGATGTTGAGGCGAGCTCCTACACCCTGACGTTGATAGGTTCGGAGCTAACTGCGGAAGCTACCCAGGCAGGATCAGCAAGCGGGGTCAACCCCACACAACCCCAGCTTTACGCGCAGCAACGCGTCCAAGCCGACCTCAAAGAATGATCGTGATGGCACCTGAGTCTGGGCGGCGGAACGCCTTCGGTGTCTAGGTACTTCATATTTACCTCCCCCTGCATTGTAATTTCGGTCTCCTTCTTTCACTGCTGCCTGAACACACCTTCAACTCGGATAATCTACTATCATACGAGCATTCTTTGAGTAACGATATGGCGAGCCATAGCATAGATCTGAAGCAGCCTCAGGGTCGCGAGCTGCTCGGTGGTGACCTCCTTGCACAATGTCTGCACCAGCTTGGTGTTCGCACGATCTTCGGTCTGCATGGCGGCCATCTCGACGCCTTCCTGATGGGTTGCTCAGATGCAGGCATTGAGCTTATTGACACAAGGCACGAAACTGTAGCCGTGCAAGCTGCGGAAGGATATGCCAAGGTCAGCGGCAATACGGGCTGTTGCTTTGTCACTGCAAACAGTGGGTGAGTGGGAAGCAGAACAGCATGCAGCAACTTCAGGGTCGCGATTCATAAGCGTAGTAGCTGATATCTGGCAGGTTCTGTAATGGTCTTCCTGGCCTTGCGACTGCTTTCGCGGATCGAAGTCCTGTGTTTTGCGTCACAAGCAGTCCGCCTCTCAGAGACGCTGAGACCAATGCACTGCAGGGTTTCCATGATCAGGTCGTCCTATCTAAGCCTGTAACCAAATTCGCCCATCGCAGTAAGTACCGTTCCATTATGAAAGGTTCCCCTTACCATCATGTATCTGATGCCCTTACAGTCACGAATGTCGGCGAGATTCCTCGCATCACCAGTCTTGCATGGCGAACTGCCAGCTCTGGAACACCTGGTCCAGTCCTTGTTGACTTCCCCATCGACGTTCTCTTCACACCCGTGGAGAATGAGTCGATCGCCTGGGGAAACGTTACAGGCCCTCTAGTTACCTTGCCAGGACCTGATCCCGCAGCGATCGGTCAAATAGCCACACTGCTGGAAAGAGCCGAAAGGTCTGTCATCATCGTCGGTACAGGCGCTCGTGGAGTAAGTAACTGCTTCGACAAATGGTTGAAAAAACAGGTCTGACCAGCTTTAGGCTGTTGACGAGATTGTGGCTCTGTCTGATGCAATCAGCATTCCTGTATTCCACAGTCCGAAATATAGCACAGGTATCCCGGTGACGCACCCCTTCCATGCTGGCTCGGCACTCGGACTTGGTGTTCTTGCTGCCACAGGGAAGCCGCAGCCCGACGTGGTCCTTCTGCTAGGCGCTCGAACCGGGTTTCTTCTAGGCGGCCGTAGTGGCGCTATTGTACCGACCAGCTCCTGCAAAGTGGTTCAGGTCGACATCGACGGGAGCGAAATTGGTCGATCGCAACACATTGACCTAGGCATTGTGTCAGACATCAAGCTAGCTGTTTCCGCCCTTCACAGAGTCGTCAGTCAAAACAGGTCCAGATACAAGACCAAAGAGGCTTGGATCCGCACAGCATTGGGGCTGAAGTCTTTCCGCGCCCCTCACAACGAGTCTGAGCCCAAGATCGATGAGCAGAACGGGCATCTGCATCCTTACCATGCCATCAAAAAGCTGTACCATTACATTCCTGATGGCTCCATTGTGTGTATCGATGGCGGCGAAGCAGGCGGCTGGGCCATGCAAAACCTGCCCGAAGCATCTGCATCCCTCTCCATGACATGCACAGGCTACCTCGGCTTCCTAGGCAACGGCTGGGGCTACTCTCTCGGCGCCGCCGTCGCAGACCGCTCCAAGCTCGTACTCAACATCCAAGGCGACGGATCCGCAGGCTTCCACCTCGCTGAGCTCGACACATTTAAGAAATTCAACCTGCGCATCTTGACCGTCGTCGTCAACAACGAGGTCTGGGGCATGAGTCTCGCGGGTCAAGACATCATTTACGGTGACACCACCAAGGCAAGACCAGCGAGTAAACTCAACAAGACGACGAGATACGACATCATCGCTCAAGGCTTCGGTATCCCAGGCCTGCTCATCGATGCTACGGCCTCGCTGCCTCAGTCTCCGCTTGACACGCGGCGCAAGTCGTTCCTCGAGCTCGGATCTAAAGACGAGGAGCGGTGGCAGAAGGCGCTGAACGCGCTAGGCGATGCTGTCGATGAGATTGTGCAGAGTGACGGGCCGGGACTGATCGATCTTAGGGTCAGTCCGAGGCCGCATCAGGATATGACGAAGAGTATGGTCGGTATGACAAGCGATCCGGATGTGATAGTCGTGCCATACTATGACAATCTGCCCAGGCCTTATTATAAGGGGAAGGGGAAGAAGGAAGACGGTGAGGCGAGGAGGGATAGTGGGGCGCAGGCGGATGGTGCGCGGGTGGATATTACTCAGGGTGCTTATTGAGAGTGACGCTGCCGTGCATAGTGGTGACGAAGGCGGATTGACTGTTTTCTACCTGTATCTCGCATGAGTCGGATTTGAGGTCGCGATCTGTCGAGCCGCTGGCGTAGCAGGCTCCTCTACGTATGTCGAAGACGAAATGGGGTTTGCGAAGACATTTATCCCTAAGAGAAATTGGCTGTGATTTCGGGTCCTGGTCAATCTGATACTTGTGCGCGTAATGGGTGTATCTCTGGAAAATACCAAACACTACATCGGTCACAGCGTGGCTGTTCTGAACACTTTCTACATAGCACATGAGAGGAGCAGCGATGGCTCTTCGTGCGATTAGGGAAAGCAAGCGGAATACTACTCTGGTAGTTTCGCTATACAATTGCCTCAGCTCTCGTTTGTCAAGCTCGCAACAGACTACGATCTTAAAAGACCGAACAAGTACAAAGAGCAGGCAAAAGATTTTGCGGAAACATATTGACGCTACTTTTGACCCAGCGGCGGTGTCATTCTGTTTGGTAGGAGCTCAATGTATTACTTTGCGTTTGCAGCGTTGTGGACAGCAGTGGCACTTGCAGATGTTGAACCACCTGCACCACTTGACCAACTGAGCGTAGTCAAAGAACTTTTGGCAAGATATCCAGATGGTGGGCGTAACACACGCAAGACTAATCCCATCCTTCAGCACTTGTCGACTTCAATGTGATGCGTAGCCTCGTTGCCGGACAGGACTGGACTGATGACTGCTACAAAGGAACACATGAATGCGACCTTGAATACTGCTGAGATACATGCTCTGAAATGTAGACACGTTGGTCTGTCTCATTGTGGTCCATATTACATGAATGATGATCCATCAGCCACGGATCGCCTAAGTCCATCGAAAGTCAAGGGGCTGAGTCCGAAGATGAGCATTGTATCAAATCATGTGGAGATATTCTTCTCCGTGCGGCCGCTTTCGAAGTTGTCCTTTCCGACGAGACCTATATTCGATATTACAATGCGGTTGTGTCGAGATGCCGCGACTGCTTAAATGGTGCTTTGAAGTCACAGCTCTTGGTACCAGTCATCGACAGCAGTCCATCCTCGATCCATGGTTCAAACAAACATGATTCTGAAGTTCTTGCGTCTTCGGCAACTAAAGTTCTGGCTCTATCTTCGGCTGAACGCAGATTTTGCCCGGCCCCACACCCAGTCTCGCAAATCTCATTTCCAACAGTTCGCCATCATTATGAATATTCTATCACGGCAATTAGTCATCAAAAATAACTGGAAAGTGAAGGGTGAGGTGGCCGAGTTGGGTAAGTTGCGCAGTAGCCTTCACAGCCACCACCATCTAACAAACATGCAGTTATGGCGCCAGGTTAAGGTCCTCCTCCTTAGCATTGCTGGGCAATCAGCTTCCTGGTCACGAAAGTGGCGCGGGTTCGAGTCCCGTCCTCATCAGCATTCGTTCGACAGTAGTTGAGCACTCCAGGATAGTTTTTTTGAGCCCGCCGGGGGGGGGGGGTACTCACAGCATCATACCCACCAACGGTCCACCAACCACGACGATTATTCCTACCAAGGAGCACAGTTTCTAAACGTATCGGAGTTGGTCTCGAATTTTTATTCTACTGCCGCGGATTGAGAGGAAACACGTTCATGAATGTTTTCAAGAGAGGCTATGTAGTACATCGCTACGTTAACACACGCAAATGGACTAAAACTGTTCTCACTCTAATTGGATTATCCTCACTAACTCCATAAGCACCGCACTAACCTGAGATGATTGCCAAAGGCGGAGAAGCTGACACACGTGACAGGGACGAACCAGGATTGGATGCGCTTCAACATTGGCAAAACATATTGCTCACAATGAAGGTGCTCAATCGCACAAGTCTGATACCGTCTCAGCATAGGGCAGACTTTCGTCGGCGGTGATGAGGTAGGAACAATGAGTGTCTTTTAGTGATATGCGCAATATGAATTTTGATGCAACGTCTACCGGGCTTACGGACTCTGGGAGCCCGTGGCAGAAGGCGTCATTATGCAAGCCCGGATGCGCCTCGCATGCATTCATTGCATGAATGCCGGGGTTATCACTTGTTGCGATGAGCTCGGTATTGGATGTCGTGGGGTGTGGTGCGGGCACTCGGTCACCCGCTGTTGAAGGCGCCAATCCCCAACAGGCTGACAGATTACAAAGCTTACAAAGCCCACACAGCAACACTAACTTCCCTACCAGAACACCGCACCGAGCTGCCGGTGCTCTGCTTACTACTGCAGACAAGAGTGGCATGATAGCGTGATGCTTGGCCGAGATAGCGAAGCACATTGTTGCTGCCGGACGAAAGCCACCAACATGGCTCGATATCATAGGTATAAGACGTCGCGACGACTGCCCGTAAGGCATCAGCATCATACCAACATCGACCACCACTTGCAACAACATCCAAGTTGACAGAAGCATCGACACCTTCCATTTAAAGATCAGACTGAACAACGGAACTCGAGTTTGCAAGCACGTCTTCAGCATTTGCCAACCTCAGAATGTCCACCCAAGCAATCCTCGTCACCGGTGCAACCGGCAAGCAAGGCGGCGCAGTCGTCAATGCCCTCCTCGACAGCAATTTTGAAATACTGGCCCTTACACGAAATGCTGCATCACAGTCAGCTCAGAAGCTCGCTCAGAAGTCGCCCAAGATCAAGCTCGTTACCGGCAACCTAGACGCGCTCGATGAAGTCTTCAACGCTGCACAGAAGGCTACTAAGCTCCCCATCTGGGGCGTCTTCAGCGTACAAGTCGCCATCGGCGACGGCCATACCGCCATCACCGAAGAACGCCAAGGGAAAGCCCTGATCGATGCATCTCTCAAGTACGGCGTGAAGCGCTTCGTCTACTCCTCCGTCGACCGCGGGGGCGCCGCATCTGAATCCTCGCCCACCACTGTCCCACACTTCAAGTCCAAGCACGCCATCGAGCAGCACCTTTTCGCCCAGGCCGAAGGAAAGATGACATACACCGTTCTCCGACCAGTAGCGTTCTACGAGGATCTGTCGGATGATTTTGTCGGCAAGGTGTTTGCGACGAGCTACGCGGCGATGGGGGAGAAGAGCTTGCAGATGATTGCTACCAGTGACATTGGGTTCTTCGCTGCGCAAGCCTTCCTCAAACCGGAGGAGTATGAGGGCGTGCGACTCTCGATTGCTGGTGACGAGTTAACGTTCGCTGAGTTCAAGAATGTCTTCGAGAAGACAACTGGCAAGAAGCTGCCAACGACCTGGGGCTTCGTGTCCGGTTTCGTCAACATGATGGTTAAGGATCTGGGGTTGATGTTCAGATGGTTTGGGGAGGTGGGGTACGGGGCTGATGTTAAGGCGTCGAGGAAGATCCACCCTGGGCTGAAGGATTTCAAGACTTGGGTGGAGACTGAGAGCGCGTGGAAGAAGGCCTGAGCAGCAACGATAACACTTTTGGGGCGCGGCATCTGCAATGATAGGGCATGGCGTTTAGGGTACATGTTTTCGTAGCTACGATTTAATCAGTAATGAACCTTCTTTTCACCATTGGCAAGTTGGATATAAACGCAGTGACGACTTTGTTGTGACCAACAACAATGTGTGGAAAGACTGTAGTGATGGCGCCCATGAGGGTCGCGAACTATGTAGTGAAAGCTGCGCAGTGCAGAGTACAGCATGCGGAGACACACTGTTGAGCTGTTCGTATCATCTGTGATCTTGCGCAGCATGTCCTCGACCATGCAAGCTAGTCAGTCTATACAACAGAAAGGAACATCATGTAAAAGACTGAGGGGATCATCGCAAACGGCAGCTTTCATTTTGATGCAAGGGACACGGACCTTGGGTCTCAGAACTCGTGTGTTCTGTTGTACTCTCGGTGGAGCACATCGCTCAATGCACCTCCAAGTACGACATCGATCGGCGCCCAGTACCTCAGGCCGATTCTCAATGCTATCCTTGCGACCCAGCTTACACCTCCAAGATATGCCCCAGCATCAACATGCTGCCTCACCTCCTCTTCATCTCTCATTCGCTCTCTGTCATTTTGCCACCGCGGAATAAACGTCCTGTACTCCACCCCAGCGCCCTGTAGGAACAAAACTACGGGTACAAAAACTAGTACCGATCGGTGCGTAGCCGCCATGGTCTTGGGATTGTGGAATACATTGGCCCGCGCTGTAAAGCCGAAGTGAAACATTTGCGACGCGTGCCGCAGAGCGCCAATGCCCGCAACGAATGGTGCAGCGTCCACTATCGCAGCTTCAAAGTCTGTTCGTTGCAGGGGGCCTGGGAGTGGGTCGATCTTTCTCGAGTCTTGTCCAACGCGTGGGTGCCAATCATTGTCGCTGGGCTTTTTGAGGTTCCAGAAGAAGATGTAATCCCGGAACGCCATCTTGAAAGCGATGCTGGAAAGAAGGGGTTCAAATTTCAAACATCAGACTTAGCGAATCTTCCGAGTGCTTATACTGTTCAAATCGTAGTAATCTTTTTGAGTAGTGTGTGTATGTTGTTCAACTTTGCTTGATCGAAGATGAATATCGATGATGTAGACAGATCAAACGAGGCAAGATCGGCGCTTGCGGCTGAACCTTTCCTGTTTGAGCGACCTTGTACGTCCGCCACCCATGCCGCTTGCCTACAGCAACACGGATCAGTCTAACATTTGCAACCCCAGCTAGCATAGCATTGACACGCGGGATTTGCAGATCTGAACCAGAGTGGCGCCGCGGTCTTAGAAGCAAAACAACACTTCCTAGATAGGGATGAGTGTCATGTACATGCTATGCCCTGCGCCACAGCTGCAACGCTCCAACTTACCTTGGGTTCACCCCTACAAACACCGATGTAAGACAAAAATAGTTGTTGCAGTATTGATTAAACATGGTCATCAGCTCAAGAGTCATTTCAACGAAGACCTGAAGACACAACGATGTCGCTCATTGTGACATCCAGTTTCCATGACGTCAAACCACAGAGAACAGCAAACCTCGCCGGCTTCGTATCACTGGATACAAAATGCATCGCAATCGCACAACAGTGGTTTACGATACTTTCTAGTTCTTCAAAAGTTATGCATCACCGAAATAGCTCCGCCTAAGTGGCAATCTCCTTGTGCCATATCCGTCACATTCTCGGCTAACGAGTCTGCAGACAGGACTATCCGAATCAAAGTGCTGAAAGCCATAGACTTGCCAATTGTCACGGCTTAAAGTTGCACTGTTCTGTAGTTGCTACACTCGAAAGACGGTGGATGTTAAGCCCCACATCGCTCGAAACAACTCATTCCTTGTTGGGGTAGGCCTTCCCGAGTGAATATTCATTTATAAGTGACCCTACCACCGGAAAGAGAAGTTGGAGTGGAAATGAGGATCTGTTTGCCTTTGAGAGTTCAAGGTCGGCACTTTGAATCTGCTAGGACTAAGATTGGATGACGCAATTAAGGTTCGAAGATGATCCGTAGCAATGATTCAGAATCAGAAACCGGTCAGGAAAGTGCGGACTGAAGTGGAGTGCTTTGACAACGTCAAAATCTTGACGACGCGTATCGACCTGTAAGGCACGATGTATCGAAGCTTAAGGACGAACGGTCCGCCTCATCGACACCCGAGTGTCTGGACTTGCATTTCGAAGGCACGCCGTGGCTTGGTTTCCACAAAAAGACGGCCCGATTCGACAGCGGGTGTGTGCCATGTGTACCCGACAAGATGGGTTATCGGTCCTTTCTATGATTTATATATGATTAAGTTTGGACGACCGCTTTACTAAATTGTTGCTCCTACCGGCACCTAGTTCATTCGACATTCTTTGTCCCACTCTCAAAACAGGGTTGCAGGCGCGCGTTTATGACCACGATCAACTTGCAGGCCCTCTCGTATCACCGTGGTGGTACGTTATCACGCCCTCCAAACATGCCAGCTGGTTATAAGCAATTGTACTTGTCAGTCAAAGATCTTGATGCTACTCAAGGCTTGGATGTGGAAACTAGCGCACTCTGACGGTGCATTCTCGACCGTTGTGGTGCCGTGTCCTGGTTGTCCTAGAGCAACGAAGATTCCGACTTCCCCAGCCCCACTTGTACGACAGGCACACGAAAACTTCGCCGTCTTGCAGCAACACTGATACAGGCACCGACGGAATTAATGACGCATGTTTCTCCTACCATGTTTCCAAAAGCGCTCGGATAGATAGGTCGAAGGAATAGCAGAGGAGGAATTGGACACGGTAGAGCAAAGAGGCGGACAGAGCAACCTCCTTCGTCTGAGCCAACATTGGGTCATGCATAGCCAATGCAGCACGCGGCATCAAGGTCGTAGCCTCACCGCCATTTCGATTAAGGTACCCGGGAATCCACATTCCTTCCGCAGATGCTCGGTTCGCATGATTCAAGTTGCAGCACTGTTCGCTACGCATTGCGGCATGTTCAGAACCACCACGCTGCATCAACCTAGGCTCTTCGCCACCGTCACGACTTCTTACTGGTGCTTGTGCAGCAGATGGCCCACTTTCAGCCTGTAGTCTGGTAAGTGGCAATCCTTCGATGTGCAAGGGTGCTCTTAATACATCGAAGCTATGTGCGCCCCTGCTCTCCACGTACGGTCGGGCGTATAGCAATATCCATCTGCTTACACTGTTTACAACTCGGTCGTATGCTCACCCAGGGTGCTGTGCGGGGTTTTTGCTATGTAGGCATGCAGTGTCGATCCCACAGCATGGGAGCACGCTGTCAAATTCTTTGGTGCAACAACAACGTTGGGAATGAGGCTGCCAATGCCACCCTCTGACTTTGTCATGCAGCGAGCCGCGCGGGCCGTCCCTTACTAACATGCCACCCTCTGACTTTGTCCTGCAGCGAGCCGCGCGGGCCGGCCCTTACTATCAAGCCACCGCTCAGCGACCAGCCGGCGTAGGATCATACTTACCCTGTCCAAATCAAACCCCCTGATTGGGCTCCAGCATCCGTTGTTCATTACGCCGCTTCAGGGGGACATGACACGTATCTCCGCGTCTGTAAGCCAGGCGGCCGGTACAGTCGCATCAGGCCAACCTTTCGCTCAAGCACCACGGTTCAGTATGGATGGATACATGGGTTGCACCATGTTTGTCAACTTCACGTGCCTTTTCACTTGACCACCGGTACCGGACGTCGCATTCTCATTGTACCCCCTAAGTTCTAGCCCAGAAGCTTGAGTATCGATCGATACCTTGCTTTTCGATAGACCCTATTCCAGCCGCGGATCTCGATCGCAGCCCACTCAACATCGCCAATCCGAGTCACAACAAAGGCCGACTGTAAGGTTCTTGGCTAGTCCGAGGAGACTGTCACCTATTCAGATTACAGTGGTTCTTTGCTATGCTGTGTTGCCACACACGCAGGTACTTCGGGCGATCTTATCGACTTCCGCATTTGAGTTATTGAACTTGCGAACAACATATAGGCTTGCTTCCCTTTCGGAACTGGTTCCTTTCGTACCAAAACAGAGCAGCCCAACATGACTTACGAGCATGTTACCGCGCTTCCTTTCCTTCTCGACTCTACGCACCTCTCACCAGAGGAGATTGCCGAGCGAGATGCAAATCCAACCTTGTGGGCTTCGAAACGATATGGACAACCTGAGCACATCTTTCAGGCAGCTGGTGAGTGCGCTCTCCATGATCCGTAGGCCTAACTGACATACAAGCTGCCGAGCGCCATGCACGCGTACCAGTAAACAGTACAATCAGTAGGAACACTGCAGGGCAAACCTCCAGTGCGCAAGCATTGTCAAGTCGGGCCTCATCCTCAGGCTCGCAGCCTCCTCAGAGACATCATCCCACCTCAGCCAGATCAACCCAGTCACCTGCCCCAATTACATCAACCTCCGCATCTGAACTATCGACACCCCGGGGAACCTCCACATCAACTTCCTACTTCTCAACTATCCTCTCGCCAAAGTCATGGCCAGACGAATCAAGTGTTGATCCGCCTTCGCAAGGAAAAACATGAAAATTCATCGACAGAACGAATCTTTACGTGTTGGGGCCGGAAGTGTCACTTTAAATGCAACATCCAATGAGAGATCCTGGCGAGACTCCTCACTGTGGCTGGAAGATAGATGCACTGCAAAGATGTTGAACTTGGATCGTCTTCAGCAAAGACGAACAATAAGGTACGCTCGGAGAACATCCATGATAGTTGATCGCAGCCACTGGAGAGGAAATATGTTGGTGAGGAGCTATTCGCTTTCGGAAAGAATGGGTTCAAATTGTCACGTTGCAATTTCGTTGTAGCAGGATTAGACCGACGCTCCAACTGGTTTTAGATATCGCAAAGATCAAAGCTGAGATGAACACCAAACCATGCGACACTTTCACTAAGACTCACGTATTCAACTGCCATTGAGTCCAAATTTGAAGACCACTCTCCTATCTCATGTGGTGCTTGTTCGATGAGCCTGGAACCATTCCACCAGCGTATTCAGCGCTCTCCATCCCAGACTACCGATTCCACTCCTAATATGGGGCCTGCAGCTCGAATAATCTCTGCGATGTTTGATGGAATTACTCCATAAGCTACACGAAGTCATGCTTGAGCCAGATCCTGAGCTACTATAGTCTACCTGTACTTCGCTGGCAATCGAACAAGGCCTATACAGCTATTCTTGCTGTCGATGTCAATTCGACTTGATAGGCAGGGGTGCTGGGGATTTGTCTTCTCGAAGGCGTCACACCAAATGCCACTACAGCGCTTGCTTCGTCACTTCGTTCCTCAGCTTCGCAACAAGCAGCAGATACGAAGACTGGGATGAAACGCCATCGACCCATTTAGTCCTTCTCCACCTACGCCTACAAATCACGCAGATACCTGAATAGATGCCATCAACAGTTCAAAGTGCAGCCGAATACTTGCAAGCTGGCAGACATTCGTGGTTACTTAGACAACTTCTTCAGTGATGTCAAACATAACCGGTCGACTCCCCTGAAACACCTCTAACCCATCAATCTGCTCAAAATACTCCAGCAAAGCTGGATACGTCCTCCGCCACTCTGGTTTCATCCCTGTAAAATCGATACCTCCGACCGCGCACCCGATCCCGATATCCGCAATCGTCATCTCCCTGCCAAGAACATACTTGCTCCCCTTTGCTGCCTCCACGTACCCATTGAACGCCCGGAGTGAGTTGTCGATCTTGCGCGAGTGCCGCTCGATCCACTTTTCGCTCTGCTTTTCCTTTGGCCTGCGGACTTCCCAGCCCACAACCACCACCGCCTCTAGGCTTCCCACACTCAGTTCAACGATTTGCTTGGCGTCGAGGCAGGCATCGAAGCTGCCTGGTAGAAGTGAGGGGCCCCGGTCAGCATACTTCTCCACGATATAATTCTGGATATGCCGAGTTCCGTAGACTGGTCGGCGGTGATCATCGAAGACAAGGATGGGAAGCTGTTCCAGAGGATTGTACATTGGAGTTATGGTGGAAGATTCCCAGGGTACCTCATTGTGGATGGTGAATGGAATGCCTTTCAGTTTAAGAGCGATGTGGGGCATGCGCGCGAAGGCAGATGGTGTTGCCGATATGAGCTTGACTGACATCCTGCTGCTGAGTGGCGTGATGGCCTGTTTCGGGGCTGCAGATCGATGTCGAGTTCACTTGTGTGCGATGAGATTGGAAAACGATCCTTCGCAGCGTGTACAAGCGAATCTAAGGGCATGCTCAGGCTACTTGATTTAAGGAGCATTTGCAACGAGGCGCGCTCTCGCTCAACATCCCCCCGCCGCAAGTGGAAGCAACCACCAACACCTCCGAGGACAAGGGTTTGTTGAGAATGGCGCGCTTTTATGGTAACTGCTCGAGTAGTCCGGCCTATGGCAGAACAGTGTTGAGCAAGGGCGCCCTAGTGATGATGAGCTAGTCCCAGAACATGCAAGCCAAATCATTCATGCATGTCAGCCCTTACGGTCTAAACTCTTTAGGAATGTCGTACGATCTCGATCGGTTGCAACAATTGACCAACCATCGGGTTGTACGTCCACCTCTCACGACCTATACCCCTCCAAAGCTGTCGCGATCTCGGTTGTTGCTGCAGCGAAACCGTTATGGGGATGGAGGGAAGCGAAAGATGAGGGACGACCTGAACGAGTCCACTCGTCGTGTGAAAGGTCCGAGGCAGGCTGGTTGTAGCCAATCAATCTCAGATCGATCTTCCAGAGAAAGGTTTGTTGCTGCTGGTGGTTGCTGTACTGAGGGATCATGAATGTCCATGACAGGTCGTGTGATGCTGGGCTCAGCAGAGTTGCCCTACTGACAAGTACCGGATCAGAATGCGGACGCTTGTTTGCATGTCCAGCACCATTGCTCGCCTGGTTACCGCGCGGAACTGCTCGTTCAAAGGGAAAGTGTTGTCAAGTTACCCGATGATGAAATCTTGTGTAACGGGGAGCAGGGCTGGTAGCTTGATCCAATGGGCCCTCTGACCAACCCCCTAGTGCGAACGGCAAGACCGCCAAGGCATGTCATCAAACTAGAGAGATTTAGTGCAAAAGCGCTGGATCTTGCTGGAGCCTCTCAAGGGCTGAAAGCACTGTTTCGCCATATAATATTTGGTGTTGTCGCGAGCTTGACTTCGTCTTCTGAACCGCTTTTTGCGGGTCGCCTAAGAAACATAGCGGTGTCATCCCAGTCTTCCATACCCCAGGAGTTTCTAAAACCGTTTTTGCGGCAACTGGAAGCTTTTCGAAGAGGTTTGTGGCCAGGGTTGTGAAAATTGCGATCGCGCAAGTGCAGGAGCACTCAATGATGGGACTCAATTGAGTCATAGGTGCCATGCCTCTGTTCTCCAAGCGTCAAATAGATTCTTTTCCTCTAGCAAAAAGATCAATCCATACCATGTCGCTCACCTTGAACACTCTTGATGCGGTTCCGCGCTCTATAAGCCTTCACCTGTGCATCAGCAAGGGCAGCTACACTTCTCAACCGGTCGTATTCAGTGCACAGCTGATTACAAAGTTCCGGACAAGAGTCCAGGGTGGTAAGAAGGGTGGTCTTAATCACAACATGGAGGAAGCGTGTGAAAGATGCTGACACTAACTCTTGCCCAGGTAACTCTAGCTTCGCATCAAATGACTCCCGATCAACAAGCCATTTGCGCAAGCGACCTAGCATGAGCGTCTTTCTTGACAGCAGTTGTACAAGGTCTTCAGCAGACTCGCCCCGCGACACGGCACCGAGATATGTGAGTACAGATGTAGCAATATTCGAGAGATCCGTCCGCAGATCTGGAGCAATCGTACGCAAATCTGTATCTTTCAGTAGCGGCTCCTCCAGTGATGTGGACATAACAGCGGATAGATCTTGACTGAAGATGGCAGATGTCTCCATTTCCGCAAGTTTGCAAGGTGCAGCAAGCAGCTTGATGACATATATGTCAATGAGAGGCAACCCACTGTGGTGGGCTGGCACGAACCGCTGTGCCACATCCAGGATAGGCCTCACTCGGTTCTCTTGCATGATTCTAAGTCCTTGAATGATATGCTGAGCCACAGTTGTGTAGTTTTCCCGCACCTGCTCGATGCTGATGAAGAGCTGACAGCATAATAATGCCGACTTCAAACCATTTAACCCAGATGAAACAGATAGGTGAGTCGTAAGTCCTTTCAAAGCCAAACAGTACTTCTCAGACTCCAGGAAGGCGAGCAGAAAGTATGAAACCATTGCTTCGTGTCAAAAGAATGAACACAACTGATACGGCCACTCAGTCTAAAGAACACGTCGAACGTCACCCATGGGGCAAAGTTCCTGCCATCACATTCCCTGACGGTTTCGCTCTGTATGAGTGTCGTGCCATCTGCAAGTACCTAGCGAGGAAGTACTCTTTTCCACTTCTTCCTGCAGAGTCCGACTTCCAAGCTATGGCGCTGTTTGACCAGGCACAGTCTGTAGAGACTCTTTACTTTGCCGAGCCTGCAGGAAGAGTCATGTATGAAAAGTTCGCCAAGGGGCTCATGGGGTTGCCTCCCGACGAGGCCGTAATCTCAGATGCTTTGAAAGCGGTTGAGTCGTACTTCGACGTGGCTGAGCGCATACTTAAGGAGAATGACTACATGGCCGGAGGTGTATTTACTCTTGTGGACATCTACTACATTCCACTCATTCAAAGGTTGCTGGCGTGCGGGCACGCGGATATCGTCTTCGGTCGAGAGGCGGTGAGTGCTTGGTGGAAACGCTGTGTCAACAGGCCAGCTATACGAAAGGTGATGACTGCCGACAAAGAAGCCATGACTGCTACGCGCAAATAGGAACAACGACCTGTCACAGGTTGTTGTAGGTCTTAGCAGATGATCTCATGAGACCGCTGCGAGAAAACGCAACAAGTCTGTGGTGACCAGTCTGATATTGGCTCAAATTGGAAACATACTCCGCGATCGTGTTCAGAAAGGTTGAGTGTTAGTGAAGATCGACTTCTGTCGAAATCATGAGTGTGACGTAGCGAAGACGGGCCGTTTTCACGCTATGGACGCGCACGGACACTGTAGCGCAGCCCCACGCTGCCGCAATGTCAACATCAATTTCGAAGTCTTCATCAATTACAGACTGAACGAAAGTTACCCCCAGCTTTCCTCTCATTGCCGCTATTCGACAGACTTAGTTCGCGACGTTGCCTAACTGCATATTCATGGTTGGTGTGCAGGTAGGCGTACCATCTTGCCCCCTTGAGAATGTAGAAGGTCGGACGACCATCGTCGGGAAAACCTTATCGACATCAGAGCAGGATCGATTACTACTATTCGTGAGTTCTGACCGCCAAAACATTACCCTTGAACGCCTCGAAATCAAGTTTCTGCTTGGCATTCAGCCCCTTGACGCGTTCTCGGTCTTCTTTGGGTCTCCGGCTAGGCATACGAAGTTGCTCAGCTACACAGTTTGACCGGGAAGGCATCAACTTACAATAGTCCATTCTGCAGAAACCAAAGACACGGATTTGGCTCGGAAATGATAGTATACCCTAAAGTTCCAAGATCAAGCAAGCTTCAACGCCCGACCTGAGCTTTGCGAAGCATAATGGTGCGGCATTGATTATGCCAATTTGGGAGCTCACCCGTTGGAGCTAATGCTAGGGCTGACGAACTAACTGTGATCAGCCCTGACACACAGTCAGCCGCAAGGGTCAACGTACACATACAAAAGGGCGTTTCACGAGCCCGATTCGAGCTTGTTTTTCACGATTCAGTTTTCGCGCTTCGAGATGCCTCTGCTGGCTGAGGACCATGTCTCAATACCTACCAATGACATCCTTTCGTGGATGTACGACGAACCGCAGTTCGACCATAATGTGCCTGTACGATAAAATAACTTGAGCTCGCGAGAATACTCTACCTCTGACCTTATGTAGATTTACATTGACGCCGATGACCCCTCGAACTTCATCTCTGCCGCAGCAGCAAAGGTGCTCATCCGAGAGCTGTCAGCCGGGCTGCAACAGGCCGGGGTCAGACCTGGTGATACCGTGCTGGTGCATGCTTTCAACAGCATATATTATCCCATCCTTGTACTCGGCATTATTGGGTGCGGCGCCATCTATACAGGATCAAACCCCGGCTACACAACTTATGAAGTATGCAGACAGTATCGGATCCATCAGCATCAACTGAGCTGACCTTGTTTGTAGCTCGGCCACGCTTTTCGAAGCTGTCAACCGAAGCTGGTGATCTGTGACCCAGAGGTCCTGAACGAAGCATTTCTTGCTGCAGCGGAAGGTTATGGCTTACCGTTGTCCAGCATCTTTGGTTTCGACTCTCCCGCTGTCGCCTCTTTGCACGAGCCTTTAGATCCTGTCATGGAAGGGTTTGCATCTTGGCGCGATCTTCTCAATCATGGCGAAACAGATTGGGTACGCTTCAATTCCGAAGCCCTTAGTCGCAGCACGGTCGCGGGCCTCTTCTTCTCCTCTGGTACAACTGGATTGCCCAAGCTTACGAAATTATCCCATTACAACCTCATCGCCCAGCATACTCTCGCCTTTGAGCGCTTCCCGCGTCCGTACAGCCTCAAGCGTCTCATAGCATTGCCAATGTTCCACGCCGCCACTGCACCCTCAACGCACTTCTCGCCCCTACGCTCTGGGCATTCGCAAGTCGTGATGCGACGCTACGAGCCTGGCGTATTCCTGGAGATGATTTCGAAGCACAACGTTACGGATCTTACGCTCGTCCCACCACAAGTCATCAGCCTCCTCGCTCACCCATACCCTGCATCTAAGAAGCGCGATCTCCTTCGTACCGTCAGACTCGCGTATGGCGGCGCCGCACCACTTGACGCCAGGACTCAGCAACGATTCCAAGATCTCATGCCCAAAGGCAGCCCATTCACACAGGTCATGGGAATGACAGAGACGTCCTGTTTCGCCTCGCTGCTGCCCTACCCTGAGCACGATTCTACCGGGTCCGTGGGTCGCTTCCTGCCCAACATCGATGTCAAGCTCCTCGATGACAACGGCAAAGAAATTATCGACTACGGCAAACCTGGCGAACTCGTAATCCGTGGCCCCAGTATCACAGAGGGCTATGTCAACATTCCCAGAGATCACGACTTCGACACCGAGGGCTACATGCGGACGGGGGATATCTTGTACCAGGACCAGAAGAGCGGGTTGTGGTATATTGTCGATCGCAAGAAGGAGATGATCAAGGTCCGTGGCTTTCAAGTCGCACCTAAGGAAGTCGAAGGCGTGCTTCTCGAACATGCTGGCATTGCTGACGCAGCTGTGATCGGCGTCAAGGGTAGAGATGGCGAGGAGAACGTAAGGGCGTACGTGGTGAAGACGCAAGGTGCGGACGTGAGCGAGCGGGATGTACAGGAGTGGATCAAGGGGAAGCTGACGAGGTATAAGTGGCTCGGAGGAGGTGTGATATTCGTGGGTGGCATTCCGAAGAGTCCTAGCGGAAAGATCTTAAAGAGGGTGTTGAGGGAAGAGGCTGGCAAGGAGAGCCGGGCGAAACTGTAGACGCAACTCACGATTGAACACCTGCCATAAGATGGCATACACCACTCGATCGACACGCAGCTACAACCGCGACGATCGAGGACGAATAAACTGTCCTGTCTCTTTTGACAACCGGGAAAGGACGGGGAGAGAGCAATAGTCGTGCTTCATTGGCGCACCCATGGCGGCCTGCATCTCGAGTCACATCTCAGACAGGATCTCGGGGTACGCTTAACCAAGGTGCTCGTTCCATGGCGCTTAGGGCTGCGTCATCGACAGTGCGTTCGTCTGCTTCATTTGGTGGTGCTAAAGTCGGTGGGAAGGTATCCGACCGTGGATTGTGGACATGGTGATTTGCACAATTGTCTCTCCGGAACTCAGGCTTCTGGGGCGGCGTTAGTCGAACAGGCCACCATCATCGAAATACCAAACATCAAAGATTGCACAGTTCAACCCAAAGACGTCATACGAACAGCAGATTGATGATCGCGCCGATACCTTCGCTGCTTTGTCCAACTTTTAAAGTTACGAAGCAACGGTACTGTTCTCTACTGGCCGAAAAGAACACCGACAGTTTTTCGCTGATGAACATCGTGATGTCTCCATCGTACAAGGCTTTTCAGTCTTGGTGCAGTCAACGACAGCGAGACCGGTAAAGCGGAGGGCTTACTTATCTTTGACTCAGACCCGCTCGACAACAACCTTGAGATCTGTAGCAAGGCAACGATTGAGCTTGCACAGTCCATGTCGCAGGCCTATGCTGATGTCTTGTGTGTCAGCGAGGTCAAAGCCAATGGCAAAGCAATCAATGTCACAGAAGGATGCCAGCGGCTGAATTGAAAATGACGTAGGAATGAGGCGGTGGAGTTGTGGATGAGTTATGCTTCTCACCGTTTTCTGCCGGAAAGACGAATCGGAGTGTTGATTGCTGATGGGAACTTCTCGCAGTATGCAAGGAATCTCGAAGTAAGCGATGACAGCGACACCAAAAGCAAGATGAGAAGTGTCGAGCATATAATCCACTTTCCAGAGTTCATGGAGACTCAGTTTCCTATAATGTGTCTCAATCAAGCCTGGATAATATACATTCAAAACTCGCGTTCACTGTATTACAAGCTTATTGCAAGTCGTGGACGCAATACCTACCCCACTATGCAGGGTTAGTAAGCAATGGCTGACTCCGAAGATCTATAAGCCTGCTCTGTAACCGTGATCAACGATCTACCAGTTACTTAACTCTTGTGATTTCGTAGTAAGCCTTGAGCCTTTAAGGCAGATGGGCAGCATGCCTTTTTTGCCGATCGATCAAGACATATTGCGCCTCAAGCGTGAGGTGGTGCGCGACGATGCAAAAGGACATTCGTGCGAGAATTGCGGACACATAACATTGCGACGCATTCCTGGGCCCAATAAAGGCCTTGAAATAGACGATCAGCCCTCGTACCTGTGGGATACGACAGTAGCAGAGATAGGCAGCCTCGCAGCTTCTGGGTGCAACTTCTGGGGCACCATCTGGAACCAGCTCGAACTCATTGATCTGGAGGAGATAGTTCAGAAAGAACAGGAGAGAGTACGGTTCGAGATGGATAAGCATGGGTCATGGTGGTCAGATGATCATTACAAAGATCTTGCTGCGTCACTCGGAGGGGACCTGGAGAAGAAATTTTGGCAGCTTCGCAGATCCCCGGTCTCCTGGGGTTTCACATTGGGAACGATGCCGCAAATGCATTTTGCTGTCACGCGAGAGGATTTTGTGCGAGTGATCATAAAGTACACAACCCTGAACGACTTCGAGGACGCGAACGTCTCTGCTGAAGTGGTCCTGAATCTGCCCACAAGGCCATTCGAGACTGCATGGCCGGAAGGACTGGGGCTCACAATGCGAACGTATTGGACTGAACTATGGATCTTATCAAGCCCCGGTAAGGTCAACACCTCGGCATTTGACCTGCAGTGAATGTCCACTTACGCTGTGTATCAGGCAACCTTACGGATGGGAGCAGAACCTGTGTTGGAGCGCCATTAAACTTACTCCCGGACAGCTCGGCCTCGATGGAGCTATACCGACATTGGTTGCAGAAGTGCGAGCTCGCCCATGACTGTGGGATCAGCAACGTGCCTGTATCAATGCCCTCACTAGCTCTCGACGTATCTGACAGAAACAGTGTTAAGCTGGTGCAGGTTCATGCAGATTTGAAAGAGCGTTATATCGCACTGTCATACTGCTGGGGAGCCGACGTGCAGACCATCATGTTGACGCATAGCAACAAAGGCGAACTTCTCTCGGGAATTAGTCCGCAGCGCCTTGATCCTACCATCAGGGACGCTGTCACGGTGGCACGAGAAATGAAGTTTCGACTGCTCTGGATCGATGCTCTCTGTATATTTCAGGACGATGACCAGTGGAAGATGAGAGAGTTGGGGATCATGGGCCGGATCTACGAGAATGCAACGTTGACCATTGTAGTTTCCGCGGCGAAGAGTGTCAAAGAGGGGTTTCTGTCTCGCCGAAAGTCATCGGTGGACGCCGTTGGTCTTCTTGACGGGCATCCTCAACCAATATTCAGATTTCGGCCAGAAAGAATCAACGAGTATGATGAGACTGAACCCGTTTTATTGAGGCCTCGCGAGCTTGACCGGATTGAGCCTTGGTACGAAAGAGGATGGACACTCCAAGAAATGCTATTCTCTGGACGTCGACTACAATTCCGAGGCAATCAGACAACTTGGCTGTGCCACTGCGCCGGGCCACCTGTTCAAGAGTGCGATGGGTGGTTGGCTGGCACTGGGCACAACTACAGAGGATATTCGGATTTCGATTTCAAAGCTATCGTGTTGCTGTTGCAAAGCGCAAAGATCTCCGCTCGGACCGAAGATGTGCTGCCGAATTGGTATGACCTCATAGAGATATACTCATCTCGAAAGCTGAGCTACCTGACCGATCGACTTCCTGCGATCTCCGCAATAGCGAATGAATTCGCATCAATCTTGAGGACTACATACATATGTGGTTTGTGGAAGTCTGACCTGACCAGAGGCCTAGTGTGGTTCCCACTTCGAGCGAGGCACCCCGTCTCTGGAGTGAAGTCTGGCCCGTCGTGGAGCTGGGCATCATACGAGGGTGCAGCAGTATGGTGGTCTCACAAGCGTGATTTGTGGCGTCCAAATCAAGACTTCAAGATCACGGACGATAGTATTGAATTGTTGTCGGCGAGTAGTCCGTTCGGCAAAGTCAAAACGGCGGAGCTCATGGTCCGTGGTCTGCTATTACCAATCTCAACGCCTGCAAAAGCCATAAACGGTGACAATTTTTGGGATGTAGAGGGAAGAAAGGCGACAATCATTTTTGACTATCCGAATAATCCAAGATTCGAGCTGGGTTCTGAAAACAAGCTGTTTTTGCTAGTGCTTGTCAATCTCGATTGGATGGGCGCAGAGGGTATCGTGGTGCTGCAAGAAGGAGAATATCAGTATTCTCGCGTAGGGTGGTTTGGTATCGATGATGTGTGGCCAATGACCAAAGAGACCAGGTGGGTGAAGATGCGAGATAGAACGCCAAAATCGCAGGAAGAACTCCAAACGCGGCTGCGAAGCATGTGGGGTGGCGAGAAGAATATTCGCCAATTCACACTCATTTGATGCTGACACGTGCATCTGGAGTCTGCATCGTATCCTTAATGACGGTCTTGCAGATTGGAGAGTGCAATAGTTCAACGCCGATGTCAACGTAGATTGTGACCGGTGCGAAGTACCGTATTGAAGGAGTGTCGTGCGACTATCCTGGGACAGTGGATCAAATCTTTCGAGTGACAGGTTGTCGTTACCCTTGAACATTTCTCATGTGAGCTATGGTATTTCAGTCTCAACGATGTATGGATATGATGAGAGTTTTCCAAAGAAGTGCATACTTAGTGTCAGCATCTTGCACTTATCGTACTTAAGACGTGATTTGAACAGATGCCGATTCCCGCCTTGAGGGCTAACCCCAAGAAGTCGACTACTCAGGTTTGCATAAAAGGTAGCGAAGTAACAACTTTGAAGTTCCAACAGTATGGTGACTTGGGGTATATCATGACCCCTTCTTCTTTGGTTCTACATTTTAGCCTTAGCAACAGTGCAGGAAATTAATTAACCTAGACTGTAGGGTAGCTAGTAGTTAGTAGTAGGAGACTAGGAGTAGGTAGGAGTAGCCCCATATGCTCTAGGGTAGAGTCTAGTACTATAATAATAGTAATAATATTAGGACTCTTTAGCAACCTCTGTAAGCAGCTGTAAAGGTCTAGGTTAGGGTCTAACCTACCTTGTATACCTGCTCCCTTACCCTAGATCTCTATTAACTATTTATATTATTCCCTCCCCTCTAGTGCACTTGTGCAGGTACCTACAAGCAGCTGCATAAGTATACTAGAGCGAAGGGGTCACGATATACTACAAGTCATTATAGCATTCCACAACTGAGGACGTTTCTGCGGCAAAATGCAGGCGAACCGTAGTTAGTCCGGTCTCTTTCAAGCACCTTTTATTGGTGCTTTGCAAAAGTCTTTGACCTGCGTAAGTGTGATACAAACCATAGGCTATGCGGGGTAGTATGCTATGGGCAAGGGCCCTAGATTTAGCAAGAAGGAGATATAGTAGGTTTCTCGTGTGTAGGACCCCGATGCAAACAATTGCCACCACTGAGAACTTGCCTAGCTATGTAATAGACCTAACACTGTCTTTCTGTTGTTACACTCCACTCCTAGTACCATGCCTAGGGGAGTCAAAGACTTTTGCAAGTCACAATATTCAAGACCTTCTTTACAACGTCAACGCTTCGCAATGCCGCTACCTTGCAACGTCACTGCCTCATTGCAACCTAGGTACAATAGTTGGCACCGCCGACGTTTGTAGCAGTAGGTGACGCAACATAAGAAGTAGGCAAGACGGAAGTAGTGAAACTCGCTACAACAGACGACGAACTCGGCACCAATGGTACAACCGAAGACGACGAGCCGTTGGAAGCCGGAGGCCTCGAGGCCGACGCAACATCATCTTCATCAAGTCGATGCAGCAGTGAGCCCCAACCAAGCCCGTCGTAATGACCAGAGCCTTCACCATACGAGCCAGCGCCTCCTTCGAAGCCCTTGAAAGACGTGACTGTGTAATTCCTGTACAATGCAGTCCACGGTGCGTCGACACCCTTGATCTGCGCATAGTGCGCGTAGAGCAACTCCCACGTCGGTCTGTACGCGCCACGTGATTTAGCGCTGACGTCGGTAAATGAGACGATGCTGTTCGTCCAGGGTTCGAATGGGACTTCGTTGCCTAGATTGTAGCGGGCGAAATACTCGGCGCTAATCGTTGTTGTCAGTCGAGAAGGTTCTTGCGGAAAAGAATGAGAACGCACCCTTGCAAGATCCGACTATCATTGTAGCCGTACAAATCCTCACCCTGGTTCCATGCCTGTTGGGCAACAACACCGAGAAGTTGGAAGTCGAGCCCTGTGTGCCCTTGGTCGCGCCCGGCTTCTTGTGGCTGGCCCATGAGCGTGCCTGTACCAGGTTCCTCGACAAGGTTGGTGATGGCGTTGTTGATTGCGCCGTTGCCTGTGCCGTTCTTGAAATACTGGATCGCGAAGTCATAGATTGTGGCGTTCTCGGTATACACTCCGAATGCCATTGCTGATGCGAGGTTACAGAGTTCCCAGTTTGCATGGAAGTGCTGATGGTTGTGCTCGGAGGGGGCTTGGTGGTTGAGGAAGAACATGTTGGCGTGGAGGAATGTTGAAGTGAACATGTCGATGAATGCTTGCGCGTTGCCGCTGGATTCGAATGGGGTGTAGTCCCGCAGTAACTCGGCTGCGTTGATCAATTGGTATCCCTGAAGTCCAGCCATGAGATACTGATCATCATTTCCCGCAAAGCTGGTGAGAGTTTTCCCCCATGATCCGAGGATAGAAGATGCGGCCTCTGCATATGTCGCATTGCCCTCGATCTTCCAACGGAGCGCAAGATTGAAAGCTGCAGCGGTATCGTGCCAGAGCTTATCACCATTGGCGGCTGCACCATCTCGAGAGACGACAGCTACGGCATTGTGGACGTAGTCTGACTGCGAGTACTTGATGCTGGTCAACTTGTCCCAAGAGGCTTGCCAAGGGTCGACTTGAGCAGATAATTTAGTCTTGATGCGAGCAATATCGGTTTCAGTTACCAGAAGTCCAGGATGAACAAAAGCCCTGATGCCAGAGAAGAGAAAACAAGTGTTTACAGTGATTTGGAAGAGAAAGCGCATGATTTAATGAGCGTCGAGTTAGGCGGTGCAAATGCCACCTGCCTACCAAAAGTGAGATAAGATAGCAATGAATGAATGAATGAAGTGAAGTCGAGAATTGATAGGTGCTTCCTAAAAGAAACGTTCATATAGTATAGTATGGTGTAGTAGATCAGCTCACCGAAATCGGCCCGAAGACGTTTGAGGGAAATGAAGGGGTATCCGTAGCGAGTACGCGCGGGCTAATACGAGATCACGATTTGTTTCTCAACAGCAACATGCACGCGGGTTGAAACGAAATTAGGACTTGTTTCTGGACAGCAATATGCACGCGGGTTGAAACGAGGTTAAGATTTGTTTCTGGACGGAGCATGCACTCGCACCAGCGCTGCTTATAGCAGCCATCTATGTATACCCTCCAACTGGGTCCTCTAACTACAGTTTTAGTCCAGGAGATAATTGATATGTGTTATTGTCTTAGCGCCTTTTGTTAGCCGGTCTCTTTGTATCTTAAATACTGTGAATCCTAGCCTTAAGCTGACGTTCTCTATAGCACAACTTTCCGTACACTGTCCAGCGAGATTCAGCGTGTTCAACAAACGCGTTTTTGAGAGTCGCATCATCAATAGCGTCTTTCCTGAGCGGTGAAAGTAACACAATACTGTTATCAGCCTTGTTCGCTGATCCTGCACTTGGCTGCAATTCGCGATGATACGATTCGCAGTCAAGAAACCTCGCCCTGGTGGGAAGACAAGGGAACAAGTCATGTCATTTATGCATCCGTAGGGGGCTGGTTATGCTCATACAACGTGCGACATCGTAGAGACCGGTGCGAACATCTCTTACCACGTTATGCCGACATTATTCAAATTGGATCTGAGACCTGATCCGCTTTTGTCAGACCCAGGTTGGAATCAAGTAAGTCTGGACGGAATGTTTTCAATTCCGTGGCCCGGCGGGTCTATCGATACCCCCCACACTCGACACATAGCTAAGCGGCGGGGTGTTGAGCTATGTGATGAAGGACCCAGCGCCTTGGAGACTAGGATAGATTTGCTCGAGGAAAACCTCGATAGTATACTAGAGGGACTGGATGTAGTCGATAGGCGCACTGAGAGTATAGAACGCAGCGCGAATAGGGTAAAACCCCTGGAAGACGAAGTACGACTTCTGGATTTTCGACTTAACTAGTTGGAGCGGGATCTAAAGCTGCCTCTTGACACAAGCGGATTAGTGGATGCGGGAACGACATGTGGACTTGCTCCAGGCCAGACTCTACCTGTGGAGCAAGAAGACTCAGTGCCGTCCACGCCCACGCCCGAGAAGCAGGCGTGCTCATCGTGTCCCGATCTTGACGATGACTTGTTTGAGGGGTAGTATCGACAGAGTCGCAACCATCGACAAAGACAAGAGTGAAGAGTATGGATGCCGCATCTGTCTCATGCTGTTGAAGATTGCAGATCAGTTTGTGTCCACTTGGCGCGGTGGGGAGTGGCGAATAGAGAGCGTAGAGATCGTTCGCAAAGCCTGGGGTCTGCGTGGGAATTCAAGTCCACGCCTGAAGGCTGGACACACAAGAAGTTGCATGTGGATGTATTTGGAAGATTGAGTGAGCTCTCACCACGTACAAGATACCTGCGTAACTCACAGATCATGACGGGACAGATATTCAAACCTTTGCCCTACGCAATGCTCGCGGATAGCCAGCGAGTTCCCAACCACGAGAAGAATCCTAGCACGGGATCTGAGGAATATTCGCAAAAGATCACGTCGTGAATTGCTGATTGTGTCCGGTATCACCCGCAATGCGACGTACTCAAACCGACGATCCTGCCCAAGAGAGTCCTTGCCATTTAGTTCTGCTGAAAACGGACAGGATCTGTACCTACATGAGTCGACTGCTCGCTCAACACGTACATCTGCCTTGGTCATTGCTGGGGAGCCTCGAGACCCAGACAGAGCCGCAGCTCTTCGAGAAAATTGGCATAACTGACAATTTGGCTTGAAGAATTGCTGGAAGGAGATGTTTCAAACTGCACCCTGGTAAAAGGTAAGAATTGTTCGTGGAGGTACGGTTCAGTAAGTAGGTAGCACACACACTAAAATGTATGCTGGTTGACTTATAGCTGTAGCCCTACAAGCGCATGACGAACCTTAAATGTGAAGATTCAAAGACGGCACGCGTACGGGCGGTTTCAATAAATCCAAATCGAGACAGTCGAAGTCGGTGGTGTCAGAACGACAAGAGTTGTTCTGTGAGATGGACGCGCTGAGCTCCGCGCTAGTGCCCCACTCCGCGCTCTCGGCAAAAGATCCCTGTCCAAAAAATCGAAGTTTCCCAGCAGCGCTCACAGTGCCCAGCCAGCAGCACAGCTCTCACCCACACACACACATACATATCGCAATAATGTTCAGCGTACCCGGCTGGAGCGTCTCCGCGCCAATTGCGGCTCAAGTCGAGCAGCCGAAACCCCAAGACCCGAACAAGTTGGGAAAGAAGGCGCTGAAGCGCAAGAGGGCGCAGGAAGAGCAGCAAGTCAATACCGAGGACCTTGGAAAGCTCTGGGAGAAAGCGGAAGCGCAAACGGCTGAGGCGCCGAAGATAGAGAAAGCGCCAAAGACTCAAGACTCAGACCTGCCAGCACGAGCGCTCGAGCGCGCGGCGGAGGATGACGCAGAAGCGGCGGCTGAGGGAGAGAAGAAGGGCAAGAAGAGGAAGCGCGGCCCCAGGAAGAATGCTGCAATGAAGGAGGCTGCCGCCGCAAAGACTGCGGAAGCTGAGGCTGGAGGAGTCGTTGCGCCGGCACCAGGGCCCAAGGCCGCTGACCCAGAGTCCAAGCGCTCAAAGAAGAAGCAGAAGAAGGAACACAAGGCGCAGAAAGCAGAGAAGGCAGAGAAAGTAGAGACGGCCGAACAAGCAGACACTCCAGCAGCACCCAAACCTGTCGAAACACCCGCCCTCATGGACCCCGTGTCCCTCATCCCCGAGCCCGCCGGCCTCACTCCCCTCCAGAAATCAATGCGTAGCAAGCTCGCCAGCGCACGCTTCCGCCACCTGAACGAATCGCTCTACACCAAGCCGTCCACCGACTCGCTCTCGCTCTTCCGCGAAGACCCCTCCATGTTCGAAGACTACCACCGCGGCTTCGCGCAGCAAGTTGAGGTATGGCCACAGAACCCCGTGGACGACTACGTCGCCTCCATCCTCGCGCGGGGCAGCATAAAAATCGCAAAAGATCCATGGCGCGCACAAATGCGCGACAAGAAGAAGAAGGGCCCCAATGCTGCCGCCGCCGAATCACAAACACAAGACGACGAGACCGACCGCCCGATCATCCCACGAGGCAATAACAAACCCCTCCCCCGCGACCACGGCGTCAAATGCCGCATCGCAGATCTAGGCTGCGGCGTAGCCTCACTAAGCTACCGCCTCCAACCGCACCTCTCCAATCTAAACATCTCGATCCAATCCTTCGACCTCTCGCAGCCCTCAGGCCCATCCAAGCCCCTCGTCACCATCGCCGACATCTCCGCGCTCCCGCTGCCCGACAACTCAACCGACATGGCCATCTTCTGCCTCGCGCTGATGGGCACAAACTGGCTGGACTTCATCGACGAAGCATACCGCATCCTGCGGTGGAAAGGAGAATTATGGGTCGCTGAAATAAAGTCGCGATTTGGACGGGTCGAGAAGAAGAAGGGAGGCGTGCCTGTTAATAGTATTGGGTCGTTGAATAAAGGGCTGGGCGCGCCGAAGAAGAAAAAGGGGCCCAAGGAGAAGAAGAAGGATGATGTTGAGGGCATTGAAGATAGTGCTGATGAGGCCGAGCTTGCGCAGGATGTGGATGGTGCGTCCGGGCCGGAGGGTACTGATGTGAGTGCCTTTGTTGAGGTGCTCAAGACGCGCGGGTTTGTGCTGGATGCGCTGCCTGAAAGGCCGGGGGATGCGATTGATCTGGGCAACAAGATGTTTGTCAAGCTGCAGTTTGTCAAGGGTGCGCAGCCGACCAAGGGCAAGAATGCTGGGACTGAGGGTACCAGTGCGGGTGCCAAGGGCAGCTTCAAGACGAGCAGTGCGTTGAAGATGGGAATGAAGGGAAAGAAATTTAATGCGGTCAAGGAGGAGGATGACGAGGCAAGTGCAGAGAAAGACAGGAGCGTGTTGAAGCCGTGTCTGTACAAGATCAGGTAGTCGGTCATCGCGCGTCAGAATGCGCCACGAAATGCACGACGTGATTGAAGTTTGATAGTTCATTGTGTCTACCTAGTCTAATGCTGGCAGCTGCTCGCTCTGTAACGGCCCAGTTGTGTGTGGGTGTCTCGTCTCCATAAAACAGATGCAACGCTGGTCCTGTGAATCTGTGACGCGCCAGCCGAGAGTGTAAAAGAAAGGGTATCGTAGATGCCTTGAAGTGTGTCGTACGCAGCACAGCGGTAGCTGTGGTGCTCAATTGAACCCAAGAAGGATACTGGCTGCCATGTCCAGGTTGCCGCCAGCTGCTTCCAGAGCCCCAATGACCTGTGCCCGCGAGGCACCAGTGCTGCCGATGAGTGTCTGGATGTGGTCTTCAGGAAAGCTACTGCTTGCAGATGAGGACGCCGCAGGTGCCTTGCCAGCTGCAGAACTGGATGTTGACTGCGGCTGTGGCTGTGACTTCGAAGGACCTGCGGCAACGGAAGGCTCGGCAGCTGCAGTAGCACCTGCAGGTCGCACAGCGCCCGTCTTCGCCCCGATCTCGGTTCCGTTGGGTCCAGCAACCGTGGGCTCGTTCATCTCTGCCTCCTCGAACGACCTCGGGATCTCCGACTCGTGTAGAAACGGGACCTCAATGCCTTCGAAGCAGAGCGCATTCTTCTCGAGGTCGATCTTTGCCTTGTAGCGTTTCAGCATGTCCAGTCCAAACAGCAGATCCACATCCTTGCCCTCCATGACCGTGAAAGCACAGGGCATCACTGCACCGCCGATCTTGATCTCGGCGTGGTGGACACGACCCAAGATACGAGCTGTGCCGACACCGCGAGCTACACCAGCGTAACGGGTATCCATAAGACGCATAATGCCGCACCTCTCAGCGCACTCAGGGGACATGATGGTAGCTTGAGCACCAGAATCGACGAACGCCTTAACGGGCACACCGTTGACCTCGGTGTTGACGTAGAGCATGTGCACGCGCACAAAAACTGAATACCATTAGCATAAGGCGAGCATGAGTAGTGACGATCCAACGTACCCTCGGGGTTCTCATTGTACGCCTTCTCCAAGTTCTCCACAACACGATCTTGACGAATGAGCTCCTCAATCTTCCTCTGTGCGTCGATGTTGAAGGGGTCTTCGTTGAGCTTCTCAATCTGCTCGCGGCGCTCACGCTCAGCTGCTTGTTGCTGTTCTTGCCTGGCGATGAAAGCTTGTCTCCACGCATTGGGATCCATGACTGCGGCGGCGAGTTCGGGATCTTGCGCGCGCAGGCTGGCTATTTGACGGGGGTCGCTCAAGAGCTGCTGTCGTAGCGCCTCCGGATCTGGTCCTCCTGAAGGGCGTCCTGTGCCCCTGTTTGGATTCTGCGGCTGGGGAGTTCGCGCAGGACGAGCTTGCCGAATCACGACAGCCAACATCTCGCCATCTCTTATACCAGCCTCTTCCAGTGTTTGTGTCTCGTTCGCCACCGGCTGGCCGTTCAAGTAGATGCCTTGTGACGCGGCTGGTTGCTTCGTTTCGGCCTCAATGAAACCCTTCAAGTCCTTGATGGTCAGGCCCGGCGGTAAGTCCAGGGTCAGCAGATCATTGTCCAACTGCGAACCCGACGCGGTGATAGATATGGTGACGCGTGGCCTGATGTGGAAACAAACAATGATTAGCAGTCTACTTTCGATTGTAGCACAGAAACGGTTTCGGCGAGCACTTACATGGTGGGTAAGAATGGGTGGCGGGTTCCTCGCGTATATGCAGGTGTTTCTGAAAGGAGGCAAGAGAGTGTGGTACTGTGTGCAGCGCGTTGCTGGAGGCGAGGCTCTGGGCGGACAGTGTGTGGCGGGGTAGTGTCTGGGATGTGTGTTCGGTGCGGGCGGTTCCAGGAAAGTGAGTGGGTGCGCCTGGTGAAAGCTTATAAAGGTGCACGCCGCACTTGATGACACTGGCAGCGACCGCGAGTGCTCGATTGTTGCCGCCGGTGCTTGCTGCTGGAAGGCGGTGGAAGTCGGTGGGCCCCGCGTTAGAGCTTCGGCGGAAGGTTAATAATCAGCGATCGACTGGAGCAAACTGCTGGGACATGCTGGACGGTTACGCGTGAGGCGGCGGAGCGGTCGGTGCGTGTAATATAGCAGGAGTACCCTGCGGCGAGGTTGGGCAGTATCGTAGGCAGCACACGCGATGCGTACTGCCTGGAGCATGAAACGGCCTTCCTGCACGGTTGGCGGTGTATCCCTGCGACATGGCGGGGCAAGCCAGCGGGCAGCCTCATCGTACCGCTACTGGTACCGAACATCACCATGAACTAACGACTGTTCGATGATGTGTTCGTCTCGAGTCTGAACCTTGCAAGAGCAGGACGCACCCTTGCTGTTATCATGTTTTCTACGGTGACATCATCGCGGCTGGTCGTGCCTACCTCCTCAGCACTCGAGAGACTCCCGCGGAAGGTGCCCTCATGCCTCGAGCACAGCTCCAACGACCGGGTTAGCGTGCCGATTCGACAGCTGGTCCACAGAGCCGATCCGGAACACAAACAGAAGGATGCAGCGTGCAGGATGGTCTCGCCCGTATCATCATAGGTTGACTGGCTGCCAGAGAGTTGTCCTGCAAAGAGCAGGCCATCAATAATGCTTCCTTGCTGAGGCATGAGCTTACTGCGCCCTAGCAACGCCAACTGTGCCAACGAGGAAGTGCCTCCCAAACAACGTAAGTCATATGATGAGTTCCAGCAAGCCAAGTGTACGTTCTCACAAATAACAGATCCTCATCCTCAAGCTTTGTTTGCTTTTGCTCGGTTCTTTTCACGAGGATCAACGGCCGCTCAGACACGTCGTCCTAGCGTCCCGCAGCCGGCGGTGGATCTGCAACGGCAAAGGCTGATGCCATGCGGCGCGGGGCATGGGTCCAGGCACATCCACCAACAACACATCACCACACTGACCATATAGCATCCATCCCCACCATTTGCTGCATTCGTGCCCATCTGTCGCCATCGAAGCCTGTACGAACCCCTGAACATCAGTCAACATGCCACGCGATCTGCTAGCCGATAAGACCCTGGAGTCGATGCCCCAGTTGTCGAGAGAGCCTGCTGCCGCGAGCCCTCCACCCGAAAAGAAGGCGAATCCTTACGGGACTGCCCTTGTCCGCGTGGAAGATCCTTTCAAGAAGATGACGAACAACAACATCCACCCATTCTCTTCGCTGCTGAGCATCGACGACCTCGACGATTGCGACTGGCTTGAACATGCTGCCATGGACCCAGTTGAGGCAGCATCACGAGAGAAGGTCAGTCAACAACATTCTTCTGCGTTCCTGCGATCTCAAGGAGTGACGGTGTCTGATCCTTGGTTTCCATCTCCTTGTTCTCTTTTCCCTTTCTTTGCCTCCAATCCATGAGCGCTTCAGGCATCAAGGATTGCGCCGATTTCCATGTGTGGTGTCACCTCATACAACTCCACCGCTTATGCGCGCATTGTGCCCTTGCCTCACCAATCACCCCATTTTTGCAGCGATATCATCAGCGCAATCTAATCGGCTGCTCATACTCTACCTTCTGTAATTCTCGCAGCCTTACGCGGGACGAATGTTCGGCCTGCATTATCCTTTCCCTCTTGTAATGCAAGTTTGCGCCTTAAACCGCTCGTACATTGACCGTCACGAGACCCTGCTCATCTCTGTTTTATACGGTAACCATACTAATTGTGCCAGATCGAATACCGACTGCGAACATGCGGTGAACTCTGCACCGGTCTCTTCTCCTCCGCCTACCCTACCTCTGCCGGCCCTCTCGGTGCGATACAAAAGACGCGCACTTTTCCTTCAGTAGATTCCCGCGACTCAGATCGGAAACGCATCCTGCTAGGCCAAATTATTTCCACCAAATCATCATCCAACCTGGTAACAGATGATTCCATGGACTACCCTAAGGACTTTCTTACCAACTACCAGCTCACACCCAGCATTGGCCACAACGAGGACGGTGAGACTGTATGCCTGCACTCACTTTGCGTGCACCCCGATTTTGCAAGCCAAGGACTTGGACAGGTGTTGCTGAAGAGCTACGTGCAAAGAATCAAGGACTCAGGAGTCGCAAAGCGTATTGCACTGCTTTGCCGGGAAAGGCTCATTGGTTTCTACGAGAAAGCTGGATTTAAGAAGGTTGGGCCAAGCAAGTGTCAGTATGGAGGCGGCAATTGGTACGACATGGTGATCGAGTTTGACGGTGGGTTTGGACATGATGATCGCGACTTTTGAGCACTGAAAATAATACAGTATTTTACCTGTGACAATTCGCTTAAGATGGCTGACAACAGTAGAGATGTCAATCCAGTCAAAGGGTAGCGACACTGCCCTATCGACTTGATGTTCCCAACTCGAGCCAATCATGACAAGTCGACTTAGCCTTGAGGCGCGCATGCAGGTGCCCTTGGCCTGCAGGTAACACCGCCGCAACCAGTTTCTTAACCTTCTCCCTTTGACCGGATCACCTGGAGTCAACCCACCTCCTACGCCACAACCATCTGCCATATAACCATGAAGCGATCAATCGACTGCCTGTCCGACGAGGACGAGCGACCTTCCAGACCTAGAAGAGCCAAATGTACGAATCAGGCTGATGGGCATGCCTCGTCGGACGACCGGTCCGACCATTTGCCCAGCGCTGCAGCACCTGAGAGCGATCCCACATATAAAGCTGAAGTCGACCTAAGCAGCAGCGCCGCATATCGAGATATGCCCCTGGTCCATGGAGACAACACGAATATTCGCGTTCTCAGGATACTGCCAGAGAAGACCAGAGGCCACATAACGTGCGAATTGATCGTTGTACCTGTTCGAGGTCAGGTTACCTACACAGCACTCTCGTACGTTTGGGGAGAGGTCCGCTACTCCAGATCAATCAGACTCAACGACAGATCGGTGGCGGTACGGGAGAACCTCTGGCAGTTCCTGAACCAGATGTACCAGGAGTGTCGGACTGGCTACTTCTGGATCGACGCTTTGTGTATTAATCAATTTGATGTTCAAGAGCGTAACCACCAGGTCAAGATGATGGGGAGATCTATTCCACCGCAGAGCAGGTTGTTGTATGGTTGGGTCCTGAACCAGATCTTCCGCGACACGAAAGACTACTCCATGCCATCTGGGTCGTCGTATGTATGCCGTCCTCGACCTATAATCGACACGAAAAGCTAGGGGAATGCTTGCAGCGGCTGTCTGCAAACAGCTATTGGAAACGGACGTGGACTGTTCAAGAGTTCGTCCTGGCTCAACGTATTGAGATCAGATCTGGTCCGGACGTTTTGGACGAGCACACACTACGCAAGCTTTACAAGTTTGATAGGTTACCTGGGCACTTGCGGCCAAAGATTAGTCGATCTGGAAAAGATGTCGTTGCTGAGTGGGATCCAACAGCAGGCTCTTTCATAAGGCTGCGAATCACCCGACAGAATCACTTAGGTCCAGCACTGGCGACAGGACAGGCTGCTCGTATATCTATAGCCGGCTCCAAGAAGCTCACTGAAGGAGCGATAACTTCAAGTCTGCGCAATCTGGTCATTAAATTTGCGGAAACGGAGTGCGGGGATCCAAGGGATCATGTGTATGCTTTGTTGTCTCTCGTCGATCCGGAAGAGCTGGAGCGCGGCCCACTGAGCCCCGATTACTCCAAACCAAAGCACGAGCTGTTACTAGACCTTACCCGAAGTTCTCTTAGTCACTGGAATTCCTCCGGTTCGAGGCTCATTACTGCGTCAGAGGTAAAGCGCGAAGTGTCAGAATGGGCCAGGTTACTCGGATTCAGGAATCCATACGCTGCGCAACGTTGGGCCATTCGAGTTGTTACTGGTGGTTTTTCGAGTACCGTTAAGATAAGCGAGAGCCTCAATGCCTTGTCTTGATCATCGTCTATCGCACTCAGGAAAGGATTTCCTACCTGCGATCGAAACTTCAGTTAAAGTCTTACGGGACTGAGAGCTGCCACAGCCTCACCTGGCCAGCAAACTCTGGCAGGTCCTCGGATGGCATCAGCAATGACACTCACGGGATGAAGCCCCGGCACGAGGCATCGAAGCCTGCAACGCCCTGGGTAGCGGTGCCGGAGCCGAACAAGTGCGAACCACGGCTCTGACAACTGCTGGCGCCAAACACCTGGCAACTTCATCAGCCAAAACCACTACATGTTGCAGCCACACAGCAGCTCTCGGTGTCTTACAGTTCGTACGGCTACCTCAGTAGTATACAAACTTTGAGTAGAGCGTTCGATGTCTTCGGTGCTCTAGGAAACTGTATATCATCTCTCGGGATGCACTTCCCGAGTTTCGCAGAGGATCACGTAGACTAGGTACTGGCCTTCATACTTCTCTAGTACGAATGCCCAGAAAGTCCCCCCGTTTACCGATTCTGAGAGCTCAACGCCGAGTCCTCTCAAGCTTGAAGGCCGTGGACTACTTACAAATTTCAGAACCATGCGCTTCTGTGCCAAGCCACACATGAAGACTCTCCGTGTTGTAGCTGTCCTTGCACTAAATCTCGTTGGAAGACCTTATTTAGCTAGCATCGCATACATTTAGGCTTGACTAAGCCTGCACGTGTTGCAATTGTACCATAGGACTGGACTGGCGACCCTCACATTCACCGCCTTTTTTCTTGCGGCCTTTGGTCATGGAGTCAAGAATGTCGCCAGTAGCTATGCCGCCTCGGCCGCTACAGGTATCTTAGGGATTTGGCATGTAGCTATCTTGTCGAGAATCACCGAGTCCGTCGGAGCTTTTGCCTTTGGTGCGCGAGTCTCGGCTATGATGGAACATCTACAATTCTGATTCCTTGGCTACAAAGTCATGCACGCAGCGGGTAAACGCATTATGCAGATGAGTCCTGTTCGCGGGTCAAGTGTCGAGCTGCAAAATTCAATTACGGTGTTGATGACGAGTCGGGTTGCATTGGTTTTTAGTACAACACACTGCCTGGTGGGAAATAGTATGGGTGTTGCTCCTACGAGTAAGGATACCCTATAACATTACTTTGAACTGATACTGGTGCGGACACGGACAGGGATTTGAATAGTGTCAATTGGCAACAGCTTGTGAAGATCTTCTTGGGCTGGACCATCATTTCACCATCTTTGAGGCTTATTGCGGGCCTCGTCGCTGTCACTGCGATCAATACAACTCCCTGGGATATAGCCAGTCAACAACAACGCTGATTTTCTGACGAGATTGACGATCCGGGCGAATACGAATATGAGACAGGTAGACAATTTGTCGGTGTCGGGGGTCAGTGTTATCTTCATGCTGCTCCTATGCACATTAAACGCAATGTTCAGATCAACTGCGGGTATATTGAAAGAGGTCATTTGGACAGAAATCATCGAACCTTGGGTCGTATTCGACACGTTCGAGCCCCGCGGAAGTTGAACACATTAATATAGTGCTTGGCATGTAAGATACGAAGCACAGCCCTACGACCGCGCTCCGTGGCTGTGTGCCGCGTGTACCCCCAACTTGAAAACCGCGCTCACGCACAGCCAATCTTGGAGACCGATTACAGCAATACGATACCATATATAAATGTGAGAAGGAGCTTGCCGTCGCTCAAGCCAGATGTCTTCTTGAAGCTGTGCGTCTAGCTCGGTCGTTATTACCGGTTCTGTATTATGAACCGCCCTAAACCTAAAACTCCTCAATCTTTGAAAGCAATCTGTACGCTCCGCTAGAAACTTGCAAAGATATTGACCATGGCAACGCACCAATATCCGAAGTGCCCTCTTCCACTCAAGAAAGATAGCAAGAAAATCCGTGTTCTGGACATACTACCCGCTTCAGACACGGCAAGGCATCATGAAATACCGATTTCATGCAAGCTTCGCAGTGTTGACCTGGACGACAGTATTTCTTTCGAAGCCTTGTCCTACGTATGGGGCCCGAGTCGGGATCAGCGACCAATACTCGTGAACGAAACGCCTTTTTACGTTAACGAGAACTTGTGGCAATTTCTGTCACGAGAGTGCTCAAATCGTTCGCGACGAGTCAGAAGGTCTCGAAGCCACGAGCCTCAGTACCTCTGGATTGATGCGATATGTATCAATCAAAGGTCAACAGCCGAGCGAAGTCATCAAGTCGGAATGATGGGCAGCATCTTCTCGAAGGCGACCAGGGTGATCGTCTGGCTCGGTGCAACGCTCGGGGAACGCGATGAGTCAAGAAAGTCGGGATTCCAAGCCTTACGCCAGGCGAATCAAGACTTTAGGAAGGCCAAGAGCTCGCAAGGATGCAATCTGAAGAAGGCTGAGAGACTACTGCGTGGAGAACTGGAATACTTGTTCTCGAACCGTTACTGGACTCGAATGTGGATCGTACAAGAATACCTTCTCGCTCATAAGATTGAGCTTCGAACAGGTTTAGATCAACTCGAAGGCCGCACACTTGCGCAGATGTGCACCAGAGTGGACCTTGCAGCAAAGCACGCACGAGTGGTACGTAACGTTGTCCGCTACCGAGAATATCCGTCCCACACGGTTAGAGTGAAAGATCCTGCCACAATTGTTGGCCCAGATAGCGCCCGAAGAATGGTCCAACCGCCTACTGTGGGAGATCGTACCAGGATCAAAATTGTGGACCATCGAAACGTTGTTTGTTACTGGGAAGCGACTGTGGGAAAACCCGCAGGGGAGAATCGACCACTGGAGCTACAAATGTTTGGTCGCGCGTTGGAGCTCGGACATCGGAAAGCTGTGGTGGACGAAAACTCGTACGAAGTGCATACACAGAAGAATAGTGTGCCCATTCTGCGTACACTCAAGGACATGCTGTTGACGTTTGGCGATCAGCAGTGCCAAAATCCACTGGATCATGTCTACGCACTTCTATCTTTGGTCACCAAAGAAGACCTAGAGCGTTACAAGCTTAATCCAGATTATTACAAAACGCCTGTTATCCTCTTCTCCGAGTTGGTCTGCAAGCTCCACCGATGGGAAGACCACTCCGATGCCGACACAATAGCCAGGACGATGGCAAAGAATCTCGAGGTTGAGGACATGATCGATGTTAACGCTGCGCTTGGATTGGCGCGGACAGAAGAACCTCTTGATGAGGTCTTGATTCCATTGAGATCAACCGTCAAAGTCAGTCGAGTAAGCGCACCGAAACGCCGCCTGCAGCAGGTACCGAGTGCTGAGAGCAATGGCAAAAAAATAGTCAGTCAAGCGAAACGCGTCCGTAGATCTCCACGTTTCTTTAGAAGTCCCGAGGAACCAGGTTTCGAGCAGCCAAGTGCTCGTAAAAGGGCGAAAAGATGACCTTGAAGTTGATGTGCCTTCCTTGTATCTTCATGTTAGCTGGAAGAAGAGTCGACGTTCATGCAAGCAGGATGCGTGCAGTAAGTTGGTCTTTTTGGTAGCAGTTACAATCCATGACGAGAATACTTAAGTAAAATGAGGTCTTGATGTTCACACTTACGTGATAATTGTCCCAGAGAGCATCGATTGTAATTTACGGCCTATGCCTACTGCACCTATGAAACGATGTTGCTGGGTATGGTCGTCTCAATCAAGGTGGGAGCGACATTCACCCTGAGGACTGGAGGCCGGTCATATGTGGGGAATAGCTGAAGGCTTGCCGCAGGCGGCAGCCTTCCTACATGTCGGACGTTCCGGTCACTCGGCGTCGTATACCAATACGCTGACGGTATCCAGTCATTACACATAGATGCTACAGGCTTGATGAAGGGCCGCATGGAAGGATTGCAGCAGGAAGTATCTCACTTAATCGGAGGCCTCCGCTAACCAGACAAGGATTTTAGGCGGCAGTCTTCTGGTCTGATTGGCTGTCGAGTGGGCGCAGCATTGCACTGTGGACTCCTCGATACCTAGAAATATCTAGTGCTCAGCCTGCTTCATTCATGCGGTAGGACTTGCGACGGCAATCTGCGACTGGCGCGGCTGAGTGGGGGCCTGTTTGATGACGGGGAGTCTTGTATGTCGAGGGACGGATGAGCAGGCTGGAGAGGGAGCATGTATATCAAACTGGCGCATCCCCAGCTGTATCGCTGAGCATGCCGCCGTCTTCGGTAGTCTTCAGTTATATCGCACATGTTGTTACCTTTATTTCACTCCTTTGCTTCCATTGTCCCATTGCTGATCCGCACTTTGTCTGCAGGTTGACCTGCCTGCGCAATCTCACACTGGCACTGCATTACCGAAGCAGTGAGTAGGTCTCGCGAACAGCATCAAAAGGATCTATAGAGGGTCCAAGGAAATATCGGAGTCGATTTTCCCGTTGCTAGGGTCAGCGTACGTCGAGGGTGACGGATGGAAGAAAAGAACCAACATGACGCACCATCACGTGGATGATGGCAAGAGCAATCAACCCAACACCTAGCACAAACACCAAAGCGTTTTCTACCACAACTCTCGATCATACCGGTCAAGGTAGGACAAGCCTTTGACAGCCTTCAAGGCTTGGCGTTGAGTTGTAGGTCAGGTCACGGGACAGCAGAGCCGCATTGGCTTTGAGCTTCGATCTTCCCCGCCAAATTCTGGGACCGAACGCGACCGTTGCACATCTTTGAACCAACATCCACCATCACTATTGCCCTTTTCGCAACAAGAACAATGCTTTTTGATCGCTGCTAAACAATAGAACTGACATTGTAGCAGGTGCAGAGATGGAGAGCTCGATGAAGTCAGAGCAGTGGCTGAGCAGGTGTGGCTCCTAAGGCAGGCCTCCGGGTCCTTCAAAACCACCCCAAGCCTGCACCTTTGCAATCATCTACTCTGCATCGAGAACTTCATATTCACTTTCTTACTGTCACATCGAGTAGAACACACTTCTTGTATGCTCATTGCTACCAGACTGCGTGGTTCTTACCAACCCTTACCACCCTCATCATCACCACCTACACCGTTGCTAGGCACCAACGCTCTTCCTCCATAGCATGAACAGACGCCTCCTGCTCGTGGTGCTCTTCACCCTCTATCTGCAACCTGCGGCTGCAGCAAGCCCGAATATGGACTTCTCACTTGCTGTTGCGCCAATGGATAGTTTCTGCACTGACTTCGACACCCTCCGCTGTTTTGAATGTGCACTGTCTTACTGGGAGTGCATGTGTGCTCTTGTATGTTAACCTCGTTCATGACCATACCATCACGGCTGATCATCTGTAGTCCCAGTCGTCGTCGTCCTATCTGCCTCCGCCCTCGAACGAGTCGTCCTTCTGCGAAGCGTCCCCTACCAATGACTACGCCAGTCAGACAGACCTCAGTGAGATATCACAGTACGTCAACGACCTGAGTCAACCTCTGGTCGACGGCACCATTCAGCTCATGAACGTGAATGAGACTACAGTCCAGTCTGCCACTGTGCAAGCGCACGTAGACGACATATACTTGCCTGGTGATCGCCAAACACAAATTATAAGGCACCCACCGCGGAGGAACGGATATCTTTGCACTGTCAAGGGCTGTAACAAAGCCTTTGACCGCAAGTGCGAGCTCAACCGCCACCTTAAGGTCCACCTCAGCCCTAGGGATCGACCACACAGATGCACCACATGCAATGAGGGGTTCCTCTATCCAAAGGACCTCATTCGTCATCAACGGAAGCACGTGAGGTCGGCCTCCGCCAGGGTCACCTACTACTGTCACGTACCCGGGTGCAATAACACCGAAGGTTTCTCTCGTCGTGACAACCTTCTTCGTCATCATCGTCGTCAACACGAGGGTGTTGCTTCCCCTCCAGCGTAGCCTCGTCGACAACCGGATTCACTGTGGTTGCTAGTTTGCTTGCTCCGGTATCATACTGCGCGTTGCGGCCATCAGTCCATGTCATCTCTAGGCAAGCTGCCCCACAAGCACGGAGGACCTCCTTGGCGATCTCATACATACTCTCCGTGGCAACGCTCTGTACTTTCACTGTCTCCTTCATCTGTTTGCATACTCATATCACCTTCCGGGCTATTGCATGCTCTTATGGTTTGGTGTTCCGCTCTTCACTGTTTATATACCCCCTCCCGGCGCGCCACACGCGCGCCACTGGCAATGTTGTTCCGTCATCTTTATGGTATCTCATATCCTTCCTGATGACGTCCCGGAACCGCAAAAGAATGACCCTGGTCTTTTCATCGCTTTCGTTCACCTCTTCATCTACGTGTCGGATGACAACTTCGTCACAAACGTATGGTCTTGCTAGAACCTGCTGGTCAGATAGCATCAAAATAGATATAGCAATCACGGCTTCAATGTAAAGCACATTCCTCAAACACTCATCGCGGAATCAAGCATGACCATGCTTACTTGTGCCATAGTTCTGTTACCACGTTGCAAACATACACACTGTCGGCCGTTAGGTAGTATACATCCTCAATCATGATTGCAAAACTCGGTAGCAACCTTCAACTTCAGCGTCGCCTCACTACGAAGCTTCATTGGACTCTAACGTCCTGACTACATACTGAGCTCCGAAATTTCGTACTGCCTTGTGTACCATCATGTGTATCGCCTGGTAGGAGCGCTTTTAAGATGATGATGAACATCTGGACCATGTGACAACGTGTGGACGCGACACGCGACTTAGTGCGCGATCTACAAATCGATCGACCCACAACGGCGGTTCTGGCAGGGGCACTGCGTCATCATTTCCAGCCATTTGCGATCGCAACCAAACTTTCTGTACAACACCACCATGACTGCAAGCTCATGCCTTGCAAGTAGCAGATAATTTTACCTGGCATCATGCCGCCCGTCTTGTCGCGCAAACGTATGCAGTCCGACTCTCCACCACCAGCACCGCCACCAAAACGCGCACGAGCACCGAAAGCACCTGCGCCAAAGCCGGCACCGAAGCCACCAGCACGCCGAAACAAGCAGTCTGTCTTTGATGCGCCGCCTAAAGTCAATCGTACCCTTTCGCAGACGAAGAAATTCTTGGAAGGCAGCGACGGTGACAGCGAGCTCTCAGACGCCGAAAGCAGCGACGACGAATTCGAAGACGTCCCCTTGACTAAAGGAAGTACAGCGAAGGGCAAGGACAAAGCGCAAGAAGCCTCAGACTCTGAAGAGAGTGAGGAAGACGACTGGGAAGATGCGCTAGGTGTACAACATCATCATTCAAAGCACGATGCTGGCCCAGATCCCAAGATCTCCGGCGATATCGCACTTACGCTTTCCGCGGTGCCAAAAGCTGCGTTCGACTCAAAGCCAGACGGGAAGAAGGGGCCTTCGAAAATTCAGCGCCAGATACGGAGCGTCTCTCATTGCATGCATGTGCAATGTTTGATGTTCCACAACTTGATGCGCAATGCGTGGATAGAGGACAAAGAGGTGCAGAGAATACTGGTAGAGGGCTTGACGAGTGGATGCTGGCGCGAAATCGAGCAGTACTGGCGTGATGCCGGCATACCAGACGGAGCGAGTCGGGCAGTCGTGCAAAGGAAGGCCAAGGAGACGCCGGAGAAGGCACCGAAAGACACCAAGAAAGATGGCAAGGACAAGAAAGGCACATGGACGGCCAGCGGCAGCAAGGGAGTCAAGGTTTACGATACGCCCGATAACAAGCTTTCGAAGCAGCGGAAAGAACAAGCTCGGCGCGAGTACGAAGGCACTTTAGCTAGAAATGAGCTACCAGGCGCATCAGAAAGGAAGCAGCGTGACTGGGGTGCGAAGTCGAAACGTATGGAACCCGAGACACCCAACATGGCTCACGGCGATCCTTTGCTACGCCTATTGAAGTACCTCTCGGCGTATTGGAAGGCGAGGTGGAGAACCACAGCACCCACTTTGCGAAAGCGTGGATACCTGTCGCCCTCAACCTTGCAAGCAGAGATCGATGCTTGGAAAGAGCACGGGTCTCATGCGGACAGCTTTGGTGAGCGGATCGAAAGCCGCGAAGCGTTCCGTGAGATGGCACGCAAATGCGAGGGCAGTAAGGATGCTGGGCAACAACTCTTCACGTCACTAATACGAGGTCTGGGGATCGAGGCTCGCATGGTAGCCAGTCTGCAGCCGGTTGGCTTTGGTTTCAGTCAAGCTGAGGAGGGAAAACCAAAGAATCTCGAGAAGCTGAAAGATCTTCCGAAGTATGAGCAGAGCGAATTTAAGTCCTCGAAGTCTGCATCTGCAAAGCCGACTCCGAAACGGGCCAACGGTGCACAGCCTATATCACCGCAAAACCGCAGAAAAGTAGTCGCATCACCAGATTCCCACTCGGACAGCAGCGATCTCAGCAGCGTGATCTCGATCTCTTCTGACTCTGAAGATGGCAAGTCAGCCACGAAGTCATCAAAAACTCGCGACTACAATGACGACCTTCCATATCCAACGTACTGGACAGAGGTCATATCGAATCTTACTCACACGCCTGTGTCGGTCTCACCACTGTCTCGTACGATTATCGCAAGCTCGGCCATACCTGAAAAGTACTCGGACTTCTATGCTCGTGGTGCCGCAGCCGACAAAGCGAAGCAAGTTCTGGCATATCTCATCGCCTTCTCGTCAGACGGCACAGCGAAAGACGTGACGACTCGGTATCTTCCTAAGCGGCAATGGCCCGGCCGCACCAAAGGGTTCCGCATGCCAATCGAAAAGATACCGATACACAACAAGCGTGGCAAAGTCAAGCGCTGGGAGGAGTGGGATTGGTTCAAGTCTGTCATGCGTCCCTTTGCACGACCACACAACAACCGCCAACCCTGGGACGAAGTCGAAGACGAAGGCGATCTCATACCCGCTGAGCCCGAGAAGAAGAAAACAATGGACGAAGAAGGCGGCAAAGAGACATTGCAAGGCTACAAGACTTCCACCGAATACGTTCTCGAGCGCCACCTCCGCCGCGAAGAAGCCCTCAAGCCCGGCGCCAAAATCGTCCGGCACTTCGCCATTAGCAAAAAAGGCGAAGAAGACAAACTCGAGCCCGTTTACCGCCGCAAAGACATTGTAAACTGCAAGACCACCGAGTCCTGGCACAAAGAAGGCCGCGAAGTAAAGCCCGGCGAACACCCGCTCAAATACGTGCCCATGCGCGCCGTGACCAAGACGCGCAAACTCGAGATTGAGGAGCGAGAGCGCATTGAGGGCGGGAAAGTGCAGCAAGGTCTTTACGCGAAGAGTCAGACGGATTGGATCATCCCTGAGCCAATCAAGGATGGGATCATACCTGTCAACGCGTTTAACAATATCGATGTCTATGTGCCTACCATGGTGCCGAAAGGCGCTGTGCATATTCCACTCAAGGGCACCGCGCGCGTGTGTCGGAAATTGAATATCAACTATGCGGAAGCATGTACGGGGTTCGAGTTTGGCAAGCAGCGCGCTGTGCCGGTCATCACTGGCGTTGTCGTTGCCGAAGAGAACGAGCATTTGGTCATTGATGCGTGGGAAGCTGAAGAAGCGGAGAAGGCGCGGAAGGAGGCAGAGAAGAGGCAGAAGTTTGTGTTGGGCTTGTGGAAGAAGTTCTACTCGGGCTTGAAGATCGTGCAGCGCATGAAGGATGAGTACGGCGAGGAGGCTGAGTTGCCACAGAAAGACTTGTTTGCGCCGGTAGAGAAGAAGGAAGAGACGGAGTGGGAGGTCTTTCAGAAGCATCAGGGTAAGGACTTCGAGGGTGGCTTCTTGCGCGAAGAGCCTGGCGCTGCTGCTGGGGGTTTCGTTCATGACGATGTCCCGACGACTACACATGACGATTTGGCTGGCGGCTTCTTCCCTGCAAGCCAGGAGGAGGTAAACCACGGCGACCTCACTATCGATCTCGGTGACCACGAGGAAGAGGAGCGCATTCCGGCTGCAGAAGGCGTCTATCGGACACCCATCTCCCTCTCTGCAGCCGTCGAACAGCCAGCCAGCGAAGACGAGGACGGCGACGAGGCTGAAGAAGAACACGAAGAGGATGTTACAATGAGCGATGCGAAAGGAGAGGAGGACGACAGTGACGACGATAAGCCTCTCGTTCCTCCACGTCGCAAACCCGCCACTACAAAGCGTACCCCAAGCTCAGCCTTAGCGCGCAAGCAAAACTCCATGGCTGAGTCGTCAGACGAAGAGTCGCTCTTAGGCGCTCCGTCTGATCCACCAACGCCGCCGCCTTCTAGGAGAAGCGCGCCAAGGCGCAAGGCTGCGCGTAAAAGTGATGCGCAGGTCAAGAGTCATTTCTTTGCGATGGGGAGTGAGGGGGAGACGGATGCTACTGACATTACGGAAAGAGCATCCCCTAAGAAAGGCAAGGGCAGTGGATACGGCAGAGCTAGGGATCGAGGCAGAGGAAGGGGGAAAGCCAGTGCTTGAAGACGAAACAGACGAGGCAATATCATGTGACCAACGACCATCTCAATTCTGCTATAAGGCTGCCATTAGTCTACAATATGAGCAACATTGATTATGTGGAGAGGCCGAACGTGCCTGGGAAGTGAATGCAAGGGGTGCCCAGAGTTCTGACCACTCTTAATGACCTGACAATGTATGCTTTCCAGTGTCTACCAGGCGCCGTCTGCGAGGCCGCTGGGTCTAAAGATCGACAGTAAGACGACCCGCGAAGGCTAGACCGGGAAGGTGCATACGGCGCTAACCGCGGTGGCTGTGCGGGGCTATGTTCTGTGCCCTCAACTCAGCGCTGTCCTACGTAGCCTGATCCACTTCCCTCTGGAATCAACCACGTTTTGTTTTGCGCTCGACGCCTTCATGATTACAGATCGCTTGATGGAAGGACGTCTCGCTCTACGACCAGCGAGATCACTCATATGCTCCGGATCATAACGCCCATCTCTCGGAACAATGACAAAGCCTTCCACAAACACGGTAGGGAGCTCATCCCAAGATGCTGACATGGATATCTCGTTGGACTCGCAAGCAGGGTCGTCACGTCCATCGACCGCTGAGGTCCTGTTGAAGCATACTCGTCGGGAAGAGGACGATGGTAACAGTGATAGAGGCCTCTTATGCCTGCCTGCTGCAGAGTTCCTGACATCAGATCCCTGGACACTCCCTGAACTGCAACCAGATGAACAAACAACAATGCTAGGGCGCACTTGCGTTGGTTTGTATGCAGCGACTGGTGTACCGCTCATGGACGGTGACTTCTACACGGCCTCTGATACTGAATACCACACGGCTTCCGCAGGGCTGAACACGCATTGCGCGCTGTCTATTGTGCAGTAAGTCTCGTGAGGCTTATTGTCCTGCGTTCAAGGGGCTAAAACTCGGGTATTGATGTCGCTACAGAGACAATCCTTATACTCGCGCTCTGGGCGCTAAGAATCTCTGGCCAGTTGATCCTATGGTAGAACAGAACTGGTCAGGAAGAGGACAGCACGCTGTATTCAACCAATCCGAAAGGCATATACTGAACAATACGTTGGAGTTCCACAAAACTCTCGGAACAACTGCTACTGCCAAGGTTGAGAGTGTCAAATGTCGACGTATACTCTTGGCACGAAAGACAGTGTTGTGCAACAGACGGTTCCCCGTATCCAAAGCCATCGATGAGGCTGCCGAACTTGGCCGGCTCAAACACTCACACATCTTGCGCGTCATTGGAACTTACATGATAGGCAAAGAATTCTCCATCTTGCTCTATCCAGTTGCCGAGTACAACTTGGGGGACTGGTTAGCGTTTATCAGAAAGCCAGTGGCGTCAGACTATGAACACTGGCCAGAAAACGTTTTGTCAACGACAGGCTTCCTACCTTGTCTCAGCGCTGCAGTTCATTACATGCACTCGCGGTTCACAAAACATATGGACATCAAGCCACAAAACGTGCTTGTGCGGCGGACCATGGAAGAGGGTCACCCTCAATTCAGGGTTTTTCTGGCAGATTTCGGTATCTCTCGCTCATATGAACGACTTGAAGCAGTGGAGACTGATGGCCGTACATCCTTTACATACAAGTATGCAGCTCCGGAGGTGATTGACCAGAACTATCGAGGACTATCTGCCGATATCTTCTCCTTGGGATGTGTCTTTTTGGAGATATGCACGAGCGTAAGCGATGCTTACGCTAAGAAATTCTGGGTGGATGATAAGGCCACAGGCTTAACAAAGTCAACATCATCTCAATTTACACAAATGTGTCATCTTCTGGGTGAGGGATCAACAGAGCCCAAACCCTACTCTGCGATCATTTCAGAGCTACAGACATACCTCGACACCGTACCATTCGAAGTCAGTTGTATTCCCCAGGATCCATCAGCGATTATCTCAGCGATGATCAGTCTCAACCCAAGAGATCGACCCAATGCGGATACATTAGTCAGACACTTTGGGAAACATCATTGCTGCAGGGAGGTTGTCCCTCCTCTTGAGGCCATGGTGGAGGATCTAAACGAGGACGTGTCCGATGACGTGGATGATGAAGAGGATGATGAAGAGGATCGGGTCTATCTTCGGAACGGCGATGATTTTATGTTTGTAGGGATAGGCGCATGTTGGCAACCGGAACAACGGGTTATCGATCGATGTGCTGAGAACGGTATCAGCGAACAGTCGAGATCTCACAGAGGAAAATTCGCACGGTACGATGACACTGCAGATTGACACTGTAGACTGCACCTCCTACAAAGCCTGGAGGAAGTCATTCTAACACCATGTTGAACGGTTGCGATCAGCAGAGAGCAGGCGCATAGCTAGTCTTTATTATCACTTGAGATCTTTTCATTGATTTTGGGGCGCTTATCGGCTGCAATCATATCCGCCCAGGTGATGAGCTGAGAACAGACACCTATCCCATCCATTGACCAAGGCACCTCTAGCCACATTGCATTGTGAGGCTTTGAAGGCACGCTAGCTCAAGCAAGTAAAGCGAGCGGATGTGATTTCACTGTTTAATGCCTGGAGTTTCAGCCCTGTTCGGCATGTGTGTATTTCCGCCTATCTTCTACTTCAGCAGAACTGGGGTCGGGTAGGACGATGGTTTGGCAGCAGCGACGCATTTGTAACTCATCTGGTATGAGTCAGTATGGAACCACTGTGTAAGCCTTAGAAGCATGGTCTCGCAGTAGAAGGGAAAGCGTCGTCCTGCTGTGTGAAGCAATCCTTTCGCGGATCAGGGCGTTAGAGTAATTGAGCCTTGTGTGGACCTCATGCACAGACCAAACAATGCACACGGTTGCGCGAAATGCGCTGTGTCCATATCCAGTCGAACTACCATCTCGATGCTTGTGGTGATACATAGGAGTCGGGACTATTCATCGGCGCACCCTCTGTCCCTTGCTCTTGCTCTCCAGTGACGTCTTATCTCGCGCACCTTCATCAGCACACTAGAAGGCTCAATCACGATATCGGTGATCTGCAACCCTGCTTTACACCTTCTTGGTTTGAGCAAGTATGTCTTCGCCTTAAACCTGAGCATCATTCACAAGAATGGACTTCACCTTCGACAGTGGTGGGACAGGATACGTGCCGCACACTGTCAGGCAGACAAGCGTCATGCGTACAAGCTACTGAGCTACACACGTTAACGTCAATATCCGAGTCACAACTTGACCCCTAATTACATCTCACCTTTTTCATTCTACCAAAGACGGGACGGGCATCAGAATAAAAAGAGAGATGCCGTAAGCCTCCGTTTTTGTTCTGATGAAGGTAACTTCCGCGATACGCGCGGGATGATGATGAGGAAGATACCTTCTGTGACGAGGCCTCCGTCATTGTCACGGGTGGTCCACACCTTGATGCCGAGCGTATGCTTGGAGCTAGGTTGCGGATTGTCACGTTCGCGGACCAACATGGTGCTGAGGAGGTGTGCGTCATAGTTCCTCTTGTTGATGGGTACGAGGATACCTTGTAGGATTGATTCTTGTAGCCAACTGTCTTGTTCGATTTGCAAGTCAAGGTCAAGTTGCATCAACGAATTTTTGAAGAGTCGATGATATTGAGTTCGGTGCATTTGTTGCTCCACTAGGGGAAATGATGGAACCCTATCAATGGCCTGATGGTACGATGTACATACAGTGATGGTCTTCTTAAGAGTCGGTCAAGATCGTGGCTACTCTCCAGGATTGATCCACCTGCCCATCCACCTCTGATTCAAAGTCTTCGCCTCGTCCACCATTCCGAGCTCCAACAACAGCTGTATCGCACCCCTGACAGAAGAGTGCAGCGCCGAGCTGACCCAAGCATGCGTCGGCGCCGTATGCTCGCCAATGAAGATCGTATTGTGCTCCGTGACGTGATATGCAGGAATGTAAAGCTTATGCTGCTCGACATCCGGTCTCGCCCAGGCTGTTGCCGTGTGCTCGTCTTGCAGCCAGCACAAGCGCTCGTAGCGACCTGTATACAGCTTGCGCGCTTGCTCGCCGTGCAGACTGACGATGGCGTCCAGAACAAGCTCCACATGCTGCTCGTCCGAGAAGCTCACAAAGCGATCGCTCCAGTCGCCGCCGCGGTAGTGGATGATCGCTCCCGGTCGGCCGGTTTCGTTGAGGCCGTAGACAGGGTAGTATAGGGCGCCGACAGCTGCACTGTGTGGCTGCGAGTAGCCTCCGAAGATGGGTTGCTCGCTCTGCTCCCAGAAGCGTTTACTGAAGAAGAGAGCAACCTTGCACGCGGATTTGAAGCGCAGACCAGCTTCGCTGGTGGCGCGACCCAGAACCGATGAAAAGTTGGGGAGGTCCATGAAGCGAGTCATGGTAAACGGCACGGCCATGATGGTGTAGTCATAGTCTTTGTGGTCTACAGTCCGATTATTGCCAACTCCAGATTGCCAAGATAGACGAGTTCTGCGATCACCACCGACGACTTCGATCGCGTCGAGCTTCGTGATCTTGCGTCTGAGTTGCATCTGACAGCTTGTTGAACCCCTGATCGACGCACTTCCACTCTGTTTCGCCCAAGCTCCCTGCGCTGCCGTCCTGAGCTAGATTGGGGTTGTGAACCATCTCATCCCAGAAGACGTCGTAATCTGACGCTGTCCAGATAGCATCGGTGGTGTTCTCCGTTGCGTCGAAGACACTGCGCATCATGGCCTGTTGACTGAAGTCGTCGAACCCTTCGTCCATCACCTGCCGGTGTGTGCGCCAGATGTCTTTCTGAATCGCTCGGAGAGTCGCTTCGTTCTTGAGGATTTTGTTCATCTTTGCCTTGGTGTCGTCGTAGTCCGCCGAGGCCAATGGTGTTGCCGATCCAAGACTTGGCCAGGCTGCAATGTCCGCCCGAGTCGGGATACGTCCATCATCAGTAAGCTTGGTCCCACGCGCGAGCAGCTCGTTCGGGTGGTGCTGGATCCAGGGGATGAATTGTACCTGAAGTTCTGGATCATGATGATTCAACTCGTTCAGCCAGTTGGCCAGCTGGAAGGTCATGCGGTGGTCCGTATACTCATGCGTTGTGTTGTCGCTCTTGTACTTGATACTGGAAGGCAATCGCATGGGCCCCATCTCCACCCACTCCTGAGTGCCTTCGAAAAACTTGGTTCTAAATCTTCCACCAACTCGCTCGCTGGCCTCGATGATTTCCCAATTGTGCACGCCGACACTTTCAAGCATTAGCGCGGTCGCTAAGCCTGATATGCCTGCTCCAACAATGGCAATTGACACGTTCGATTGATGAGAGGTCGAAGTATTGTCAATAGCTGCAATCCCATCATACCACGCGCCCAGTGCATCGAAGTCCTGCAGTAGTGGTGATGGACTCGTGCTGTTGTCACTGTGACGGGGAATCAATCCTGCGATTGATGGCGTTACCAGAGTGAGTGATAAAAGTGATCTGAGCGCCATCTTTTTGGTAGGTTGGAGCGATCTGATAAGAAGATTCGAAGACGCAGGACATCTTCCTTTAAGTATAAACTGTATATGGACCGATATGCACGTTGTCCATGTTGATCGACACATTGTATAGTGATATGACCATCAAGGTGCTCCTCAACATCACTTCGTAGAGCGAGCCACTGTCTCGAGCAAATATCGGGGACAAGTCGGCGACTCATCAGATGTGCACCATTTCCATGGTGCTTGAGCGGCGATCGAGTCGAACGCGGGTTGCGCAGCGGTGACGTGGAGAAAGGGAAGGATAGAGGAAGCAGAAAAGAAAGATTTGAGACTGGGGCTAAGGAACGATACATTCTCGGCGAGGAGAACGCAGTCTTGATGTAGTCTATTGATGGTCGGATTGTGTATGCACAAACCTTCCAGCCCCTGTGCGACTCGCGCCGCAAGTCCTTGTCCCTGCTCTCGTCCAGGAATGCAACGTTGGTGGGTCAGTCGAAGAGATAGCTATCCAACGCTCGTACGCGCTCGCAGAGGTTGGTGCTGGGCGCGGAGGAGGTGGTGGTGGTGGTGAAGGTGGTGGTGGTGCTGGAGCTTGTGTTACATAGACGACGGCTTGTGTTGGCAACGTGGAACGGCGAAGGAGGGACCGCTGTGTATGGCTCGATTCAGGCGGTGCGCAGACGTTGCAGGCCTTTGTGTCCTAGTCAGTTATGCGGGAAGTGGTTATGTATTAGATATGGAGACATGCCTATCGATGCCGTTCATGACTGTTCCAGGGCTGGTCGAAAAAACTGGGGTGCCGATTGACGGCTGCTCCTGAACGCTGGACATTCCAGCGCGGCAGGCGCAACCATCTCTCGACTCTGCTGATTGTGGAAGGAAAGCGCTCCCTGCTAGCATCACACCATTTGTGACGCGAGCTGGAGAGGGAACACCGAGGGTAGCGAGTTATTAAGGTGCGTATGTTGCGCGGGTCATCGTCAGGCGGCAAGGGCGGCGGTAGCAGCGACGTATCGTGTGTTGCTACACGTATGCACGTGTATTAAAGGTATGGATGCGGTTCCGAAGCTTGCGACGAAATCTATTGTCGATGCTGTTCCGGCGACAAAGCTCGAGACATGGACATGTGGGGAAATGCTGGATCGACTCGGCTGACGTAAGGGCAGCGCTAGTCCAGAAATTTACCGTTGCACTCTGCCCTTGATCTGTCCATCATCTGTTCTTCGCCAACATTTCTGGTGCTGGGTGCGTTCGAAGATCGTCGAGGCTGATTCAACTGTAGCTACATCATTTTTGTTGTCAATACTCTCACGCTCTTGCTATCTCCCTTGTCTGGGATCTTCTCTATCTCTGCTTCTTCCTAGGTCCAACCCTACGAACTCGTTATGGCCTGTCTTCGTCAGTCGCCTTGGCCTTGCTTGCGCTGTTCCTTCGTTCCTTTCTTGCTTCTCTCGATCCGACTGCATACTCGAGAAGTCTACTTTGAGTCTTGTACATTCGTCGTCGTGCAGTCCGAAACTATCACCTACACAACAACGTTGTGACGACGGTGAAGAGATGACCAGATACTGGATATCGACATTGCGGGGAATGACGCAGACCTCAAATTGGACTCCTTGTGGATGCAAGATACATGTGCCAGTACAGTGACTTCATGCTTACTACCAACCTTGATTGACAAACCCAGATCCTGCGCCTGGGTGCCATGTCTCGGTCGAGACCCCGCATTTCACGGGATATAGAGAACCCGTGGCTGATATGATTGTATTGCGTCTTCTCAAACACGTTGTTAACACTGGTAACACTCTCAAACTCTCGCAACATCATGCCCATCCTCGTTTGACCAAGGTTGTACCGCCTCATTTTTCAACAGCTCGCGCATCTCCTTACGACCTCGCTCCTTGATCATCCCGGGTACAGACCTACGACCATGATTGTAAACCTTGGCCCCTGCATCGAGCAGTAACCTTACCATCTCCATGTGGTTCCCACGAACGGCGAGCTCCAGCGGAGTCATGTAGTATACGCTTCGGTAATTGATTCTGACACCTTTTGAGAACAGCAGCTTCGCCAACTCTACATTATTCGTCTTGGCAGCCTCCTGCAGTGGGGTGAAAGAACCACCCCCGGGTCTGCCGCTGCAACTATCAGGACTCTGGCCCGCATCAATGAGCAAGCGAACGATCTCGGTGTGGCCCTCCCTTGCGGCGACTTGAATGGCATATGGCTTCAGCCGAAATCCTGCCCCAGGATTTGCCCCCAGGCCGAGTAAAAGTTGTACAATCCGTACGTGCCCTGCTTTTGCAGCAACTTCCATCGCGTTCTGACGCCTTTCATAGTCCCCCCAGTTTGGTCTCGCGCCGCTCTCGACGAGCAGCCTGACCATGTCTTTGTGGTTGTTCTCTGCTGCGAGCACAAGCGCCGCCTCGATACTCGGCGTCGAAGCCTTCGGCTGTTCGATATTCAGTCTCTCCTTCAATGCTCTTTGCGCAGTCGAGATTCGTCCACGGGTGCCGGCCCATAATAGCGCTGAGCTGGCCGAGTGTTGCGCATTGAATTGATAAAGATGAGCTATCGTCAGCCGATACAGTTGAGAGTTGACCTGCGCGAACGATGAGATATCCTGCCCTGTCTGCAAATGCGTGGAGACTTGGCAGAGCAATTCGTTTGGTAAGTCCAGTAGCGATCTCAGGGGTTTGTGGTCGATGTCCTGACATTTCATCGCTGCAATCCGGTCGGATCTCCGAAGATTATTTTGACGGCGTGGACATGCCATGCCAGAAATCTGACCTTGAGTATAAGCATTCATCTTTGACCTTGTACACGTTACACATATCAAGGCGCTACGCAAAAGCTTGCACTATTCGCGCCAGTTCAGTCCGAGGCTTCCAGCATGCGCCATGTCAAATCAGGCTAGCGTCTTCGGCTGATCAAGCACTCCCACTCCAAATCTCGGAACTGTCCTTTGTATTTATCTCATGCCGAGCTGATCGATGCTTGCGCTTACAAATACTTGGTATTCACACAGAACCTCCGACTTAGTCCAGAATTTTCGAGGTATAAGCAAGTTACTTGTTCACGTGACCATCTATCAAACAAGCGCAACCTCGGTTGCATCCCTCCGCTTGGTGTAGTTGGTTTATCACGTTCGACTGTAATAGCTTCATTGTTATCGAAAGGTCCCTAGTTCGATTCTGGGAGCGGAGAACCGCCTTTTTGCCGATGTAAATGGATTTACACTCGAACACATGGCTTCCATCATGAGAAGTTTGCCGGCAAGAGCAAGGAAGGGTACAATGAGTTGTACTCTTGATCTTGCCTCCATGCGACCTGCGTACTGCCTATGGTAAGACTTCGTCGCCAATCCGTGGTACCCTTTTCTTGCGCATCGACCGGCGTTGTAGTTTTCAGTCCTCGGTCAATCCGATGTCAGCACTCCTCAACCCAGGGGGTGCTGCAAATTGAAAGACCATCACACCGCAATTCGCTGGCATGAAAAATTGGAGCAGCTTTGGCCCCGAAGGATGAGAGCCCGTCACCAGGGAAGTAGTAATCGAATTCCATTCATTAAAATCCGATCAGCAACAGGTGAGCACTCCAGGGTATCTCGGCTGTCACAGAGCCTATGGAATGGGGAGGCCCACACTGCTGACGGTCCGATGCTACTCCGGAGTAGCCAAAGTCACAAACTTCTCGTTAGCACTTTGAGTACCCGGCTCGACAAGATGCTCTAGGTATCATTGCTTTCCTTCGGTATTAGAGTAGTGTGCACAAGGCTTGGCCGATTAGGATTTATTGGGAAAGTCGAAACACAGTTTGTCCTCTGCTTAGGGTTGAATATTCGCCCGACTTTGATACGATGCTGAAACTGAGCTACGACAGTTGTTCGATCTTGAGCGCCCGGAAAGGCTGCAAACGAGCTCTCGCTCCTCTTGCTTGCATATATACGAGCATTGTGCGGGTATTCGTACAAGGTACGAACAGTTTATTACGGATCTGGTCACTTTGTCATTTCACTCTCGCCGTGATCGGCGACATTCACGCTTTTCGTAACCCAGTGGTCTGAGCAAGAACCTCGAGTAGTTTCCTGCAGCATCACCTATTTTACTCCCGCTCAATTGTCGAAACCAACTCTCGCTCGCGCCCTTCGGTCCTCTCTTATGCTCAGTCACCAAAGCCTGTCATAAGAATCAACAAAACACATAACGGGCAAGCGCATCCGAGCTGGATCCTGAAGGATCACGCCCAGCCCCCGCCAACTGTGGCTCAGCTCAGGCAAGAGGGCTTGAACACTTGCGAGGTACTTGGCCAAGCGAGGGCGCTAATTCTGCGAGGGAATTGTAACAAGACTCTACCTCTGCGCCGGACGAAGACGAACTTGCACTAAGACGCTCTCGATTGCCTCCAGGGAGTGAAATATGAGCGCTGAAGTGCCGGCACATCGACATGCCTGCCATTGTAATTGGCTATCGAGGTTGCAACATTTGCCATCTTCCCATGTACAAAGCTGAGGATTATTCGCGCAGGTCAAATCTCTCTTGGTATGGGCAACCTCGTCACCCATCTCTACGTTCCATCCCGCAGCGAGCCCTATCAATCTTGCTCAGTCAGTACTACTGTTATGTCTTCCTTATACATCTTTTATTTCTTGACCTTGATCAAGCACAACAATCCGTCTTCTTCATAACCAGAAGCCGTCGCAGGTAGCATCGCAGCCTTGATTCACTCTAACAACATGAGCCTTGTTATTGTTGTGTTTGCCCCTTACGACTTAACCCTTGAAGTCTCCGATGGAGGGGAACCTGTTGAGAGCACCGGAAGGACCTTGGTTTGTCTTCATGCTTCACTATCACGCTTCTTAGAAATTGCTCCTGTTAGACCATTGACTCCCAAGGCAGGGGACCGAAGTGCCACCAGTGTGACAGGGCAAGGTCAACGTTCCACTCGGTGGGTGCGTCGTTTGCTTCGAGGTGCGTGAGCAGCATCACCGGTCTTCTAGTGTTAGATCATGTCGATCGGCAAGGGTACACCCTCAATACTTGCCTCGATTGAGGAAGAAATGGAGGCGCTGTGGAGACTGCTAAGTCTTCCGGACGTACACAAAGTCTTAGATTCTTGCTTTTTTCGATGACTATCCTTGAACGGCTAACCTCAAAGATTGCTAATAGCTATTCTAGTTTACCTTACGTCCTACTTTAGCGAGACCGTACAGAATTCCGGGTCCTTTTCGAATATCTCTCTCATCTCGATCAGCTCACCAACGTCCCAGCTCGACCAAAGAAATTTCCCTTTGAGAAACGCGGCCGCAGGACTGGTCAATCAGATAGCAAAGCCTTCTGGCAAACTCTCGTCGTCCCAAGGATATGAGTTCTCATCAAGCCCAAGAGCTCTTGTGCCTGGCGTAAGAATAGCACCTGGATGGAAACTGTGTATGCGAATCGGAGCGTTCGGGAGTCTGTCAAGCTCGGACTGTAGATGGTGCATAACGTGCGTGAAAGCAAGTTTGCTGGTGCTATACAGAGAAGCACCAGGCACTTGCATGTGGATCGCAGCAGAAGAAACATCCACAATGACCTTTGACGGTATGGTGGTGGATTCTGTGTCAACTTCCTTCGTTGCTCCCAGTGCAACGCCGAAGGATAGGCCCTTTGGAATGAGCGCTTTCTGAGGCTCAAGAAACGCACGAACTAGGTTGAGATTGCCAAACACATTGGTGTCGAAACTGTGACGCACGTCCTGTGCACTGAAGTCTAGAATGTTTTCGCCCTGCTCTAGCACTGCCGCGCATGCGACGAGCGTGTCGGCATCCGAGATCCCTTCCTTCACTTTCAGTCTCTCTCGAATAGTCTCGAATGTAGAATTGACAGCTTCAGTGCTGCATATGTCGACGCTGTAGGTCCAGACGTCCGTACCGTACTCGCTATTGAGTTACGCGGAAGCTGTCTCTAGGGGATGCTTTCTGCGACCGAGAAGGATGACAATCCGGGCTCCAGATTTACAAAATCCTCGAGCAACAGCATGCCCAATGCCGCCGGCACCTCCGCTGATGATAACGACTTTTCCGTGTGTGGAATTCGAGGACTTCGTGGGATCTATGGCGGCATAGGTCGAACGATGGACCGTTTTGGTAACTTACTGAACCGTCATGGTGGAATGGTAACGGCGAGATGGGCGTCGAACCAGAGTAATGTCTCAGACAATTCCTAGAAGTACAGAATGCAACGACAACAGGCGTTCAATAACGCATAGAAAGATTCTTTATAATCGAAGCAGATAGAGCGAAAGAATAGAGAGATGAGAGCTCCATTCCTCTCTTATGCTTAAGACAGACATGATGCTGCGCACGGATTGGAAGAAGTTCCTGCATACCTCTGTCGGGCCTGGAATTGTTCAGCTTCCGGGGTGCAGAATGCGACTCACCATAACACGGAACCCCGGGCTTCTAGTAAAAGGAAGACCTGGCCTACGCCAAGAAGTTCTCGTCATGCTAGATCATCGCTCTACTAGGAATCCGGGCTTCCGTGCTATGACCGTCGAGCTCTCGGGATCTAAATATGCCGGCACCGAGGCACAAGCGTGCACGGTCTCTGGGTCCTACTGTAGCGCAAAATAAGGCTTGCTATAACGCAGCAGCTGCAGCAACAGAAAGCAACAACAGCAATTAACGTTTATAGATCCACATTGGCCGCATCTGGTGATTTAGCTACGTCTATTAGTTCTTCTTCCCCTCCTTGATACCCTTCAAGAATCCATCGTACGCAGGCTTCTTGTTAAAGTTCTCGTCCCACAGCAGCGCGGCGCCCTCGGTAGCGAAGACACCAGGGATCCAGGAGTACTTGTCAGAGATACCCCACACAGTCATGCCGACGCATCTCTTGACGGCAAGACAAGACCTGGCGATGCGCTCGTAGGCGGCGGCCTGCACCTTGAGCTTTTCAGGAGTGGCGGGAGTGTTCATGCGGACATCGATCTCGGTGTAGACAACGTCGACACCCTCGTCAGAGGTAGCCTTCAGACTAGCCTCAAGAGTAGCCTGGTCAGGAACAGCGCCGGGTGCGGTGGCCGTAGACTCGCTGGCCAGGTGAGCCTGGTAGCCGACACCATCGATTCTCACACCATGGGCCTTGATGAGCTTCACAATTCGCTTGGCACCCTCGGTCTTCGCGCCATTGTACTCCAAGTTGTAGTCGTTGTAGTACAGCTTCGTCTTCTTGTCGGTGTACTTGGCGGCCAACTTGAATGCAATGGGGATGTAGGCCTCGCCAATAGTGTCGAGGAAGACGCTCTGCCTGTAGCTACCATCTTCGTTCAGAGCTTCGTTGACAACATCCCAACGGGTGCACTCCTTCTTCCAGCGACTGGCAACATTCTTGATGTGGTTCTCCATGATGGAGATCAGCGTCTTGTTGTCGAAGCCACCGTCCGAGACCCATGTGGGTAATTGGCTGTGCCAGACAAGAGTATGGCAGTGAATCTGCTGATCATACTTCTTAGCGAAAGCGACAACTGCATCACCGCCGGCAAAAGTGAAGTTGTTCCTGGAGGGCTCCGTGGACTCCCACTTCATGGCGTTCTCAGGAGTGACCGAATTGAAGTCCTGGTCGATAATCCTCAGCTCGGCTGGCTCATCGCGGATGGTCAATGCCGTGCCAACGAAGTCACGACCACGGTCACGGAAGGCCTTGTACAGGCTAGATTCTTTGGGCTTCGAATTGATCCTATTGAACAGTCAGTGATTGATCCTAAAACAAGTGCAATGAAAAACATTACGGGACAGCCAAGGCCGAGCTGGCGAATGCCAGGGAGGCGATGATGTTCGAGAAGTGCATGTTGCTTGTTGTCCCTGTCAATGTGAACGCTTGATGTGCGACAGAAAACGTTTCAGCGACGCATGCAGCTCTCTATATACCTTGCAACTGAACGACCATCATGTCCATCACTGGTCATCAACCGGGTTGGCGGACACGTTTAGCCGACATCATGAATTGGGTGAAGACTAGGCGAGGCTGATCAAAAGATGTGCCCGTCTTGGACCGCGGGTGGAAGCGCAGGGTGTGGAGTCTCTTGGCATGTTGAGGTGCGAATCCCCAGAGTCGCAATCTTCCGTGCACCAACAACTTCACAACCAGCAGTCAAGTCATCGCCGGAACGGGCTTAAATTTGCCAGTGAGATGCGGACGGTTGTAGAAACAAAGACATGCAGTGTGCCTGACTGTCATACCATGCATCCGTACCAGCGTTTATGAACTTGGTTTCCGGAGGCCCGTTCCTGGGTAGATGAAGCCAGAGCGCCACAACATGCACCGTCGCGAACCCGTGGGAGACTTTACCCCGGCCAAGGCGCCTCAACGCTCTTGGCTCTCCCGCTTTTGATCAGATGAGGGAGGTGTTCTTTGACGCTCGTGGCAGTTTAGCCATTTTAGCCGTAATCGTCGACCATTAAATGTATCGCCCACGAAGCACCTATGCGACATGCGCATCTTCACCAGGGACCAGTAGCAGGATATCCAGGCGGCGTCGAGTGCGGTAGACATGGTGACATCGCGTACGAGATGGCCATGAAGACGGGATTGCAAGTGGGCCAAGGAGGCTGTTGGTCCGGTGCTGGACATCCGTAGCAGCTTGCCAGTATCGATAATGAGCTCACATAGCTGGTCAGCCTGCAGTGATTTTGACCGCTCACGATGGTGACCATTCATACCATTTCCTTAGGATGAAGCGCAACACCACAGGAGACTCTGGCCTGCGCGTATAATCACCATCCACCACCGCCATCGAAGAATTCGTGCGCCGCTGCAATTGATCAGCTCGAACTGATTAGATGCCGGGAAGGTATTAGTAACTGCGGCCAGTAAACGGGCGTGAGACGGTGCAAGATTCGCCGAAGCACCAATGTGCAGTTCATGAGCGGGAATAGTAGCCTACTCGAAAGCGAGGACTGTCGTTGGCATGAAAAGCTAGGACAGATATGCGCCCTACTTCGTGAATCGTGTGCCATGCACGCACGTGGCGATCTACATTGCAACGTCAGCGACGAGCGAGCATTGTCTCTCCAGGTCGCGCTGCGCACTGTCCACGGAGAGCGCGTTTGTAGCAGCAGTCTGCAGTCGCGACCGATGTAAGTATACATCTTTGTATGTAGGTATGTCCAGCTGCATTGCTGTCATCCTGGGGCGGCGTACGTCACTGCCGATTTGCAAGCTTCCAGTTGAGCCGCCGTATTCGCTTGAGTATATGACGGAGTTGTACAATCTGTTGTCACCGTGCCGGATTGATACGGCATTCATCGAATGGAGGCGCTGGTCAGTCGGGCAGTCCCAAGTAGGAGTCCGGCATGGACATGTCATCGATCTACAATCGCTGGTCACCATCTTGAACGATTTTGACTCGCACATCTTCTGGTAATGACTCGGAGTCCCGTGTGAGACTGGGCCTTGGAGGTGGAGGATGAACGTGTGCATTATATGACCGTGTCAGCGGCAACCAATGACAAGCAAGCAGCCCCGCATCCTCCGATGACGCTTTCCCCTTCCCTTCATAGACAACACACCAACCTGCGCTGAAGCCAGCTGGAGCCGCTCTTTACGTCTGTTCGCCAGCAACTTCCACACGATATCTAGAAGCAGGCGTCTGAACGTCTGGTTTTGCTGCACCATCGCTGACACCGATCCGCGGACGTAGAGAGGAGCGGCTACCATCTGTGATATCTTAACATGGGCTAACGTCAGGAATAGCGCAGCGACGCATCTGCCGCATACAACTTGCACTGACAACTTCTTCGCGCGCCGTCTAGACATACGATTTTCACTCGACTGCCAAGTAGTGGCACATCTGTATCTTCATAACGCTTCTTGGCCCACTGCCTGACTTGCAGATGAGATGGTGTACTCGGACCCGCGCATCAGCTGACCGACTTCAAGCACTATGGCAATGCTTACCCCAAGAAAGACATTGCGCTCAAAAGACTGCGGTCTGAAGGATACTTGACCTTCGCCCACGGCAGAGGCCAGACCTTTCAGCCATGTTACTTGAGCATACAAAGGTGCTGCTAGCACTAATCATAATCGCAATAGCGGGGATCAACTGATTTGCCCTCCAGGGATACCCACAATCTGAGTTTCTGCCTTGACCGCTTTCGTTACCTTGTACGCCCAGGTCTGCGGATGTGCGGACCACCTCAAACACTCACATTAGACTGCGCCCCTTCGCAATCAAAAGTGTCAACTGGAAACAATGGATACTGGGCGCAGAGAGATATGCTGGCTTTCCGGCACTTCGTACGACTGGGTTAAGATCGACTCGGCCTTTGGCTTGTGTGGAGACGGCACTCACCAAAGCCCAACCGCCCTGCAGCGCAATGGAGATCTGTCGAACTATCGCCATCCCACATTCGAGGATGAAGGCAAGAGCATGACTAGCGACTTCATCAACTGGGGTCATGGGCTGGCTTTCACTCTGTACCATCTGAAAGGTGACTTCTTCGCACTGCCGAAGAAGAAGATGACGAAGAGGTGTTGATGATCGGATGGAACGTTCATTCACCCACTGACGATACTGAGGATAGGCTGTGAAGCAAATCAGAGAAGCGCCTCGTTCATGTCCACGTGGTGGGTGTGCTGCATTCTGTTGTCGCAAATCGCATCAATCTTGACAAAGGCTCCTCCAGCGTTCATCAGCAGCCTTTCTACACCCTCCATCAAGTTCAATGACAAGGCTGCGTACTCCAACACTCAACTCGATCTCTTCGAGCCTTTGCACGAGGTATCTGAGTTGACCAACTTCTAGACATATCAGGGCACTGTGACAAGTCCACTTTGCGAGGAGGGCATCAGGTGGTTTGTTGTGAAGAGCATTATATGTGTTGGGATCGAGCAGGTGCAACAAATCCTATATGTGAGCACGCAAAGCGCTTAGGTCGAGCAGTAGGTGAGTGTACTATCTTGTAGCGTTGCGTTCTTCATGCTGGCTATTACAGGTCTGGCAGCACGAATACTATGTCTAGTGCCAGTTTCATGAGCACTGGTACACTGGCAGGTCAGTCCACAGCGCATCGCCCATTGCTCTTTCCCGAACTCTTCGCTGATGTGTTGTGCATTCTTCAAAGTATTGCATACTCTAGTGGAGCGCCCAAGATTCGGCAGGTACTCAACTTCAGGTTAATGACAACACTCAGTAATTGAGTCCCGTGTCCCGCTTCTCACTTTGACTCAAACACCTATTGCCTTAGCTCGAGACTAACAATCGTCGACAGACAGACTGACATCCAAGTTTGGTAAATTCGATTTCAGGCGATCGTTCATTCAGGCCTGTCTGTCGTCTGTCGGGGAGCTGAGTCCAAAATCACTCCGCACGTTCACACTGAAGTACAACCTGGACAACCTCAGCCGCACACCTGGATTTGGGTAGATCGTTCCGGCTGTCGACATAACAGCGCTTGATCCTGCCATCGACGGCTGAAATTTGGCCTCATTAGTCTCTGACACTATCTGAGACAAGGTTGCAGCGATTGACTGCATGTTGTAGGGCTGATTGACTAAGTCTACGTGCAGAACGATTACGTGGCTGTGCTCGCTGGCAACCGTCGCTTAGGTTAAACGGCTGGAAAGTATCGCGTCTTGTTTGGCAGTTGTTGCTGACTATCGCGCAATACCAGACGATCCCAACTCACGGCGATAGCCTGCTGGAACAAGAACCCATAGCTGCAATATCGTTGATTCTCGTCGTGGGGATCAAAGTCACATCATGCGCAACGCTCATTTGGTGGTCAGCAGAACGTTCAGATTCAGCCCTATGGATCGATCAATCGCTCTCCACAAGTTCATCGATGCTCTGCACGTGTCGTGGAGCCTCATGTACGGCTCATGCAAAGATGACATCAGCTAGGCCGCATCCTGGTCTTGCTGACACCAACCCCGGTTTAGCTCGTGGCGCAGCCCTCCCACACCCGGGGACCATCGACAAATCCCTGCTGATCAACTCAGCTCAGCGCAGCTGGTCCTCCACATTGCTTTTGCAGTTTTGTGACATCGAACACATTTCATGGGTTGCAGACTGCCTGCCTCAATAAATCAGGCCCTGCGCCGCACTTCCGTAATGGCGCAGCCTCATGCCAGATTTGGATGTAGATCCACTACGCCAATACGTGTGTGGTAAGCGGGCGTCTACTTGGCCCCCACGGAGTACCCCGAGGACGCACTCCTGCATTGGCGAGATGACAGCGCATCTTGCTGCGGAGACTCTTCAGGGTATTCAGGAAGTGAAGTACATCTGCGCAATGTCTATTCCCGGAGGACAGTGCAGGAAGAACATCGTTGTCAGTCTCACCCAAGTCATCACCACAGCCTTGTAGGCAACCACTACGAGAAGGACCTCTACATCTGACTCATTTCTCGGATTGACACAATCTATATACTGCTACCACATGCTCAAGATAGTTATCTGACATTCGAACGTCAATCTTGCATTACCTGCAACGAACACCTGACACATATACGAAGACCACTAGAGCTACCCAACCGGCGGTACAACCTTTCCCCATAAAAACAACACTTACTTTTAGGCTACCGCATTCGGTAAGCTCTTCATTGCCGGAAAGAATGGAGTCGATTACTGCAGAGAGAAACCCCCAGGCACCATTGCGGCTGTTGTCACTCGATGGAGGAGGTGTCCGGGGCCTTTCGTCGTTAATGGTGCTGCGTGACTTGATGGAGAACATAGCTTTGGAGGAGAAGCGACTTGGAAGGCGAGAGCAGGGCAACCATGAGCTTCTGAAGCCATGTGACTATTTCGATCTGTAAGCTGCTTTCCAGGCCCCTTCGCATTCAGCGACTGATCAATTCCAGCATTGGCGGCACATCGACAGGCGGAATCATTGCAATTTTACTCTCCCGGCTGCGATTGAATTGCCAGCAATGCATAGACATCTACTTAGAGCTGGCCCAAAAGATCTTCAAAAATGATCGATCGTTCAACATGTTCGGCATGAAGGTACCGACGGGTGCAACAAGGTTCTCAGGAGCTGTGCTCGCCAACGCAATCAAATCATCGCTGAGAAAGCTCGGGTTTGACGAGAATGAGCTGATGTGGGACGAGGCACTCTTCGAAGAGATCGAAGATGGCGCTGATCAAAGAGACAACAGTATCTGGGCCAACCAGATGCCCGATCTGATGATCACAGAGAGCCCGATTACCACGAAGAAGTATCAAGAAGGTGCACTGCCTTCAGGGCCTGTTACCTCCACAGCCGAGGCTAGGTCAACTGCGACCTTGTACAGTGATAGCCCGTTCTCACCAAAGCTACCCCCGCCTCGGAGCGATACTTGGAAACTCCACAAACGGCAATCGGTGCATCGAAAAGCCAATATACCCGGATGTCGAGGATTCGTACTAACCTCCCTCAAAAATGCCCTTGGTCTGCCCAGGATTCTCTCAACGTACGACCCCAACGACCGTACGACACGCATCTGGGAAGCACTGCGCGCCACCTCCGCCGCACCAACGTTCTTCGAGGAGATGCAGTTCGGTATGCCCAAAGTGACCTACCTTGATGGTGGTGTTGGTTTCAATAACCCCTGCGCCGAAGTTGACTACGCTGCTAAAGCCCTCTGGGAGGGTCGTTCCATTGGCGTCATTGTTTCAGTAGGCACCGGGCTACAGAGTTTGTCGAGCGTCAAGAAGGCTGCGATGTGGCTGCCCTTTGGTCTCGGCACCGACATTTCCCTCGCCACCGCGCTGGCGGGCATGGCCACCTCCACCGCACGAGTTGATAACGAGATGCGCCGCATGTACAACAACTCTGACACAAAGTACTACCGCTTCGATGTCGATCGTGGCCTGGCGAATATCAGTCTGGAGCAGTGGATGAAGGAGGACGAAATGGCTAGCTTGACCGAGCAATACATGGCAGATGGTGAGCAGGTACGCCGAGCGAAGGAGTTTGGGGAGGTCGTGGCCAAACTGTCGGCGTTGCCACCAAAGTTCGAGATTGCTCCTACAGGCTTCCGGCTCGGGGTTTCTGGGCACGGTCTGCAGGATGCGAGCTTTTCACTCATACACGTTGACTTCAAGAGCGGCATGTTCCGCCACCTCGACAGTCCAGTCGCCACTGAACGCCGCGCTTCCTCTCCGTCCGGCCAAGGCGGTCTTACGCTCGCTCCAAACGGTGATGTCCGAAAGATATACCCGGTCGCCGCAGATCTGGACCACGATGGCCGACGCGAGGAGGCTGCTGTATTTCAGTGCACCAAGGCAGAAAACATCTGCATCCGCGACATCAAGACCGGTATTCCACCGGGCAGGTACAAAGTCCAATTGATCGTCGCCTTCCACGACACCACGCACACACCGCCCCACGACCTCGTCTTCAGCGTTGGCAGACCATTCGATGCGACGACGTTCAAGAGCCGCTTTGTGGACGTCAAAATCACGCCGGATGTCGCTGTTGTTCTCCTGAATCCAGATGCAGTGCGTGTCAGAGTGGGCAAGAAGAGGTACGAAGACAACAAGAACAGAGGATGGATGGAAATCGAGGGCGACATCGAGATCAACGTCGGTCTTGACGGTGCGTTGGGCTTCATCGTGAGTAAGCGGTATGAGGAGGGGGTGTTTGTTGACGGTTGGACATTCGGTGGTGTGAGGCTGGAACCTGCGTTTGGGGATAAGCCGATGGGGTCGCCAAGGATCTTATCATGATGAGACGATGTGCGGAGGTTGCATGGTTGGGCGAACTGGATTCCCCCCGTTCGAACAGAGTTCGAGGCGTTCATTGTGCTTTTTAGATTCTCGGCTACGGAGTCGTATAGGGCTCTGTCGTACGCCTACCAAAAACTCCAACTCTAAGAACTCCTCAACAGTCCAGGCATAAGAAGAGATTACTAAGATTAAAGGACATATAATAGATCTAAAATATATATATATATATATACTACTATTAAGCTATAGAAACGTTACTCTCTTACAGACTCTATTAGCTTTAGGCTAGAGATTTGTATAGTATCTCTTATTTTAGTTATCTAGTCTAATAGAAAAGGTTTGGAATAACTTCTCTTCTAGAGTTTTTAACCTAAGTATATATAAGCAATTTTATAGAGGCTAGAATAGTGTATTGTAGGTTATATAGAGAAGATTAGCTGATAATAATAAGCTATCTGATATTAGTGGCTGCAGCTAGTATTAGTATCCTACGTGCAAGTGACGTAATTTGTTCTTTACACCTAACACAACATTACGCAGCCAGATTTCTTGCTATATTACACGGCCTTCAATAAGGGTACAAACAGCTGCCTTGACCATAAGCTGCAAATACTGTGGAGCATGTAGTTCACAGCTATGTCGTCGCACATGGATTATATCAGCACAAGGCTGAAGCGTTAGTGCTTATAGCTGTGCTGTAACACTTCTTCTACATATATTGCTAGTTTTAGCGTGCGGACCAACTGTGGACAGGCCTTCATGCGAGTGAGAGACGCCTGTAGTCTGCGCCACGTTTCTGCCCTGATGTCGTCCTCAAAAGACGCTAGTGCTAACTACTTGTGCTCAGCCTGATGCCTCAGCCTGCCTTTAAAACGTCGCCAGCCCCTCATAGACACCAGATGGAATGCGTAGTCGTTCAATCACGAAGACATGGCTCACGATCTTGTGCACTAGGTAGCACTTGACGTTGATGGGGTTGTCAAAATGGACAATCAGCAAAGGTGGGTGGTGGCTCGCTCCCCGCGGAAGGCTGACCCACGTTCTGATCTTATCATTAATGTAGCAACATCCCCCTGGAGAGTGTACGACGGTATCATCGCTTGAGCGACAGTATCTGCGATCGACCCCATGAGATGACTGGACCTACTACGCAATCTGCGTCCATACTCAACTCTGTGCTCGGCTTCCTACGTGCCTCTTGTGTACCATTGCAGGATCACAAAAAGCAAAGTCGGTTCTATGGGTGGCGATGGGGCATTTTCACTAGCACAATAACAGCTGCATTCGTCTTCACGTTGAACATCATTTTCATTGGGATAGGATTAGGCCATGAGCATGAGGCTGGCATTGCCGTCCTTTTTCCTAGCAACGACATGGAGAAGATCGCCAGAATAAATACTGCAATTCATCTCCTGATTAACGTCTGCAGTACACTGTTGTGGGGTGCGAGCAATTACGCGATACAGGTGCTTATTGCATCAACTAGGGCGAGCTGCGACCGCGCTCACAAAGCAAAGATCTCAGTAGATGTCAGCGTCATGAGTATCACGAACTTGGCAACAGTCTTGCCAAAATAACTATGGCTCTATATTGCCCTTGTTGTGTCATCGCTACCTCTGCATCTCTTCTGGGTGGGTTCTGTGTTTTGATCACATAGTCTTACGAGGCAAAATTCGCACTCCCAACTATTCAAAGCGAATCTCTTTGGGAATAATGGTCAATGTAGGTCGCATACATACAACCAACTAATCAAGCGTCTTTTAGATCTCTCCAATTTCATCCCAACATTTCCCTGGGCCGCCTTGACTGGTACCATACGCTACTGCTGATGACTAACTAACTGTTAGTTCGTCTTCAGGAAACCTTCAGCGTCCCAATCCCACTTCTTGTCCTTCTTAATGAGCTCTAGCACCTTCTCGCCCTTGTTATTCGCAGCTGATCTATCGGCGCCTTTTCGCAACATCAGATTGAAGACCTCTGTACTCCTGCAGATGTTATACCCACAGTCGCTCCTATAGCATTGTTCATACAGGAGATGCAGTACCGTTGAGCCTGTGGCATCTTTGGCATTTACGTCCACTCCACGATCGAGGAAGGTTTCCACAATCTGTGCAATGGGCGCGAGAATTGCGGGGTTGTTTATCCCACAACCTGCCATCGCACAAGCTGCGTGTACCACCGTTTCGCCTCCGTTAGTAACAGCATGAGCGTTTGCACCTTGTTCGATTAGGTAGCGCACAGCCTCGATGCTGAGTTGGCGTGCTGCGTCGTGCAAAGGCGTGTCACCATTCGCGGCGATAGCCCGCACGTTTGCACCATGCTCGACAAGAAAACGCATCAAATCAGTATCACCGAGCTGGGCTGCGCCGTGCAGTATTGTCTGACCATCGGCCGTCGCTGCATTAATGTTCGCTCCGTGGTCCAGGAAAGACTTTGCGACTTCTAGTCGTGAGATCTCATGACCATCGGGATCAACATAAGGACATGGCGCAAAGATGGGAGCGAAGGTGTAGACTTCGCACTCATCTTGTCCACAAAACGTGATGTAGAGAAGCGGCGTGCAACCAACTCTAGCAGCTTCGTCAACTGCCGCGCCTTTGGACAGGAGAAATTTTTTGACATCAAGGCAGCCATTCTTGCAGGCTATATGCAGTGGTGTCATGCCAGATTTGTCCTCCGCAAATAGGTCCGCGCCATGCCAGTAAAGCATCTCTGCAATTGACTGGTTCGCAGCATAGTGCATTGGTGTTCTGAGCACTCCATCTCTCTGATTGACGTTTGCTCCGCCAGCAATGAAAGCTTCCACGAGGCCGATGTCGTGATTCCCAGCGCTCACGAGACCGAACAGGGGAGTGTGACCTCCTTGGGTCAGACGATAATGACGCAAGCCATTCCCCAAAAGACTTTTAACGGCATCAGAGTCGTTAAAAGCACTCCAAAAGGCCTCGTTCCGTGCAATGTCTACATTAGCACCAGCTGCAATCAACTTTTCTTTGATAACGGACCAGCGTTCCGGATTCGTAACAGGCCATTAACGGCATTCATCAATACAGATGAACTCTAGATCATCAACGGAAGCAAGTGCTTGGCCTAGAACAGTTTGATCTTCAGGAGCATTCCTGTCGGGAAAGCCAGTCACACGCGTGAGGAGGAAATCGACAGCCTCCAAGTGCCAGCAACATGCCGCTCGCTCCAGAGCTGAGCGCACGCCAGCGATCCTTGAACGGTTGGAGAAGTCAGCCTTGGGTAGCTTGTTGAAGATCGTCTCCATGCAGTCCACGACGTTCAGACTTGCGCATCTCTCGAACGCGCTAGCTGGAATTTTGAGCCCAGCATCAATCAGAGCCGCCATGGCATGCTGAGCACCAGTCCATGCCGCAAGATTCACCGCATCCAATCCTTTTCCAAAAGATGCCTCGTCTACAGTGTCTTCTAATGAAGGATCTGCTCTAGCTGAGAGGAGTAGACTAACAGCCTTTGCATGATTGCCGCGGATCGCGAAATGCAATTGTGTACAGTCAAAATAATTCCAAGCGTCTATTATTTCGCAGCTGGATATAAGAGATACTAACAAGGGAACGTTTCCTTTGTATGCAGCTTTGTGAAGCAGTGAATCGCTATCGTGAAGTGGACACTGCTCCTCAGGAAAAGGTTCGTAATGCGGACCTCCTCTTACGCCTGGAGAATCTCCTAGGTCCGCGATTTTATTGGGTTCGAGGGACTTTGGTTTCATTTCAGACATCTGAAGAGCGATCTGTCGAGAACCACAAGAACTGCCGATATTGAGTGGGATTTTGTGAGAGCGGCCGGCGGGAATGCGAAAAGAACCCGAATGAGTCAGGCCATGATATTGGTGAAGACGCCTTCTGGGTCGTGGATAAGAACGAAGGAGGACAAGTTGAGCAGGGTAAGCTGTCATTCAGTGTTCTCGATAGTGCTATCCGAAATGGAGCATACTGATTGGCGTACCAATAGACGGTGAGACTGACTGATCTAGAAGTGCTGACCAAGCCACGTGCCTATCTTTTGCCATCATCGCAACGGTATGTCCATCATTGAGAAAGCCTTGCCAAGTCTTCGCCATGTACTTTTCCACAACAAGATGTGACCATACTCCGGGGAGAAGCCTTCATCTCCGTTGTTGCTTGTATCGTAATATAATGGGGCATTTCCGAACGGATCTCGAGTAAACCTTTTAAGCATTGCGCTAGTGAATCTCATCGCACCGCGGTATTTTTCAATATCTAACGTGGCGTATTCTCTGTCGCCAAGTGGCCCACATTCAGTGCGCATGCGGTCCGACGGGTGCCCCTGCATTTTCGGACTGTGCCGCAATATACTGGAACAGGTGGGCGGCAGCCTCGGTTGAACGACAAGAAAATTTTACAAGCCGAGCCGCTTGCTTGCTCGATATCAGGCCATGAATGGATCCACTTGTGGGTGAGGCTACACGGCGCGCGAGGCGGAAGCGAGCTCCGCAGATTGCCCACTGCAGCTCACCTCCGCACAGCAAGGGCCCCCTGAATCGCGCTAGCCACAAAACACTTCCTTTTGAGGCTTAGCTAGGTTTAGCCCTGCCGTAGCCTAATGTATACTCTGGACGATACAGCAATAGCAGCTGCTCTCATTTCTGTCACGTCCTGTACCTGTGCAAATTAACTTTTAGAGAAGACAGCTACACAGGTATGGCGACACAGAACACCCCCTATTCCAACATCAAGCCCTTTTGGGAGATAGTGGTTCGCTCAAGCCAATCCCTTGAAAAGAAGTGCGACATATCCAGGCCCTTTGTCTCCTCTCAGCAGCTGGAAGAGTGCCTGAGATCCCAGGACCAGACAAGGCTGTGCACGGTACACATCATGATCAGGGATTTGGTCTGATAGCAATGCAGTGGGTAGCAACACGCGAATGCTTGCTCCACAGTACCGCTGCATTGACTGAAAGTGGCTGTGCGGGGAATAGTCACTAGAAGACATTGCTGCATTGATTGATATCTAGCCTTGAACTCCGCTGTTCCTGGCGCTAACACGATCCGTCTTATCGCATGAAACTTCGATAGTCTTCATTATAAACCCATCCTCGCAATCCCGAGTCACAAAGCCAGAGCTTACGCTTGTTTGGCAGAGTATAGGACCCTCCTCATCATCATGAGGAGCTTGCTGAGACCTTGGAGGGTTTCCCACCGTGTGCATATTGCCGGGACGTGAGCCATGGCCATAGGCGTAGGCGTAGGAACCGTTCTTAGATCGGCGCCGCCAGTGATTGATAGCGCCGTATAAAATCGGTGCATTAACGGCTATCGCTGCTGCCAATAGCTCAGTACTGGCCCACGTTGTCCGATTGGCTTGAACGAAGGCATTTAGGGAGTTGATTGGGAGGCGTATCACCGTGATTGCGACGATGAAGAGACCGAGAGCGCAGAGCGTGTAAAGTCGTAACTTGGTTTGCCATGGCGTTTGTAAAGACATGAGCGTCGGTACTGGCAGCGCTAATAGCATAACGTCAGTCATCTGGTGACCGACGCCACATTAGCCAATTCAAGCGAGTCTCGAGTGTATTCTGGTCCAACAGAGTTGGGAGCCCGTCTAGAAATCCTACTTACGATATTCAACACGCCCAGGACAACCAGTTGAACTTGCGCTTGTACGCAGCTTCCTAGAAGATGGTTAACGCTTATCGATTGTTTAGCACAGAGGGAGATAACCAACCAGGAGCCGGGAGGACCTGCCAGTAGAGATTGACGGGATCGCATTCGGTGAAGCCAACGATTTGAGCAGCAGTCCATGTCCCCAAAAAGATGATGCTGTAGGACCAAAGGATGTAGCGATGGCTTCGCTCAGTTGGATGGTGGAAGGTTCGCAGGAAGAAGTGTAGCAGAACCAACTTCTGCAACCAAAGACTGCATAGCCGTCAGCATCAACCTTCCCGTACCAATACACCCAAGCAGACATACTAAGTGTTATAGATGGGACGATTTGAGATGGTCAGCTTGCTTCCGACTGTTCTACGGTAGATCTCATCTGGAGTGAAATCAATCCGCGTTCGTGCTTGTGGGGAGATGTTATTAGTGCCCCAGGACAGAACAACGTGGATCATGCCGCCACGCGCAGCTGCGCACAGCATAGCGACTACGGTGCAATAGTCGCCGAGATCTGTTTTCGAGAAACATAGTCGGCGGCAGATCAGACGCAGGGCCATGATGATTAAAGCTAAACCCGTGAACGTGTGGTGGATGATTAGTGTCGTTGGATCCATTTTCGTTCTTATTGAGCGGAAGACCGGTACCTGGAAGGTTAACAAATGGTTCAATACTCCCGGCAAGTGAAAAATAGACGCCGAGGGCAGGCCCCATAATGTGAAAGATGGCTCCCACGAACAGAACGATCCTCATTCGCGAAGACTCCTCAACCGATACAGCGGACAGGAGCCCATGTTAGTAGGATATCAACGCTGTGCTCATGCTTCCTGACGGCGCTGCCGGCGGCACAGACTCTAGTTTCATGCCCGAGCCGGGAAACAAGATTGATACCGCTTGCCCGTGGTGGGGTTCTTCTTTACCACACTTGGGAAGACGGACCGGTCACGTTGCAGGCTGGAGTTGAGCTAACCCATCTGATTATCACCAGCGCCAGGTCCGAACTGCTGCGCATCTGCAAATTTGACAACACTCCGCGAAGCATTGATCAGTGTTGCGTGTCGAGAATCGCGTCACGCCAGAAGGATTTCGTCGGGAAATTCGATTGTGCAATCTCGCATTGACGCAAATGACGTTCAAGAAAACAAGCGGGAGACGACATGAGTGGGTCGGAACACAGATGTTGATGTCGGACCCTGATTGGAGCCTGGAACGGAACGCAACGGGGGAAATGCTGCGAGCAAGGCGGAGTACGAACAAAGTCTCACTGCTTGACGCAGTGCGGGTCCAGGTGGGCGGTGTTGCGGAGACTGAGTTCGCTAGCTCACCGCTTCCACTTTGATAGCGATCGACGTCTCAATGAACGCGACGAGAGTTGGCTTATCAACACTTATTGTGATGAGATTCTGTACCGGAACCCTCTGTCTAGTCTTGCTGTCTGTCCCTTGCGCAGATGCAATGCGATAGTCGATCGAGTTCGACCCACAATCGCTCAATGCGGCGGACTGGGAGCCACCGACTGTGCTTCTTCCGTCACGCAGCGGTCAACAGGCGCCTGACGTTTTGACATTGGCCGCAACGCCACGATTCTTTCAACTAGATACGATAACATTCTGCGAGCGCATCGGCACTCAACGCAATTATAATCTATGCAAATGCTGTTGGTATTATTATCGTTGCTGTCACTTAGCGGAAGATGCTGGTTTCTAGAGTGATCAACCAACAAGAGGTCTATCATCCTTTCTTTGTTTCGTTACCACTGTGAGCTTCAACGTCGAACGATTCAAGCTACTTCGATACCGTACTGCGAAGGCCTTTCCAATTGACTCCTTTGACGAATCCGAGTGTCACAGCCGAGCAGTTTGTTCAGCATAGGCTTGCTATTCGTTCCTTTTCAGCCATTTATTGACCTGTTTCCATATCTTTTCGCTGTTCTTTTCCATGAACATCATATGCCCATTTCCATGTATACCGATTTTTCCAAGCTCCATGTGAGTCGCTTTGTCGCAACCTGCCTGTTTCAGGAACTCAACAGTACAGTAATCGTACGGCGCGTGGTAGCTGGCTTCGGCTGTAACTGTAAGGATAGGAAGAGGCGCCAGATTTGGAAGCTGTCGAGGGGCAGGATCCTCTGCTTGCAAGATGCAGGGTATAGTTGAGTTGTCGCTGTGCGGATTGGGAGGATAGACCGTCTGCTTTACAAGGTCGGTAACAGGGTTCGTAACGTCTGGAGAGTATTTGAGAGGGATATCTGTCAGGCCCCATGCCCGAGCAGCACCAAATCCGAAGACCGCCTCCTGGAAAGTTGGCCCAGTTGGCTCCAATAGCACGAGTCCCTTGACAAGACTTGGTCGAGCGTCAGCGATAAGGATGGGCATCAACCCTCCCTGACTGTGTCCAAGTACCCATGCGGGGGTACCTATTCTATCCAAAAGCTGAACGCCAGCAGATTGCACTGTTTGCTGTTGGTACGTGGCGTTGGAGATGAACTGCACATTAGAGGAGTAGAAATTGTCGAACGTCTTATCCCCCATCATTCCTGTACCAGGCCACTGGCTGTGAAGTTTTGCTTGGGGCCATAAGTCGTATGTCTCGGGTGCGGTGAACCTTTGTTGAATGACCTCAGCTGAGTAGGTTGATGGCGCTTGAGCACCACTGCGAGGTGCCCAAGCTGACCGTCCGCGGAAGGTCTGATCTACAATGTAAACAGTGTATCCAGCATCCAGGAAATGAGAGGTCCAGGACTCTCCGCCGTCTGGCTTGCTCAAGAAATTCGTTCCAGTTTGGCCCTGTCCGTGGATCAAGACAATCGGACTTGGCTTTTGCTTTGTGCGTCGCGAGGTAGCGGGTTCCAGCTTTTCTACATACATCTGATCCCTGAAAATGTGACCACCTGTACCGTCTTCTGTGTAGCCGCCACCAACATAGAAGAATGTGCGGACCGCCGATGTTTCAGTGGCGTCTGCATAATGGCCATGTTGCGCAGACAGGAGACCTGCTAAGAGAGCGATGAGCCTTACAAGCATGTTCAAGACGGAATTGGCGTCTTCGAAGTTTCGCAGGTGCTGGCTTTATTGAACTGGAAGTTGCAATAGAGGCCGAGATTAGGTGCAGACCGCTAGTTGTTCTGTTGGGTAGATATTTCGGAGCTGTGTGCTTTCGTACTAGCGGCCGATTTGTGACATCTGCAGCCTTAATCGTAATAAAATCTCCGTTAACCGTAGTTAAAAGGGACTACCGTGCCCGCCCGTGCACGGGTTGCGCGCAGTTGCGGGATGCGCGAAAATCCTTACTACAAGTACCTAGTTTTAGCAATCTTAGCAATAGTCTAGCGCTTTAATAAAAGCTAATATATAAGAACTTCTATTTCTAGAATTATAGATTCTCTTAAGCTCTATAAAGTCTTATAAAAAGTTTCTTAAAAAAATATTTTAAAAGTTGTAATTAATGTTAAAATTAAATTGAGCAGATATATTATTCTATCGTTTAAATTTAGTATAGATATATCTTATAGAAGTAAGCTTAGTATTAGGAGTCTAGGTATAACTATCTTATTATTAGAGTTAGACTAGAGTTATTAAATTTTTATCAGAGGTCTAGAAACTATTAAATAAGTATTTAACTATATAGAAAATCTAGAAAATTTTATTACTAAATTTACTTTAGAAAGCTATATTAATATAAGACTAGAATCCTAATAGATTTAGTTTAATTTCCTTTTCTATAATTATTAAAGAAGCCTAGAAAATCTATTTTCAAAAACTATTCTATATAAATATTAAACAATCTTAAGATATATTTGGCTTTAGGATCAGAGAGTCTTAAATATTAATTCTTTAAATTAAAATATAAATTAGAGACCCTAGTAAATCTTATATTCTTTAGCTAAGGAATTAGTATATATCCTATAACTATATTTAACCTATATATAGAAATAGCAATTCACTCTAAAAAGTTAGTGATAAATTTATTATATCTATAAAAAATTTCATAGTACTAGATTAATAACTCCTAAGTAGATTAATAGTATAGGTATATATTAAAGTCGTACTAAATAAAGTCTAAAAGTGTACTAGTTTAAGTTAGGTCTTAGGGATAAGTACGTTAGGATTAAGTAGGTTAAGATATTATTAAAGTCGTACTGGACGAAGTCCAAAAGTGTACTAGTTTAAGTTAGGTCTTAGGGATAAGTACGTTAGGATTAGGTAAGGTAAGATACCTAGACAAAGTCTAATACAGTATTAAAGGTAATAAAAGAGTAATATACTTTACAACTTATTATCTATAAGATTAAGATTCTAATAATAAACTTGATTACTAAAGTTAAATATAAACTATAAGGGTTATATTCCTACGCGCTATATACTAAGGAAGGAAAGTGCTTGTTAATAAGCAACTAGAGTTAGTCCTATTAGATAAGTCCTAATACTTGTTAATAAGTAGTATTATACTATACTTGTAAATAAGTAGTTACGTATATTATACTTATTAACAAGTAGTTACATAACGTAACCTAGCAGTTACTTCTTTACTTATTATAGTAACTCTAAGGTCTAGTTAGTAGGTACTTATTACTGTGCTATTCTCGTGCTTAGAGATCGTAACACTATCCTCCCTCTTTCTAGGGTTTATCCTTAAACCACGTAATACGTATCTAGAGATATATATAATCTATTACCCCTATATCTAGTAACTTATAAGTTATAATGTCTTCTTATACCTATAACATCTATCTTGCTTTAGAAATCTAATAAGCTAACACGCCTGCTAAAGTTCCTTATAACTATTATTTCTTTAAGGGCCACGAGTACTATATTATACTAGAGGGTTTAAGCTGTCTAAAGTGTACTAAGTACACTAAGGCTAGGAAGCTATATATAAACATGTCCTAGTTATTGTTAGATAAGACTCGCGAGGAATATAAGAAGAAGGTAGAAGAAAATAAAACTTTACTAGTAACTATAATTATATAGTTACTATATAATAAGAAGATCCTAAAATAGGTAAATAATTGCGTGCAGCAAAAGGCGCTATATATAGCAAATAAAATAGTTATAACTAGGGAGCTAAACGTTGCTAAGGAGGTAGATTATCTAGTAGCATCTATTAGGATATACGCTTCTTCTACAATATAAGGTATTCTAGGTCTTATTAAAGAGTCTATTATAAACTATAGTACTTATGTACTAATTAGTAGTAGTTTATAAGGTTTATGGTTAGTTCCTATGTGTTTTCTAAGTCTAGATATCCTAACTACTTAACTAGATACTTAATTTATTATCCTTTCCTCTAATGTTTTATTATTTTTTTAACGTCCTACTTGTTCTTACTATTAGCTTGGTAGTAGAAGTCTTTCTAGATTAGCGTTCTAAGGTTAGCTAGTTCTAATAGCAAGATATAGAATATAGAATAGATTTTTACATCCTTAAGTAGTACAAGTTAATAGTTAACTAAGCTAATTTATTTAGAAATAAAAAATAGTCTAATCTTAACCTTGTCTAGTTTCTTTGTTAGTTACTATATGCATAGGTTTTCTATAAGGAGATACACTCTATCCCCTTCCTTTAGTAGAGGCGCCGTTTTTTATTTCTTATTAATATAAGAGATACTCCTTGTTTAAGCTTTAGTAATGTTTTTAAGCAATTTTTAGTGTACTTCCTTTAGTGCCTAGACTAAGGTAATTGCTAACTCTATTTAGATATTGCTATTTAGTAACCTTGTAAAGAGATTTAGTTGTCTGCTATAATTTATAAAGAACAGCAAGTAGCCTGTTACTTCTAATAACTTGTTATTATATACTATTTATGCTATAGGTAGTAGTAAAACCTAGTTATCCTGCTACTAATTATAGTAGATTTAGAGATACGTCTTTATTATTTAGTTTACTTGTTTAGTCTATTTATCTGTCTATAGATAATAGGCTATAGAGAGCTTCTTGTTAGTTCCTATTACTACTAGAAGCGTAGTCTAATAATTTAATATAAAGAGCTTGTCTTTATTGCTAATAATCAATTTAGGTATTCTATAATAGTAGATAATTTAATCTTTAAAGACGTGTGCTAGTTATTCTACAGTGTAGCTGTATCTAAATAGTATTATCTTAGCGTATTTAGTAAATCTATCTACTATAATAAAGATTAAGTTATAGCTATATCCTATAACAGGGTCTTTAGAGCTAGGTAGCTGTGTAATAAAATCTATTATAATATTTATCTATAGTGCTATTAGCAGCTCTATTACTTATACTTTTCTATACTTAGTATATGTACTATATTTGTTTTACTAATAGCTTACGTAATTCTTAATGAATTTACTAACTTTATTACGCATATTTAGGAACTTGTAATATCTCTTAATAAGTTCCATTGTTTGTATAATACTAGGATGTCTATAAAGTAGGTTATTATAATAACTGCTTATAATGTATTCTTCTAATTCCTCTAGTACTTGTTCTAGTGTATGGTGTTCTTGCTAAACTACTATTATAAGGTTAAGCTACTATAATAGTCTTAAGGACCTATCCTTGTTTTTTCCTAGAATAGTAAATTTACTAATTGTTTTTTCACCTATAAGGTTATAGTATTAGCTAAGCGCGTCTGCTCTGCTGTTATCTTTTCTAGGTGTATACAGGATCTTGAACTTATATTAACTAAGCATTTCTAACTAGTAAACTTGTCTCTAGTTTAGAACCTTAGTTATTATAAAATGCACTAAGTTCTTGTAATCTATATAAATAGTAAGTTTAGAGCAGCTTTCTACGTAGACTCTCTAATATTATAACGCATTAATAATAGCCATAAGTTCCTTGTTATACACATTGTATTATTCTTTAGGTGCTATAAACTTCCTTAAGTAGTAGGTAATTAGGTACTATTATCTATCCTATTCTTGTGTAATATAAGCTCCTAATACTACATCTAAGGTATCTGTTTTAAGGCACATTAGTTTGCCACTCTTAAACGTAATTAACGTAGGTAGCTTAATGCATACTTGCTTAAGTAATTAGAAAGTATTTTCCTACGCTTATTCCTACTTAAATAGTGTATCCTTCTGCGTAAGCTTTATAAGTAGTAAGGCTTTTAAGGAGTAGTCTTTAATAAAGCGTTAGTTAAAGTTAATAAACCCTAGGAATTCCTAGATTCCTTTAACTAATATAGGTATTAGCTAATCCTTTATAACCTAAATCTTCTTCTTACTTATCTTTACTCTATATCTTCCTATAACATAGCTAAGGAATTCTACTTCTTCCTTATACTACTTATACTTCTCTAGCTTTACCCTAAGGTTTGCTTTTACTAAGTAGTCTAACACTTATCTTACATAGACCTTGTATTTTTTTAGTATTTAACTATATACTAGGATATTATTAAGGTATACTACTACAGTAATGTCTAGATACTTCTAGAGCATGTTATTAATTAACGCCTAATATACTGCTAGTGCATTAGTTAGCCTAAATAGTATAACTATATATTTATAATAACTATAATAGGTTTTAAACACTATCTTCTATTCTTTACCTTTCTTTATGCGTATAAGGTTGTACGCTCTGCGTAAATTAAGTATAGTAAAGAACTTTACTCCTTAGAGTCTATCCTATAGCTCCTTAATATTAGGCAGTAGGTACTAGTTCTTTATTATAATCTTATTAAGCTTTTAGTAATTAACGTAGAGTCTTAAGCTGCCGTCTTTCTTTGCAACAAAGATAATAGGGAATCCTACTAAGGATTTAGATCTCTTAATAAATCCTTTTATAAGGTTCTCTTTAATGTACTTATAGAGTACTTCTAGTTCCTTCTTAGATAGCTAGTATATTAGCCTAAAGGGTAGTTCTTTCCCTTCCTTAAGTTTAATCTTATAATCCTAGGGTTAATGCTTAGGTAGTGCTTTTGTAGATAACTTTTCTTTAAACATCTAGGTATACTGTTAGTATACGTTTAGTATAGTAGGAGGTGCACTCTTAGTCTCCTTAACTATTATAGGGGGGCGTTCTTAGTCTATATAGTTAACTGCTTTATTCTATTAGTACATCTTAGGTATTAAAGAGATGTTATTAATCTCCTTCTTATCTACTAACTCTAGTGTAGGTTACGTAGGCTAGCGTGCAGTAGTACTATATCTACACCTATTAAATAAAAGCTGTCTTTTTTTCTAGTTAATCTGTAGATTATGCTTCTATAACTATAGTAGGCCTAAAATAATGTTGTAAGTAGCTATCCTAAATGCGTCTAGGGTTAACTGCTCTATTGTTGAAGTCGTACTAGACGAAGTCCAAAAGTGTACTAGTTTGAGTTGGTTCTCAGGGATGAGTACGTTGGGATCAGGTAGGGGTAAGATACCTAGACGAAGTCTAATACGGTAGCTCGGGGTAACAGAAGAGTAACGTGCTTTACAACTCATTATCTATAAGGTTAAGATTCTAATAACAAACTTAATTACTAAAGTTAAACACGAACTATAAGGGTTGTGTTCCTACGTGCTATATACAAAAGGAGGAAGGTGCTCGTTAACGAGCGACTAGAGTTAGTCCTATTAGATGGGTTCTAATGCTCGTGAACGAGCAGTATCGTACCATGCTCGTGGACGAGCAGTCACGTGTATTATGCTCGTTAACGAGCAGTCACGTGTGTCATGCTCGTTAACAAGCAGTTACGTGTGTTATGCTCGTTAACAAGCAGTTACGTGACGTAACCTAGCAGTCACTTCTCTACTTGTTATAGTAACTCTAAGGTCTAGTTAGTGGGTACTTATTACTATACCGTTCTCGTGCTTAGAGATCGTAACACTATCCTCCCTCCTTCTAGGGTTTGTCCTTAAACCACGTAATACGTATCTAGAGATACATATAATCTGTTGCCCCTATATCTAGTAACTTATAAGTTATAATGTTTTCTTATGCCCGCAACATCTGCCTTGCCTTAGAAATCTAACAAGCTAACACGCCTGCTAGAGTTCCTTACAACTATTATTTCTTTAAGGGCTATGAGTGCTATATTATGCTAGAGGGTTTAAGTCGTCTAAAGTGTGCTAAGTGCACTAAGGCTAGGAAGCCATGTGTAAACATGTCCTAGTCGTTATTGGATAAGACTCGTGAAGAGTACGAGAAAAAGGTAGAAGAGGATAAGACTTTATTAGCAACTATAATCGCACGGTTGCTGCGTAACAAGAAGATCCTAAAATAAGTAAATAATTACGCACAGCAAAAGGCGCTGTGTATAGTAAATGAAATAGTTGCAACTAAGGAGCTAGACGTTGCTAAGGAGGTAGATTATCTAGCAGCATCTATTAAGATATGCGCCTCTCCTGCAACGTAGGGCGTCCTAGGTCTTATTAAGGAGTCTGTTGCGAACTATGGTACTTACGTACTAATTAGCGGCAGTTTGTAAGGTTCGTAGTTAGTTCCCATGTGTTTTCTAAATCTAGGTATCCTAACTATTTAACTAGATACTTAGTCTGTTGTCCTTTCTTCTAATGTTTTATTATTTTTTTAACATCCTACTTGTCCTTACTATTAGCTTAGTAGTAGAAGTCTTTCTAGGTTAGCGTTCTAGGGTTAGCTAGTTCTAATAGAGAGATATAGAACATGAGATAGATCTTTACATCCTTAAGTAGCGCAAGTTAATAGTTAACTAAGCTAATTTATTCAGAAATAAAAAATAGTCTAACCTTAATCTTGTCTAGTTTTTTCGTTAGTCGCCGTATGCGTAGGTTTTTCGTAAAGAGATACACTTTATCCCCCTCCTTTAGCAGAGGCGCCGTTTTTTATTTCTTGTTAACATAAGAGATGCTCCTTGACTAAGCTTTAGCAATGTTTTTAAGCAATTTCTAGTGTACTTCCTTTAGTAACCTAACTAAGGTTATCACTAATTCTGTCTGGATATTACTATCTAGTAACCTTATAAAGAGATTTAGTTATCTACCGTAATTTGCAAAGAACAGCGAATAGCCTATTGCTTCTAATAACTTGTTGTTGTATGCAATTTATGCTATAGGTAGTAGTGAAACCTAGTTGTCCTGTTACTAGTTGCAGTAGATTTAGAGATACGTCTCCATTGTTTAGTTCACTTGTTCAGTCTGTCCGTCCGTCTGCGGATAATAGGCTATTAAGAGCTTCTTCTTAGTACCTATCACTGCTAAAAGCGTAGTCTAGTAATTTAACGTGAAGAGCTTATCTCTGTCGCTGATGATTAATTTGGGTATTCTATAATAGCGGATAATCTAGTCTTTAAAGATATATGCTAATTGTTCTGCGGTGTAGCTGTGTCTAAATAGTATTATTTCTGCGTATTTAGTGAATCTGTCTACTACAACAAAGATTAAGTCGTAGTTGTAGCCTATAACAAGGTCTTTAGAGGTAGGCAGCTGCGTAACAAAATCTATTGTAATATTTATCTATAGTGCTGTTAGTGGCTCTATTGCTTGTACTTCTCTATACTTGGCGTATATGCTATGTTTGTTTTGCTAACAGCTTATGCAATTCTTAATGAATTTACTAACTTTGTTGCGCATGTTTAGGAACTTGTAGTGTCTCTTAATAAGTTCTATTGTTCTTGTAATACTAGGATGTCTGTAGAGCAGGTTATTATAATAACTACTTATAATATGTTCTTCTAATTCCTCTAGTACTTGTTTTAGCATATAGTGTTCCTGCTAAATTACTATTATAAGGTTAAGCTGCTGTAATAATCCTAAAGACTTATCCTTGTTTTTTCTAAGAATAGTAAATCTGCTGATTGTCTTTTTGCCTGTAAGGTCGTAGCGTTAACTAAGCGCATCTACTCTGCTATTATCTTTTCTAGGCGTGTACAAGATCTTGAACTTGTGTTAACTAAGCATTTCTGACTAACGAACTTATCTTTAGTTCAGAACCTTAGTTATTATAAAATGTACTAAGTTCTTGTAATCTGTATAGATAGTGAGTTTAGAGCAGCTTTCTGCGTAGACTCTTTAATGTTGCAACACGTTAATAATGGCTATGAGTTTTTTGTCGTGCACATTATAGCGTTCTTTAGGTGCCGTGAACTTCCTTGAGTAGTAGGCAATTAGGTGCTATTGTTTATCTCATTCTTGTGTAATGCAAGCTCCTAATGCTAGATCTAAGGCATCTATTTTAAGGCGCATTAGTTTGCCGCTCTTAAACGTAATTAACGTAAGTAGCTTAATGCATACTTGCTTAAGTAATCAGAAAGCGTTTTCCTGCACTTGTTCCTACTTAAATAGTGTGTCCTTCCGCGTAAGCTTCGTAAGTGGTAAGGCTTTTAGGGAGTAGTCCTTAATAAAGCGTTAGTTAAAGTTGATAAACCCTAGGAATTCTTGGATTCCCTTAACTAATGTAGGTGTTAGCTAATCCTTTATAACCTAAATCTTCTTCTTACTTATCTTTACTCTATATCTTCCTACAACGTAGCCTAGGAATTCTACTTCTTCCTTATGCCACTCGCACTTCTCTAGCTTTAGCCTAAGGTCTGCTTTTACTAAGCAGTCTAACACTTATCTTACGTAGACCTTGTATTCTTCTAGTATTTAACTATACACTAGGATGTTATTAAGGTATACTACTATAGTAATGTCTAGATGCTCCTAGAGCACGTTGTTAATTAACGCCTAACACACTGCTAGCGCATTAGTCAGCCTAAATAGCATAACTATATATTCGTAATAACTATAACGGGTTCTAAACGCCGTCTTCTATTCTTCGCCTTTCTTTATGCGTATGAGGTTGTACGCTCCGCATAAATTAAGTGCGGTAAAGAACTTTGCTCCCTAGAGTCTGTCTTGTAGCTCCTTAATGTTAGGTAGTAGGTACTAGTTCTTTATCGTAATCTTATTAAGCTTCTAGTAATTAACGCAGAGTCTCAAACTGCCGTCTTTCTTTGCAACGAAGATAATAGGGAATCCTGCTAGGAATTCAGATCTCTTAATAAATCCCTTTGCAAGGTTCTCTTTAATGTACCTGTAGAGTACTTCTAGTTCTTTCTTAGATAACTAGTATATCAGCCCAAAGGGTAGTTCTTTCCCTTCCTTAAGTTTAATCTCATAATCCTAAGGTTAATGCTTGGGTAGCGCTTTTGTAGATAACTCTTCTTTAAACATCTAGGCATACTATTAGTATACGTCTAGTATAGTAGGAGGTGCACTCTTAGTCTCCTTAACCATCGTAGAGGGGCGTTCTTAGTCTATATAGTCAACCGCTCTTTACTGTTAGCGCGTCTTATATGTTAAAGAAATGTTATTAATCTCCTTCTTATCTACTAACTCCAGCGTAGGTCGCGTAGGCTAGTGTGTAGTAGTACCGCATCTGCACCTGTTAAACAAAAGCTGTCCTTTCTTCTAATTAATTCGTGGATTATGCTTTCGTAACCATAGCAGGCCTAAAATAACGTCGTAAGTGGCCATCCTAAACGCGTCTAGGTTTAACTGCTCTATATAGTTCTGTATCTGTAACAGAACAGATGATACCTTATAGGTGATTTCTGATTCCGCTAGTATTAGTTCTCCGTTGGCTACTGTAAGCAGGTATAGATTCTGCTTCTGCTGTAGCTTAAGTCCAGCTCGCCACATAGCTTAGGAAGAGATGTAGTTTAATTGCGCTCTAGAGTCTAGTAATGCCATTATTTATACTCTACCTAATTTAATAGGGAGTTTGATGAGTGGATTAGTCCTAATGTTATTAAGGGACTATATCCTAGAGCTCTTATTTAGCCTGTGCCTAAAAAAGACTCCTTATTACTAAATCTACTTTCAGCTTTTGCACGTTAGTGCTTCATGCATGCGTTGTTCAGGCAGAGTGGCCACATATTATTATAGCACTCTCTATTAATAACTAACTGCATCTATATAATTGCCTACAGATTATTAATGCTAGGGAAGTGCTTCTTTTAGCGTTTGTTGAATAGGTGTTCTCTGCAGTAATGGTTAAGGCAGTTATACCATTTCTTCTTACATTATCTAGGCCTATAGGGAGTCTACAAGGCGCCTATCTTTTCTGAATAGTAAATAGTGCAATAGTCGTGTGTGCATGTAGTCTATAAAAGTTGTCTATGCTTTAGATTGCAATAGTCCAGGTTGTACCATACTAGTAGGCTAGTTACCATTGTTAGTCTAGTAGTTAAGTTTGCTATTAAATTAAGTTATCGTCCTCGTTCTTGCGTTTCTTGTATATAAGCTTGTAGGTTTTGTTTGGCAGCTAAAAGGGCTCCTTTGCAGCTGTCTTAATAGTCTTCTAGGTTTCTGTTAACCTAGTAGTCTTCTCCTAAAGAGTTTGTCCTAGCTCAGTTTAAGCGTTAGGAAGAGAGATACTCCTATTGCATTTAGTCGCGTGCATATTAAAGTTGCTAAAGTTGTTCTCGCTCTTTTACTCGCGTAGGGGGCTTAACGTAAGCCTAACCTAGCTTGCTACTTAATCTTCCTAAGATGTCTTAAACATGCTTCTACTGTTCATCCATATTGTAATATAGCGTTGGTACTTGGCTTCGGACATCGTGTTTGTCCTCATCAAAGTCCTCGATGTAATCGTCATCGGCTCTAGAATCGGGGTCTTCCATGAGACGTCCGTCTTCCTCAGTAAGAATTTCCCATTCTTTACTAGCATTAGCGTCGTTATTCGTGCGACTGCTGGTTAGTACGTTTAACTGTCAGAACACTTTATTCTTCTAACAACAGTCCCTAGCGAAGTAGCCTTGCTTGCCACAGTTGTAATAAGTTAGTGAAGACTTGTCTTTCCCTTTACTACCCGTGTCGCGTCGTGTAGGTCCTTTATTAAGGTTTGAGAGGTCTATAGCTTCTAGTCTATAGTAGCCACTCTAAGTGTTGTTGTAGATACGTTAACTAGTATTTAACTAGTAGTAGTTACCTCGTTATCCTTGTTGAAGGTTGTTGTTTCTCCATTAGTTGCCTCAAGGTGGTGGGCAAGGGACTATAATTACAGCTTGCGCGCGTGGATCCTTTTGCAACTCTTGTTAGAGTTCGTACAACTTAATGTTAATACTAATAGCTTCGTTGACTAAAGAGTTAAAGGTGTCCGTAGAAGTAGCAGTTTGTATTAGTTCTTCCTTAACTTTAGGCTTTAGCCCTTGTTAGAACATGGTCATTAACGCGTTGTCGTCCCAGCCAGTGAACATAGCTACTTCTTAAAACTTAGCAGCGTAGTTAGCAGTGGACGTAGTTTATTAAATACGTTGGATTTCGCGACGTGCAATAGTGGGTTTATTATATACTCTAAATACTTAACGAATCTGTTCCTTAAACAGATTAAAGTCTTTAATCTATAAGTTAATATCACCTGAATCCCCTTCTACGTAGTAGCGGCGGATAAAGGGCTTAATCCAAGTAAAGGCTCAATCCTTTATAAACGTAGATATAAAGGTGACACGCTTGTCCTTAGGGATACATTCTCCCTAGAACATAAAGAACAGGTTAAACTTTATAAGCCAGTCTTCTAGCTTCTCGCGAGTTCTATTAAAGGTCTTAGGTTTAGCTACTAGATAGATGCTCGTGACAGTAGGGATTAACATTTCTTCATCTATGTTATAGTTGCTATTAGCTCGGTTGCGCGATGCGTTGGAGTTGCTAGGGGTAGCATAAGATCCTAAGGTAGTACTTATCTTAAAGGGTGTTTAAAGTGTTAAAGTCGTACTAGACGAAGTCCAAAAGTGTACTAGTTTAAGTTAGTTCTTAGGGATAAGTACGTTGGGATTAGGTAGGGGTAAGATACCTAGACGAAGTCTAATACGGTAGCTTAGGGTAACAGAAGAGTAACGTGCTTTATAACTTGTTATCTATAAGGTTGAGATTCTAATAACAAACTTAATTACTAAAGTTAAACACAAACTATAAGGGTTGTGTTCCTACGTGCTATATACAAAAGGAGGAAGGTACTTGTTAACAAGCGACTAGAGTTAGTCCTATTAGATAGGTTCTAATACTTGTAGACAAGCAGTATTGTACTATGCTTATAGACGAGCAGTCACGTGTGTTATGCTTGTTAACAAGTAGTTACGTGTGTTATACTCGTTGACGAGCAGTCACGTGACGTAACCTAGCAGTTACTTCTCCACTCATTGTAGTAACTCTAAGGTCTAGTTAGTAGGTACTTATTACTGTGCCGTTCTCGTGCTTGGAGATCGTAACACATACTACCGCTTACGCACCAGCTATTATTACCTAAGGGGGTACCTTATAAACTTTAGGAAGAGACCCTTTATCTACCCTGTAGTTTATCTTTACTACTACTTATAGCGCGTGTAGTTTATATATTCCTAGCCTATTCTACTGTAGCCTTCCCTAGTTCTTATAGGCCTAGCGTTTACTCTACCTGTTCCTCTTTACAACCCCTATAGTTAAGTTACAATTAGCTAGTGCAGTCTAATTTCCTTTTATAACTGCCTACTTAAGTACTGCTGTACTACTATCTATCTTCTACAGGCTAAAACTAAGTTATTAAGCGTTGCCTTAGGCGTAAAATGTATTAGATAGAGCGTTACAGTATATTAGGTAAATAGTAGGACTAAGATAATCTAGTAAACTAGACTAATTAAGGACTAGCTTACCTAGTAATAGCAAGGGGCGCAAGCATGTTCGTGCAAAACTATGCGCTTAGATTAGTAGACAAGGTAGTTGCGCCCTTAAAGATATTAATAGAAGATACTTATAGCAACTAACATAACGCCCCTTCTATTATATAAGGGAGTTATAAGGGTTTATAGTAAAGTTTACGTCTAGTCTATGCGCTTAGTAGGAGCAAGCTAAAAGTCTTAGCACTTTTAACGTATTATTAACTAAACTACTAAGCTACCTATATAATAAACTACTAATAATAACACTACTACTACTATTAACTGCAGTACTATAACCCT